>BKCH01000005.1:2280000-3480000 GCA_008635985.1 Ficus erecta | reverse complement strand
TGAAATCGTACTGAATCTATCCCGGCGGACTCTATCCCGGAGATAGTCCTCTCTGACTCTGTTGCTTGGGTTGCTCGCTCTCCTTGAGTTTGAGCTTGGTTTAATGAATTTCGACTCAATCAAAAAATAAAAAATAAAAAATAAAAAATAAAATAAAATAAATAATTGAAATAATGATCTAGCTTCGTTTTTATTGCTAAAATAGATGACATGTGGGTTTCAAAAAATTAAGATACTGACACAGCATGTAATCCTAATATTTCTTCAAAGGAAATATTTTTTAAATGAAATAAATAAAAAATGATTTGACAACTCATTGTAGATACATTTAACAGCAAATTTTTTCAGATAATAATTAATTGTCAAAACTTATTGCGATGTATTCATTTTTTTACTCATATTTTCCTCTACTATTCACAAAAACAACCGATTCCTGTTTCTAGAAATATATTTTTTTCAAGGGAAATTGTATCATTTTATTAAGGGAATTTAGCCAGCACTTACAATTATCTTTACTTACATTCTGTTTGATAAGAAGGGAAAAAAAAAATAAGAGAGAAAAAAACCTTTGATGAAAAGAAAATTATAAGTAAAGAAATGATTTTGATTTTCGATTTAGTTGTTTGCTGTAAAAAATGAAAGAAAATGATTTTATATTTTCTTATTTGGTATTGTAAATGAAACCAAAAAGATGAAAAACTTACAATTAGAAGATGACTATTACTTTTTTAATGAAAAATTAGGCTGTGTAGCCTTTTTAATTACATAATCCAATAAATGGCTCAATTTTTTTTATTTAGAAAAAGTGGTCATTTTTCAGATTTAGTCAATCATTAATCAATCATTAATTGATGGTTAATTAATGATTAATTATGAAAATTGATGACTGACTAATAGTCAATCACTTTGGTGATTATGTACGTTATAATTAAACAGTGATTAATTGTAAATTAATCACTGATTAATTATTATGTGATCAATCAATAATTGATTATTTAAGAAAATTGATTAATTATTTTAGATAAAAGGACATTTTAACTAATTTTTAAAAAATTCGGTTATTTATTAAAAAACTTCTTAAAAAAAATGTTGTTTAGCTATAAATCCATTTTATCATAATATTGCCAATCTTTTTTTTTTTCTTTGGAATTTTTATGGATAAGGATAGTTACGTAATTTTACTTTTTATATTGGTGTCAATATTTTTCCTCTTCAAAAATCTCTCAACATTTGGAAATATAAATTTTGATGGGACCCATCTATAATTATTTCACACACTTTTATTTTTCATCCAAAATTTTATCATGTCAAACTCTCCAAATTATTAATTTTCATCTTAAAATCCTTCCTATATTTTATTTCCTTCCACTTTTAACCGGTACCAAACATAGAATTATTGAGAGAGAGAGAATTCATCCAACACAATGAAGGGGGGAAAAAAAGGAAAAAAATTTGGTTTTCCTTAAAAAAAAGAAAAAATAAATAATTTATTGTTATTAACAAGCGCGTGGGAAAGAAAAATACTTTAAATGGGAAGTGCAAAATTTTATCGGCAATGGTAGTAAGGAAGTGTTTATAAAGTTTGAACAGTGACAACCCCCTTTCAACTTTGACAGGATCCTGGCCCTCTCTCTCTGTCATACTCGATCGGAACAACCATAACCCAATACTCCAAAAACGCCGTCGTCTTCACTCAATTCCCTTCCTAGGTTTCTCTCTCCTCCTTCCCTCTCTCTCTTCTCGCAGCCCATTCTCCTTCCTAAGCAGCTGAAGCAGAAGCTGAAACCAGAATCACAAGTGAAAAAACGAAGAAGAGCTTAAAACCCGAGTCAAAGAAGCTAAAGTAAAATCTGCTTTTGCAAAAAGCACTTCTCTTCATCGTCCCAAAAAAAAAAAAAATACAGAGCAAAAGCGGTCGTTTTAGGTATCTTCCTCGTCTGCAGAACTGTCCTGTTTCATTCGAGGACAGAACATGTTTGTGTTTTTTTTTTTTTTTTTTTTTTGTCTTGCTTTGTTCTTCGAATGTTGTCTCTCAAGGTTTTCAAACAAAGTTCAAATCTTTTAAACTGAGTTGGTAGTTGTACAGTAGTGGGACAGGTTACGGCTGAGATCTTGTTATTCATACTTTGATCTGTTTGGGTTTGAACGGTGCGTAATTCTCCTTGTGAAAAGTTTTCCTCAACTTTAGATCTATTTTGTCTTGAGATTTTAGGGTGTAAATGTCGGAAAAATCACTGCTTTATTTATTTAATTATTTTTGGTCTGGAAAATTTCATTTTACTATTATTTGATTTCTTTTACTCAGTTTAGTTAGTAGGAAATAAGTTTTTATTTTTATTCTTACTGGCGATTTTGATATATTTTAGTTTTATATGTATCGGTCACTACTCGGTAAAGGATATATGGTACGAGGATAAAATGGGTTGTTATCGCATAGTAAATTAGAATTTGGATGGTTTATTAAAAGGGTATTTAGAAAGACTAGAAATTGAGGCGATTTTTTGAGATAGCACAAGAAAATTACAATTGCTGTTGCAGAATTTGGTAGATAGGGAAGTCAAGTGGATGGTTTGTTAAAAAAGTATTTAACTAGTTGGTATAGTTTAGGATTTCGGAATCAGTATTGTGATTTCGTTCCAAGTGATCGCGGGAATGATAAATTTTCTATGCCGGGATGATTCTTGAGTTGTCGAAATGTTATTGTTTGTATAAGAGCAGTTTGAGGATTCTCTATTGGATCTGTGCTTAGTGTATTTGAATATGATTTCAAGTTTAAGCTTTTGTGCTTATCTATTGTGTCGTTACCGTTTGTGATACTCGAATGGTTTATTGCTACATTGTCTTAGACATGCGATTTGCTAGATGCTAAGCCAACGTGCCGTTTTATGCAGTTTTGGCATGCTTGTTGGATTCATCAGCGAATGAGTATCAAGTAATATTGAGTACTAGCTCTCTAAAGATGGATAAAGTGTCGTCCGACTGTCCGTACCCAGGATGTTTCTTTTGTGTCATGAAGGAAGGGAATCCAAGTAAACGAAGGGCAAGCATTTTGAAATTCTTTAGAGAACTCCCTGCTCAGGATGATGATGGTCAGGTTCTCCCTATCAGCGGGCTTTGGAACACCGCCATGGCACATCCGAATGACCCCGAGTTCATTGAGTTGGGAATATTTGAATGCATGGCTGCTCTGATATGGAAGGGTCTAAAGAACCGTCGTTGGCTTTCTCACGACCAGAATATATACATTCCCTATTATGCTGCGCATATTATTGGATCCTATACCATGAATATGGAAGAATTTGCGGAGAGTGCTGTACATGCAGGGGTTATCCCTCCCTTGGTCGAACTTCTTAGAGGGAGGTTAACTTGGGTTGAGCAAAGAGTAGCTGTTCGAGCTTTAGGACACTTGGCAACCTATGCCAGCACTTTTCCTGCCGTAGCTAGTCATGGTGAAATTCTCGAGCTTTCTATTCAACTGGCAACGAGCTCGCTAGAGATAGTGTACTCACATTTTTATCAATATGTTGATAGAAGGCTAAGCTATCATTGTGATTTGCTCACTCGTGGGATGGGCGGGGTTGAAATGGAATCCCGGAAGGCAGAGGAGTGGGCTAGTCAGCTACAATGCTGGTCCCTGCAGCTCATCAACTGTTTCGCTTTCAAACCGGAGTTACTTCCTACCATTTGCAAGCCTGAATTCTTGATAAAGCTGCCTGGCATGTGGGGTGGGCTTGTTAACGAGAATTCACCAGCTGGAATCGGTTTATTAAGAACAATTTGTCATCATAAGTTTGGTAGAGGACCTGTTGCTGCCTGTCCTGGTATTATTGAATCATTATGTAACATTGCTCGGTCATCGGACGATTGGCAGTACATGGCTATTGATTGTCTTCTTTGGCTGCTTCAAGACTTGAGTACATGTCATAAGGTAAGTTTTTCCTTGGCCTTGTACTATTGCTGTTTACATCTATGGTTACTTATCACATATTGTCTTTCTTCGTTTATGTGGTTCTGCAAGTTTATATTGTAAGTAGTAATCAACAATGAATTTGGTTCCGTCCTGTCGAACATTTGACCATCATATTTCTTGTTCTTATTTATATGTTTCTTTGTTTTCGGTTCTGAATAACAGAGAAGTAACAAAGTAGTTGGCAAAACTTTCTAGGAAACCTAAAAATTTCAGGTGTAAATTCTGAAGGAAGTAATATTTACCCAACCCGAGTTAACCTAATATCAACATAAGGTTAACCCACCCAACCTTAATTTCCTTCAGGCAAAAATTGCTTCATTATGACCTTTATTTTAATCAAGTGACGGTGTATCATTTGACTGAATGAATTTGATTAAAACTCTCATTTTAGTTCCTTCAACATAATATTCTGCTTCTGCCAGCTCATTCTTAGGTTTCTCAGAAATGCTTATGGTGTTGATCATGATAATACTTTGAGAAATGTATAAATTTTTGGCTGAATAAATTTATGTTGCCTTTGGAAACACATCCCATCCTGCATTATATCTGAATGTAATGCAATGTGTGTTTGGGAACCTCGTATATTCTATTCAAATATAAAAACATTTGAACAGTAAATCCAATATAATTGCTATCCATCATCTTTTTTTTTTTTTTAAATCTAATTTTACCATTCACATCACATTCTCTCTCTCTCTCACTAACTACCCAAACACACATTACATTTGAATACAATGTAAGAAGAAAATATCCAAATGCATATTGTAATCTACTTTATTACATTTGAATACAATGTAGGATGAATGGTGTTTCCAAATGAACCATTAAATTGGCAAATTGTTTGATAAATATTCACATTGCTTCTGGATTTTATTTTCTCCTCTCTTTTTGGAGGGGGTGTGAAAATGATGTGTAGAAGTCTTGTGCTTTGTTCAGAGACTATCTGTTGTCTTCTTGAAACACATTGTACTCTGTTACCCTCGTAAATGTCTCAAATGGGAACACATCTAGCAATTGATAGACTGCAAACGCCTGCGAACTACTTCTAATGTGCTCTAATTACTTGTCAATTAATAAATCATGTAATTGATTATACTTATATTTCCTCTTTATATACAAACTTTGCAAGACCACAACTGATGCTAGCATAACCGTTATATAGGTGATTGATAAGGCAGTGCCTGCACTTGTTGACCTTGCTGAGATCACAACACTGGGTGATCACAAGAAGCTTGGGGATTCGATCGTTAATGTTCTTCAGGAATTTATACAGTCACAAGGGTCGGGGCGTAATGCTCCTAGCAGCCACACTAAAGAACTGATCGAGGAGCTATTAAGTTCCAGACAGAGATTGAAATGGGAAAAGAGTATGCCAAAAGAGGATCTACACATTAAACAGGCAGCTGCACTAGTCGTCAAGCTTGAAGGGAATTCCCTGTTCTCTTCGGGAAATATAGCTGGAGCCGCATCAAAATACTCGGAAGCATTGGCGTTATGTCCAGTGAGATCCAAAAAAGAGAGAGTTGTTTTGTACAGTAACCGCGCTCAATGTTATCTTCTATTGCAAGAACCGTTAGCTGCCATAAGTGATGCCACACGGGCACTTTGTCTTCACAACCCGCTTAACCGTCATGCCAAAAGCCTTTGGAGAAGAGCTCAGGCTTACGACATGCTTGGGTTAGCAAAGGAGAGTTTATTAGACGCCATTCTGTTTATCAATGAGTGCTCTCAATCAAATGACCCTGATCTTTCATTGCGGCAAAATAAGGTTCCCGACTATGCCGAGCGATTAGTCAAGAAGCAGATGCGTGCTGCATGGTTGTTTAGAGAGGCAGCTATCAAACATGGTGGTGTCCACTGTGAGGGTGATGCTGGTGACATCTATGGCCGAGAAACAGATGATTCGGAATGGGAGACAGCAAGTGAGAGTGATATAGGAAATGATGGAAGGGATGCGATGGGTGATGAAGACGACGACGACGATGACGATGATGGTGAATGGAAGAATGAGGATGAGAGAAAGGATAAATATGACAAGCCATCAGCGAAAGGTACCATCTATAACTGAAACTCAATTTCATACCTATATTTGATCTAGAAGATGAGTAGATAAAAACAGAACTCTGCTGGGGTTTCGTGTAACTTGATAATATTTATCTGATAAAAATCCATTTAGCACCATGACAATAGGCATATTGACAATGTCATCTAAACTTTAAACTAATATCTGATGAATCGTGTTTCATGTTTTTTCATATTGCCTGTGCTTTTTGTAATGGGAAAGAGCCATTCGAAGAACCGTATCTGGTATTGAAGCTAACATGTCATGTAATGGTTATTTAAAATCATAACTATGACGGAAATTTTGGCACTTTAAAAATGGTTTTTTGAAATCCGTTGTTGCGTAGCAACGACGTAGAATTAATTGAACGCCCCAAACCATAAGCAAATTTACCCTCTTGATACAACACTCACGATTGATTACACCACATCCAGTTGTTGAGGATATCGTCTTGCAGTGTGAGCTTTTTGTTTAGCGTTCCATTTACACCATTGGTGCCAACTTGTTTCCTCGTGATATTGTTCCAAATGTCATGTTTCTCGCTTTGTTTCGAGTTGCAAACCGTGTCTTCTTCATGTCATAATACAACTATTGTTTGTTAACGACGAGGGCATGTTTAACCAATTGGATGTCTAAGCACTACGTTGGATACTTATTTGTACAGACCTTAAGCATGGATACAATGTGCAGCTAGTTGATCACGAGCCATGAAATGCGGATCGAAAATCTACCGTTCATATAAGGGTGTGAAGAGGGTAGCGACTTCTTTAACGTGTTCTGCTCAGATTTCATTTCCTGAGGTTGATCGGCAACGAGCAAGGGAGTTGTCCAGTTCTTTGTGTCAAAATTTAGAACTTGTTTTTAGTGTGTATCCTTTTTTATTTATTGTTACCAATTTTTCATGTTGAAAGTCAACTGTAGAAAAGAAGAAGGGTGAAGTTTTGAGTGTTGAGAACGAATGAGTGTAGGGTTTGTGAAGTCTTTTGAGTGAATTTTAAGTCAAGAGGCTTGTGTATATGAAAACTTCTAGGCTTTTGACATTAAACTTTAATTTTGTCAATATTTCCATCAGTAATTGTGGTTTTCTTTTGCAGTAACGCATGCAAGAAATTGATAAGCTCTTCTGTTTTCTCTCATTCCACCCAACACAATAATCCTACATTAGACATTGGTGCTTTAAATATTTAATTTACTTTGTATTAGAGAGCCTAATTTAAGATTAAGCACTTATGTTGGGCATAAGTACATGGGTTAATTTGAACATAAATAGAATTAAGTTTGTTTGAATCATAGGTTCAAACTCATGATTCAGACAGTAAATTCAAATTTTTTTTTTAAAGAGAAAACACTGTTAAATTAAAAAAAAAAAGGTTTAAAAAGTGAGTTTAATTAATAGGGTGCCGAATGGTTGTTTGGTGATTGCATTTGATGATTATTAATAAATACACGGAAATCACTTTTTTTTTTTTTTTTTCCCAATATTGTTCTCTCTTCTTTGATAATTCCTCATTCTAATTTTTATATCTCCTCTCTTCTCTTT
This sequence comes from Ficus erecta, assembly GCA_008635985.1. Taxonomy (NCBI): domain Eukaryota; kingdom Viridiplantae; phylum Streptophyta; class Magnoliopsida; order Rosales; family Moraceae; genus Ficus; species Ficus erecta. The sequence continues at coordinate 3,472,428 of BKCH01000005.1, read as the reverse complement.
TGCTTTCCCGTCCTTTCTCTCTCCTCTCTTGGTCCTACATTATTACTTGTGTTTTTTTCTCTGCTAATTTCGTTATATCCGTACAGTTGGTCCTTGTGAATCAGTTCATAACTTTTAATTGGGAGAACGAAGTAAATAGGTTTTTTTTTTTTAGGCAGAGGTAAATAGTAGTTTCTAGTAAATAATTGGAGTAAAAAGCATGTTTTATAAAGTAATTGACAGTAAATAATAAATTTACCATGTAAATAATTTATTTTTTAAGAACTTATATTCAATTTAATTATTTATTAAAAACTGTTATTTATTATAATTTCAGCTTTTAATTTCAAGGTAGTCTGTCCAATAAATAAATCCATAAATAGGGTAGAACTATGTCCATCTCGTGCTTGTTTGCATTGCAAAGCTGAAACATGCGTGGTAAATACGTTGTTTTGGAAGCTTTCTTGTGTTGCAGTAAAAAAAAATGTAAACCTACCTGTACCGGCTGAATCTCAAGTATTCTGAGTCACGTCTTTAAGAAGTGTGTTTTCTTTCTATATTGCATTTAAGTGCCTTTACTATTGGAAAAGGATGCATATATATATATATATATGTATATATGGGGGACCATTGTCGTATCTCTCTTTATTTTCATTCCCTATTTCTCGCCCCATGCAAGCTACAACAACTGTGGGGTGTCGGTGGATTTAGTAAGGAACTTCCTTTGTCTTTAGTTCTACTCTATATTCGAGAAAATGTTTAGAAGAGACTACCCGTATTTTTTTTTTTTTTGTTTTTTTGTTTTTAGGGAGGGTTTTGGCACATGATTTAGGAAAGTTTGAAATTTTTTAGTTCAAATGGAGAATTTTGAATTCAAATAGATGTTTGGGAGAGAAGAAAATGAGTGTGATTTAGATTTTGGATTTAAAAAAAAAAAGGTTTTTTTACTTTGACAAGGAGAGTAAGAGGTCGTTCGGGGGAAAATTGGATACGGAATTTTGGATATATTTTGATTGGATTTTAGTTGAGTTTGTTTGGTTAAAAAAAACTGTCAGGAGTGAAAAAATATAAAAATTTAAAATGTGTTCAGGAAAAAAAATATTAATATGATTTTGTTTCTCTTGGAATTTTATGCAATTTAAGAAAATAAAAATAATCACATGTTGACTTGAAATAACAAAATTATAGACTTTTAAAATTTGAGATTACTGGAGGCATATGCAAAAGTTTTATTAGAAACCCAAAGCTCCCTAAAACGAATGTTTGGAAACAAAACGGCAAAACACGGTCTATAGACATCTTCCATACACCCCCTAATTCTATTTTTTGAGTAGAAATAAAGTTAGGTAACATTTTTTTATTTTTTTTTTGGAGCTATGTAAAAGAGTATTGATGTCAAGTACCAACCATTGACAAAAGGTGATTCGTATGATATGTGGCTCACAAATAAAAACCTATATATTACTAATTAAAGATGGTGGTGCTCGGTGATTGAGCTGCACACTAATAATTACAATTACCAAGTGTGTGGTGTGGACCTCAAACTATACCATGACTTTGTAAATATGTCGCGCCAAAATTTTGGTGTTTATTTCAAGTTCTAACACTTTCTCAACTTGATTTAATGATAGATGTTTTACTTGCAACAACGCACAAAACTATATCTCATTGAGGTGTCCCATTTTCATTAATTGAGGGGGGCAAAAAAAAAAAAAGAAGTTTACCTTCTACATGTTTTGGTGGCCAATTTCTTTCTAATTTATAGTACGAACTAATATTAAAAAACTACTATTACTAAGCATGACCTTCCTCAATATAAAAATAAATTCTTACATAAGATTTTTCAACAAAAGAAAATATTAAACACGTGCATTAAAAATTAGAATACTTTTAAAAGAATGGGTAATGTTGAGCATTTTTCAATAATAATAATAAAAAAAGGATCGAAGGACGATACATGTAATCTATAAATAAGATCTATATCTACCTTTTTTTTTTTTTTAGTATTTATTAACGATGATATTTAGTATTGGTGATGCTCCAATTCTTTGACCTTTTCTTCCTAGTTGCTTTGGCACAAAAGCATTATCAAAATCAAATATAGAACGAATACAGTGCAGGAACAGTAGTTTTACTATTATTATTATTTTTTAGGATTATTATTATCATTATTATTATTATTATTTGCGTAATGAAATGTAGACTCAAACTTAGTGCTTGGTGATAGGACCACGTGCTATTATTCCGCAATAAAAACAGCAGGTGGACCTCTACACAGTATCTTATGGCCGTGTCTGGTTTCACACGAAATCTCATGTTTCCAGTCAAATAACCAGCCCGATTATAATGTATTAATTGTTTTATTGCATAGAATTCACCAACTCTTGCTGACAAATTGTCTAAATTAATAAAAATAATGGAAAGCACGAACTAAAACTAGTCGAGTTGGCTGCAATTCCTATACCTTCCATATGTCAAATAGTTCCCGTTTTCGTCTAGAATTTCTTATTCGCTGTTTCCTAATAATATTATACCATTTTAAAAATTTACACTCCTAGTTTTCATGGTCCAATATTCTTCGGAATTGACAATAGGGAAACGACAAAACCCCAAAAGTTAATAATGGTGTACGCTAAATATTAAAAACCAATTACTACTCATGATCTTTTTTTTTATAATTCGGAAAATATTGTATTTAGCCGGGATTGTCGGCACAACATATTATTAGAGTCAACAAACAACTACTTGGAATTGAACGATAAGAAAAAGAAAAATAAAAATGTAATAAAATTTTTATAAGAGTAAATACTACAAAGGAAAAAAAAAAAAACAAAAAAACAGAACATTATATCCAAAACGGCTACTAAACCTTTATTTCTGATTATCAATCAAAGAAATTTTTTTATTATGAAAAACATGTATAAACTATGCATATGGTGAAACCAATAATTACGTATGAAAACTTCAAAACAAATAATAATAATAAAGGAAAAAATGTGAGCTCTGAAAAAAAATAAAATTTGATTGTGTATTTGTATCAACTAACAAGGTTTCTCCGAACATGGTCGGCAAGTGACGCAAGCGCGACGTCAACGGCGTCGTGAAAGCCCAAGTCGGTGGCCGTGGCGTTCGGGTGGGCGTAAGTGAGCGTCGGAATCAGCTCCACCACTTTCTCTCTCATCCTCTCCACTCTCTCTCTAGGAATCCTCCCCAAAACCTCTTCAATCCTCCCACTCTCCTCACTCTTCTCGTCGATATAGACCGAGTACTCTCTCTCATCCTCCGGCAAGAACCACTTGTACTGCGTGTACGCCGTGTGCCTCGAGAAAAACACCGGCACGCAACCCGCCAGCACCGAGTCGAACGTCGACCGCCGCGTGAACGAGTCGCCCGGAGCCTGGAGGCAGAACTCCGACCGCCTCATCACCCCGAGGACCTCACCCGGTTCGTGGCACTTGTATTGGCCCGGTTCGCATTGCAGAAGCTCGCACCGGTTCGAACCGGCGCATTGCTTTATCAGCTCCTCTCTTATGGCGGCTTTCTCAAGCCCCTTTCTGGGCCCACCGATGAAGGAGAACAGATTGGGCCGCGAGGCCCGTTTCACCTCGTCCTGCCACGTGGACATCTTCTGCCTTGTGGACGGGTGGAAGTACGAAGCGTAGGGAATTCCGTGCTGGTTCGCGCCGTTCCACGGGTTTCTCTCGACTGTCATCACCGACATGTTCAGCACCGCCGGTAAGTTTAGCAGACAGTTAGCGCCGAAGTCGGGGCCGTTATCGGAGCGCATGAAATCCCATGCGGTCCTCCCCAGGGCGATGAAGTGGTCCTTACCTTGATTCCTCTCCCAAAACGGTTGACTTTCGAGAAAGTCGGCCAATCGGACGGCGAGGGCGTCACGGGCCGTGAGATTGGGCTCGCGGAACTTGCTCGACGCGTGGAGGCCGCCGTAGAAGGGAACGTAGAAGAGGGAGGCGCGTCGGGGGTCGCGCGTGCGGCAAGGGTGATTCTCCACGCGCGCGTGGAATATCATCTCGGCGATGAACTGGTGGGTGGCGAACCAGCTGGGCATGGAGGTCGGGTCCGCCGCCGGAAGGCCCATGACGGAAATGGGCTGTCCCAGGCCGCGATTGGCGACGTGGGGACACATGTCGGTGTAGATGTTGAGGTGGCGGCAGTCTTCTAGAAGGCCCACGTTGAACTCGGCCGGCATGTCGTACACGTAAACCGAGAAATTGGCAATGTTACAATATCCGACATTGTTGAAGTTGTGGTTGTTGTTGTTGTTAAGGTTTGGGTTCGGTGGGAACCAAAAGACAAGTACGAGAAACCAAGCAAAAAGGAAGACAGACAAGAAGAGAGTGTATCTGAGGTGGGGATTTGTGAGGGACAAGAAATTTGGTTGTTCTTTGTGACTACTTTTGTTGTTGTAGACTTTTTCTTTGTCTGTCCATGAAGACGGAGGATTTTGCTTTCTGAAAAACATGGTGGAGAAGAAGAAGAAGAAGAAGAGAGGTTGGTTTTGTGAGTTAATGGAAGACTTTTTGTATGAGGAAGTTAATGCGAATGAGCAATATTTGGTGAGATAAAAGAGAGCAAAAAGAACCAAAGTGGGGACTGGGGACGATAAGTGAGTGAAGCAGGATTAGGAAATTTGTTGCGACCACGACAATATGGAAACTTTTTCTCACCAATGCATTTGACAATTTGGCCCCTCTTAAGGCTCTCTATAGAAAGTAATATATATACATATATTGTATACACACACACACACATGTTTGATGTGAATTCCATACACTTTAATTTTTATTTTTTTTTAAGTGAAGTTCAGTTACATGATTATTTAAAAATACATTAATGAGATTAAAGAGAGAGAGAGAATAGACATATATGAACTCTGCAAAAGCTTGTTATTATTATTATTCTTTTTATGGAAATTACTTGGGTCAAAATTTTTAGCTACTTGTGAGTTGTGAGATTACCCAATATAAATTAGAATAAAAAAACATAAAAGACGGTTAGAGTTTATTATCACAACTGGATGATAGAGAAGTACAAGAATAAATAACTACTTACTAGCATGGTTTATCTAATACCTATTTACATTATATATATATATATATATATATATATATGCACACACATATTATACATCTATTGTGACTAAAGACGGTTTCGTCTGATAACGTCGAAAGTTTAGGTGCAATAGATTTAGGAGAGCCATAATATGTGTATTAAACAACAAATAATTTTAATGTGAATATAAATTACTCTATTGTAAATATAGTCTAACGATAATTTTAAACATTATTTAACCAAATATGCATGGTAATGAAACCCCTATGTCTAAATTATATATAAAACTCTAATACTATTAAATCTTTTAGGGATGGTTTGAGTTATTACAAGAAGGTAAAAGCCGAAAAAAAGGCTTGACGTTTACTCTATATGGTATATGATTTTATTTATAGATGCTTCACTTTAAAAAGGAAAATTCTTCTACACCAAGAAAGAAACACACTACCCATCTAAAGCGATTAATTAGCATGTGTTTGGGGTGAAGCATCCATTCAATTTAAATCCAAAAAATTCAATTGATTTTTGTCTTTTTCTAAAAAGTCAACTTCAGTTTTACCATCCACAGTTTTTATAATTTAAATTTTAAAAGTCCATAACTTTACATATACAAGTCCAAATGAGATGAAATTTTTTTTTTTAAAAAATTGCATAGCATTTCAAGACGAACGAAATATGCTTCATAATGTTCTTTTTTTTTTTTTTCCAAACACATTTCAAGTTATTCTACTTTTTAGTTTTGACAGTTCAAACGTCTCACCAAATGCACATTCAGTTTAACTCAATTCTAATCTAAAAAATTCAGTTTCAACCCGTACATCAAACGCATAAATGGTGTGACTTTTTGATCGGTATAAATTTGGGGAAAACCAAAGGAGAAATAAGAGAGTTTTAGGATACAATTAAAAATTTTCTTTCCTAACGGAGCAAAAAATAAAATAAAAAAAATACCTTTCCTACCTAAAAAAACTGTCTTTCTCTAGTTAAGGTAATTTTGCTTCAAAAAAAATACTCCTATATAAATAAATCCGTGAAAGGTGGGAATTATCACCGGTAGAAGCCGCTGGCCTACAAGAGAAATTTTGTCCTCCCACATTTTTTTTCTTTCAATAATGTGAGATTTTTATTATCATTTATTAAAAAAATATTACTAAATATCATATCTGAGAATTCATATTTGAATTAATTTTTATCTTTTCATCCATTGAGCTAGTAGTAGTGGAGTAATTTTGTCCTAAAACATCAACCCATATGTGGAAATTCATAAATCATGAATAGCATTGTCCATAGATGGGATATATATGTATATGTAAGAGTTTTGAACGGTTATTCTTTTTTTGTAAACAAAATTATAAAAACAAGTATATGTCATAATTACATTTGATGATGTGATATTCTATATAATTTGCTATATCAGGTTAAACAACCTATTTACTTTAAATATTTTATTAAAAAGATTAAAAAGATTCTTTTTAATTAAACTAAACTTTCTAGTGTACATCAAGAGAGAGAAAAGTGTACACATACATGTAATCCAATTAACCACATACTCCATTAACCACATTTAGAGCTTTCCTCCTTTGCTTTGATGCAAATAAATTTGTATCTTTTTTTTTTTTTTTTTTGGGACAAAGGGAATGATTTGATTAAGCTGGGAAATAAGAAAATAATTACTGACTAACAAACACAAACCAAAAGAAAATACAAGAAGTTCTTCAATTGTATCATCTCTTTTTTACTGGAGTCCAGACTTCAGACAACACACCTAGTATAAATATATATAATAGCATATTCGTACTATTAAAGGTCACCGAACGACTAAGAATGAGACAAAAGGAGACGACTTAAAAGCACATGCACCTTAAACGTGTCATACTCATGGTCCCAAAGACTTCCATTACCAAATGAACATTTAATGACAACACAATAACCAGAGACAAACAAAGAAGTAACAATAAATAAATAATTAACTTAAAAATATACACAAATAAATTATTCATTGAAATGGAGAAGTTACCTACTTTTATTTATTTCTTTATTTTAAAGAACGTGTTGAACATTCAACAAACTATGCCATGGATCTCATTACTCATTGGGCAATCATAAAGAAAATTAAATGTTTTTTTTTTCTCTATTTTTCTCCTAGAAACTAAAGTGTTTTTTTTTTCTTTTTTGCTCCGAGAAAATAAATGGTTTAATATTCCTTCTCATTTGTTTTGTGCTCGGTTGTCCAATACAGAAGAACTACAAACTTATTTTATTCACCAAAAAAAAAAAATAATAATAAAGAAAACAAATTATTAAGTTTCTTTTTTAGGAGGACTGGTAATGATTTTATTATTTACATTTTTAGGTGAACTTATTTCTAGGAAAGGAAAAAAGAAACTATATTATTTAAAATTTCAACAAACTAACTAATTATTGGGTTGGTAAAAAGATATTAAATGGTGCAGGTTCACATTTGGAATATCTTTTTTAAAATCATAACTTTGGTGATCTCTAGGACAGGTTGAACTGGTGTGATGAACATGAATCTTTGGTTTTTTTTAAATCCCAAGGATATTTATTTGCTTCCAAAGCTTTACTCAAGGAATCATGATCTTGATTTCATAATAAAGTAGAGTTTTAGTTATAAAAAACGAAACGGAAAACAAAATGTATAAAGCTAAAAATTAGATCCTTGTTCATTCTTTAATAAAGAAAAGTACTTTTTAAGAATTAACTTCAAGCTTTCTAATTGAATTTAGAGAGGGATTTTTTTTTATAAATAGAATCACAAGAATTATAACAGAAAAAGGGCATGACTCTTACTTTCTCACTTAATAGTCAGTGTGTCCAAAGTTATTAAGGCCTAATCGACCTCGATAGGTCATTAGAAAGACATAATTGCACCTTATAGTGGCCAATGGGTTTTGATACATGTAGGCTAAGCAAGAGAATCTTGATAGATCATTATTTTTTTTTTTTGTTATGTCTTGTTATTGTAATTTACTAGTTTTTAATTAAAAATCACAAAATTTACTCTTAAGAGTATAAAAGTAAATTTACAAAGTTTATTCCTGACTTTGGGTTTAAGAAAATACATAAACATAATTTGTAATGTCTCTGATTTCCAATTCTGTAACGTAAGTAGATTACATTCTTAACTCTGCATCCCCATTCAAATTTGACTAGTGATAAGGCACCAATTATATTCCCAATCTTTAAATACCAACTCACGACAAGTTATTATCATTTTATGAGAAAATATAATTAATTAATGTGACAATCCTTTAAATATATACCATTAAATAATACTAATTCACATGACATATAAATGGATACTCAAAAATTAAGATTACAGTTTGTGTTCATAATTTTTTTTTAAATTTATTCCTTTTTGATTACATATAAGTAAACACACTATGAACGTAAGTCTGCAGTATACCTCTGGCTTGAATTTAGAACTGACATTTAAAGACAATTTAGCCAACAGTGTATAGCCCGTCAATGCAGAGCTGTTCTTATCCCCCAAAGCTCGGATCATTTATTGTTGTGTCTAGTGTTTGGCAATACAGGCCCAAAATAGTTTTGGATGGTCTTTGCACTCTCGTAAAATATTATCTCATCATGTGATTTCAGGAATTTTAACTTCCTACTAGTTGACACATGTTACGCATGTGTTTAATCAATTTGTTAAATAAAAAATTAATTATGAGGTTATTATGAGAAAAAAGTTGTTAGAGAACATTGAAGAGAAAATAATTAAACAGTAATAAAGTAGAGAGGAGTTAGCAAGTCACGTAAAAAGTTATTTGTGTGGTGCAGTGAGAAAATAATATTTGAGATGATAAAAAAAATTATTTGAGTAAGGATGCATTTACAAAAAAAAAATTGTATTTCAGGATGGGCAAAAAAAAATAAAAAATAAAAACCAAAAAGAAAGATTAAAAACGATGAAAGAAAGCAAATAGAGAAGATATCAGCACATGGATGAAAGTGAATAATAATTTTAAAGAGTAAAAAGAACAAAATGTATATATCTATCAAAATTTTCACACAATTTTGATCGATAGTCAACTTAGGGCCAAATATAATGAAAAAATAGTAGTTGATAATCTGAGATGGTCATGAAAAAAAAATAAGTATGTAATTGTTTGAGAGAAGTTTTTGAATGAGGTAAAGGAGAAAAAAATTTGGCAATTAAAGAAAAAGAAAGAGAGAAAAAGAAAAGCGAAAGAATGAAAGAGAATAAAAAGCCAAAAAAAAAAAAAAAAAAAAAGAGGAAGAAATGACGTTTGTCTGAAAGAGATTTACATAGGTTAAGATAGGATAAATTAAAGGTGAATATAATATATTTTTTCAGAAATTATCCCTGGTTGGACAAAATGGTAGTCTGATAGAATACTATGCGTATTCTATTAGAATACCATAAGATGACCTGAGACAACACCACCGACAGTCTGCGGTCGCTAAAGCATCTCTGGTCAATGGCACCAGTCATCGAAGAATATTACTTTCTTAACAAAATAAAAATAAAAAAAAATAAAATTTTGTACTTTTTGAATTTTTGTTATAAAAAAAAAAAATCAAAATAAACTATTTCTCATCCTTTCTCACAATGTCAAAAAAAAAAAAAAAAAAAAAAAACTAATAATCCACCAAAATACAACGAGTATTCTACTAGAATACAACAAGTAGTCCGTCAGAATACATGATAATTCTCGAGAATACATAGAGTAATACACCAGAATAAACAAAAACGAAATCTAGATTCATCACCGATCCAGAGAGAGGCCGAGATTGCGAGGAGAGAGGAGATTGTGGCGGAGAACGTGAGGGCAAGATCACAGTGGTGGGGGGTTCGCGAGGCCGAGATTGCGGCGGCAGAGTTCGCGAGAGGTGGACAGAGAAAACAGGAGATCAGGCGACGTCGGGGTTCATAAGGTCGAGGGAAAAAAGAGGATATTGTGAGGCGGCGGAGTTCGCGAGGCCGAGATAGAAGAGAGGAGATCACAGACACTTACGGAGCCACGTAAATAGTACCCTCACTGAACATGTGAAGAAAATTTATGTAGTTAAATTACTGAGGACTTAACAAGTTTTCTAACCCTAATTCCGAACTTCGTGCCCCCACAAGTCAGATACAAAGTCGCTCTCTCACGTATTGTTGCCTCGCGGATGCTTACGGAGCCACGCACATAGTAATGGGGCACGTATCCTTACTAAACAATTGAAAAAAATTTATATAGTTATATTGGTTTTTACTTTACTGAGGATTTATATAAGTTTTCTAATCCTAATTCCAAACTTCGTGCCCCCACAAGTCAGATACAAGTCCATCTCTCACAAACTGTACTCTTGGATCTGTGCCCCTATTAACCAGACCTTCATTTTCATAATTTTTAACCCTTTTTTTTTTAATCTTTAATTTACTCTTATAAAACTTTTCTATGTTTTTTTTTTCTTCTTTTCATGAGATTCAAAGAAATTGTTCCCTTTTTTTTTTTTTCCTAGAAATTCAAGCAAATTGTTTTACTTCTAATCTTACACGTTTCTCTTCCTAACCCAATTTTCAGTTTCCAACTATTTTTATTTTTAATTTTCTTTCCTTCTGGTTGAGAGTTTGCAACATTATGTTTTCCCCCCCTCTTTCTTAGGTTTAATCCTGAACATTTCTCTCCCTCCCAATTTGTTTTGATTGGCTTCCTTCTCTCCATTTTTCTTTTAAATATAACAATTCCTTTTCTCTATTTCTTTCCTTCTCAAAGAGTACTTTATTCTTGAGTCCTTTTGTTTTTCAATAAACAAATTTTAGTACTATTGATAACAAAATAATGAAACGGTTTCAAACTATGAAAACTCAACAAGAATATATATATATTTTTTATTATTTGTTATTTTCCTAAAAAAATTTAAGAAGTTTTGCATGATTTTTTATTTAAAATTTTAGTTATTTGTGCCCCCACTAGATTCAAATCCAAGATCCGTCAATGCTCATAGAGAGGAGAGAGGACCGGCAGAGAGAGAGAGAGAGCTATAGCCCGCCAGTCAAAAGAGGGGGAGAGAGAAGGAAAGAGAGAGGAAGAGAGAGAGAGGGAGAGATTCGGGTGGAAAGAGAGAAAGAGAGAAAGAGAGAGAAAAAGAGAAGGGAAAGTGTGATAGTTAGGATTTGAGGATAAATTAGACGTTTTAGTTTCTGATAGAATAAAATATTGATCAACAAGGTATAATTTCATATCAGGATTTATTTGGGACAATAACTCTTAACATATGTAAAAAGGGACTGTTTGCCCAATTTTCTCTTGTGAATATGTACCCGAAACTGGACCTACATTGCAGATCCTGTAGTAAAAAATATGAATAAAATCATGATCATAATCATAATCATAAGAATTATTTAGCAAGGTTGTGGCTGTTTTGTTTTGTTTTGTTTTTTTTTTTTAATGTAGTAAATGTGTAATTAGACACATTGTTGTATAATGACTGACCCTAGGTAATATTGTTATTTTGTTTCAATTTGATTTAGTGATAGTTTAAAAGCCTCGACAAACCATAAAAAAAAGTATATAATTTCATCACTACAGCGGCGGAGCCAACAACCTATTATTTCAATAAAAACGTATATTAAAAGATAAAATTTGTCGAGAGATATACATATTTTTTTGGATTTTTTTTTGGTGGGTTAGGAATGCGGAAACCTCCACTCGATTATGGGTGGCTCCACCCATGTCTTAGTGGATGGATAGTAAAAATTTTGTACTTATGTTCAGTTTTTCTTTATCTGTTTGGTTAATTGTTTTATCTTTCTAGATTTTAATCAACCATGAGTTTATTAGTAATTATCGATGGTTTATTAACAAACTTTAGCTAATTATTTATAATTTGTTGATTTCCAGAGATAAAAATACTTGTGTAGCCTAGTTACTTTTTGGAAAATAATTTGTAGGGTTTTACAATGTTTTTGGCTAGTTAAAAGGACAAAATTCTGTGCGTATAAAATATAAATTGTGAGATATTTAGGAGTGTACACATTAATAAGGGTAATTTAAACTTTTAATTAATAAGGGTAATTAACGAGTGTACATGTACACAATCTTTAACATTTGTTCCGAAATGCCCTTTTTATAACCGTTAAAAACCCTTACAAACTATAATTTTTTTGTGCTTAATGCATTTGTTTAATAATCTTGTCGTAATACTATAAGGTTGTGATTATCTTATTAAATTTTAAAAATCTTTTGTGAATTTTAATGTCAATGATTAAAACTTTTCGAAAATAGCTAGAGGTTTAGAAAGAAATTTGTCAAAATTAAAAGTTCATGAACTAAAATAAAATGAGGTTTTGTAATCCAGAAAATAAGAGTATGTTTGGTAGAAGAAAAAAGTGGAAAAGACAGAGGGGGAGAGATTGGCGTAAGGATTTTGATATTCATGATTATTTGGTAGGAGCGAAAAAAAGGAATGAATGCGTTACGGGAAGGACTCCAAATCTTTCCAAATATTCCTAATTTTGATCTTTCCTCATGTCGGGAGATTATTTGAGGAATTTTATACCAAATTTCATAAGATAAATTATTTCTTTCTCCTACCAAACACACCCTTAGCTTCCATTTATAGGTATGAAAATTAAAATCTAAACATACGGTTTTAAAAACTTATGCTTTCTGTAAAATAATAATAATAATAAATAATAAACAAAATCCATCATTAATTTTTCAAAATTAAAAATTAAAAATTAAAAAGTGAGAAACTGTATCCACGTGGTTTAATTCTAATAAAGAACATTGTAAAATATGGGAATTAATGGAAAGCGCTACGCATGTAATATTGCAGGGATAAACAGCACCATAAATCCACTATCTAAAACGGATTACTTTACACCAAAAGTCCAAACCAACTTTTAAAAGAGAGACTTAGGACAGTTAACCTTATCAACATGCCTTAGATAAAGAACTTGACAATATTATTAACATTTGTTTTTTTTTTTTTTGACCATTCACTAGACAAAAATTAAATAATGCCAAACTAGACAAGATGATAAAATAATAATAATAATAATAATAATAATAATAATTGTCGACCATATAAAGTACTAAAATAATTTACAAGTTTAGTGGGAATGAGGTTATTTGCCCATCATTATATGGGAATTGTTTACAGTATGTCTTCCAACAAATTTTTGTGTTTTCTTTCAATTTGATTTAGTGATAGCTAGCTAGGAAGCCTCGACAAATATTATATATATATATATATAGCTGCTTGGTTAATTGGTTTATCCTGCTAGATTCTAATCGACTAGAAGTTTACAATCAATCAATGATGATTTATCACTAAACTTTAATTAATTACTTATTAGCCTTTTTTGCACCCATACACCTTGAACTTATCACACAGTTGTAATTTGCATCTTAAACTTTTAATTTCGATAATTTGAACCCTGAACTTATAAATTTGTAACAATTTATCCCTCATTAATTACAATGTTGATTTTTTTTATATGAAAATTGACACTTGACTTATATAGAGGTTGTTAAGTAAGAGTACTATAAAAAGTCCTTTATAATCAATATTAACCCAAATTTATATTCAAAACTAAGTTAATTAAAAGTTTTCTAACTTAATTAAAAATCTTAATCAAAAGAAATTTGGGTTAAAATACATAAAAATTGATCATTGATCATGTCATAAATTAACGACTTATGTACAAATCATATATTAGTTTCCTTTAAAAAACTAACATTGTCATCAATGAGGAAGTTGCTACAAATTTGTAATTTTAAGGTGTAAATTGTCAAAATTAAAATTTCAGGGTGCAAATTGTAACTAGGTGATAAGTTCAGGTGCACTGGAGCAAAAAAAAAATAAAAAAAATAAAAATAAAAACATCTACTTATTTTATCCATTTTGAGAGATACATAATTTTGTTGTAGACGAATTACTTTGAAGGGAAAAAAAAAAATTGTTTGTAGGATTTTACAATATTTTTGGCTAGTTAAAAAGACAACTTGTGTGCATAAAAATATGATTTGTCATAAATTTGCGAGTCTACACGATTATATATATAAGGATAATTAGCGTTTATGTTAGCTCTTGAATTATAAACATCCCTTCACTTTGATATCTGAACCTTTAATTTAATTTGAAAGATTTTTATTTTTGTTAATTTTCCTCCTTTACACTTAAATTAACAAAGGATTTCTAAAATTTAACTTATGTGTAAATTGTGTTATAACTTGAAATTTGACAAAATATTGATACACATTATCTGTAAAATTCTCTCTTTACGTACAAACCCTTGCAAACTATAACATTTTGCACAATGGAACATACACACACACACACATATATACTAGTCAAGAAGGGTTTGTGTCATGTTGGTCAATGAACAAAATGTGGTTATTTATGTAATTTTCTCTTTGACAAATGGTTCCTAAAACTTTAGTCAAGAAGGGTTTTCTAAAACTTATATATATCTATATATATTTATATATGTATGTATGTACAAATCCTTCTTGACTATTATATACAAACTTTAATTTTATTAATATCTTATTTATGTCATATTGATCCAGTATCAAAATTTTATATTATATTGACGCAGTGATCTTTAAATTTATATCATGTAAGTGCTTTTTCCTTTGTCAAAATTAAAAATTATGAACCAAAGTTTGTTTATAATCTAGGGACTATGTGCTCTCAATTTATATATCCGACAGATAAAATCTAAATTGATGATCGAAAATACTTACTCTAACCATTGGAAAAAAAGTACAATTCCTATAATAAATTTTTCAAAATTAAAAAAAAGTAGCAAAATATATATTCACGTGGTTTAATTCTAATAAAGAACCTTGTAAAATATAGGAAACGAAAAGTGCCACGCATATAATATTGTAGGGATAAAACAGCACCATAAATTCAGCATATCTAAAACGGATTACACCAAAACCAACTTTTGAAAGTAAGACTTGGTACAATTAACCTTATATACATTCCTTAGTTAAAGAACTTGACAGTATTATTAACATTTGTTTGTTTGACCATTCACTAGACAAAAGTAAGATAATGCCAAATTGGACAAGGTGATAAATATAGTTTAATTGTCGATCATATAAAGTAATAATGATTTACAAGTTTAGTGGGAATGAAGTTATTTGCCCGTCATTATATGGGAATCGTTCACATCATGTCTTCCAACAAATTTGATACTAATTCGTTGAACTTTTATATATATATATATATATATAGTAGCAGAGCCAGAAATTTTTTTTTAAGGAGGAGTTATTTAAACAAAAAAATTTGAACCAAAATAAAGAGTTAAAATCTTTTGTCATCTTTTATCATTCTTTATTGATTTGTATCTTTGATTTTTTTTCCCTTGCAATAGAGTTTAATTTAATTTTAAATTTTAAAATTAAAAAAAGAGTGGGTCTATTGACACCCCCCATTTTGCTTTTCCCACCCATTTTTCAAAATCATCAATAAATTAATTTTAAAATTAAAAAATTACTTGTTCCATCCCTTAGTTTTCTCAAAAAGTCCTTATAACTAAATTATTTGTCTTTCTTCTTTCTCTACATACTAAATCTAAACCACTACACATTTTTTTTTTCTAAATATGTTTTGTTTTATTTTTATTTTTAAATTTTTTTCTCATGAGATTTCTTTTTTCTTTTTTTTTTTCTTTCTAGATATCCAATAAAAATTTTTCATCAGTTTATATGTTGAGATAAAAATCTATAAATTTATTCTTTATTATACTTCTTCTTGAGACAACAAAAACTTGAGGATAATATACTGATGAAGCTGAGTATTTCACAAGCATGGTAGAAAATGTTATGAATTTGGTTAAGACTTTTTTTAGATAATTAGAAAAAACTCACAATTCAAAATTTACATGAATTCCTACAATTTCTAAATGAATAACCAATCAAATCGATATATTTGATTATATATCAACATCATGCGTACGTGTTTTCCATTTGCTTGTTATTTTTTTGAAAACAAAAAACTAGTTATAACATAAAACTACAAAATGAAAAATAGGAATAATAACAAACAAAATTAGAGAATATTCTCTTAAAAAAAATCTCATGGAAATGAAATAAAAAATAACAACAAAATAGAACATTTTAAAAAAAGTAAGGAAAAAAATGTACAGGGATTTAGACTGTAACGGGAGGAGAAAGAAAAAAGTAAATAATTTATTTATAAGGGTTTTTTTTTGTGTGGAAAAATTAAGGGGTGGAAGAAGAAGTTATTTAATCCTAAAATTGATATGGTAAGTGGTTTTAAAAAGTGGGTGAGAAAAGTAAAATGGAGGATGTCAATAGACTTACCCTTCAAAAAATTGTGAATTCACATAATAGTATAATTGATTTTAATTTATTTGAGATACTAAATTTTAAATGTGCTTACTTAAAAGTTAAAAAAAAAAAAAAGGTGAAATTTAAAGTTTTTTTAAAACATCATGTAAATGTAGTCGTTAAAAAATTTCAGGTAGAGCAAATAAGGAATAACATTATAAAATATTTTATCATAGGAGAAAAATTATAAAAAATTTAGAGTTAAAACATAATTTTTTAAAAGTTCAGGGGGCATATACCCCCTCGTCCCCACCTCCCTCCGCCCCTGTATACATATATAAGTATATATATGTACATGTTTTATGTGGCAGATAACTTCAAACTAGCTGGATACACATTGTTATGCACCACATGATTTTTATTTTCTTACCGACGTGTGAACCACAATATCCATCGTTCTCATAGCTTTAGTGATTAAATAGCTACATATATATATATATATATATATATATACACACACGCACATACACACACACACGTACATATATATATGTATACACTATTATAGTGTAGTTAGTAAAACAAATCACTAGTGGATGTACGTAGTTCTCTTGTTTTGCTTTAAAGCCAAAATCTTCTCGCAGGATACGGTATAAGATTTTCCAATTTGCGTCCACTTGGAAAGCTTTAGAAATCTCTCTAGAATATCTTTCTGATGAAATCCTCCCAAGCTGTAATTACAGCTATTGGATTTTATCATCTTTTTAGGCTCAAAAAGTAGTTGAACTTGATCAAGTCAACTGGCTAAAGCAACATTTATAGAAGTGGTCCCAACACGTGATAAGAAGAAAGAGTTCCTACTTGAAAAACTTTTATCAACTTTGTCTTAATTACTAACCTAATTCAGATAACAGGTAGTTTTGGTCCTGTATTTTATTATTTTTACAGGTGTCTTTCCTATAACTTGTATAGACCGTTACATACATATATATGATCAATCTGTGGCGATTGAAAAACATATGAGATTTTGAACTTAAAAAATATATATTTATGAACACAGAAGCAAAAAAATACACGTAATATTCTAAGAGCAAATCGTTCGTAACGGTCCTCCAAAACAAGTCCTATTTATACAAACAATTACTGTCTGAAAAGGAATTAGGGGCAAATTTAACACAATTAATATATATATATATATATATATAGATAGATAATTAGTAGTACACAATTCTGAACTTTTTTTTTTTTTTTTGGTTCTAAATATTTTGTCCCATTTGCTATCGTTTGATTGTGATAAGTTATTATGTGATTCGTTTTAGAGATCAGCACTATGGACATAGATATAACCTACCAGATAGAGAAGATCTCTTTCAAATCAACTCGTTAAAGTTTCTTTAGATTTAGCTTTTAGATCCTTTTGACTAAAATAAATCTTATATACGCATCTTCTGGAGTTTCTTCCACCTGTAAGACTTTAATCATCAATGACAATAATAACAACTAAACGTATTAGTTAGAAGACATGGAGAAAAGTTATTGAAAAAAAAAATTTGAGAGATTTTGAGAGCTCATACAGTAGGACATATAATGTATGTTTGACTGTTAAAAATGATCAAAACCACTTTATAAATATAATATACATATACATACAAAATATAAAAAGAATCTAATCTGGAGTTGTATATTAAATTTTAGCCTTATCAACAAGGTATTTTTTGATGTTCTACAGTAAATATTTTAGTAAAAAAATATCTTGTTCTTATATCAATTTCTAGCTAAAGAAGAAATCATATAAAAAAAAAGGGGACATTTTTTCATTTATTTACAAGGGAAACGTTTATGGTAGTAACTGTATTTTATTTTTATTGGTAGAGCAAGTATTTTTAACCATCGAATTAGATTTAAATGATCGCATCTATAAGTTAAATAAAGCACCTTTTTTTAATTTTAGTATATGGATCGTCACTAATCTGATTGTTAAAATCTATTCCGGTAGTTTTTTTAAAAACAAAATTGCTATACCAGTGTAGTAAAAGTACAATTTCTACTATAAACTTTTCTGCTATATACACGGTCCTTAAAATTCTCAAATCAAATTTGGGATAATTGCACAAGTTCTACAATTTGACATGCCCAATTTATCCAATCACACAAACTCTTATAATTGATCTTGTCTTCAAAACGAATTTAGTTCAAGTGTCCCCTTATTTGTGTTGCTATTTATATCCCTCCAATATTAATATGACGTGTATACAACTCTGATATTATAATTAAATATATATATATATATGTATTTAATTAACGTGTCATGATATTATTGGAGAGACATGAAAAAACCTAAATAAAGAACCTAAATAAAGGGGAGGGGTTGGATTCCTTCAAAACAAGATCAACTCGTCACTTTTATAACAAAGTACGAGTGAATTAGTGGACTACCCGTGCAATTAGTATTATTTTCCATACTTGGGGAGACAAAAGCACTTGAAAATATATAGTGGCCAACACTGTTTTGGCAACTTTGTGCAAGAGTCGTTTTAGACTAAAATCCAGCTTTTCAAGAATTTTAAGAGACCCCTTTTGTAATCAATGAAAATCCTCCACTCAATCTTACACGATTCACTTAATGGCCAATTTAACATTATTAAAATTGCAACTACACAACTAAGATCTTGCTTTGAAATATACTCTCTTTACTATTTTCATAGATAAGGAGTCATTTTATACTATTCCTCTTACACTATATATATCACCATTAAAAACACTATCACCTTCACACCAAAACCAAAAACTCATCCCTTTCACATTAATTAATCTCTCAATCACAAATCTATGGCTACCACTCAAAACTTCTCCTCTCTTACAATTGACTTGAAAATTGTAGAAGCAAAAAACATAGAAATCTCCAAATCCAAAGGCAACCTTTTTGTAAGATTCTATCTTCCTTCAGGCATTGGCAACAACAAGACCTCAATTGGGCTCAACACCCGAGGAATCTCCGCCAAAAACGACCACGTTTGGAACGAGACCTTCTCCTTGGCGTGCTGTGGAGTTGGGGACTACTCCATGGACATCACCAACCTAAAGCAAGAAAGCTTGGTTTTTGAGCTTTGGTTGAGGAAAAAATTGCCGGTCTTTGGTGCTACTTTGGGGGCTTCAAAGCTCTTGGGGAGGGGAGTGATTTCATTGGAGGAAGTTCTCGTGTCGCCAAACACGGTCTTTGACAAGTGGGTGAATCTCATTTCGACACATGGACGTGTCGTTGAATCGCCTAAACTGAAGGTGGAGATGAGAGTAGGAGTTGTGAAAGATGAGAAAAAGAGGCCTAGTATATTGGGAAAGAAATGTTGGAGTAAGTGTGGGTGCAAAGATGGTCATGATCATGGTTGTTCTTATGATGACTATGATGCTTTTGCACTAGCAGCTGCTTTAGAGGCTTTCTAGAGAGGCATAAAAATATTGAGCTTAATTTGTGTTTTTGACATTTTTTGTTGAGATTTCTTGTTTGATTCAAAGACTGCCTCTTATTTAGTTTCCTTTTCTATGACTGAATTGTGTATTAATTATTGTATTGTATATGAATTCCCAACATAAGTAGTAAGTTCTTTTCTTCATCTACTCAGTGCATTTTCATTATTTTCGGTTAATGTCTTCATTTTCCATAATTATTTCAATTTTTAATGTAACAAATTCACCTTGTCACATCATAATCTTGTTTCTTTTTTTTCTTTTTTTTTTAATTTGTTATACAATTTGGAATAGAACCCGTGGTCTGCCTTAAAATCCCACCTGATCACCTAAGCCTTCAGTGCCACTAGAGCAAACCGTACGCAGCAGCTTAAGGTTTTGGATGAGTACCTAACAGTTTCACAATATTAATTATGGCAGCAAGAAGACTAAAGAGTTCCATTTTGGAGCAAAAACTTTTATTTCTCGTATCTAGGTGAGGGAAATAAAAATATATATAATTAAAAAAAAAAAGGGAAGATTTCTTTTATGTTGTTTGGTAAAAAATTAAAAAAAAAAAAAAAAAAAAAAGAGGAAAGAAAATTTCTAATATAATGCATTTTACATTTATATTCATATAAATTTAAAATAATGAGGACTAAAGATCAAATTAGTTATTTTACTTGGCACTTTTTATGTCAAGTTTTTTCATTCTTTTTTCTTTTCAAAGTTGGAAGGATTAAAATATGATCAGCCTTATGGATTTACAATTGCATTTCTTCTCATTTTCCAATCTACCAAACAACCTAAATTTCATTTTTCTCCCTAAAATTGCTCATCCAACTTCCTTTCTTCCTCAATCTTTTCCACTCTACCAAACATAGGATAAGTTCCGCCCAGAAACCTTTCTTTATATCCGAAGCTTCAGATGACATGTAGTTTGAAAAATAGAAAACTACGTGTCGTTGGTCCTACATCAATTTTTCTTGACTTCAGAGAAAACTTGTCCACCACAAGTTTCTTGCAAGCAACTTTAGCTCTCACAATTCCAACATTCTAAAAACGATCACAAGTACATCAGTAAAACACCACAAGGTTAATATTGTACATTTCAACAAAATCTTTTCTCACTTCATTATTAATGTTTGTCACATAGAGTTAGAATATCGAACATCATATAAATGAAGAACACGTCCAAAACTAGTAAATATAAAAACACCGTTATCAAAATTCATAGCGAAATGATACCCCTTTTTTTTTTTTTTTCCTAGAATATGAAAGTGGGAGGATTCAAACTCTACACAACCTTGTAATATAATCAAATATGAAATTATCATTACGTTGTGATCTACAACCAAAATGGTATCCTAAATATTAATTTCTCCTTTGATTCATCTTAATTAATCTTTCCATCCTAAAAGAGTTACTACTTTTTCTAAATAACCGCTTCATCATTTTTATTTTTTTTTAAAAGCTCGCCAATTCAGTGCTTCTTATAAGGCTTTAGAGGACAAAGTACTTCCCCCCCCCCCAAAAAAAAAGAATGTTTGTCCATGAGAATCTTCAACTCTAGAATGACTTGAATTATTGGTTGTTCAAGTTCTGATACATTGCTACATGCGTGAATATCTTTTCGTTTCTCGAGTGATAAAGAACATCTTTTTGCTTGATTGTATTGCAGGACCAGCTCAAGCAACTTTGAAGCCTTACATATAAAAAGCCGAAAACAAGAGGCATTACAAAACTTTTAGAAATTTGCGTTTGATATCTAAAAAAATCGTTGTTTGAAACAAGTGCACTAAAAAAAAAAAAAAAATTGCTACAAGGGGGAAAAAGGAGTTTTGATGCGGTGCAGAAGGAGTTAGCTTTTATGGCGCATTGGGATCTAAATAAGGTTTTTTTTTTTTTTTTTTTTTCATAGGGTCTTTTGGCGATGTCGAATTTGGACAAAAAATTAGTACTTTTTGGGTGGAAACGAGGCAAAAATAAGTCTCTGCCATGATATATGTCGCTTTTCAGGAAAATTTCAATGCTTAGGCCTTTAAAAGGGTGTTTTCCCATTTTTATAATAAGTTGACCTAGGAATTTCATATTCCTATTCTGATCGCGTTTCCTTATTTCTTGAGTCTAGTAGTTTTCATTTCCGCTTTCTGTTATGTACTTTCCATTTTTAAAAAATTTTGCATTTTATTTTGTTTGAATTATGTTAGGTCATTTTGTTCAATTCCCTGATTGTACTTTTTCCTTTATATAAAGACGCCATTTTTGTAATGAAGTCTGTCAATTTTCAATTAAATTTCTAGTTTTACTTTTCTTTCTCAAATTTTCGTTATTATTTGTAAATCAACGAATTTTAATGTCAACTTCCGGCATTTTGTGTGAATCAATGGATTTTGAAGAGTTTTCCTAGGATTCTATGTGATATAACATATTAACTAATTTATCCTCTTTATTTTTACTGTTTTATTTTTCTAACATACGCTTCTGCTACATCACATTTGATATAATTTATCTCTAAAATAATTGATTGAGTGGAGTAGTGTGTCGTGCATAATAAGATGATCATATTTAACTATTATTAAGACTAAATATTTTTGTTGAACTTTTAATTTGGTAATGTGCAGAACTTTGGATAACATTGTATTCCAATTTTCTAGAATTTATTGTAGCTTTCAATTCTCTGAAAATTAGTAGCTGGTGAGTTTTTCTTTTCTTTTCTTTTCTTTTTTTTAAAGTAAAACTTTAATACAAAGTAGCAATAAGTGATAATAAAAATGGTAAGTTCTGCTGAAACTTTAGACAACTCATTGTGCACTTTCCATGCGCACCATATCAATGCTTCCAAAGTCTCTAGTGATTAAGAGCATTTTTGGCTATCAACTTTAAAACAAATTTATATTTTTAAAAGCTAATTTGTTCTCAAAAATCAAAATAACGAGTTTGAGTAAATTCTTTTTATAATTTTTAAAAACAATGTCACAAAAAGTAATAATTCAGAGAACTATAATTTATAATTTTCAATGTTCTTTATAAGAACATATTACTAGAGATCAAGAATAAAGTTTCGTATTCGTTGATTAAGACTCACACAAAAACCGTCCCTACAAAACCATAATTTTAGAAAAGTTTAAGAACAAGTAATTAATTTATTTATTATAAATTAGCGTGGTTTCTTTTTGAAGCGATTGTAAAGTAAATATAACGTTACCTTATAACTTATTTTAATATAACGTTATAACACTTAATTATAGTGGAAAACCGGTTTTTTTATTTTTATTTTTTTATTTTTTTTTATTTTAAGCGTGGAACATATATAGACCAATCTCATAGGTACTATATATCTTAATTTCAGAAGCCTTTGATATACTGTAATAGTCGAAGGCAGAGTCATTCCTAAACGAATGAGGGCGTTCACAATCCCTACTCTAATTAAAAGATCCAAAGCCCCAATGAACTTTATTTTTTTATTACGTCAATTTTACTTTTAAAAGTTTTACATTTTCTCATTTTACTCTCACTAATGATAAATTATTCCTATACAAACCCCATAAAAATTAGATCCTTTAATTTGTACGCTTCTATTAAGACAATAGTTAGATTCACTCCGTCACGGATTTCATGAATGTGTAATTCAAACTTCCTTT
This sequence comes from Ficus erecta, assembly GCA_008635985.1. NCBI lineage: Eukaryota > Viridiplantae > Streptophyta > Magnoliopsida > Rosales > Moraceae > Ficus > Ficus erecta. The sequence goes on along the minus strand of BKCH01000005.1, from coordinate 3,449,000 downwards.
TCAACTTTCACATGGTCTGCACTATTTTTAATAGTTTTTGTAAGTTGAAAACAACCAAACCTAATCTTTACCAATTTGGCGCAAAAGAAAAATTAAATAATAAAATAAATAAATCTAATCTTTACCCTTTTTATAAGACACAAAACATTAATTCTCGCATTGAATTCAAAGCATGTAAAATTCCCACAACCCACCCCCTCTTCGCGTTTCGCATAAAAGCTCAGGCTAATTCAAGCGTATAACAATCCAGTTAATCATAGACTATATAAGGTTTTACTGCAGTTATAAATTCGTGAATTAACGTGTCACAAAAAAGAACTTCATGAATTACTATCTTCTGTGTTATGAAATAAGCAAAAAATTTATAAACAAGGTAGGCTAACGATTGAAATTTCCTAAGGGAGACGAAATGTCGAGAGAGAGGCCGAGAAGTAGGTAGTGGTCGGGCTGAAATTTGATATCTAAGCTTTTTCATTATTATTATTATTATTATTATTATTATTTTTATGGAGGTGTGTGTGGAGCTTCTATCGAAGTGGATCGAAGTTGGGGCGGAGGTTGGTATCATGAGCCTGGAGCATTGTTTCTGGGCTGTACTCTAAGGTTTGATGGCTGCCAACCTTAGGGATTTGATCTGGCTTGGGGAGTTGATGCAATCTTCTAGAGGTGAACGTGGTGGTGTGTGTGCCTCCTGCGTCGCTATTCATGTGACACTTCGATAACGTTGTGTTTCTCTCGAGATTTATTGCTTTCTCTAGTAACTCATTTGTTGGTCATCTCTTCACTGTAAGCTTCGACGAAATGATATTTGAGATTTATCTTTTGTTTTTTCTTTAGGTTGTGGTTTTAATTACGGTAGTTTTTAAATTGAGTTGATGGTATGTTTGTCTTTTATATATATATATATAGATATATATATATATATATCTTTTTTTTATATTTTATTTTTAGTATTAGGTATGTTATGTTTCAATCCCCTAGTTAATTTTGCTTCTTAACGGTGCTTTGTGTGACCTTGATGTATAATTTTATCAATTTTGCTGATCGGTTTTCTCCATCAATATTTGAAGTTTTGCTAAAAAATACTCATATGTGTACTCGATTGTTGGTGGATGTATTTGGGTGTCACATCTGTTCTTTTTTAACATTTTATTTGAGTTTATTCGTGGAACTGGTTATCCATTAAAGTTGTGGTTTTCGAATAGCTTGAGACCGTTGGGATCAATATTTTATGTTAGTATTGTATTAATTTAAAATATATTCCCTCTTTTTGTTTGAACTTGAGGGTGAGGGGTTCGAAACCAAACTCTATATTTTGGTAGCATTAAGTGTGAATTACTACTAGACTATACCTACAATCACATATATTCTTCATTTTCAAAAATACTAGTGGGAGAGCATATGCTTTGTGCGTGTAGAATCGGTTAAGAATCAGTAGTTTCGGTTTCAAATCAAAGATGCCAATTTTTGAAATGGGAAATCGATGATTGACCGTGATGTGCATTTTCGGTCGGTTTTTTGAAAGTCAATTTCGATTGTGTTTGATTTTGATTCATTTTGACTGGGCAGTAAATCGGTGGTAACCCACCAAACAAAAAGCAATGTAAATGATTAAAAAAGAAAAAAGAAAAAAGAAAAAAAAAAACCATTTCACAATCATAAAAAAATCAGAATAAAAACCCACCACCACTAATTTTCAATTTTCATCACAAACTCAAGTCACTAAAAAAAAAACAAAAAAAAAAAAAAGAAGCAAATGATTAAAAAAAATTTGCATAATCAAATGAAATTGTATCATAGACATAGAGTAGTAGTGACTGCCGACCGTAATGTAGCTGTTGACCAGTTTGACGGTGGATTTTGGTGGCGTGAGGACCTATTGGTGGCGGTCGTGGGCTCGTGGCTTCGGCAGCGTGAGGATGTGCTGGTAGATGACAGTGGGCAGGTTTTGGTGGCGACGGTATCGAACTCGGCGGAGCCTGGGGGCTGGGAGGACTAGAGCGACAGGCAAGGACGAGAGGGGACTCAGATGACAAGTCTCAGACTCTCACTCTCTCAGGGAGGTGCCGAGTGGGAGAGAGAGAACTAGGGTCTTGGTCTGTTCGGTTTAGCATTCGGTTATGCAATTTTCATTTGATTCGGTGGTCGGTCGGTAGTTCAGTCGGTTTCGATTTTTTGATTTTTCTGTACAGTCCTAGAATAAACAAGTAAAATAAAGCAAAAAAAAAAAAAAAAAAAAAAAAAACAAATCGAGTGTTGAAAGTATCAAGTAACAGTTTGATAAGCGCGGAAAAAGTAAATGTGGAAAAAAACACTGCTTACACTTTTTATATGTAATAAACTATAAAAGATGAATAATAAATGAAGGCAGTAGTCCGAAGATACAATTCATTTCAAGAACATATTACACATTCAGCGACAATTTTGTTCACTTTTTTTTCTTTTTAGATATTTGTTCACTTGTTTTTCAATCTTGATGAATTAAACAAATGTTATTAACGGATTCATCAACTTCAAGAAATAGCCAAATAGGGTAAAAAAAATTGTTGGGCAAATTACAGGGTATTGTAGCTCTCATATAATTAGTATCAGTTCTGAACAACATTCAAACAATATTTTAAAGGACAAACTATACATCTTTATTAGAATTGAATTTCTTTTATCACAGCATTAATAAGACTTTTATTATTATCTTTTATTTTTTTATATTTTTTTTACATGTTGAACTATGCACTTTTGAAAAAGAAAAGAAAAAAGAAAAAAAAAATTCATACATCATGTTTCTTCTTCTTCTTCTTCTTCTTTGGGGTACTTCCATAGTGGAGAAAGTTTAAATTCTCTTAACATGGAAAAATATTAAAAAAGTCACTTTTGTTTAAGGTAAACTTCACTTGTCACCCTGTAGTATCAGAAAAACCTATACCTATCTTCTGTAATTTGTAAGCATTGTTTATTACAAATTTATTGTGAAAAGACTAACTAACCTTCTGACATAAATTTAAATTGGATGACAACGAACTAATCAAGAAGAATAAAATAAATTATCCATTTGATTTTTCTTTTTTCTTAGTTTCTTTGGTAGGGAAAGTTGGGGATTTTTGTGACCTTAATGTATGTTTTTTTTTTCTTTTGTTATTGGGGGTGAGGGATTTGAACTTTACACTGTATGATGATGTCAAATATGAAATTATCGTTATATTATATATATTACTAATTTTTTTAAATTACAAATTCCAAGGGATAGTATTTGTTTTTGTGGTTAAAATTAAGTGACATTAATTTAGTTATTAATCTTATCGCTCTTGTAAGATAACATCTGTATTAAAATCTAAAATATCTGGATTTTCATTAATTTTTCAATATCTTAAAATTACCTAACATAATCATAAAATTATAAATTATCATAGTTTTTTTTTTTTTTTTACATTCAAATTTTGAGTATGTAAAGGATTTTTAAGTAGATAAAGAAAAACCTAAAAAAAAATTTCAAAATTTTAAAATTTAATTTCACTGAAAAGATTGATTAATTATAGTAAAAATTCTCACTAAAAATGAATTTTGAGGGGATGAAATCTGGGGTTTTCGAAATTATGATAGGAAAATTTTTGAGTTAAGCGGGTTTTGCAAGTTGACCCAATCAATCCATTTATTAACACTTGGATCCCATAAGTGAATAGAAAATTGGATTTACGTTATATCTCACCTGAATCGCCCCATTTATCTTTCTAAGGAGAAGTTTGGTTTCAAACCCCCATTTCAACATAAGAAATACGTCATGTTAATATATCTTGGATGATCCACATCTCAGGATCAGATACTAACAAGCATATTGAACTATTCATGTGACTGAAAGTCCTCACAATCTAGGCACAATTGTGTTATATATGTCAACTAAAAATGATCGAAAATAAAACAATTTGTCTACATTTATTTATGTTGTATAGTTTTCAAGTCGTGTTATGGAGTAGATTTGTCTAGGATTGAGTTTCAAAAGTGAGCTCAAGTGAAATTGGAATTAGTTTGGACAGAAGGGATAGTTTTGGTTTTTTATTTTTATTTTTTAACGAAAAACTGAAAAATTTAAGGAGGCAAACAAAAAAAAAAAAGGACGAAAGCAAAACACATGGCGATCGCTCGTAGCGAGTGGCTAAAGTTGTGTACACTCACAGTGTGACATTTTTTGTTGGATTGCGCAGCCCAAGATCTTTTCTTTCAAAATCTCTTTAATTTAAAAAAAAAAAAAAAAAAGAGTAATAAAAAATTTCAAATCAAAAAATATCCTTAAAAACTCCTTTCAACTACCAGAAAGAAAGAAAGAGAGAAAACACAGAGAAAATAGAAACCGAAAAGAAACAAACACAGAAGAGAGAGAAAGAAGAGAGAGATAGAGAGAGAATGCAGAGAAACACACCAGTGGCAGTGAGAAAGCCTCGCACTTCCACTTCCGATCTGCTGACGTGGAGCGAGGCCCCTCCGCAGTCCTCCGCCGCCGCCCCTCCCGTCGTCCCTCGCTCTCGTCAGGTTCTTATTGTTATCATTTCTCGTCGTTTTCTCTTTTCATTCGCTTAGTTATCCAACCATTTTCCCTTCTTGTTTCTTGTTTGTTTGCGAAATTATCAAATTAGTGAAGCTTTATTTTGGTCAATTCCTTTTTTTTTTTTTTAATATTAAAGCCGTCGGATGGGATTAAGAAAGTGTTGCATGGAGGTCAGATAACGGAAGAAGAAGCCAAGACTCTCTTGAAACCGTAAGATCCGATTTAGAAATTGTTTCCTTTTTTTATCTTTTTTCCTGAAATACATCTCTGAAAATTATGGTGGTTAGTTTTTTTTTTTTTTTTTTTTTTGGGTGGTAAATTGGAGTTGTGAAGTCAGATCTGGCAATTTCATGTATTTGGGGTCTTCTTGTGATTTGGGAAAGTGAGAGAATGGCGCAGAAAACCCACTAAAATGTATAAAAGTTCTCCAAAATTTACAATTTTTAACTTTCGAAATGGGCCACTTGAATTCAGACATAATCTGGTGTTGCATTGATAGTTGGAGATAATATATCTAAACACACACACACACACACACAGTATACACAATTGAAGTCGTGACTTTCCTTGATAAAACTGTAAAAACTTTGGTTTCCTTAAATTTTGACATTAAAGGCTTGGTTTTTCTAATTTAGGTTCAGAGAGTGGAATTGCTGATATGTAAATTTGAGAATAAATTGTCTCTAGGTCTAAAATAAAATTTAACTTTCACATTTTAATCTGTGAATGAATTTTCTTTGGTCTATAGATTTATATTTCCATGTACTTATTTCAGGAAGCCGTGTTCGGATTATAAGTTGAAGGAGATTACTGGAAGTGGAATATTTTCTGAGAAAGGTGAAGCCGCTGTACAATCCGAGGCTGCTAAATCCAAGACGGGCCTGCGTGTTTATCAGGTATTCGGATAAAGTTTCTGCATTTGAGTGTCGTAGACAATCCGGCATCATAAAATTTATTTCTTAATTGTTTTATGGTTGGATTTTCAGCAAGCCCTGAACGGAATTAGTCAGATATCATTCAGCGCTGATGGGAGAATCTCCCCTAAGAAGCCGTCCTCTGTACCTGAGGTAGCAAAGCAGCGTGAATTGAGTGGAACATTGAAAAGTGACAAGGATGCAATGACTAAAAAGCAGATATCAAATGCTAAGTCCAAGGAACTTAGTGGACACGACATCTTTGGCCCTCCACCAGAAATAGTGCCTCGATCAGTGGCTGCAACTCGCACCCCAGAATCTAGAGCAAGGAAAGACATAGGAGAACCCGCACCAAGGAATGTCCGCACTTCAGTCAAAGTTTCAAATGTGAGTATTTTTTGGGGTTTATTAAATATAAGCAGTTGCTCTTTCAAGATTTGTAGACACATTGTTTTCCGTTACAGAACGCCCTAAAACAGAACACATCGTTTTTTTTTATTGACATAGCCTGCCGGGGGTCAGAGCAACATCCTGTTCGGTGAAGAACCTGTCTCCAAGACAACAAAGAAGATACACAACCAGAAGTTTGCTGAGTTGAAAGGCAACAACATATTTAAGGGAGATGTTCCTCCGGGGTCGGCTGAAAAGCCACTGAGTGTGGCTAAGCTGAAGGAAATCAGCGGCAGCAACATCTTTGCTGATGGGAAGGCTCAATCCAGAGACTATCTCGGCGGTGTCCGCAAGCCCCCGGGTGGTGAGAGCAGCATTTCCCTGGTTTAACAAGTAATGCCTAACATGTTGTGGTAATGCATTAAGCCCGAGCTTAATGGTGATCCCGCATTGTGTCTGTAGGAGTGTCCGAGTTTGAGTAGTGATGTTTTTAGAAACTAGTAGTGCTTAACTTGTAGATGAAGAGGCATGAGGCTTGTCTAATTGAGAATTTTGGGTGTCGGTCGCAACGTTGTTTAGCCCTGTCGTTTCAAGTTCATGTCTGTTTCCTTTCTTCCAGGACCAATTTCTTTTATTAATTAAAATAAATTTTAATTTAGGAAATTTTCGTACTTAGTTTAGGGCAATTCTGCCATATTTTCAAAGTTGTTGGTGAACTGTTTGATTTGTGGGTTATTAACACTGCTTTGAACTATTAGCATTGTGATATTTTGGTCCTTGAATTTTAAATCGACAGATTACTCCCAAAACTCTAGTTTGACAGTAAAATGACGATCGAGTTATGAAATTTTATAGAGATATCATATGCAATACTGCATAACTTGAAATTTTATATAAATAATTACATCAAGTGCAAAAGATTCTCCTCTCTCTTATCTCAAACCTCTTTGAAACAAGAATAGTTTGTGCCTACTGTAATTATTTTTATAAAAATTTTTGTTATTGCAATATGGCAGCGATTAACTCTATTAAATTTTGAGATCCTTCATCAATTTCATTGTCAAGGACTAAAATTCATGGATGAAAGTGTCACAATGCTCATAATTCGGGGATTAACGGTCCTAATACTCTATAGAATGAGTGAAGTAAGACATCGAAAGAGAGGACCTGAAACATCACATTAAATAGCATAAGACCACCCCATTATTATCCAAACTTTTACACAAAGCATCCGCAAATAAATAGCTTAAGGTCCACAAAACCATAACAAGACACAACGCAATAACAAAACATGAAGCAAAAGACACAGGGCAGGTAACTTCAAACAGAACTCATAACTCGACTAGAACCATAAGGAAGAACTCTTGAGATGATGAAAATTCTCAAGCATCGCCATGTCCAGTCAGTTCAATGAGAAACTTCTCGTAGTCTCCTGAAGTGTCTTTGGCAATCGCACGGTCCAAAGGAATGCTGTTCCTTCGGTGGTACTCCTCTTTGATGCGGTTCAGGTCGATCTCTGCCCTGGTGGTGATAACCCTAGTAAGAGCCCACTCATCCGTTCCCACCTTGTTGATAGCCTGCCTCAGAACCTTCTCATAGTATTTCTCAGGAACTGTCAAGCACCTGATCACATCTCTCAGTAATATGAGGTATTCATCTTTGGGATCGGCCTTCAAATCCTGCATTTGGTTGCTCCATTATCAGTTCTTAATGCGAAAAATATTTGTCTAAACAATTTTAAAGCTCAAGTTTAAGACCAAATGATGATCCTTGTAACGGGTATAAACATTGGTTGGTTTTGTACCTTGTTGATGGCATTTCCAAATGAATTGTTGTAGTGATTGAGGGTTGCATTCAGTTGTGCCTTGCTTCTTGTAGAGATGATCCTGATGAATTCGTCATCGTTATAAGCCTTATCAGTGATCTTGTCACGAAGAATCTTAGCCTCCGTCTTTGCCAATGTATTGTTCACTTCATCTCCCTCGTACCTCAACGAACTCACAAGAGGAAGCAAAAGCTGTACGGAAAAGGATGTTATTATAAAATTATGGCTAAACCAAGATTAAAACGCTAAATACAAGGATATGAGAAGGATCTCTCATCAATATGTCAATCTATTGCGACATAGGAGTTCAGGGTGTTACCTTGCGGTAGTCACCGGTTGCATGATATGCGATGTCCTCTTCGATGGATCTCTTGTAACGAGCGTGATATGCCTTCCGAACCTCAAATAGGTTGTGAGTAGATCTAGTACAGGCAATTTCAACAAGAACCCACAAGTTTGAAGTGAACTTCCTTGTAGATTCATAAGCCAAAAGCGCATCACGCTCAGCAGGATCCAATGTCCACAGCAGTACAGCCCGCTGATTGATGAGCAAACAAAAGTTAGCAATAGCCTTCCAATTATACCGAAATCCTTTTTGCTCATTCTCAACCAAAAGAGTATCAATTTAGACAAAGGTGAAAAATTAAATTTTTTTTTTATCAATCAAAATAAATATTTCAATGGCTGACATCATTTTTAAGCCTCGGAAAATGGCTGAAAAACAGGATGTTCCGTGAAATTACTCATAAATATTCATACAAGTTCTAGTAAGTTCTATTTGTACCGTGCACCCCAAGGACAGAGAAGGGCAAACCGTAGACCTCTCCCTTAGTGAGAGTCTCTAAGGAATGAGCACACAATTTAGTTGAATGTAAAAACTAAACAACAAAACCTGACCTCAAAGTCATTTGAAAGTTCTTTGTCCAGCGATTTCAGAAGATCTTCACCATAGGTTTCAGCATATGCCTGCCTAATCAGCTTACGTTGATGAGAATTCCTGTGACTCAAAATGGAGATAATCAAGCCCTCATTTGTTCCCCATCCTGCATACATTCAAAGCAGATCATTACATTTACTGGTGAACAGAATGACGGCGATAAGATGAGACGAGTAGAAGAAAATTTTAATTTTGAATGATGCTTCTAAAATCATGACAGCAACATGAATACAGAGAAAATCGAGAAGACTACTCATGATCAAACTCTGATCAAACAAATATGAATACTGTAGATTCTCAACGCCGTAAATATGACAACATCTGATTCGACTCAAAATTAAAGTATCTTTACAAAAGAATATCTTATTGAAAACGTAGGGATCTACCAAAACATTTAAAGCTCGCTTTGATCCTTTGTACTTATCAAAAAAGAAACATTAACACAATTTAAATCTGGAAAAAAGAAAAAAGAAAAGGAAAACAGTAGCAAAATAGAGAATCTAGAGCGAAAAGGTCGGAGATCTTTATTCGGTTGTTTAGAAAGTTAAGATTGCAGCTAAAAATTTTTAAACTTTAGGCTACGAAAAAATTTCTTATCCTCGTCTTTTTAACCTTAGATTATTATCAAGTTTAGTTAAATTTCACTCTCTTTTTAATCTCAAACGATTTTGAGATGATCTAACAGTTAAGAACGGTCTTATGTTTATAATTTTTAGGATCAAAACTGTATCTCACGAGTATTTTTCCTAAATCCGATCACATAATTCTCCTAGATATCAAGCTCAAATTGAAAATGCAAAATGACCAAAAATAAAAATGAAAAATAAAAAAGAATATCCAGTTACTTTTGCGTGTTTTCTCAATAAAAATGATAAACAACAAATCTATTATTTTCACGATATCAGAACGAAATGGATCAGATCTTATTAAGCACATTACAAGAGTCATAATCAGATCGAGCAACGAACGGATGATCGACGACGATCAAATAAAAGATAATCAAGATCAAGATCAAGATCGCTATTCATTCAGTTAAGAGAAGAAAATAAAGCAGATGAATCTGAGAAAAGTTAAAACGACCTTCAAAAGCTTTATGGAGTTGCTCAGCGTCCTCCAATGGAGAAGGAACCACCTCTGGTACACGAAGACTCGCCATTATTGCCTCTCTCTCTCACACTCACTTTCTCTCTCTTACACAGTTTCTCTCTCTTCCAGTTGCTTTTCTGTGTGTAGTGACGAAATGGTGCAGGGATAATTTACCTTTAATAGCGGAAGGAAATAATTTTACAAGGAAAAAAATCGGAAAAATAAAAAGAATCATTAATTTTGGGAAAAAACATTATACCATTGCCAAGTTTTTCTTCATTATCGTTTTCAATTATTACCTTTGAAAAAGAAACTTATCTGTTTCAAAAAATGTTATCAATTACTTACGGATTGTCGTTTTCAAACAATGTGATTTGTCACGTTGGATGAGGACGGGATATTTATGCTTCTTTCTTTTTTTTTTTTAATATTATTTTTTCAATCAAACGTTAATTTCATGCCACGTGGCGGCGGACTGGACAACACATGTCTCTTCTGCGAAGTGCAACGCAGATCAATTTGGCGCGCGCAATAGGATCCGACGCTCTCTTGTATGTTATTTTGTCTTCACATTTTTTTTTAATTTTAACAAAAGATTATTTAGACTTTTTTTGACGTTTAAATTTAATTTTAATTAAATTATTATTTTTATTTTAATTTTTATATTTTTTTAAAAAATCAATAAAAATTATAACTAATTTTTTAAAAATAAATTATTTTTAACTTAAAAATTTCATCTCTAATCGACGAACTAAACGCAAGCTAAATGCTTTTTTAAGGGAACTACTATGTTTAGATGTATTAGGGATCATTTGGGATTCCAATTCCTAACCGACTTTTCTAAAAGTTTTTTTTTTAATCATTTTTTTTGTAAAGATAAATCAATTTCAATATTTATATATTCAAATATTTATTTTTTATTTTTTAAAAAACTCAAATATTAAGTTAAAATGAGATGATTTTTTTAATTGCATAGAATTTTAAAATAAACAAAATAAGATACATTTTATTATTTTTTTAATACAATTCAAATTTTTACAATTTTTAACCATAACCGTTTATTTTCAACCACAAATTTTCAAAACAACAACTCATTTTTAATCAAAATATTTCTAGAACTCCAATTCCAATTGGTATTCCAAACGGACCCTTAATATTGTGTCTCTTTTTCCAAAAATTATATATATTGTATCTCTTGAATTTAAAATCCATTAGTAGTTAATTTTGATATTTGGGTTAATAAATTTACCCTTTTCAAGCTATAAAATAGATAACCTCGTAACCTCAACATCTGATAATGGTATGTTAATGTTAGTCGTCATTTTTTCGGACTTTATTTTAACAAAAAAGAAAAAGAGAAAGCGTAACATGTGTTTAAAAAAAAAAAAAACAAAACAAAACAAACAAACAACAAACAACAACAACAATTTGTGTATCTAAGCTGCGAAGGAAAATTTGTGAATTGAGATTTGATTACATGTTTTATCCAAAGCTATTAGGTTGAGAACGTACAAAATACAAGGTATAAAATGGTAAAAATCTCGGAGAAAATGTGTAGCACTACTTAGCTCCATTGTAGCCTGGCAGTCTGGCATCATAAATAAAGAAGATAAAGGAAAATAATGATAGGTCCACCACGTAAATAAGTACTTGGCAATAATATAAAGGCATGGACTCTTTGCAGGATTTCAGATTGGGTTAACTTATTATTTCTTTCAGATTATGGAGTCTACTTTTTTTTTTTTTTTTTTTGGTGTGTAGCTCAAATATTAGAGTCAGACAACTTGTTTCAATAAATTGTTTTGCTTTGTCATGATTTTTTACTCTCTCAAACGTAACCATAGTACTTTTTTAAAAAAAAAAAAAAACATAATATAAAATGCATACTAGCATAAATATTTTGTAATTTAGGGATAAAACTTTTAACGCATCATGTGTACGTTTTTTTTAAACATAAAATCATGTTCAAGTCAACTAATTAGAATCAATGAAATATTGAAAAAAGAAAAAAAAAATCTCAATTCATCATATACATAATATGTATTAGATCTTTGGAGAAATTGATCCACACTCCAAAACTATATTACTGATAAACAATGAGGTGATTAGCTATTTATGCAACCATAACAACAAAGGTTGTTCAACAAAAAAACACTTTGGATGGTACAAAAAAATACTCCAATTTTTCACACAAAGGTCAAACACACTAAAACAATGACATTGTTAGGTGGTGTTAGATAGGGATCTAGTTAATGGTGGTTCGACTCATAATTGAATCCCGACCTCAAGCTCAATTTCAGTAGTCTATCGTGGTCAATGGAGTCGGAGAGATCTATGTACCAATAAAACTCGCTAGTGCCTACAGGTAGCACAAGGTCAAATCGGGTCACGCCGATGTTAAATCTAGCTATGCCAAAATCCTTCCGGGACTCGCTATGGCCTAGTCTAGTCAGTTGTGTAAGCAATGAGTTGTTCTTGCTCAAGGAACGGATTAAAACCATGCATGGCGGCCAAAAGAATGTGCGTCTCCAAAGAGCTTTTCTCTCCCTAGCAAAAATTTCTGAACGATAAAAACAAGACATAAAGTCTAGGTCCCCAGTCTCGGCTTTTAGCAAAGAAAAAGTTTAAAAAATAAATAAATAAATAAATAAATATAGGTCCCCAGTTTGGTTAGACTTTTTACCCGTTTGAATGCTGGCACTTTGTTGAAAATACATGAACTCTTCACATGTGATTTGAAATTATGATGTGCTAATTGAGATGAGATTTTAAACCAAAGTGATGTTCAAGGCCCACCTCATAACGAGTCTCTTTGATATACAGGAAGTCCACCAATGTCTCATCAGTGCAACAAAATAATAATAATAATAATAATAATTAAGATTTGAATTTTAATAAAAAAAAAAAAAGTTATTTGTAAGATTATTTCTCAAAAGGCACGTCTCAAGATTATTGTACTAATTATAACATTTTTTTTACCTCCAATTAGATCAGTATGGAGGATAAAAAATTTAAATAAACAAAAAGGGATGGTAAAAAACGTAAACGTATCTATTTGAGTAGCTGTTTCCATAATTTTCTTTAAAAAAAAAAAAGTCATCTTTAAGACTAGTTTTTGCAATTATGTACCATAGATGGTAAGACCTCATTATAAACAAATCCGAGGATAACGAATTCAGAAAATCTTGGAAACTATTTGAATCACAAAATATAGATAAGAATTTCTTATTTAAACTATTGATTTGAATTCTTTATTTCTAAATCCAAAGGAAGATAAAGGTGATTTTTCCCTTTAGAGACCTTAGACGCTATTTTTGCACTAAGAAGCATGGATAAATCTTTGTATATTCTTCTTTAAAATAGTGATACCCCAACACCAACACCAAGGAAGACATAGGTTTTTGAATCGCGGTGAACCTTAATAAATTTTTTGTACTCTGTAGTTTTTCTATAATTTAATTTATTATTTATTATTTATTGTATGACGAGACTAAATCCGATAAGAGACCAGTTTTCACCGTCTAACAATTTGTGTTTAAACTTTTATCAAACTCATGCCGTTGAAAAATTTCCTATTGTAAACCATGACTTCTTTAGTCTGAAAATTTTCTTAACTATCTTCAGGTAAATTAATTTTTTTGGATAGGTAAATTAAATTTATTTTATATGCAAACTACATGTTGATGACAGAGAGAAAAGGAGAGCAATCTGCTAAAGTACATGTCCAATATCCATTATTAGCACTACCAATGAGAATATATTGAAATAAACATGAGCACCTTTATAAATTAACTAACGTGGGTAAGTACTGTGTTTAGCTGGATATCTATTAAAATCAAATTATTATACTATTCTTACCAACGTGTGAGGCACCATTCTTTGCTTTTCTTCTAAAGCTATTCAAGATAAATTAGGCGCGTTAAACAAGGATTTTACTTTTAATCAGTACAGAAATTGAAACAAAATTATGATTTTTTAATAAATATTTGGACAGTACTATGTTTTTAAAAGAATTTTTAAAATCAAGATGATTTTAAAGCTTTTTAATAAGTATTAAAAAAATATTAAAATCAAATTAATTAATATCTACCTTAAACTCTTATTTAAGTTTACAGATCTATTCAGAAGAGTTTTTTCAGAAGCTCTATCTTCTGATTTTGACAGGAAACTCTTCTGACAGATTATCTAATCACTTTCATGAGCAAATTTTGAATTTAGAAAGTCAAAAATAGTTTTTTTTTTTTTTAAAACTCTGCTAAACAGGCCGGTAACTTTGGATCTCCGACAGCTACAATAATCTTCTGCTAACAGCATTTAAGTCAAAATCAATTTTATTATTTATGTTTTTTTCATGAAAATAGGGAATTGTGGAAAGAAACTATTCTATTCTATTTGAAAGATGAGTATAATTTTTACTCAATGCACACTCCTAACACTAGTTGCACATCATGACATTTACGAGATAAGGTCCTAAAGTTAGGCTTCAGAATATCGATCTTTAGACGCATTTTGTGAAAAATAATAATAATAATAATAATAATAATAATAATAAATAAATAAATAAAAACAATAAAAAAAAAATAAAAAAAGTACTTCAAATGTTTTACTTACTTCTTAATGGTTTTTCGCGCGTATTAATTTGTAACCCGTGGGCCGTGGTAAAGTCACATGATGATGAGTGAGGATACATATTTCACTCAGTTTTTGACATTTTAATTTTTTCTCCAAATTTTTAAAATACTTATAGTTGTACCTTTATTTCACAAGAAAAAATTGTAATTATGCCTCTTCTCTAAAACTGAATATACAGTTATTCTACATTTTACGCGTACTCCACTTAATGATTTAAGTATGTAACTATATCTACATTTTTAACTTCTAGCAAATTGCTTTGACCTGAAAATTTTAATTCCTCCACCACTTTATAAATATCCTTCAACCCCACACTCTAAAATGAGTAATAGGCAAAATGATTGGATATTTTCAAATTTCTACGTCCGTTGGTTTCATAGGTTTGGATATATATACAACCCTTTTTTCATAGTTATATATATATATATATATATAAAGTTCAGTTTATGTGCAAACTTAGGGAACAAATGCGCCGTTAGTTTTTTTTCCTTTTTTTTTTTTTTTTTGCTTATTTGTTTTGTTTTGGTTTTTTTTTTCTTTTTTTGTTTTAAAATTTTTGCATAATGGGAATAATGATCATCTTGGTGAAAAAAAAAGTTAGATGAAGGGGATCACTAGAAGACAAAACTAAAAACAATCCTTAAGACTCTTTTTTATTTAATTACTTATTTATTTATTTATTTATTTTTCTATAATGAGATTTTTCACTAATAAATAAGACTAGTGGTCGTTGGACAAACAAAAAAAAAAGAAAAATAAAATAAAAAAGGTAACTTACAGGCAACATTAAATGTACCCCAAGTATTCTTCCTTTAATTAAAAAAAAAAAAAAAAAAAAAAAAGAGCTAACTTTAAACCGACATAATCAACTTAATTTCAAGGCATAAATCCCAAACCCCGCCAAGTTGATATTTTTTATTTTTTATTTTTTATTTTATTTTATTTTAATACAGAAAAGGTTTTTAAGACTGTCTGAAGTGTACTGCTACTAATATATAGCGAGTTCTAGTCCTTGACTTTTTCATGTCACTTGTTCATGTTATTATTATCACTATTATTTTTAAGATCAGATTTGTTTGGCTAGGCAGTAACTGATGCATTGTAGCTTTCATACACATTGTAGCTTTATATATATATATATATATATATATATAAAGTTCAGTTTATGTGCAAACTTAGGGAACAAATGCGCCGTTAGTTTTTTTTCCTTTTTTTTTTTTTTTTTTGCTTATTTGTTTTGTTTTGGTTTTTTTTTTTCTTTTTTTGTTTTAAAATTTTTGCATAATGGGAATAATGATCATCTTGGTGAAAAAAAAAGTTAGATGAAGGGGATCACTAGAAGACAAAACTAAAAACAATCCTTAAGACTCTTTTTTATTTAATTACTTATTTATTTATTTATTTATTTATTTTTCTATAATGAGATTTATCACTAATAAATAAGACTAGTGGTCGTTGGACAAACAAAAAAAAAAAGGAAAAGAAAATTAAAAAAGGCAACTTACTGGCAACATTAAATGTACCCCAAGTATTCTTCCTTTAATTTTTTTTTTAAAAAAGTGTTAACTTTAAACCGACATAATCAACTTAATTTCAAGGCATAAATCCCAAACCCCGCCAAGTTGATATTTTTTATTTTTTATTTTTTATTTTATTTTATTTTAATACAGAAAAGGTTTTTAACACTGTCTGAAGTGTACTGCTACTAATATATAGCGAGTTCTAGTCCTTAACCTTTTCATGTCACTTGTTCATGTTATTATTATTACTATTATTTTTAAGATCATATCTGTTTGGCTAGGCAGTAACTGATGCATTGTAGCTTTCATACACATGCATATATGAAATCAAAACAAGCTGATTTCAGTTAATTACCGAATTACCTAAATGACTTGAAGTTTAAAAAATAAACTGAACTTGGTTTTCAATTTTACTCATTTAAAAGAAAAGGTGAGAGATAAAAATAGACTGAATAAGATATAACGAAATGAAAGAGTTTAAAAAGAAAAAGCAGTGCTATTTGTTTAGTTCAAAATTATAACTTAACTCATGCCCCTAAAAATATTTCTGATTTTGTCACTGTCGACGATGATCATGCAGAACTATAAATCTCTACCAAATGATAGATTTAATCCTAACGCAAAAATAGTCACGGACTCGTTTACAAAAACGATCATGGAACACATACTCGATGACAGTTTCTAAAGTTGTCTTGTATTATTAACACAAGACAACAATTTGATGTCCATAAATTTGCGAAAAAGAGAGGCAGACTTTTATAATAACATCTTATGAAAAATGTGACATGGACTCGTTTACGAAAAAGGTCGTGGAACGGTGGATTCAATGATGATTTATGAAACCGTGATGTAGAATTAACAAAAACCATCATAGAATATCCAAAAATGTTTTGGGTCTCCCTCGTCACTCTCTCAACCTCCGTTGCCGTTGCCGCCAATATATACTTCTAGCATTGTGTCCGCCGCTGCAGCGAAGACCTCACCACTGTCTCCACCACCGCCGCTGTGACCTCCAAAGTATGAGTACTGTTAGGATTTTAATTTGTTAATTAATTTGGTTAGGTTTAGATTAGGATTTTGTTAGGATTTTTTCTTATTTACGTTTTTTTTTTTGGGTATTTATATAGAATTTTCCTTGTATTTAGGTATTTTGTGTTTGTTATATTAGTTATTATGACGAGGAGGGATTGATAAGGTATATTTTTCTAGGAATTGTTATAATTTGTGTATGTTGATGAAATATGATTAGTCTTTTTTAATTGGTGGATGATATTTGAAGAAATTGTTAATGATGATTGTGAATACTTTATAGGCTATAGTACATAAAAAGTCATTTTAGTCAATTATTTGGTTAAAACGATTTTTTGAAAAAAAATTTTGGTTAAAACGTTGTTAAAAATAATATATTTAACGATGATCCTGAGAAACTTGAAAATTCGGGACATTCTAATTTCTACGTGCACATTTAATGATAGGTGCAGAATGATCAAAACTTGCCACGACTTTTTTTTTTTTTTTTTAATAACTTGCCATGACTTTTGATTCAACGACTTTGGAAAACCGTCACGAAATCAATTATTGTGATGAGATTATATATGTCATACACATTGTCCAATGTATAATGTAGAGTCGCTCAAATTATATATATACATATATGTATTTATGTGTGTTTATATATATATATAGACTACCATGACCATCTTTTCTATAACTACTTTTCTAGCTACAAGAAGAGAGAGAGGGAGAGGGGGAAACCTCCATGCATTTAAAAAGTTATGTTTGGATCACCGATTTGAGTTAAAATTTTTTAAATTAGAGTTGGTTGATTTTATTGACTTTTCAAAAATTAATTATAATTCTTTTGACTTTTCAAAAAAAGAAACAAAAATTCAGCTGAAAAAATACAGTTTAAATTAAACTCAACTATCAAATAAATCAGAAAATTTGGATCTAGAAGCACTACAACAAATAGTGCGATTATCGATGAACGACAAATATAAAGGATTGAATATGAAAATATTAAATTCTGAAAAAAAAAATGTTGGACGGAATTAGTGGAGCAAACATACGCAAGAATCCTTTACAAATCTGTCAATTAGCAAGTGGACAACCCACATCACATGTTAAGAATTCTCTGCTGTAATTGTAGAGACAATTAAGCACTTAAAAACAATAGCCAAAAGGTATTGTTTCCACAAGATCGTTTTGGATTATGCAGCCCTTCAAGAATCTAAGGGACACAATCATAATAATATTCATTGTTACACAATCTTTCCACACTCAATCTTACACGATTCACTTCGAGGCCAATAATTACATTATTATATATATTACCAATGAAATTTTTTATTTTTTTTATTCGTGAACGAAGAAATTTAAACTTTTCACCTTATGGACTCTTAACTACTGTTTATATCTATAGATCGATAAGGGCATCATGATTTAGAAAGCAAATACCACCTTAGATATCACTATAAATAGACCTCTCCTGCCAACAATTTGCATTACACCAAAAACAAGACATTAATACTACACTAACAATATTTCTCTCTCTTTCTCTCACTCTCTCTCTCTCGATCTCTCTCTCTCTCTCTCTCTCTAAGTTTGTTAAGAACACAAAACTATTTAATGGATACTCCTAAACTGTTCTCTTCTCTTACCTTTGAATTGAAAATCGTACAAGCGAAAACCCTACAATCCAAACCACCCACTAAAACTAATCTCTTTGTAAGATGCTATCTTCCTTTAGGAAATAGCAACAAAAGATCAAATATTGTGCTCAACACCAGAGAGATCGCCACCGGAAACGACATCGTTTGTGACGAGTCCTTCTCGTTGGAGTGCTATGGAACCGAGGGTCCCATGGACATCGCAAAACTAGGGCAACAAAGCTTGGTTCTGGAAGTAAGGATGAGAAAACGAGTGCAAATTTTTGGAGCAGCTCTTGGGGGCTCAAAAATCTTGGGCATGGCAGAGATCCCACTGAAGGAAGTTCTCGAGTCTCCAAACATGGCCTTTGACAAGTGGGTGACTCTTGTCACGACACGTGGGCATGGGCTCGAGGGTGTCAAACAAGCTGAACTGAAGGTGGTGATAAGTGTTAGGGTTTTGAAAGAGGAGACACAAGAGAAAAGAAGGCTTATTGGAATGAGGAAGAAATGGGAGGAGTGTGGGTGTAAAGATGGTCATGATCATGGTTGTTCCTATGATGATTATGATGTTTTTGCATTGGCCGCTGCTCTAGAGGCTTTTTAGGCAGAGTTTAGAACCATATTTTGCATGCATGATGTAGATTTTTGTTATTTAACGTTTTTTTCCCCCTTTGTCGGGGATTCAGTTATCCTTATTCTTTTATTTTTCTATTGGGGACTGGTTTATTTTGTATGGATTTGTATTTAAGGCGTCCAGGATTCTCTTTTTGTATCAATGTTAAAAAAAATAAATAAATAAAATTAAGCATATTTGGCAGAAAGGTCAACCATAGACCAGTAACGAAGCCAGAATTTTTTATGAATGGGGGCTAATAACTATGAAATGAAAAATTATAGGATATAAGCAAGTTTTCATTTTTTGGGGGCTACTATAAAATTTCATAAAAATTATACGGTAATTTTTTTTTTATAAAATATTGGCCTAAAGAGTCATTGAACTCTTTCAAAGATGACAGTTTGGTCCCTGTTCTTTTTTTTTTTCAGAGAAAACCCTAAACTTCTATTTTCTTAGCCATTCCAGTCATTTCCGTCCAAGTCCGTTAAATTTCTAATGGAATGAGTCATGTGCAATGCATGTGATCTAATTCAAAAGGTTATTTTAGTGATTTAACAATATTTAATTCTAAAAAAATTTTAAAAAAATTCTCTCTCTCTCTTTCTCCTCCCTTCTGGTCTCTCTCTCTTCTCCCCCCTTGAATCAAAAGCACAAATCTTTGAGGGGGGGGGGGGGGGGGGGGGTGGTCTTGGGGACAACGCGGGGGGAAGAAGGTGCCGGGCTCAACGAGAATGCTGGTGGGAAAGGGGCAACCTAGATTTCGCGAAGAGGGGCGGGGCAAGCTCGATGAGTTTGGGCAGGCGGGGGGGGGAAGGGGCGAACCGAACCCAAATTTCTCAAACTCAGGGGAGTGGGGGGCGAGAACCCATTGCGACTATGATAAGAACTTGGAGGGGTGGGGGGCGGCCGCCGGAGATGGAGGCTGTGGGGACCTGTCTACAAAGGTAGGTAGAGAGGGTGGGGGGGGGGGGGGGGGGGGGGGGAAGGGAGATAGAGGGACCTTTTGGGATATTTGAGGGTATTTTAGTCTTTTTACTACAAAAAAAAGTTCATTTCAGCAAGATTCTATTAGAAATTTAACAAAGTTTGACGGGAATGACTGTAGTAGCCAAAAAATAAGAGTTTAAGGTGATCTCGGCAAAAAAAACAGGGACCAAACCGTCTCCTTCGAAAGAGTTAAGGGACTATTCAAGTTAATTATTCTTTTATATAAAACAAAAGTTCCGCCCGGGGGGATTTGAATTAAGGCAAATATTATACTAAAATAGTAGTATATAAACACTAAAGTTTCTGGGGCTTCCTTCGGAGGGAAAAAAAAATGGGATTAAACAATGAGCACCTTTTTTGAAATTTTGCATTATAAATATTTCAACAATCTTATCTATGTATGAAACTCAGAACAAAACTACCATTTTGTTATTTCTATCACTAAAGAGTTAAATGCTCAAGACAAAACTAACTTCTCTAAATCCTTCATGTCTCGATGACAAAAAATTACCTTCCGATCCTTAATATTTTTGCAACACAAGGTTAATCAATATTTTGTTCATAGCCATAAGACTTTACTGCTTGGTCAAATCTTACGTTCCAATAATGGAAACTTATTTTTAATCCATATTCGGATTTAAGTAACTTACAAACTTTATCCTTTTAACCCTTCGCTTTGAACTTGTCAGGTTGTATCATGTAGATACTTTTATCCAGATGATTATTCAAGAATATCGTCTTGATATCTATTAGATAAGAGGACAATGATAGACTTCTAGCATAGTTACAGGTAAAAAGGTCCTATCATAGTCGATATTTTCCTTTCGCGTATATAACCCTTTTGCCTTCCAAAACAAACTAACGCACATGAATACATAGAAGTGCGTGGGTTTTTGGGGTTGAAGATTATAAAATAAAACCGTTCTTAGAAAAAGAAGTAATGAGAAAAGAAAGAAAGTATTGGGTGAGACAAGAGTTCGGGGAAAAGTGGTGGATTTTACATTAACGAGGGAGGAGGAGAAAGAAGAAAGAGATAAAGAACATTTCAATTTTTCTTTTAAATATTTTTACATGTATGTATATATATATATATATATGTTTATATGAATATTCCTCAATTAGATTCCATATAGACGAGTGTTTCCTTGAGAGGGGAAAAAAGAAAGAATTAAGAAATTGTTTAGTTGAAACTTTTCTTATACTACTGGCTGAAGTCACCAGTGTATAACTAATGGTTGTGTTGAATTAGTGACGGAAAAGAATGTCCAATCAAAATTTCCTAAATCGTGATTCAAACCCCAAGACATCTTTCAATCCCCCCGACTCTTAATCCCTCATGTCCGCCCAAAACTCATAGCAGAATTGGTTAAATAGACCACATTATAATAATTTAGAAAGTTAGGAGTGAATTGTAAAAATTAAAAAAAGTTTAGAAAGCAAGTTGTTTAAGTCCAAAGAGTTTAGGAGACAAAAGTGCCAAAAACCATAAATAAACATATAGACATATATATATATGTGTGTGTGTGTGTTTGTGTGTGTGTATAGATAGAAATCAGATAGAAAAGTAATTAGGAAGTGCATACAAGAAATAGAAGATGATAGGGACCACATAATATATATATATATATATATATATGCATGGACACATCTGAAAATTAAAAAAAAAAAAAAAAAATTAGACTAGGTGGCTCATTTAAATTACCTAATCTAATAAATATGTGTGTGTGTGTGTGTGTTTGTGTGTGTGTATAGATAGAAATCAGATAGAAAAGTAATTAGGAAGTGCATACAAGAAATAGAAGATGATAGGAACCACATAATATATATATATATATATATATGCATGGACACATCTGAAAATTAAAAAAAAAAAAATTAGACTGGGTGGCTCATTTAAATTACCTAATCTAATAAATAGTCTAACTTTCATTTATTTAGTTAAATGACCTAATGTGTATATTTTGGTCAATCAATTTTAATTTTGCACACACACCACCACTCTTTCTCCTCCCTCTGCTCATTTCTCTCTTCCTCGCTGCTGATTTGCCTCGGTCTGTGAAATCCGACGCCGGTGGGATGGCTAAAAATCATGACTCACTGTAAAATTTCATACTGGTTGGTCATTGGTTGTTGCTTGCATTTGCAGGTGTCGGTTTTATGGCAAAACTATTTTCCATATACATGTGTGTGTGTGTATTTTTGGCTCCTCCTTCCATTCAATTTTTGCACTTTAGAAAAGTTACAGCAAAAATACAGGCATTTATTGAACTCTGAGTGACTAAAAACAATTGTTTGTACTGCGAATGGCATCAAGTTGCTGAAGAAAAATAAGTTATGCAGTATAATAGATTAGTGTTAGCTTGTAGGAAAACTTGAGATGGGCTATTAATATCGGTGGAAAAGTGAGAGAGTTGCATTTTTTGTTTTTACGCCAACTTTCTTAATGGTAAATCACTGATTTATTTGTGATCAATCAATAATTGATCAAGAAAATTGATGATTTATGTTCATCAATCATTGATTTACTTATGATTAATCAGTGATTAACTATAATATTAATGACATATTATGACCAACCAATGATTTATCAATAACCATTTACCCTCAGTCAATTAGTAATTGACCCAGAGTCAAATCAATCAAAATTAATCAGTGATTGATCAAATATAATCAATAAGTCATTGACTATTTACAAAATTAATTAATCATTTTAAGATAAAATGACATTTTAACTAATTTTTAAAAACTTGGATCATTTTCAAAAACTTCTTAAAAAAAAAAAATCAACGGGCAAATTAGGGGGGAAAAAAAAGTGGTAATGTGAAAATAGCAGTTGAGAACGCTGAAAGGGAAAAAAAATGTTTTGGTAAAGACATTTATTTCAATAGTGGTAAATTGGCGCCAAATTATTTTAAGGAGTTTCCTTTGATATTTCCCTCGTCACTAATTCCTTGGTCATAGATAAAACTAAAAAGCGAACTGTACGCCTGCTGACGCATACTTTTTTAACCTGCAGCTCATCCTAACGACGTTTATCAAGAAGAAACAACAACATTCTCTGCTTATGATAAGAATTAGTGGCCTCGATGAACAACATTTTACGAAGACCTCGATGCCGATTGCTGAGGATACTGCAGCCAGTAAGAAAGCTATTTTGAGTTTCTACCACAAACATGCAAGCTGCTTCACACTTCAAAACCATTCATAAAATTAACAAATGCTACATTAAAGTTCATAAATCACTGTCAGCGAGTTCATCTAACCCGCAAACGGCAAATCTATTTCTAACACCGCATACTAAGTTCATCGAAGAGTACCCTATTCATAGAAAATCAAGTCAAAAGCAGAGCTCTAACTTTACTATCATTGTCAGCGGGGTTAAACTATTAAACGAGGCACAAATCCAGGAACGGATGCTTTGCTAATAGCAGCTGTTGAATGATCTGCTCACCCAAAATATTGGAAGTACTAGTTCTCGTTGAATCAACATCGAAATGTAAACACTACAAGCAAGAAATGTCGAGTGTCAAATCACCATGTAGTTAACTAATCGAAGTTACGGCAATGTCACACTCCTTTGATACCTCTAATAAGATGTGCAATAAGTTCTTCCTTACAACATAGGTGTTTTTACATAAACAGGTACCTCAAAAATTGAAACCAGTGCAATGCATCTAGCGGCCACCGCGACCACGTCCCCTTCCACGCCCACGTCCACGACCACGTCCCACAGGCCTCCCTGAATTTAAAAAAAAATCTGAATGCTTAAAACAAGAGAAATTTAAACCAGAGAGAAATAACGACAATAAAGAGAGAATGCCCATTCCCAATACCAGCAGTTGGCTTCTTTGGCTTGACCCGAGGAGTCTCTTCTACCAGCAGAGTCTCGAGATTCAAGCTGTCAGGAAGGATGTAATATCTGATATTATTACCCCTCACGCTGAGATGGTCCAGAGTCACTGGGTTCTTCCCCTTCAATGTCAGCTTCACGGTCTTCAAATGTGTGTTCATACTTATATCCACACCTGCAATCAACCAATATATCTGCCAATTAGAATGGTTGTAACTTGCAAACCTGAATTCACATTTCGAGCATAATAAACTTCACAAGTTCCAAGCAAAATCTTTTACCCCGATTGCATGCAATGACAAAATACAAACTAATAACCCGCCGTAGTCAAATAAGTTGTAGATATTATAAAAAATATAAAGGATGCAAGAAGAAAACAAAAATATCATGACAAAATTCCACATATCCCACAGAATTAAGTGGGCATTCAGTCAAATCAATCACACATGTTCTCAGCCGGCAACTAAATATTATATGTAGGAAGTTCAAACTGTCTCCTAAAGGCGATTAATGTATACGACCTATGAACATCAGAAATGAATTTTGTCAAAAAGTCTGTTAATCTCATTCAACCTAGCTGTTCTAGGAGACAGAGCAAATTACTCCTTGTATAAACACTTCCGAATGGCAAAGGATCTACGCTTTGGGCTGAAATAAACGTACCATTATATGTCATGAGTAACCTTAAAAAAGGAATCAAAAGGTAGGAATTACAGAGAAAATTGGTGAGCGACCCTCAATTAATGCACATCTTTGCCAATTCCGTCCATACCACGTTCCAGGGCACTACATCTCTTACTCAATATGACACGAACAAACACGGATACATATATCAAATGTGAACAGGTTTAATCCCCTAACGAGGCGACTTTTGAAGAAGACAGAGAGCATATCCCCAAACCCTAAACCCTAAAATTACAAATTTTCAAACTAGACTATATAAACAACTACAAACTGCGCAAATATATTATCCAGAAGGTCATATACCACAAATGAGCACCAATTTCACGAACAAATAGGGAAAAAAAATTCAAGAGAGGAAAAGAGAGAAACCTGTGATGGTGCCGTGTACAACGGTGCCGTTTTTGAGTTCAATCGACACTGTCTCGTTGTTCAACTTCATCAAGAACCTGCCCATTTTCAACTTCAATTTCAATTTCCAAACAAATACACACACACACACACGTATATATATATATATATATATATATATATATATATATAAATATAACCAAAGAAGCGTTAAAAAAAACGATGTGAAATGATAAATTGCGAGAGAAAATTTTCAAAAAAAAAAAAAAAAAAAGGAGACTGACCTAACGAGCTTCATCTTGGAAGCTAGGGCTTGAACTGAAAAATCACCAGAAAACAATTATAAGAAAGAAAAAACATCGAAAATTTTGAGAAATAAGTAAACAAGTAGTAGATCTGGAGAGAGTACCTTTGGAAACAGAAACACGACCGGAGAGAAGAGGAAGGCGAGCAGTCGGTGAGTCGGCTGAGATATGGGGAATTTGGGGAGAGGGAAGAGAAGCAGGGAGAGAGATGGGTTTTATATATATAGCTCTGGCCTTTTGGGGGGGTTTTGGTTTTGAAATGGCGAAATAAACCCAAAGGATTTTACACCCGATTTTACGAGGAATTTTTAGGGCAAACTATTATTTCTCTTTTCTTTTTGTTTTCTCTCTTCTTTCTCGTCTATAACCCCTTAACTTTCGGGTCGCTTTAACTATGGATCCTGAATTTTAGATTTAATCTCACTTTATCCTTATTAATAAAATGTCAATTAAAAATAAAAAGAAAAAAAGTGAATTTAATGTAGTCATGTAATCATTTTTCATTTGTTTTCAGTAGAAATTCTAATATAATGATATAGTAAGACTGATTCTCTATATTTATCCTCTCTTTTTTTAACTAAAATTCTAATGGAATGGGTAAAGTGTGGTTAAATTCAAAATTCATGTAGTAAATGAGAGTTTTTAGAGTTTATGAGATAAAGTGAAAGTGACTTTAAAATTCAGTAAGAATAGATAAAACTAATTAATTATCTTTTTTTTTTCCTTCTTCTATTGATGCCAAAATATTTACTTTATGACATGTAGGTCACTTTCTTTTCATATTCCTTCCCCTTGAGTGAGTATTCCAAATTAGAGAAAGTACTGTGATGGGGTAAGATTGGAGAATGCTTCTCTTACTCATGCCTCCTTACTCATTTAAGGAGAAGCAAGATCAAAGTTGCGCGGAATCTCTGTTGTGGGGTGCTCTCCGAAACTGTCACATTAATTATTATCCATCAAAAAGGGGGAAAAAACAATTTAGAAGCAAAAACTTTACTCTAAAATTTGTTCAATGCAATCCAACTTCAAAGGTCTACTAGGCAAATAATTTTTCAACAAACGTAACCCAAATTTTAGAAATGAAACAAAAAAAGTTAAAATTTTGAAGCATATATATCTGCATTTTTTCAGTGGAAAAAGTTTATAAAGACAAAAAGTGCTTCCTCCATCCCTCCCCCGAGTTAGGGGATACTACTTGCCATTAACCTTGGCCAAATTCCATTTTTTGTTTTTTATGTCCCAATACAAGCACTATATTTCTAAATTCTCAATTCAGATACTTCATATCCGAATTCTCAATTAAAATACTTTGTTTTACTTAAATGAGATGTCGAAAAATTCATTCAACTTCAAATCATTATTTTCTTTGTGTTCCCTAGCTTGAATCTAGTTCAATTCATAAACATGTGTAATCCCATCTCCAATTAAGACCACTCAACTGATTTTATCCACTTGAAAATTACTTAGTTGCAAGATCTCACGATCTAGCTAGAGAAGACCTTTTACACCTATGAATGTATTGGTAGTCTTTCCTTCCGTGATAGTAATATGAAAGTAACACATCATATGTGAAACTTTTTTTGTGTTTTTTTTTAACTTGAGATAAAGGATTTGAACTCTGTACTATTTAATAAAGATGAATGTGTCATGACTGTTAGGCTACTGACTATACAAAATATATTTGGTAAATGCAATATTTACTAAATTGGGAGAACTGCTTCATTGTTTTTTTTTTTTTTCCCTAGTAAATCCAATATTTTATAAGATAAATTCGATACGCACTAAAAAATATGGTATTTATTAGTGAAAACTTACCTAGAAATCCAATATTTGTTAATAAATACATTATTTACTTTCAAATATTTCCTAATAAAACTAGTATTTACGTTGTTTTCAAAATTATAACATGTGGTAGATACAAAATATAGTTGGTAAATGCAATATTTATTAAATTACGAGAACTACTTTATTGTTAGTTTTTTTAGTAAATCCAATATTTAATTAGATAAATCCGGTATTAAGTAATAAATACAGTATTTATTAATAAATACTTATTGGTAATCCGGTAGTTAAAGGTAAATCAGATATTCAGTAGTAAATATTTGCTGATAAATCCGATATTTAATAATAAATGCAGTATTTACAAGTAATTTTTTCCTGATAAAACTAGTATTTAAGCTATTTCCAAATTAATTAATTTATTAGGAAATCCGGTATTTACTAGTAAATTTAGTATTAGTAAATTTAATACTTGCTCTCAAAAATTCCCGTATTTACTAATAAATATTTCCCTGTAAAACTAGTATTTACATTGTTTTCAAAATTATTACTTTATTAGTAAATGCGGCATTTGCTAGGAAATCTGGTATTTAGTATTAATTTTCATATTTCCTCTAAAAAAATTCTCGCATTTACTAGTAAATCCGGCATTTATTTTTATAAATTTTTTTAGTAAATTCATTATTTTTTTTAGTATATCGGGTATTTTCTCTCAACTTATTATCTCATCAACTTATCTTACAATTTAGTAAAAATCCAAAAAAAAATTCTCAAATAAAAAAAAAAAGAAGAAAACTTTTATATTTAACAAAATTGCATAAATTTTTTTTAAAAAAATAATACTTTTTTTTTTTTTTTTTTTTTTGCAAAAGTTCTTAAAACATTAGTTATTATTTACTAAATAATCACAAAAAAGCCCAAGTGCCAAAGTCATCACCGGAGGCACGCTCACGCGAGAGATAGCACTTACATCATTTTCAGTAAATTCGTGCATTTATTGATGATTTCCCTTTCACAGTTGTAAGATAAAAGCAATGCCGGAGCAAAATGCCTAAACAAAGGACTTGGGGAGACTCCAATCTTATAGTTTGGAAGACTTGAACCTTAATACAAATTTAGATGTATTTCTAACTAAACAAGAGCTTAAACAGACTTATATCAGGATTTGGGTTTAGAATTAACCCATTACTAGTAACTTCTATATTATGACGAAAATATCTCCCAACAAAATAAGTTTGATAAAAAGTTACACAATATAATAATTCTAAATTTTAATAAATTTGCTTCTCCTTCCTTAGAACTAATTTTGCACGAAAATATAACATTTTGGAGTAAGTTATGGAATAGAGCATTATGCTTTAATTAAAAAAAAGAAAATTTTTAGAATATTTATTTGTCTAAAATACACTTGAGATTTGATGATTTAAACTTTACGCTTTTTGTTAAAGTAAAATATGAAATTATTGTTAACTAGGTTTGAGAGCACTAGTTATCTAATTAATATTTTAGCTAACTAGGAAAAAAAAACTCCATTTTCAGTAAATTTATGCATTTATTGATGATTTCCCTTTCACAGTAATAAAAGAAAAAATGTTGGAGTAAAATACCTAAACATGGATTTGGGGAGACTCCCATCTTATAGTTTGGAAGACTTGAACCTAAACACAGATTTAGATGTAGATTTAACCCACTACTAATAAATTTTATATTATGACTAAAATATCTCCCAACGAAATAAATTGCCAAAATAAGTGATAAAAAGTTAACCAATATAATAATTCTAAATTTTAATAAATTTGCTTCTCCTTCCTTAGAACTAATTTTACAAGTAAATATAGGAAAATTAGGCTGAGTGATATTTTTTTAATCACTTAATCTAATAGATAACGTAACTTTTTTTTATTTTATTCAGGAAAATGATAATTTGTCATATTTCAGATTTAGTCAATCAGTGATTAACTAACGATCAATTAATGATTGACTGTGAAATTTGATTATTCACTAATGGTTAATCAGTGATTGACTATAAAATTAGTGATTTACGTTATGGTTAATCAATAATTTTTTTATTTTATTTAGGAAAATGATAATTTGTCATATTTCAGATTTAGTCAATCAGTGATTAACTAACGATCAATTAATGATTGACTGCGAAATTTGATTATTGACTAATGGTTAATCAGTGATTGACTATAAAATTAATGATTTACATTATGGTTAATCAATAATTGATGTATAGTCAATCATTGACTATCATGCGGTTGCGGTCAATCATTAGTTGATCATTTAAAACAATTTATTAACTTTTAAAAAAAAATAAAATTTTAACTAATTTTTAAAAATTTCTTTAAAAAATATCATTTAACTATAAATCCCATAAATATAACATTATGGAGTCAAATATGGAATAAAACATTATATTTAGCAATTGAAAAAAAAAAAAGGGATCAATCCCGACTCCACTGGGGATCGAACCCAGAATCTCTGGTTCCGTAGACCAGCGCCTTATCCATTGGGCCATGGAGTCATTTGAAAATTTGATTCCACTAAAATTTATAAATACCATTTCAAAACCCTCAAAGTTTTTCATGCCCGACCAAGTCTCTTCTCCTTCGGGTCGTTGGACCCTCGCGGCCGATAGCCATAGCTGGGTGTGAAAAGCGACCTCAACAGATTTGATAAGTAGATAGATATTTAATTTGAAGCTTAAAAAATACTCTTCTTCTTCTTCTTGTGAGTCCTCCTTTTTGGTCCTTCACCCAGAAGCAAAGCAAATATAGAGAAGGTGGTGGAAATAGACATTTAACATTAGTCCTCAAATAGCTTTTGTTTGCTGATTTTGTTTTGTACCAGAACAAAAAAAAGGAGAAAAAAAGAGAGCAAAAAAAAAAAAAAAAAAAAAAAAAAACAAAAGAGAGGAAAGTAGTGGGAAATTTTGGAATCTTGGCCAATATGATATGAAAGGGTTGGGGATTATAGATAAGAAGTGGCTAGGAAAATTCAGCTTTTATAGCTTTGCTTGTATATTATATCAGCGACAGCAATAGTGAAAAAAAGAAAAAAAGAAAAAAAGAAAAAATGGGTAGAAAACAGTCGTTTCAAAGTAAAGCAGCCCATTTTGTGTCCGATCTCACCACTGTCTTCCTCAACCCCATCTCTGACAAACCCTCCAAGCCTCAACCACCAAATTCTTCTCCTCCTCCATCATCTGTAAGTATATTTTATTTTTCTCTCTGTTGACTTTAAATCGTCTCTGGGTTTTGATCCTTGTCTTGTTTTGTCATGTAATTTATATACAGATGTATTGGGTTGTGTTTCTCTGTTTCTGGGTCTTGATCATTGACCA
Organism: Ficus erecta; assembly: GCA_008635985.1. Taxonomy (NCBI): domain Eukaryota; kingdom Viridiplantae; phylum Streptophyta; class Magnoliopsida; order Rosales; family Moraceae; genus Ficus; species Ficus erecta. Next base: position 3,418,593 of record BKCH01000005.1, on the reverse strand, counting down.
TCTCTAACAAATTTTTGTTAGTTGTTTTGTTATGATATTGGGTTGTGCTTTTTCTGTTTCTGGGTATTGGTTTTTGACAATTTCAAACACATTTTTGTTTCTCTTTATGGATGTTGTCAATGGTTTTGTTATGATGTCTATTAGCTTTAAGTTTAATGACTCAAATTAGTTTTGTGCAACTTTCTATTTTGTGAGTTTGGGCATGTTAAATTGTTAGTGAATTTATTTTCCCTCTCTCCTAGACGTAGGTAATTTTGCTGAACTACGTAAATATTTGCCTTCTCTTTGTCTCTGTTTGAGTTTATTGTTCTGCTGCGCTTTGAGTTTCTCCAACAACTAGGGCAAGTTATGTTACGAGTATTCTTAGTTTCTTATTGTTTGAATTGTTGGAGAAGAATTATCTAAGGTAGGACAAGCTTCGGTGACAAGGGCTGTAGAATTGACAATTATATAAAATTGGAGGCATTTTGATCTCTACCTGGAAAAGCCTTTCATTTTCAACAGTCTACTAATGTAAGTCGAATTGGGTCCCTATCCAGTCATTGGCTTTTGTGGCCTTGTGCTTGTGGTGGTGGGAGTGAAATTTTGCTATCCGTTTGAGTAAAATTGGGTCGCGTCTTTTTGTTCTGTCGATGGGCCTTGGGATTTATGTTATAGATGGGGAACTAATAGCACCAATGAACCCACTTTGTGGCGTTCATTGGTGCCCTCTGCGGCGTTGTGCTTGTGGTGGTGGGAGTGAAATTCGGCTATCCGTTTGAGTAAAACTGGGTCATGTTCTTTTAGTTCTATCGATGGGACTTGAGATTTTTGCTATAGGCAAATGGGACGGGGAACTAGACAGCATCAATGAGCCCCGTTTTTAATCAAGAAAAAAAAGAAAGTCGAATTTTGTCTGATATGCTTTCTTCTACGATTATGTTTAGACTCTGCAATATGTCCATCAAGTCCAAGCTATAACAATGTATCATGTGCTTTTGCAGGAAGATGAGACTGAGTCAAAACGAAGTCAACTTGAGTCCATTGGCGAAGAGAAACCCGGGGACATAGTTGATGGTCCAGATACTTCTTCCTTCACTGCATTTCTATACTCGCTGTTGTCATCCGATCCAAATTCGGATGAGCAAGTTGATGAAAAAGTTGAAGAAGATAGTCAACCATCTAAACCTTTAATGAGAGAAAGTGGTGGAAAGAGAAGCTTGCTTTCCAGGGGAAAGAAAACTCTTTCTCGGGCTGTCTACCAAGCTGCAAAAATTAGTGGGTACCGCAATCATGAACGAAGGGCTGATTCGGATATGAAAATTGATGGTGGCGATGATGATACAATTGCTGGAGTTGAGATGAGGCATATGTCGAATATACAGAAAATTGATGAGCCAGATGCTTTAAATGATCTACCGGAGTTTTCCGAACCTTCATTACTTCTCTCGGAGAATACAAGAACTGCTCTTTATGCATCACTTCCAGCACTTGTTCAGGGAAGGAAATGGATGTTACTATACAGGTGAGAAATATGAAAATTTTCTCATCTGGGAAATCAAATTTAATCTCTTCAATTGCCAATATCTTGCTGCAGCTAATAGTCATGATAGATTGGCGATATCTCTAATGTCTCTTTGTCATTCACTGCAGTACATGGAGGCATGGCATTTCACTTTCAACGCTCTATAGGAGGAGCGTGCTTTGGCCCGGCCTCAGTTTGCTGGTAAAAAATTGTTATCTTAGCATGAATATTCTTATCCCTAGTTTTTCGAGTAGAAGATGACAGAATAAGTTTGACGTGTTGCTGAAGTGATGTTGAGTGACTTGATTATTGATGTCAAGCAAACGAAAAAAAGTGGTTTCATATCATGCGGGAGGCTTAAATTTTGTTGCAGTACACATATACCATGTATTTGATCAATTTGGTCTAAAGGACTCCCATAATTATTTTGCTTACTTATATGACTTTTTGATGATTTAAGGCAAATTTTCAATCATCTCGCATGGTTCAATTCGCATGAGGGATGGTCATCTTCTTTCTATTTGTAAACTGAAGAACTATCTCAACTATTAAACAGTGCCTGATAGAAACAATTCTTTCAGGTTGTTGGGGACCGTAAAGGTGCGGTTTTTGGTGGCTTAATTGAGGCACCCTTGAGACCAACCAACAAAAAGTATCAGGTGCTGCTCAAAGACATACTTTTTTCAACTTCATTCGGTGTTTCCTCTATCTATCTTAGTGACAGTTAACGATGAACAGGGATCAAATGATACGTTTGTTTTCACGGATAGACCTGGACATCCTGTTATATTTCGCCCTACAGGTATTGTTATATTTCGTTTGTTTCTAGCTATGTGTGAGTTCAGATTTTTCTTTAGGCGGCTGGCGTTTAGCAATAATAGAGAACTAGGAAATACTTGTCCTCGTACTTGGTTTCTGTATGGATACGATTAGTGTGCAAACAAAACATATAACCATAAAATTGTCCTTTTACTTGCAAATGTCGTGTTTATCAACACCCTATAAACTTGAATGGTCCTTGGAAGTCAAGATGTAGATTATAAAAGGACTCCAATTACTTTCTACGTTATTTGGCTACCTAGTTGGTTTATCAAATAAAATTTCGGTAGGTATTTTTATCAGCATGACATATATATATATATATATATATATATAGACACACACATATGTACGTATGTATGTATTCATAATCCTATTTGAAATTCGAGGTCTTGGTTTCTTTTACTCAAACAATTGTTGTACCATAAACAGGTGCAAATCGTTATTTCACTTTGTGTTCCCTCAACTTTCTAGCAATTGGTGGCGGTGGTCACTTTGCGTTATATTTGGACAATGAGTTGTAAGAATTCCTTCCCTTTTGCCTGTGTTCTTGTCTTCTTCTTTTATATTGTATTATTTTATTTTTATGTTTTCAGTTTCTAGATCCATCAAAGATTGAAATTGACGTAATATTTCAACATCAGTTCTTTTGCTTTATTTATGTTCTCATTGTTTTTGTCTTAGGTTAAATGGATCAAGTTCAGTCTCCGAAACCTATGGAAACCCATGTCTTGCAAACTCGGAGGACTTTGAAGTGAAAGAAGTTGAGGTATGTGCAAAGCTTCTAATTTCTTGCACACAGGAAGTGTCACCTGCACTCTCTCTCACACAGGCCTGCGTGCAAAACACAAACATTCTCAGACACGCGCTATAGCCAACTTTTACCATTTCCCCACGATCTCATCTTGAATTTTCACATTGTCATAATATGGTTTTTGAAAGAAATAAAATTCTTATGCAATGCAGTTGTGGGGTTTTGTGTACCCTTCTAAATACGATGAGATACTTGCTTTGAGCCGCATGGAAGCGCCTGGTATATGCCGGTGGTGACATGCTCTTGGGACAGTCATTTCTATTGCAATGATAGTCATCATCATCTCCTTGCAACCCTGGCAGCTGAAACATTACTATGAGTTTGTGGATGCTAGATGATGCTGGCAAGCTAACGAGTGAAACCCGGTCTCTGTGCATATCAACGGTTTCTTGTTAAAGCTACGACCACGCTAAATATTACAGAAAAACACATCCTATGTATTGTACAGACTACGGTTGGTTTTCTGGAATGCATACTGGTTGCTAATAGTTTTGTATGGAACTCGGCTATTGAGTAGTGCCAATCAACAAGAGCAGGAAATGTAGGTCGTTTTGCAGGTGTGACCATACTCGGTCCCTCTATGACGACGGGACTCGGTCGCCCTCTCTCATCGTTGGTAAGTAATAAGTATGTACATACCTGATACAAACTTGACAGAACGGTTTCGTTTACCACGTAACGATGCAAAACCGAAGTCGGTGACCAGTAAAGTTTAGTGAAATAAACTAAATAGGCTGTCAAGGGGTTCGTGTAGTGGTAAATATGTCTTTTTTTATCTTCTCCTTTTAGGATGCAATTAGGATTCAATATTCCGTAACCTCATTTTAGAATCCCTAAATTACATATAAAAGATACATCCGTTTGAGTAAATACAGTTTGCTCAAATACTATTTTGAAACGTTATCATATCGATACAATTTATACATTTAAAATACAATGCAATCGAGAGAAACAAATATAAGTGAGAAACTGTCTCAAATTTCAAGTCCTTGGACAAATCTGCAATTGAGAGGAAAACTGAAGTTGGTGACTTGGGATCCGTTTGGATTATCTCTTGAAATCCACAATTCAAAAAATACAAATAAGAGAAAACATTATAAAAAAAAGTTTAAAAAGTGCATTTAAAATAGGGTATCAAACAGGAGCTTAGGGTTATACAAAAATAAAAAATAAAAAATAAAAAAAAAATAAAGCCAAACTGCAATTTCAAATTGCATGCCTTGCCATGTGGAATAGGCAGTCTCGGTTTGGGGTTTTCCCAAACTGTGTTTTTACAAAACCAAACTGCCTTGCCTTGTCCCGCCCTGCTTGTCTTAAACTTCCCCTGCACTATATATTACTTCTTTTTTCTATTATATGTGTTAAGATTTTCTTAAATAAGAATGATGTTTGATATTTGATGTTTTTTTTTAATTTAAAAATTACTAAGTTAATTAAAATAAGCATACTAAAAGTATAACTACAAAATTACCCTTTTAAAAAGTATCCATTAATATGTTTTTTTAATAGGGGAAAACACCTGAATTACACAAATGTAAATATCATTGCACCAACATGACACAAAAAATCAACAGTAGATTATCATGACACAAAGTTAAACTAAAGTTAGCTAAAATTTGTGTTATGTTGGTCAAGAATAAAGAATTTGTGTTATGTGGTCAATAGATGAAAAAACGGTGGTTATATATATGTAATCTTCTCCTTTTTTTATTTTTTAATAAGGTCCAATTAGACCCAAACCGCCTGTAGACCGCCCACAAACCGTCCCATCCGCCGAAAAAGGTCGTTATTTACTACCGACCTCGCTACCTCTCCAGTTGTCTCGCTTCACCTTGTCATTCTTCTCTGACAACGACATCGGCACTGTTGTCCACAGCGATCGAGTAGACCTCCCTCATGAGATTGCCGTTCATCGCCATCTGTTACGATTGAGCAGCTCTGCATCGCAAGATCACCGTTTGCTGTTGCAACTCGCCATGGCAGTGAGAGTCTAGGGATGTGGGGCGGCGGAAATGCTGGAGAACTTGGCTCGGGTTAGGATTTGGCCTAATTTGGGGTTGAATTTGAGACTAAATTTAGGCTTTGTTTAATTATTTGGTGTAAATGTTTGTAGTAATCTATTGTTTGGGGTCTAATTATAATTTTAAACAATAATGAGGACCCAAGATCCTATTTATAGAGTTAGGTTGAAGCGTTTCAAATCATCATCTGTATCATACTTTGTGCAAAAAATTGACAACATAGGTCTTCTATGTTGCTTTGAGTTATCCTTGGGACAAAACTTAAGTCAGTAACGCACGTTATAGTTTTCCTTTTTCTTATAAATTTGGGATGTTCCCTGTAATTAAATAATCTTGTCAAATGAAATTATCCATGAAAAACCCCAAATCAGTATATAAGATCGATGAAGGGCGTCCGTACTTCATTAATCAATGAAATCTTTATAGCAAACTTCGATATCCATTTGCTATAAATATGGACATAAGTTTGTCCATATGTCCATATTTATGGGTGTCCAAATCAGCTGTAAATATGGTGTCCAAATCAGTATACAAAGAAATTTTGTAATGAAAATCAGTATACAAGGGTGTCCAAATCATACATAAGACGAAATTAAATATGGGTGTCCAAATCATATAGAGGACGAAATTAATGAAATTAAAATGGAATTTTGTAATGAAAACCAGCTTTTGATATAATTAAAGAAATTTTGAATGTTCACTCTATTCTCTTCACTTTTAGGTATTTTGTGTAAATCAACGAAGTTTGATGTCAACTTTAGGATATTTTTTATGAATCAAAGTATTTTAAAGTAGTTTTTCTAACATTTTGTGTGAATTAATAGATTAACTGATATACCTATTTATTTTACTGTTTATGTTTTCAGAACATACACTTTTGCTACATTATTAATATAGATATCTTATGATACTCACTCACATATATAAATACGAACAACATCATATGAGTTATTGAAAAAAAACAAAAAAAAAATTGCATAAACTTTATTTATCATAATATCATAAAAAAGAATTACATATATTGCTCCATGAGCATCAATCCTAACAATTTTATTCATGCATAAATTATCAAAATTAAAATTTGAGTTGACAGTCTGTCACTTTATTACTAGAATTGCAGGAAGACCCAAAAAAAATAAAAATAAAAATAAAAACCACACACCACAAAAAAAAATAAAAAAAAATAAAACTTAAAGAAGTTTGTTGAGTGTAGGGATCATGGCGTGGTGCGGTTTGCACAAGGCCTCCAAGGGATGGACCATAGACATGTGAAGTCCAGGTTGCTCAGCCAAGTTCACTGCCTCTTGGCCAATTCTCTCCCATTCAAAGCTCTGTATTAAGGATGCTAATGCGAGGGTCACCACTCGTCGTGCCGAAAAAGCCCCCGGACAAGTCCGTCTTCCGCCGCCGAACATGAACAACTTATTCGCTTCCGCACCATCTCTTTCAAATCTCTCAGGTATAAAACTAGTTGCATTCTCCCACACCTTCTCATCCCTATGAATGGTCCACAAGTTGAGCAACATCATCGTCCCTTTCGGTATGTGAAATCCCGAGATGGTGCAATCATCGGCCGATTCGCGTGGCATGACTGGAATACTTGGGAACAACCTCCATGTCTCGTTTATTACATTATGTAGGTAACTTAAGTTTGGCAAGTCCGACTCGTTCACCAGTCGATCATGTCCCACATTAGCTTCTATCTCAGCCCGTGCTTTCTGCATTGCTTTCGGATGATTTAGAAGAAGTGACATCGCCCATTCGATTGTGATTGTCGTAGTGTCGGTCCCAGCAACCAGCATCGCCTGAACTCGTATGTTTAGAAAACATTAAGAAACCAACTAGTACAATATATATAGATATGTGAATTTCATATCTTAAGCAGAATAAAGAGTTTATGAAACTTGGCTTTCAACAACAGTTTATGAAAACCATCGTGAAAACATGCTTTCACGACGGTTCTTGTAAACCAAGTCCGTGCTTTGTTTTTTTACGGTCTTTAGATCCCAGATTTTAAAAAATTGTCGTCTAAAATCTGAAATTTATTCATCTTTTTGTAGTAGCGAAACTTGGATTTTTAGAAGATTAGTTCTTGAATTTATTTACAAATTTGATAATCCATAATGATGTTGGACAAACATTTTTTTTTTTTAATTTAACTGCGGAAGTCAGGTGCACTCATCATGTAAAAACTTGAAATTTAATAGAAACATGCATCATGCATGTCATGCAAAATTTTCTAACGTTCAAAAATTTTTCAGGAATTTAGGATAACATTTTGCCCTTTTATGTAGTGATTATATTCTTAAGAAGATTACCTATATATATATATGTATGTATATATATGCAAGTGAAAAAAATAGAATAATGGTAAAGAAGTAGTTAATTAAAACCCTACCAGCATAAGACCCTTAATTGTCTCATCGTCGTAAGCTCCCGGATTCGACTCTCGCAATGACAAGATAAGCTCGATAAACGTCACGTTCCTTTCGTAATCGTTTGCATCCGATTCGGCCTTGCCGATTCCATTTTTCCGGTGCTCGTCGATGAGGCGCTGGAAAAAGCTATCCATCTTATTCTTCAGCCTGATCATTCTCTTCTCAACACCTTGAAAATCTATCCACTGCAAAACAGGAAAGATGTCATTTAAGTTTTTGTTCTCTAGAAGCTCCGACAACTCCCTCATGATAGATTGGAATTGCCTAGCTTCTTCCTCCACCACCTCATTCCCGTAGTACCGCTTTCCGGCGATCATCTTCATCATGATGTTGAAAACAAGGTCGACGATCTTCGGTCTCAGCTCTACTTTTGTCCATTGTGAATAGCACGCTTCGTCGGTACTGCTACTCGGGCGGTGCTCTTGCAATAGTGTCTTCACCATTATCTGAGCCTCCTCGTGCCTGATTCCCGAGAACTTCGCAATGCGAGTATTCGACAAAAGCTCGAGAACGGTGAGGCGACGCAGGCTACGCCAGTGGTCGTTGTACTGGGAGAATCCTATGGTCTTGTGGTTGTAGTTGAGGTGCTTCCCCGCAAGTGAGAGGGGACGGTTCGACAATGCGACGTCGTTCTTTGTGAAGAATTCTTCGGTGGCCGCCGAGAGGGAGGACACGACGACGACGTTTCGGGCTCCGAATCGGAGGAGTAATACGTCGCCGTATTTGGCAACCATTTGGTGTAGGGTTCGGTGAATTGGTTCCTTTAGAAGATGGAGATGGCCTATAAGTGGAAGTGAGGGTGGACTCGGTGGAAGGTTTTTAGATTTTCCATGTTTTGAGAGGAAGAGTTTTGTGAAGAAAAGAAAGAAGATTAAGATGAAGAAGGCAAGAATTTCCATATTTGGTGGATGAACCTTTTTTTTTTTTTTTTTCCTCTTTTGGCTAAAGATTTGGTGAATAAACTTAGTTAAGAGGATGCCCTACTAGTAGATCCTATGATCACTTATATATATACATTATAACTTTCAAGAAAAAATGAATAAAGATATTAGGAAAGACCAATATTTTGTAATATTTGAAAGTTGCATGCAAATATGGACTAGACTATTCGTAAGTACTCAATATTTCCTTCTTATTGCAACAATACTAATAGAAAGGAATACGTTTGCCACTTTTTACGAAAAGTACTACCTTGCCGTCTTTCATGACTCGTTACTTTCATGCCACCAAAAGAAAATTTTAGTGAACAGTCAAAAGAAAACAAACACTGTAAGGTCGAAAACACCCTCCCCTCTCACAGCTCTCTCTCTCCCTCTCTGTTTTGCATTTTACGGTAACACCATATATTAATTAACCATAAAATATAAAAATTCACATCAGTAGGTTTTTTTTTTTATTTATTTTTTTTGTTGCTAAAGAAAATCTTTAGTAATTTAATTTAACAATTTAGGGACGGGACAAGCGAGGTGATAAAATTATACCTGGTGAAGATAATAAACGACAACAAGAAGGTTTCATTAATTGATAAAATAAGTAAATATGATACACAAAATATGTCCATGGAATACGCACAACAAAAATATGTAAATTGCAAAGCAGTTCCACGTATTAATATCTTTATCAAAAGTTGAAAGTTAGTTCACTGTTACAAATATTAGAATACACGACGGAGATTTCACGATGGTTTTTGAAAAATTGTCATCTAAAGTAGTTAAAAAACACAACACGGAGTTTGGTTTCTGAAAACCGTAGTAGAAAAGTGAAGATTTCATGACGGTTTTTGAAAACCGTCTTTGAAAGGCATGATTCACGACGGTTTTTAAAAACCGTCGTGAAAAGCTTTGATTCCACAATGATTTTCAAAAACCGTCATGAAATCTATCATTTCCCATGATTATTTTGGACAAAACCGTCATGTTTTTTTTTTTTAAATTAAAAAAACAAAACAAAACAAAACCCACGAGCCCTTCAAATCCATCCTCCCCTTTACCCAGATCTCTCTCTCTCTCTTTTTCTCACCCACGAACCCTTTCTCTTTCACCAATGCTGCCTTCCCTTTCTCCCCTTCTCTATCGAATCCCCCACCACCACCATCCCTCTCTATCCAAGCCCCAACCACCGCCCTCCCTTTCTCTCGATATCTATATTGGAATATATTTGAGTGTTAATATATGCTTAGATCACCTATTATATTTAATATTTAATTAAATAAAATATACATTTTTTAATATGTATTTAGACGTTATATTTTTATATTTAAGTACATGTATTTGAGTGAAATATATGTCTCGATATCTATATTGGAATATATTTTGAGTGTTTCAAAAAGTGTCTATTCAAATATGTATTCAAATAGTAAATAAAATTTGTATTGGAATTTGTTCAATTAAAAGGTGTGTATTCAACTTCAAAACACTTGTATTTAAATGGAATATGCATTTGGGTAAATATCGGAATACGTTTTAGTGTTCTAAAAAGATGTGTATTCAAATGATAAATAATGTTTGTATTAGGATTTGTTTAAAAAAAGTATTTATTGAAATACAAAAAACTGACATTCAAATGAATATTGTATTCAATTGTAAAAATATCTCAATAAAAATATGATATCCAAATTAACGCCCCATGAGCAAAGATGAAAATATCAATGTCAACGAAAATATCGAGGGTTCAAATTTATGAAAATATCGACGGATGATGTCGATATTTTCGATAAAAATGAAAAAAAAAAAAAAGACGGATATTTGCATTAAAAAATTAGAAATTTTTAGTGAAATTAAACGAAATGAAAAGGAGATAAATAATACATTTATTGATCTATTCTTTACTATAAAATTGTGTCCATAAAAAAATTACACATAAAGCACAATATTCATAAAACGATTTATAATTAAAGAAAATACATTGATAAAATAACAATTTCATTAAATGCAATTTTTAAAATCTCATAATAGTTTACCTAACAATAAAAGCATATAAGGTCCATCATTATATAATTTTTTTTTCCCTTTTTTTAAAAGAATTTAGATTCCTACATGCTAGCTATATAGTTTTATTCATGACTACAAAAGTGTGATCATAAACAAATAATTCACTTAAAGAGAAAAAAATATATATTGAACTTAAGGAATTATTATTATTATTATTATTATTATGATACAACATCACAAAATAGAGGGTGTATGAATTTTTTAGTTACTAAAAAAATTTTATTTTATTTCTTTTTTAAGTCATTTTCTTCTTTTTATGTACATGGATATCAATGGATATTTTTCAGATATATGAGTGAAAATATCCGTATATATTTCAATACTCCGATACAATTATGAAGGAAGAAAAAAGATATTGATACATTAGAAAGTATCAATATTTTATGGATTCTTTGGTAAAAAAATATTTTTATCCCTTAAATCTGTAGCGAGAGTCCTCATTAATTTCGAAGAAATATCAACAAAGCTCGGTAATTTTATCATAATTCAATTTGACTACCATATGGGTTTTACAGCTCTCAGCATCATAGAATTTTCGTTAATTATTATATCAAATTGTATCACTTCTTTCTAGTTTTTCCTTTTTAGTATTATTCCCTTTTTGTTGGGACATAACATAGACAAATGGATATAATCACCGCCTTTTATTTTTAAACAAAAGTGACTATCTTGCCCTTTCGATGACAAAACTGGAAATGTCAAATGGAGGAGAAACAAAATCTTCCAAAAAAAGGTGCTATTCAAGTGTTGATTTCCTTGTAATTTTACGGCTGAAGAAGACGACTGTCAAAACGTGATGTGCTTTTTTCTCTCTCCAACATTTCGATTATGACCATAATTATCACATTTTTTTTTCTAATTTCTCCACTAAAAGTATTTTTTCAAATTTGTCCGAAGTTTTTTTTTTAAAATCTTATATTTAATAGTATGTTTCTTTTCATAGAGTTTTTTTTTTTTTTTTTTTCCTTTTTCCTTTTATTATCATCTCATAGATGTCATTGTTTAACACATGTATCATTAATTTAGACAAAAAAATAAATAAAAAATAAAAAATAAAAAACATATATCATTATTAGATGCACCAAATTGTTGACTTGTTCGTTTTTTCTCCTATTCATTTAATTATTTTTTTGTTTTTTTCTCCTTTGAAAATTCTAACCATTCCATATTGGACTAGACAAACTTATATGTTCTACACACACACATACGCTCACACATATATTTCCTTCTTGTAGCGACAAAACTCAGAGAAAAGTATAGGATGACCAACCTTTTCTTAGTTGACCTTATGATAAGATATAAAATTTAAATTCCTCCATTCTAAAATTTTAAAAAATAAAGTTGAGTTTTTTTTAAATTCTTTTTAGTATTATTCCGTTTGTTGTGTATTCAATTATTTGTTTTTTTTTTTCTTATTTTTTCTCCTTTGCAAATTAATCTTTTATTATCAGAAGAATAATATTAGAGACATTAATTTTAATCTTAATTTTTTTATTATCAAATCACATATCATATTTTATTGATCAATTTAATCAATTAATTTGACAATCAATTAATACGTTATGAATAAAAAAAATAATAATTTATTAATCATAAAAATTGATATTTAAAAATTAAAATTAAAATTAACGTGGCTCATATTTTTCTGGTCAAAATTATGTACTACAACATACGTATTCAATCTTTCCTTCTTGTTGCGACAAACAAAACATTCGAGAATATGGTTGGATTGTGTCCTTTTTTTGAACAAAAGTCAATAACTTTGACGCTTTTTGACGTCACATATTATTCCTTTCACACCTCTATCATATCAAAAGAAAACAAACAGTGTAAGGTCAAAAATACCCTCTCCACGCTGGTCCTCTCTTGGGGTTTTTTTTTTTTTTTTTTGGGACTAGTTTACTCGCCAATTTTGGTTTTGAATTTGCTTCATTTTGCTCTGGTTCAGTGGAAGAATATACAAAATACTTTGCTTTACCGTACGTTTGACGATTTTAGGAAAATATTCTGTTGAAATCTAAAACGTATTCTGGTTGATTTTTTTTTTTTTTGGTTACATGATTCAGTGAATTTCTTTTATTATTGTGTAATCGTATCATAATCGTATTTTTAGAGAGTCAATAATGCAACAGCCAAGAAATTAATAATACCCTTGTGACATTCTTTGAATAAAGGAAATGAAATAGAACTAGCTAAACAATCTGATTAATTTTGAAAAATGGGTTTTCCCTTTTGGATTCTGTTTCGGTAATCATTGTAGATTTGAGTGGAAAATTGAATCTTGAGCTTTGATTTAGTAGATGTTAAACTGTTGTTAACTATATTCAAAGTCCCAATTTACCCAAAAAAAATATATATAAATAAATAAATAGATGACTCTCTGGTTTCTGCAGATGGTGATGACTACAGATATGGGAAAGCTTAGAAGGGGTGGTGTTGATGTAGACGCTGAATAAGTAGAAAGATTTTTTTTTTATTTTTTTATTTTTATTTTATTTTTACACTGACGGCTATTTAGAGTCCCTTTGGTAAAGCCATTTAAATGATAATAATTTTTTTTATGAAAGCATTTGAATAGAATCATTTGAAATGATATTTGAACATTTAAAACGGTATTCGTAATTTAAAAATAAACATTTAAACAGAATATTTAAATATGTATTTGGATAGATATTGAAAATTATTACCTTAAAAAAAAGATATTGAAAATTATTCTAATAAATCTTTAAAACTTCAATGTCTTGGATATATGTACGAGGTTTTACTCACTTTTCGCTCCAAACACGCTAGAAAATAAATATTTTCTCAATCAGATTTAAAACGAAAAAAATTATGAGATCTTGAAATTTAAATGGAAGAAAGAAAAAACGTAATCGATTACGGAGAATAAAAAAATTCGGTGAATTAGAATCAAAATATTATTGTTGAATATATTTGCTTATTAGATGTTGGAGTCCAATAGATTCATTTATACAACGTGGTTAGGGTAGGAGATGTGGTGTTCTCCTAGTGGTTGATGGCGACGATGATGTGTCCAGAGGTGTTGTTGGACAGAGGGTGACATACTGCTGTAGCTGGGCTTCCAACGTGGAGATTAGGCCAGCTTGATGCAAAGAGACCAGAAGGAAAGTGATTCCTAGAGATCCCCTCTCTTGCATGGACCACTAAGGCGCCTCATCGAACATGCAAAAATGAAGGAAAATCACAACAAAAGAAACCACAAGTCAACGTGAGAAGTGGGAGGAGAAGATAAATAGTGGTGGAGAAAAGAAAAAGGCCAAGTTTGTTTGATCGGAGCCCAGAATGAGCTATGGTTGTAACGTAGAATATGCTCTGACCGCAGTCCAAAATTTGCTCTGGCGAGTTCTAATGAGGGTCATGTATGGAATAAGTATGATGAAGATGATGATTCTAGGATGAATTTTTGGGTTTCCAAGATGATTTTGGCAGAGTTTTGGTAAGAAAGAGGAAGGTTGTGCTTTGGAGTGGAAATTGGGGGGGGGGGGGGGGGGGGGGGGGGGGGTGTATTTATAGAGGATGAAAGTGCCTTAGGCTAAATCAGCTAGAAGGAAATGGTATCTGAAGAAAAGACATGTCAGAAGTGAAAGGCATTTTTAGAAGGGGCACTGGTGCACACTGCCCCATGCTATGGCGGGGCTGCTGAAGTAATTCATGCTATCTTTGTTTAAGCATGAAATTGGCATCTCATCTTGGTGGTTGAGGGGCACCTAAAATGGTATAATAAGAGGAGCATCTAGTTCCTTGAATTGGTTGGAGCAAGTTCTTCATGATTATAGATGGTTCTGGAAGGTGCTTATCTTGTCATGCTTCCATTTAAGGGTCGGTTCATCCAAATGATGATAATAACACATCATTTGTGGATGGAAGACTAATATGCGTCCAGAGGCTCCCTCATAACTACTGCAGGAGGAAGATGCAGTCTTACTATAGGAAGTGAGCTTCTATTTGGACTTTTTGGACTCAAAATAGACTAGGCACATTGGTTACCAAATGCTTTACTTTCTATAATTTTTGGATTTAAAAAAAATAGTAATTTTGGCTTTTTAAGTACTAAGGGTAAAGAATGTTATTTTGTGATAATTTCTCCACCACCTACTTATTTTTGACCAAAATACCCTTAAGACCCCCAAGTGAGACCAAGCTTAGTTTGGATCAATAAATAAGTGATTCTATTTATCTTCCCATCACCCACCCAACCATGGCCCACAAGGGTTTCTGGTGCATGGCTTTCGTCCATGTATGAGGTCCACTATAGAAAGTGGACTTGTGCCTCATTGGATTGGGCCTTGTGCAAAAGTGGGCATCAACATTGGGAAATCTCTGCGGTTTCTAAACATTGTAATTATGCTGTCCATACCAAATGGGCTTCTCATTTTACCTATATAAGAAAATTAGGTGGAGAGTCATGTTTTAAGTATCTTTTTATAATTTTTTCTCACTTTATCATTAAAGTTAATAATTTTAGTATTATAAAATGGTAAAATTATCAATTTTAATGTTACGATAGACATAAATATAATGAGACGTCAAATTTATGAAATTTTTACATATAACCATTACTATATTTGGTTTAACTGATGTTAAAGATTTTATGAAAATCTCATTTTACCAAAAAAAAAAAAAATGTTAAACTTAAAGGGGGACAAACATTTCAATTTTTTCCCCCTTAAATTGATCACTTGATAACATTTCAAATATTTTGTTACCAAAACCCTTTTGAACGGTGAATCTAACTAAAATGACATAAATGTTTTCAAATAATTGAAACAAATAGGACCTTCTTTTTATACCTTGTATTTTACTTTAAAAAAAAAAAAAGAGTATGCATTGTGCTCTAAAATTTCACATTTTTATTCCATAAGTTACGTTTAATATATAATTTTATATTCTTGGCTAAAATATTATTTAAACCTGAAAATACCCAAAATACCCTTAAAAAGAAAAACTTTAATTAGTGTTTTTAACCTTTTTATATCATGTACTCATTAAAGTAAAAAAATATCTACTGTGTATTTTGAAGTTAGATCAGTATATTATATTTAATTAATTTATCAAATTTTTTCTCGATTAACACTAATTTTGACATAGAAAATAGCACCAAAGAAAATCCTTAAAATGATATTAAAAAAAATAATGGAATAACTTCAAATTTAAGGGTATTTTGAACATTTTGAGGTCCTCAAAATGAATTGTTGATTGAGAAAATATATAGATTCATGTATTAAATGTGATAAAATGATTTTAAAAAGTATGATGATTAAGGTATACTTTTTGAACAGAAGCAAACTACATAGTATAAATCGTGAAAAATAAAAATTTTAGTTTTTCTTTCTAGGGTATTTTGGGTATTCTAATGTCAGAACTTATAATTAACTAAAAAAAAATGTATAGATTTATAAGTTAAATGTAGTATGACGGAATAAAAATGAAAAACTCAAAATATAGTAAATACTTTCTGAATAAAATAATACAAGCAATTAAAATGTAAACAACCTTTTTATTAATGGAATTTCCTCATTTATCTTGGCAATCTAGTGTTCCTAGCGTTATAAGATTGAGGGTGTCAAAAATTATATCTTCGGAGAGTTAGTTATTGAGGGAGAAAAAAAAAAGTTTTAAGTATGAAAATGTTAAATTCAAAAATTCAAAAAGTGTATCTTTGAAGATATTAGAAAATTTGTTTGGTTTGGTTTGGTTGTCTTATCTCTTTTTCTTTGAAGTTTTTGGTTTGTTTATCTTATCTTTTTTTCTTCTTTTGTATTTTTTGTTTTTTTAATAAATTTGGTTGGTTTGTTGCTTTATGACATTATATGGTTTGTCCCCGATTGTGAGCTATTATATAAAAATAAAAATAAAAATACTTATTTTTATTTTTAGACATATTTACGTATAATTTCACTTTTATAGTTTCACATATAGCTTAAACGTTTTTATTATTTTTTTGAGGGGGCATTTTTATTATTTGATACTATTATTTGATTGTAGAATTCTATATAAAAAAATGTTCTAAACATTAAAGAGAAAAAAAAATAATTCTCTTTAATGAATTAGAGAAAAAATGAATTGGAAAAAATTAATAAAGAAAACAGAATTTTTGTTTTATAAAAAATTAATAAACAAACACGGAGCCGGGGCAGGTATTTGTTGCCCGGCAAACAAGACAATAGTTGTCTGTGTGGGGGTGGGACGACCATGTCGCCTCCCATTTATATCTTTTTTTTTTGGATCAACAACCTAATTCTTGGAAAATACTGTATTGAAGATCATAAATATACATGTGTGTTTGTGAGAGATTTTCTAAATATATAAGTATACTTAATCCTACCACCGGTTATGAACTCGGTTTCCCTTTTTATTTAATGCATATTTTGAACCTGGCCTTTGTTATAAGTATGCAGTCTTGAATTCCCTTGACTACATTAATATCCATATAAACGATACTCAAAAATTAATTATTACTTGATTATTTTTGCCTTTCCGTTGCCCAAAGACGTTGAATTTGTGAAAGAAAAAAACAACCCCGAGGAGGCCATGTATGAACACGAAATTTAGTGACCCCTAAGTTCTACGCCATTAAAACGTCCCACCAACTTCAGCCTTGTACATATCCTCGGCCTGTTTGTATATACGAAAAATGTTAGGGACATTAATTCTAATCACAACTTCTAAATATCAACCTATGTGATATATGAGTTATCATTCGTTTATTAATAAGTGGTCTAAGTATTATCATATCAATTGATTATTTCTATCAATGAAAAGATGACATGTGTGCAATCAAAAAATTAATATTAGAGTTGATATCCTACAAATTATATATATATATATATATATTCGTATGATCAACAATAGAAAGACACCAAAATATGATACCCTTGGCTTTCGCGTCAAGAGTGGGGATCTACAGAAACCGACTTGGTGATGTCCCGGCTACGGTCAAGCTAATCAACAATCCTTCTGTACTCAGTCAGGAGCTAAGCATCTTTAAGACTGCGTTATGGAGGCGTGTCGTCGGAGTAGAAATTGACAGCGAATTTCGATGGTCGGGAATCTGTTACTATTGCAGTTGCCTGGTGATTGACATGCGTGAAATGACTCCGGTTCCAGAATGTTTGAAGACCTTCTTTGCCGGCGAGACTATCTGCTGAATGACGAATCATGTTTGGAGATTGAAGCTACACAAGAGCATCAAGTGTAAAACTGGGGTGGAATTGGGATATTTGGCTGCTCTTGTGTTGAAGAAGCCCGGTATTATAAATAGCGCATGTCACTGGAACAGTTGGCTGTCTTTTTGAGTTTTGGCAATGTCATCTGTTTTTTTGTTGTTGTTCTCTAAATTTAAAATGACCTAATGGTGGAGGGCATGATTAGTGGCCTCCAGTTTCTAATCCAATCCGCACGTTTTAGCTTAAACGACAACTGATTCGGTTTTGGTAATACTATATCCAATCCATTTTGCACTAAACTTGCTTAATCGATCCAATCTATTTAGTTTAGCTTTAACTCACGGAGATATTAGCGTTAGGCCTAGGCTGTTTTTTTATTTTCATGATCAACAACCAATCCGACATTTAAACTTAATCGGTTATCCACACTTTTGCTGATGAAATTGGATTGTTTATTTGATTATTTGCAAGTTTTGAGCACGTGCGAGCGCGTGTGAAATAAACAAAAAAAAAAAAAAAAACTAATAATCATAAAAATTAAAAAATAGAAAATAAAGATTTTTTTAATTTTTAAAAATTTAATTTTTTTTAATTTAAAATAAGCCCATCACGTGGCGGGCTGTGAGATAGTGATGAAAGAGGGCTACTCGCTTTTTTAATAATGATAGCAGATTTAAAGGCCTTTAACCATAGAGAAAATAACACTTTTCCACCCTAAAAAAAACAAAAGACAAAAAAAGGAAATTATTATTCAATTCAATAGAAGAGACTAAACTTGCTATAAAAAATAAAAAGAAGAAGAAGAAGAAGAAGTTCAGAAACTAAATAATTAGTATACATAGTTCATGGACATTACCTATCAAGGGTACCAACTTATTGGACCTCCTTCAGTTCAATGGATTTATGTTTGGGTATATAGCATGTATAGAGATGCACATACTAAAGAAATATCTAGAAGCCAAAGCAAAAGATCAAACAAACAGTCGAGATAAATATGAGTTGTAAAGCCACTACATAAATTTGCTTGATGAAAGACTATTTCATCAAAAGGGACCAACACGTTACATGGCATAACAATATAAGATGTTCACTAGTAATTTACAAAGAAGCCCTAGGAAGGACTGGAATGAACATTACCTAAGCTCCAACAACCAAATTAAAAAAACTAAAAAAAAAAAAAAAGGCTTTAAAAATAAATCAACAAACAGCTCGTTAAGACCTTAGTCCAAACTCCAGGAAGTGCTGCTGTTTTTGCAGCAGGATCTGCAAGAAAAACAAGCATAAACCAATCAATGCAAGGCAATTCCAACCAACCTACAACATATATATGCAAAAGCCAACCTGATTAGAAAATCTTGGGAAACGGAAAGAATGACATTTCAAGCATTTTAAAGAAGGAACAACTTATGGTAGGAACTATACTTTTGCCCTATCTGTAAGTAGGGCTGTTTCAGTTATTTGATCAAATTTTCCACAGTTTGATCTATGACTTGAAACAGTTTTGCGTGTCGCTCTGTAAATTTTTAACATGAAAACTTACAGAGCATACCGTTAAAAAAGTTGAATCTAACGGCTAAAGCAATAGTACCTACCGACAGGATAAAAGTACAGTTCTTACCACAAGTTCCTTTAAAGTAATTCTCTGGTGGGGTATGAAAAATTACCATGCTGATAAAACCGTTCTGGACCATGAGATCATTAAGTCCCATTATATAGCATGCTGTCAATTTTTCTTCATCTGACATAGTTAAACCGAGTTCTACCAATATGTTACTTTTTCACACCCTCCCATATTCTCCCATCTTAAACGAGTGAAGATGCTGAGGATCAAAATTAGTACCGTTGCTATCATTAGCGAAGTTGGGAACTATTGATCATTTGACAAGGTACTTCATAGAGCATTAAAGCTTTAATCAAACAATTGTTGCAGCTTGCTCTACAATCCCTCCTTGCAGTTTTTGGGGAGATCCATTCAGATGATTGGCATCCTTACCGCCCAATGATTCCTCATACGCTGCTGCATGAACGCCTAGTGCAGCGCGGCCCGATGGATCAGGATTTTTTGACCATGCTGCATCCCATTCCACAGCTTTAGCAGTACTGCATGCCACACTTGGACCACCAGGAACAGTTGATCTAGCAGCATTCTGTCCAAAAACCGGCCAGTTGAATCAGTGCTATATGAAATAAGCAATGCTCCAGCATAATGGAAAAGAAAGTTAAACAGAAAATATATGTGTATATGTATATCGGAAATATTCACAACCCAACCTTGGGGAAGAACTTCTCGAATATAGTCCTGTAATAGTATGCTTCTTTCGTGGTTGGAGTATTTTCAGGATAAATAAAGCTTGCATGGGTCAGCATTGCATCTGTAACCTGGTCAATTACGACCAAAGCAAATAAAACTAAAGGTTAGGCCAGCTTATGAATAAGCATCCGTTGCTTATTTGTTTAGTTCCACAGCTAAATAAAGTTAGCTACAGAAAGTACAAATAAAGACTGAACTATGGCTACTTAAAATTAAAGCAAGTCATATCAATAAGCCAAAAATAGAAGCCCTACTTGTTTGTTTGCATGATCCTTCAGGCCATCAATCCAACTGTACCCGACACCATCACTGAATTGCTCCTTCTGCCTGTATAGTATGTGCTAAACCAGAAAGAAAACGAAATTAATGCATTTATTTACAAAGCAATTGCACAAGAGACTTTATTTAGACTAACTTTTCAAGCACGTTAACTATGCAAAGTACCGGTTCATCTTTAATTTAACAAGCATAACAAGTTGTGTGAAGCAAAAGCATGCAGATACAGACCTTTGGCAAATACGGCTTCTGATCATCATCAAATGCATTGCGTAAGATCCACTTCTCAATTCTTCCGAGATCAGGTCTGATCTGTAGTTATCAAATCATGCAAGAACTTGGTATTACTATCATAAAAATGGAAAGATGGCTTGAACTAATGACTTCCAGAGGTATTAAAAATATGTTATTATAGAACAAGTAAAAATGAGAATTGCTGCTACAAAATTCATACAATTTTACAAAATTACTGATCCCAAAAATTATATGGGAGCACCATATTTACATTACAGCGCCATTAGGGGTGGCTCAAAGCTTACAGGCCAAACCTCTTTTTATCAAGTCATCCAATGAACAACTTCTTTATAGTAGAAAATCCAGATTTTTAAAAAGGTCAAACACCACCTATATTAAGACTCGGAGACAATATCCATGATAATCCTCAAGACTACAAGTAAAAGGCAGCGTCAGCACAGAAATGAGAGCATATTCACAAATATCTAAATAACTAATTACTTTAAAACAGTAAGCCAAGTTCTGCAGGAGAAAAATTGAATGATACCAAAAATAAATCCTCTAAATAACAATTCCTTTTAAATAAGTCGCTGCTAGCGCCTCCGGCTACTGAATTTTGATCCAGTATTGAAAAAACAAAGTTGCTGAGTAGTAAAATTTTGGGAACGTGTGATGCCAAGTCAGTATTTACCATTTTCCATTCTGGATCAATGCTCATCGCAATGTTGATGAATTCTTTGTCCAAAAAGGGAACACGAGCCTCAAGTCCCCAAGCTGAAGTTGCTTTGTTCGCTCGCAGACAGTCATAAAGATGAAGAGCTTTGATCTGTTGAATTGTGAAAAGGAGCCATTAGCAACTTTTAGTCATTTAAATCCACAGTAGTAGGGAAACTCCACCGGGATTGCAACTAGCATTACATGTTGAGTGCCACTCTATAAAACAAAAAAACAAAAAAGGAAAAAAAGAAATCGATGAGGGGAGGGAAGAGATGCATTGTTCAAGTGGGATACCTTCCTACATGTTTCCTGGTGAAACTCCTCCTTGTTAGGTGCTTTGTGGAAATACAAGTAACCCCCGAAAATTTCATCTGAACCTTCCCCGGAAAGAACCATTTTCACCCCCAAAGATTTAATTTTTCTAGACATAAGAAACATGGGAGTGCTAGCTCTGATTGTGGTTACATCAAATGTTTCAGTATGGTAAATGACTTCCTCAATTGCATCTATGCCTTCCTGAAATGGAAATGGAGGAAACCAAATACAAAATTTTGTTATAATCAAGGCCAACGAATTGTTTGCTTTAGATTTAACCTGAGAACACAGAGGATCACCTGAACAGTGAAGTGAAACTCGTGATGGCGAGTTCCAAGGTAATCTGCAACCTCTTGGGCAGCTTTTAGATCAGGAGAACCCTGAATATGTAAAACGTTAAGCATAAGACTAAATACAATTATATAGAAAGATAATCGTACAAGAAAAGTTCAATCAAAGGTAGATACAATTAAACAATGCTCGGATAGCAAATATGATGCATTGAGAAAGGGCAAAGCACAGATGAAAATAACAAAGCCAAGAGAGAGAGAGAGAGAGCGGGAAGGTGGAGGTTGGCCATCAGACCTTCAAACCAACACAGAAGGTGTGTAGCTGAGATCCCCACTGACAAGCGGCCTCTGATTCAGCCAAGTAGCGAGAAGCCACAGCTGCTACGAGTGATGAGTCCAGACCTCCAGAGAGGAGGACACCAAATGGTACGTCTGTCATAAGTCTCTTGACAACAGCCTGCAAGATTTCAAGATAAGAACTATATCAAGTTTAATTGTATTCAGTACTTTTGAACGCCTTGTTAATGGATGAATATCTTGGTCATTTGAGGCTTCTACAATTAATCAGAAACCTCGATTACCCTTGATTGGGTAGACTTCTATTGTTCGAATAAGTTAACAAATGCATATTAGTGCTTTAAATACAAAGTAGATGGTGATCAGAAAAAACTCGTTGGTGACTAAAAGCCATTCTCAGTTAAAGAATCACATTATGCTACGGCAAAATCTTTCGCTGATAGTTTTAGCTATTCAGTTAATGACCCATCTGCCGATCTAATGCCTTAACCATATATTCTCTTCTACTATATTTGCCAAGCTTAGACTGCAATCCTGAAGATAGTCATCCTAAACTTTTCAGGCAATAAGTTCAATTGAGCACCCAATTAGCAGAATCAAAGTGCAACAAGGATCACATCATCCAGTCATTTACTTTGCAAAAACGCAATTACGAATGTAGATGATGCTTGTAAACCAACCACCATTAACTAAATATGAATAGCAATAAAACATTGCCCCTAAAAGTAATGCAAGTTCAGAGCATACCTTCTCAAAAGCTTTTCTAAGAATTATTGGGTCATAAGGAGTCGAAGGTATTTGTTCTGAGAACCACTGTGGGTTGTACCACCTTCTCAGTGCTCCTGCAAATACACGAATTTGTAAATAAGGAAAATAGGCTTTCTAAACACCCCAAAAGGTAAAAGCAATTGTAACAGGTTTACACAATCAAAATTCATTTTTAACAAGCCATAGTTAAAACTAAATTCAAACCAAACTTCAAATTTAAGTTAAGTAAGAAGTTAGCCACGTTAAAATTCTCATAAGATGTTTCATAAAATATTTGAACATGACATTCCCTCATAGTTTATTCTTTTGTCTCCATCAAGGAGGAAACTAAAAAGAAATAACTTGCAGATCTTGATAAAGTTGTAAAAGTTCTCTTAATTAAGCAACCGAAAGCATGATAGTCACAAGCTTGATAGAACCATACCTTTCTTGCTAGAGTATATATGCCCAGGAAGAAATGACACAAATCTTTCACAGTCATCACTTAAAGCTTTCATTTCTGAAGCAAACCACATTGACCCTGCGGAAGATCAAACACCGTTTTAAAATATGCTCTTCATTTGTTTACCATATATACTCTCACACACAGGTGTAATTGAGATGAAAAATTACAAACGCAGGGGCAGGATAAAAGCATACAAAAGAAAACTATGGATGGACAGGAAACTGGAGGAAATCTTACTTTCCTATATTCAAAAAGATTAAAGTAACATTAAGAATATACAATTGCAATTATATAAACCAGCTCATTGTTTCCCTGAAAGCACTAATCTAATGACCAGATGGAACATATGAGGGTGAAGTTGCATACCATCAAGACCCCAGCCCATATAAAGTGGGGTAATTCCAATAGCGTCCCGAGCTGCAATAAAACTATTGTCTCGAGTGTCAAGAAGGACAAACGAGAACATGCCATCCAACATGTCCACAAAATCCTCCCCATAATCTTCATACTGGAAATGACCAATTCTAAGTTATGCCTCACAAATAAAGGTAAAGAAAGAAGGCACAAAAAGAAGAAATGAGAGAGGCAACAGAACAATGTTTAATGTCCACTAAAAGGCAGTTCATTAAGCACAATGGAATGGATCAATCACAAATGTGTTCCCAATCACTTACAAGATGGGCTATGACTTCACAGTCACTACCAGTCCGGAACTGATGCGACTTTAGCTTCTGTCTCAATTCCTTATGGTTATATATCTCGCCATTAACCTTAAATCACAGTTTCAAAAATCATATCAGGCTTGATGCAGTAGTAACTGAAGAAAATAATAATCAGTAAAAAAAATTCAAAGAAAACAAAACCAGTTGAGCAGCTATTCACACATGTACAGTCTTACAGGAATTAGTTTGTCTACTACATTCATGGGTACTAGACTAGAAGTGTTTCAACAGCCTTCTTGGCATTTCATAAGAAAAATAAACATAGGAATAGTCAATCATTTTTATTTGATTCTAAATTTTCCACACTGGACATGAACACATTAACGTGTGTGGTCATTCAAATGTCTAACCTCTTCAATTTTTTTTTTCTTTTTGTAACAAGAACTTCATGCCATTTGTATTTATGTCCATCTTGATGTCATGAAACAATAAATAGATGTATATTTCACCTAGACATATGCTTGTAGGTAGAGAGAATCAGAAAAAGAGTACCGTGACAACAATCGTCTTGTCCTCGTTGTAGAGTGGCTGATCCCCTGAAGCCGGGTCTACAATAGCCAAACGTTGGTGTGCAAGATAGCAATCCCCATGACAATGCAAGCCACTCCAATCAGGACCTCTATGACGCAGCCTAAATTTATAAAGACACATCATCAGCTCATGAGCAAACAACATACAATCTGGACAGTAAGTAATAACTTCTGTAGTTTTGTCCCTGTTTAGTACCTTTTCGAAAAGTTTTGACACGTTTTCCAATAAAGTTTTTTTCAGAAAGGATTCCAAATTAACATTTGATTTGAGCCAAGAAAACAGAAACAAAAACAAAACTTTGTTTTCATATTTTGTTGGGGAATGAGAAAATGAAATAAAATTGTTTTTTTCATTTCTATTTACATTTTGTATACCTCACCTGAACATAATTTGAACTTTCTCTTATCTTCCTACCAATCTCTCTAGAAACACAATTTTAAGAAAATCTCGACTGGCCTTAACTCCCCCAGAAGAAACACATACAAACCAAACCAAAACTATGCATTAAAATTTTAGATAGAACTGAATTAGATTCACTTATTAAAATATATACACGCATATATCGACGTCAACGTTTTTTTATGTTTCCCAAAATTCCACTTGGTCGAGAGACGATAAAGATATACTTTTTTTCAACGCAAATTCATATTTTTGAATAAAAATATCTGGTAACTGAATCCAATTATTTTAATAAATAAAACTATGATTTGGAGCAGGAAAATGAGAACGCAGAACAAATAGTAGCAAAAATTAATTAACAAAAAACTAAATCAAAGAAAGTACCTTTACCAATAAATAAATAAAAAAAAGTTAATAAAATTTTCGTCTAAATAAAGCAATTTAACAACGAAAATTCAGCTCGTAAACAAAATGCATGGACAATGTGAGGCCGAGGAGATTAGAAATCGGACTCAGAAATGGAAATTTTGATAATAAAAAGCTCAAATGAAAAAAAAAAAAAAAAAAAATCACCTCCGGGATAATTCAATGATTCGGGAGCGTTTGGCCTGAGAATTATCTATGCAACCAAACACCGCGAGAATTCCACACATGGTTGGCGACCTTCGCTTCTCTCTCTCTCTCTCTCTCTCTCTCTCTAGAAGCTGAAAATGAAGAGTGGAAATGGAGGCTGCGGAATCGGTGGATCTATGTATTGGGTAGCCCTGGAATCGTGGCCGTTGATTCTGACAATCTGACACCTTTTTCAAAAGATTCCAATTCTCTTTTTTAATATTATTTTAATATTAGGAAGTCTAACGGCCTGTTTAGTGTATAAATTGACTTTGAATTGAGTAGAAATTTTTAAATTTAAATAATAATTTTTGTTAATTTATTTTAAAAAAATAAAAATTTAAAAAAAAAATAAAAAACATTATAAGAAAACACAATTTAATTTAAACTAAATTTATCAATCAAATCAAATGAGTCCTAAATTAGGGTTTGAGCTGACAAAATCCTCAGTGTCTTAATAAGATTCTACTGTCTGTTTTTCCAAGTCAATTAAAGTGAGTCAGACTGGTAGGGACTTCGTCTGGAATCTGTCACTCCTGTCATGCGTGTACCAAATGTTGTCTTTTGGACTTTGAATCTTTAATGTTATTTTTTTCCTTCTTTTTCATTTTTTTAAAAAAACAACTCATGATAAAATTGCTTTTTTGCTTTATTCGCGGATATTTGTATTTAATTATACGTTTGATCCATCGATTTACAATGAAATTTTCGGATTGAAATCAATTAATTTTTTAATAATTATTTTATTATCTTTGTTGACTATTAAAAAAAAACAAAAAAACAAAAACAAAAACTATGGAATTTTTTTGTTCCAAACAGGAAAGTTAAACAAAACCATATGCTGGCTCAACTTTTTAATATTTATGACTGATAACAATTATTACTTATCAAAAAAATAATAATAATCATGTCGTTAGCGATCATTTTAGAATTTTATCCTAATAAGACAAACACGAAAATAAAACTTTAGGGAATAACTAATTAAAATTGAAAAATTTAGGGCAAGAATTACCAATTCACCAGAAATTCAAGGGCAAAACGCCAAAAAAGAAAAAAGGAAGTGCGCTTGAACAATCACGGCCGTTGATCCGTGAAAGAATAATTCTGAGATTCCGAGTTGTCAGCTTTCACTTTTTCAGACGAAAATGAACGAAGCCAAAACGACGTCGTTTAATGATGAACCGAACTTTAAATACCGTTTGCTTTTTGAACAATCCCAAAACAGAAGCAAACTACACAATTCCCGGTGATCGGAGAAACCAAACGACACCGTTCGTGGCCTCTCTCCAGCGATTTTGCGTCGGCGAAAAATGCCGGCGACGAAGTCCAAAGCTCGGCCGCCGAGCTCCGACAAGATGAGCGCTAGGGTTTTGCTCTACTCCATCCTTCTCTCCCTCCAATACGGCGCTCAGCCCCTCATCTCCAAGCGCTGCATCAGGTAATTCTCCTCATTTCTTTGATCGCCTGATCGGTGCGATTTAGGGTCAGAACTTTGAAATTATTGACGAAGAGATTGGGGATTTTGGAAATTTGCATTCGAAAAGTTCAATTTGCGTTTGCTTGTCCAGAAAATTTAATCTTTTTGATTAACCCAAATATATATGTTTTTTTTTTTTTTTGGTTGTAATTAGAAACCCAGTTCAGAAATGGTACAGATGAATGTTTAAATGAGCTCATTTTGTTGTCATATGCATAAAGTTGCAGAATTATTTTTAATCTGGAATTTGTTGCAGCCCAAGTATTATTTGTTTCTGTGGGTCTGATTAGGAGTTTAGGCCCTCTTGATACTTTTATTGTAGTTGCCAAGAAAGTTTAGAGTTTTCTGTGTGGATATTTTATAGGGTATTTGGTATATATGCCCATTGAACATTTTATGATTGGCAAATTATTCTGTAAACTTTTAGTTTTGGAAAATTACCCCTCTCGAATTTAACAAAATGTTACAAAGTGTCTTCGTATCAATGACAACTGTTAAAATTTGGATGGAAATGCTTCATACATTTCATGAGCTTGTTCGAAAGAAGAGACTGAAATTTTGAATGACGATTGGTGCATGTCCTGTCGCTGCATGAGAGCATTTTCTTCCAAGTTTTAATAGTAGTCATCAGTTCGGGATCACTCTGCAACATTTCATTATATTTAGGGGTAGTTCATAAAAAGTTTAGTGGGTTAACTTGTAAATTCTATCAAGATTCTGGGACAAAAAAGCCACAAACCTATTATATATGATAATGTAAATCGAGTGGTTAACTTGTTGTACTCTTCCTGGCAGGCGAGAAGTTATTGTAACTTCATCTGTTCTGACATGCGAGGTTGCAAAGGTAACAGTTGGAGTGTATGACAAAATTTTGATTGGGTTTCTATTCCGGTTAGCTTAAACATGTTTTAGTTCTTTGTTTTGTAGTTCGTTGTGAAAATGCCTGCATCTTGCTGTATGATTTTTCAGGTTGTGTGTGCCTTGTTTTTCATGGCTAGAGAAGGTACTTTGAAGAAAGCATTCAAGGAATGGACTTTGATTGGTGCGCTGACTGCGTCGGGTCTCCCTGCTGCCATTTATGCATTGCAAAACAGCTTGTTGCAGATTTCTTACAGGAATCTTGATTCACTCACTTTCTCAATCTTGAACCAGACAAAAATATTCTTCACTGCCCTCTTCACATTTTTCATACTGAGGTATGTTCCAAAACAGTTCAGTTCATGAGATGTTTTGAACTTCTGTCTGGTGGACTGTTATCTGCGGAAGCATAAAATCAACTTTCCAATCATTTTGCTTTTGGCATAGTGGCACATTTATTAACTAGTGTCATTTAAATTCGGAAGCTTGTATTGCCACAAATTAACAACTTATTTCAGTTGTTGATCAACTATATGCTAAATTTGACATGCTCAATGTGTAATGCGTAGGCAGAAGCAATCAATTCAACAGATAGGGGCCTTATTCTTGTTGATCATTGCAGCTGTTCTTCTAAGCATTGGTGAAGGGTCCAGCAAAGGTTCTAGCAGTGCCAATACCGATCAAACTTTATTTTATGGTATTGTTCCCGTCTTGGTTGCCTCTGTACTCTCAGGCCTAGCATCCTCCTTATGCCAGTGGGCTTCTCAGGTTAGCAAGAAATTTATTCTCTCCAGTTTTGGGAATTAATCGATCTTCTTCTTAGATTACCCTTCCATCTTTTTATCTTTTCGTGTTACAGGTCAAGAAACATTCGTCATACTTAATGACTGTAGAGATGTCCATTGTTGGCAGTTTGTGCTTGTTGGCTAGTACCTTCAAGTCTCCAGATGGTGAAGCTATCCAACAACATGGATTCTTCTACGGTTGGACTCTGCTAACTACGGTAATGATCTAAATGATTGTATTTTTCCTTGGGGAGAAATATGGATGGTGCATCTCAGTTCGATTTTAATGGCCTTTTTATTGCTTCAACATTCCGCCAGTCAGGAACAATTACACAGGTTTATTAGTTCCATCTCCTGAAACATTTTATTTTTCCTCTTTTCAGATCCCAGTTTTATTCAATGCCCTTGGCGGAATTCTTGTCGGCTTGGTAACAAGTCATGCTGGTGGTGTTAGAAAGGCAAGTTCAGGCTAAAAAGATATAGAGCCTCTTGTCTTGCAACTAAAATTTTGGCTTACACGGGCTAAAATATTGTCTTGTGTGACCTTAAAGCGATACGATTCAAAAGTAGAAAGTGTCACTTACTCTTTGATCTGTTACATCTACGGATACTTGCATTTGTAAAGGATCACCTGAATTTTTTTTTTTTTTTTTCAAGAAGAAATTTATTTTCATTAAAATATACCAAATAGTCTGTAGCCTGTAGGTTAATCGTTCTTATGAGAATAGCTATTAGGATAACCCCTTTCCATTAATACATTAGTTCCATTAAACTTGACA
Source organism: Ficus erecta (assembly GCA_008635985.1). Lineage (NCBI taxonomy): Eukaryota > Viridiplantae > Streptophyta > Magnoliopsida > Rosales > Moraceae > Ficus > Ficus erecta. The sequence continues at coordinate 3,389,004 of BKCH01000005.1, read as the reverse complement.
AATCTCTGAACTCCTAAAGCAACTAACTCCTCACTCTATCATGTTTGCAGGGGTTCGTCATTGTTTCCGCACTTCTTGTCACGGCGTTGCTGCAGTTCATTTTTGAAGGAAAACCGCCTTCATTGTATTGTCTTGTGGCTCTTCCCATCGTGGTTAGCAGCATTTCGATATACCAAAAATACCCGTATCAAGTTAAAAAGAAGGAACTGTAAACTTCACGTTTCATTGCCCAAAGGACATGTTTTTGTTAGCCCTGATTGGTAGTTAAAGAGTAGTCAAGATTTTTTAATTTTTAATTTTGGTAATTGCAAACTTGGCATCTGAATAAGCGAATCATGCAGGTATTCTTATTCAATGTTTTGTTTAATCAAATTCATACCCAAAAAATGATGGGGTTTTGACATATAGAGAGTTAACCCTGAGCTGTGTAAAATCAAATGATAAGGAAGTATTATTTTTTTCAGGACAAAAACACTGCTTTGTTTTATCCCCCCGATTGTAGAAACTTTTATAAATAGTAAGCTAAAAAACGTGTATATGAAAATGTAACAAACTGGTCTCTTCTCTTGCTCTTTCTCTTCCCTTTCTTTCTTTAACACGTGAGAGTTAGGGTTTCTCAATCATTTTTCTCTCTTGGGATCGGATTCCGGGGGCGGCTTTTGGTCTGTCTATGGTTTCCCGACCCTAGAGATGAAAGTAAGAATCATATGGTGAGGGTCTTGACAAAGGCGAGCCCCTTGTAGAAAGATGGGCGTTGTGGGAGGGAGCAGGGTAAGAATGAGATAGTTGGTGGGGGTGCGTGGTTGCCATGCGCCGGGGAGGTCCTGCAGCAGCTCGGCTTCGACAACCCAGTTTCTCTCGACGATGTGGTTTATTTTATCAGCAATGACTCTTTCCGTGTGGTTGATTTTTTGGCTTTTTGGTATCTAAGTTTGTATGTAATAACAATGATGTTTTTGTCGTCTATTCTTCGGGTGTTTTATTTCTTTTTGTTATTTATAATAATGGAGGCGGTTTCTCCACCTTTTGAATTGGTTGTTTATCCATCATACCTGAGTTTTGACGATGTTTTGGTTCCGCTATAGTTACTTCTATGCGGAGTTAGTAGTGACCCTGGTACTACTGAGTCTTAGCCCTCGATTGATCGGGAAAATCCATTGATTGTCTATGTTTTGTCAAAAAAAGAGCCTTACATGTGCTTGATTTCAGTGTGCCTAGGTATATTTCCATTATCGAATCTCAAGATATGTCTTTTCCTTTGAGTGTCATTAGATTTTATTGGTGGATTCGTTATTGTTTAAGAGTTTTGTCTCATATAATACGAGGTTTTTTATATTTGATATTTTTGTATATCCTTAGTGAGTTTAATGAAATTTCCCTTTTCAAAAAAATAATAATAATAACAAGCTGGGAAAAAAAAAAGTCACAAAAGGGAAACTAACAAGGGGGAAATGAAAAACGAACCAAGGAGGAAAGATAGGATGTAAATAAAAGTGACCATAGCACACAAGGGATAAACGGAAAAATCAAAATAAAAATATTGACAGCAAACTAGGGCAAGAAAATATGTGCAAATACAACAAAAGAAAAATTACGAATGCAATAAACGACTTGAGAAAGGGGAAAGGCCAAAAAAATATAAAGAAACGACAAGAAAGAAAAATAAACGACCAAGAGATGAAGTAAAAGACAAACTTTGAAGATCATTCTTCTTGCCAAAACTAAAAAAATAAAATAAAATAAAAAATAAACAATGAAGAAATAAAAAAAAAAAAGGAAAAATAACAATATTAAAAAGAATCAAGAGTAATTACCAACATAATTTCTGATTTTTTTATTTGCCAACTTAACTCGAATTAAATTGTATTTTTTTATCTTAGTTTTTGTTTTTTTTTTAATCAATAAAAATTTTAACTAATTTTTTAAAAGTCAGCAAACTCCAACTTAAAAATTAATGGAAGCTTAATGACATATGCAGAACGCAAATCATCTGCCACCAAATTAAAATGGGAAAAATAAAACGACAAGAAATAAAATAAATGGCTAGAGTTCCACGAATTAAGTGCAAACGACTAAAATATGAAACTCCAGGATTCAATAAAACAAATAAAAGGGAGTGTACAAAAACCAAAAACAAACGACAATTATGCAGTAAACGATAAAAATGAGTTGCGCCAGTGCCACTAAGAGGCTGAGAAACTACAAAATAAAGAAAGAAACGGTACCAAAGGATACATAAAAACCAAGAAACGACAAGACTGAAATGGCAATAAAGGACAGAGCCGCAAACAATAATGCAAAGGTAAAAATGACGGCGAACTTTAAAAAATGAATAAATAAACAACAACAACAAGGATGGATATCGATGTGAAACAACATGATAAAGAAAGAATAATAAACGACAACAAATAAATTTACATTAAAAAAAAGGCGACTAAAGTGGAAACACTGAAAATTTGAGAAGAAATAGAGAAAAAAGCAGCAAGAGGAAAAACGACAAGAAAGAAGGGGGAATTATACATCCTCAAAATTCAAATAGAATTTCAAAATTCAATTTTCAAAGAGGAGATAAGTTTCTTCCTTGTTCAAGGTTAGAGTATAATATTATCACAACTAATAATTTTATTTACAATTTGGTGATTATATAACTTGTACAGACTTCAATATATACACTCATTGGATTAAACCCCCCCCCCCCCCCCCCCCCCCCCCATTTATCGTAGCTTCCTTAAAATAAATATTTAATTCTCTCATGCAATCATTTTTTTTAAGGTAAAATTTCATTACTCTTACTACGGAGATAAAAAAAAAAACAAAACAAATCTTATTACATGAGACAAAACCCTTAAATAAGAACGGATCCACTAGTGAAATCTGATGACGCTCAAAGGGAAAGAGGTATGCTTGAGGCCCGATAACGGATATATACCTCAGCAAATTGAAATCGAGCACATGTAAGGCTCTTTTTAATAAAACATCAACAGTTGATGGAATTTCCTGATCAATCTAAAGCCAAAACTCAGTAGAATAAGAGTCACTATTAACTCCGCATCAAAGTAACTCTAGCAGGACGGAAGGTGGATAACCGCCATGATTAGATCTAACGGATAAACAACTAACACGGAAGGTAGAGAACCGCCATGATTAGAAATAACAAACAAAAATAAAACACCCAAAGAAAAAATGATGAAGACATTGTCATTATTACACATAAACCTACAAACCGTAAAATAAAAAATCCAATCACATAGAAAGAGTATTTGCCGATAAAATGAATTATTGGAAGAAACTGAGTTGTCGAAGTCAAACTGTTGCAAGACCTCCCCGGTATGTGATGACCACACACTACCACCAACTGTCTCATTTCTACCTTGCTCGTTCGCACAACGTCCATTCTCCTATCACGAGCTCACCTCTGCCAAGACCATCATCATATGATTCCCACCATCATCTATAGGGGTCGGGAATCTAGAGACAAGTCAAAGGCCGCCACCATAATTGGGTCTCAAGAGAGAGAAATGATTGAGACCCTGGTCCTCGTGCGTTAGACAGAGAAAGAGGAAAGTTAATTCTCTTATGCATTCTAATAAATAAAAATAAACATATAAATAGTTGCACAATTTTATTTTATTTTTTTTTTGAAGTGTAGTTTCACATGTTCTCTTTAGACGTTGCTTCATTTCAGTTTGTCTAAATTATGGCTTACAAATATAAATCACCTTTCAAACATCTCCGAAGTATGAACCAAAATCCACCAATGATGATTAAAATTAATTTTTTGTCATTGTTTTTTCAAAGTAAAATAATTTAAATGAATGAATAGAAGAATAATTTTACAAATGCCTTGTTTTCTTTCCTGCTATCTACCAACCAACCTAAAGAAAAATATATATATCTTTCATATACATATATATATATATATATAAATATATTTATATCATTTCAATTCTGCAGCGTTTATAAGTTTTCCCTCAATCTTATTTTCTTTATATCCTACCAAACGGTGCAATAAGCAGTAACTATGAAGAAATATCCTTCATACATTCGTCAAGTTTCTCAAAATAAAAATTACTAAGACGACGTAAATACCAGATATCTGATAATGGTCTCAATTTCTCCTCACAAATCTTTTGAGCCCACTCTTTGCAGTGCTTGGATTTTTGTGTTGCTGGTGTTGGTGGAATTTCCTTATTTTCATTGTCAATGTGAGCGAAAAAGGATCATTGAGAAGCAAAAGCGATATAATCGTAAGAACTTTTCCTATGTTATTTTTGTCCATAGTTTTTTTTTTAATTTTTAATTTTCTTTCTTTTTATTCGTATGGTAGTTGAACGTTGGAATTTGTATCCTCAACTTCCCTGTAATGCTTGAGTTCTTTGCAATTTTTTTTAAAAAGAAATTGAAGTATTGATAATCTTAATATGAGCATCAAATGATGAAATATTATATATACATATATATATGTGTGTGTGTGTGTGTGTGTGTTTCTTAATGAGGAATAAACAGAACGGCATGCTTTGTATTTCTTAATGGCATTTTTGGTAAGACTTTATATATATATATATATATATGTATTTCTTAATGAGTGAAACAGAATGGCATGTTTTTTGAATTTTTGCAAGAGTCATGAGTCATGATTTATGACTGAAAACATGAATTTACCTACTGACAAAAGGAGTAAAGCTTAGTTATTTTACTTTTTTTTTTTAAAAAGATGTTATTTTTCTTTTTGACAAATATTAATAAGATGTTAAGAATTATAATTGCTCAAAATTACTGCTCAATTTTTTTGATAGTAATCACACACTAATTTTAAACAATATTGTGTTACAAATTCAAATTCTGTTTGGTTCACGTTCTGAGACCAAGTTTATGGGGAGGATTTTGTGTTAGGAATAATTCTCAAAAGCAAATATACTATTTTTCGTATTTATGAAATTTTTTGGTAATAAAATTTTACTTTGTTTATTTTATAAATTAGTGATCCTAGTTACTATCATGGTTTTGGTTGTAAAACTATCCTTAAATTTTAAAACATAACATTCGTTCTACAAAGAATTTGAAGTCGTTTCAAAAGTTCTTACTTTGTTAATTTTTAAAAAGTAAAAAACACATGATAGCCGTGACTATGAAGTTGTGGGTACTTTGAGAATTAGACCATTTTGGGTGGGAGACTATAGTCTATTACTTTGATCAAGCCCTTATGATTTTTCTATTTTGAAATCGCCTATTTTGGTTTTTTTTTTTTTTAATCCCTTAATAAAAATCTGAGCCTTTTCCATCAAAGAAAATCAAAAGAGGAGAAAAATAGGTAAGTGAAAAAAATTTTAACGAGTTTTAAAAGAGTTGAATACGCAATGTTTATTCTTGCATCTAAATCATAATACAGTTTTGCTGAAAAAAGATAAGAGAAAGAACTAAATAACATTTTTGCAATGTATAATTGAATTAAAAAGAAAGTTACTTCTAGTAAATTGATTATTTACCTTATAAATTTACTATTTCTTTCAAACATTTTAAAGCTTACTATTTACTTTCTTTAGTTTTGTAAAAACGTTAATTTACTCTAATTTCCGAAAAAAGGATTCGAATATCCATGACCAGCACAAGAGTTGGGCCTCTAATCACGTGAGATGTTCAGGGTAATTTGGAGATATACAGCTTTTTTATTTTATTTTATTATTATTTTTTTTTAATTCATACCAAAATCATTTAGCAGTTGACACCAATGACCTTCAACAGTAGAAAAGATTCTTGTTTATTGAAGAACAAAGTTCAGGTTGTTCTCTAATTTTATTTGGAAGATTTCGTTTCCTACAAAAATTCAAGTGTTCGATTGGTTACTAGTAATTGCTAAACTTAATACTCATGACAAGCCGCAAAGAAGAAGAAAATAAAGCAAGATTTATTTAGGTTTGAGATTATATCATGGTTCAGCTATTGTAGTAATTCACGCTATGACGATAAAGAAGTTTACAAAAGAAACCTGCTTAACCTCAAACTCTCTATAGGTTTTTCCCCCCACTAATCTCTCAAAAAGAAAGATTAGGAAAATTGAAATTACAAATGTGAAATCCCAAAGCTATTCTTAACGAAATATATATCAATTGTGTGGACCTTTTCGGAGCATACATGATTCCCTGCGAGGAGGTCTTCCCACACCACTTTCAACCACCATAGCAACTTTATTGCAAATATTGATTCATGCAAGGATGAAAATATCGATATCGATGGAAATATTGATAGTATAATTTTACGAAAATTTTGGAGATATTATTGATATCAGTGGAAATATCTAAAAAAATTACGAAAATTACTGAAATATGCTTTAAATTTTATTTTTAACATTTTAGGATGACACAAATATGAAAAAGATACATAAATAAACCAATTTTACTATATAAGATAATTATAACATGTTAGTTGCCAACTGCTCTATCTCACCATTTATTTTAAAAAAAATTAAAGTACTTTCTATAATGATCTTAATGCACGTAGTGTTCAAATGACAAAATATTATTTTATTTAAATGATCGGTAAACAGATTTCTCTATGAAGTTAGCAAATTTTTGTTATTTGTTATTATTATTATTATTTTAGAACTCATGACTCTTGGTATATTCAAAGGTTCAAAGGACTATTACTACATAGTACTACTGAACTTAATAATAATTATACATTTTGCATATTCATCAATAAGATAAAAATACCGCTCTCATTATAAATTCAATCTAAAATCTAATTAAGCCGTTTATACTTATAAAAGACCTTATACACATTTTAATAGAATCTACTCTAATTAGAACCCCAAAAACTTTAGACAAAGGCGTGAGGAGAGGGACGAGCTCGTTGGGAACTGGAGAAAATCGGCGTTGCGAAATCGGAAACCCTAATTCTCCAATTCCTTCACGCATGTAAGCTCCCCAATTCGATTCCCACGGATTCTCCCTGTTCAACGATTTGAATTAGGGTTTTCATTTCTCTTTGAGCTTTCTTTTTCTGATGAACAATCGGTTTGATTTCGCTTCATTTTCACGTTTGTTTTTGGATTTTTCTCTGGTTTTGTTAGATCGGTCCCGGTTTAAGGACGCTTTACGCGGTGGTTTCGTCGGTTTGGTGTCGGATAAATTGGTGTTTTTTGTTTGTTTTTCCAGTTGAGAAGATTCTATTCTAGTTGGGCGTTAACTTTTGGGATCATATGATGGATTTGGTTGCCAGTTGCAAGGTATTTGGTCGATTTTTGTGTTGCAATTGTGCTTTATTTTCGTTGCTGATTGGTTTTAGTGGCTGGCTTTGATTGTGTGTTTGTGTTGATATTTACTGTTCTTCAGTTGGAAAAATGTTAGTTTTTAGTTTAGGATTATTAAAGTTGGTCTGTGTTAGAAGCTCCGCAATTTAATTATAATCAGCTACAGTATTGTTTTACTTTTGTTGTTTTAGTTAATCTGGGCATTTGGTCATTTTTGTTTTACCAACTATCAGAAATGAATTAAAGCAAGCCGCTTTAGTACTGACACTACTACAGTAGTTAGTGTCTTAGGTTGTTATTACTTAAGTTTGGGAACTTTTGGTGTCATACTTTTATTTGTATTACCAATTCATTTTAAATCGTTAAGGGGTGTGTAGTTTTATGTACTACACTTGCATGGTTTTATTGTTGATTCGTTGACGGTTTTCATGGTGTGAGGCTTTGTATATATTAAAATGGCAATGCTTTCTTCACCTCTAGTGATCATTTGCGGCAGTGTTCTAGCATGCTGTTATTATTGGTGCTCTTCCTTGCGGTGACAAGGAAAATCCATATTTGGGAGAGTTTAAGTATGTATGTTAGGATTAACCTCTGGGGAAAACTTTTTACTTAATGCAGCTTAACTGCATACTTGTAAGTTTGTTCTCAAAATGAATGTAAGCTTGTTCTCGATTAGCAATTGCAGATTTGCAATTGCTAATAGGATTAACCAGATTCGCAAAATGAATGTAAGTTTGTTCTCGATTAGCAATTGCAGTTCTAATTTCACCATTTTGATCTTTATTTGATCCCTGAATCTTACGTTACACGTGCAGTTGTTGGAATCGAACCAAGCCCAACCCAGCCTCTTGAGCTCCGATTCACAAAGAACCCAGTAATTATTATATATATATATATACATATATATATTTATATATTATATCATACACGTGCATTTCGCTCGGCCATTTGTGTGATTCTGTTTTATTTTTTTTATTTTTGTTTTTTTTTATGAATGATTATTGGTATGATTTTAGGTACCCATATGTGACGGGGACATCTGTGGTGGCCCTCAAATACAAAGATGGGATTTTGATGGCTTCTGATATGGGAGGTCAGCTGCTGAACCGTTCCCATTTCCTTGTTATGTTTATGTTCATGCCCTTTGATATCTTTAGGTGGTCTTGTGTTTATAGAGGAAACAATGACATAGTTCTGAAAATGATTTAATTAGTCTGTTTTTCTTACTTTCTAGGGCCTAGAAATATGGAATGCTTTAAGATAGTTTTACCAGTGTATCGGGATAGTGAGTTCTGAATAGGCATGCACTTAACATTTACATGGATGCTGGATCGGAAGCCAATTGGATTACATTTGGATTGTTATATGCCTTTTTCAATTTCTATGGGTTGTTGCATGGTTTATAGTTAAATATAGCATGTATTTCCTTCTAGTTTTTGTTTTTGTTTTTGTTTTTTGTTTTTTGTTTTTTGTTTTTTGTTTTTTGTTTTTTGTTTTTTTTTCGTTTTTGAAGTAGGATCTTTTCCTTTGTTATTCTAACACTCGCAAAATCGAGTTGCAGGCTTGTCTAGCAGAGCAATAGGCGTGTATGATTATTTTGAAAGTAAAAAACTTAAAAAAAGAAAATGCACCGGAGCCAAGTATCTGGTTGAGGGAAAAAAATTGTGTGCACTGTTAACTATTGACTGCAGAATCTTTTTATTTTTTATTTTTTTAATTGAAGTGAAATTGCTATATTTTGCGATTTTGTTCTCATTAAGAACAAAAAAATTCCGAATTTGATTATTTTGACGTTTGAGAGAAAGGAATGTGATATCTCAGCTTGGGGCGTCAAAATTTAATGTATTTTGTATAATTCTGCTCACTTTCTTGACACAAATTTTACTTCAGGTCAAATATATCTCTATTTTATCTGTAAAAAAGGTTCATTTTTGGATGTATATTTCTTGGATGCATTCTCTGCCCTTTTTTTTTTGACAGTTTGCTTTCGTAGTTCAAATTACACACTTTGGATTGAAATTCTTCTTTGTTCTTTATTAAAAGACTATAACAAGTCATATTTTGGGAGAATTTCTGTAAACTTGCTGATGACTATTGCTAGGCTTTATCAGTATGTAACAGAAGTTTTAAAAGCTACCCTCTAAATTTTCTTTCTTTCTTTTATTTTTTCCCTAATATTCCTTTTTCTCTTGTTTCTTTGGGTGTATAATGCATATATTTCCTCAGCACTACTTATCATCTGTCTCCTCGTCTGCTTTTTTATTTTGTTTTTTATTTACATGTGTGTTTTCAAGCAAAGTTATTCGTATTCTTAACACAGTAGCAAAAACTAACTTTATGTTTATGCCCTGTACATGATGGAGACAGGTTCTTATGGATCGACTTTGCGATACAAGAGCGTGGAGCGGATCAAGCCTGTCGGGAAACATTCTCTTCTTGGTGCAAGTGGAGAATTAAGTGATTTTCAGGAGCTACTGCGCTACCTTGATGAGCTCATGTAAGCATTGGTGTTTTTGAAATTATTATGCTTTAAATTAGCTACAAGCTAAAAACTTACGCATTTCTACTTTATGGTTCCTTTTTCTTTACTTGTTACTTTGAATTGAGTCATTTTTAATTGTTGGTTTCAATGCTTGTAGCCTCTATGACAACATGTGGGATGATGGCAACTCATTGGGACCTAAAGAGGTTCACAACTATTTGACTAGAGTTATGTACAACCGACGCAATAAGTTTAATCCACTGTGGAATACACTTGTCCTGGGTGGAGTGAAAAATGGACAGAAGTACCTTGGCACAGTAAGCCTTGCCTCAATCGACTATTTTCCTTTCATGTGTTAATGGCAAGTTAAGTGTTTTCCAAATAGGAGGAATCCCTTCTCACAGTTTTCCCATCCTTTCAATAAGGTAACCATGATAGGCGTACACTTTGAGGACAATCATGTGGCAACTGGATTTGGAAATCACCTTGCTCGTCCAATTCTTCGTGAAGAGTGGCATGAGAATTTGAGTTTTGAAGATGGTGTGAAGATATTGGAGAAATGCATGCGCGTGCTCCTTTACCGTGATAGGTCTGCTGTCAACAAGCTTCAGGTTTGGCTTTTTATCCATACTTTGCATTTTGTTCTTCTCTTCCAAGCCATTGATAATTTAAGAGGCGATAGGTTGTATGGTAGTAAGTTGGACGTCACCGACTATGTATTCATCATACTGCCTCTCTTGCGTCTGGACCCTACTCTCTGTCAGGTCGAATTTAAAGCACGTAGGTGGAAACTTGTGTGCTTGTAGAGAGGATTTGGGTACCCTGGTTTAAAGTAAAAATCTCTCTCTACAATTTCACTTGGCTCTAAAAACCTTTATAACGGTTTAGTAATAAATTAAACATGTTGAATTTTCAAATTGGACAACGACAATCAATTATGAGCAATAATAGTCGGCACCTAACGTCCTATGATGTCTTACCTACTTTTGCAGACCTTTACTCTGATTTCAAGCCTTTTGGGAATTTACACAACTTACATTTTGCAATTGCAGATAGCTAAAATCACTGAAGAAGGTGTTACAATCTCCCAGCCCTACTCGTTGAAAACTTTTTGGGGATTCTCCGCTTTCCAGAACCCGACCGTGGGTGCCGAAGGATCATGGTAGCTGGGTGGCGCTGCTTGTCCTACCAGAGTCCCATTTCATGAGTGTAGATGGGGTTACAGACTTAGATCTGTCAACTAGGATATAAGTTTAAGTTCGATGTGTTTTTTTTTTTTTCTGTTCACAGAAACCATGAATTTGTTTGGTCCTTGTAATGAAGTATATGTTAACAGTTCCTGGTTGGCGTTTGAGAAAGACATCCATCTGAATCCGCGCAATGACTTTTTATAAATCACTGGTTTCCTTTTCTCTATTTACTGGCAATGTGGCATCACTTGGTTGTTTTCTTTCTTCAAAACAAATGGGGAGTAGTTGTCTTCATTTCATTACAAGATTGAGGCTGTTTGGAAGGCTCGACGAAAATACGAGGACTGAAGTAAATTTTAGTCTTTTTTACTAACATAGGTTAACAAGGGGATATAATAGATTACGTGTTTGACACATGTAAGTTGTATTATATAAAGTTTTTTTTCTTAATTATCCTTCATTAATAAATATTAACTTGATATTTTCTATTAAATTTTTAAGGATCATTTTGCACCTTTTAAAAGAGTAGGTTGGGAGTCAAATTACAATTTCGTAAAAAGGTTAGGGATTAAACGAGCAATTAATCCTATTTTAAGCGCTAGTTTCTATTTTCAAGTTCTCGAAATGAGTAAATTGTGAATGAAATGACAAAATAAACATCTTTTAATGGCCACTCTGCATAATGTAAATGTCCAATGAATACATGTTTTCGGCAAAAAACATTGTCTCGGTTTTAGTTTCCACGGAGTAGTAATATATATATATATATATATATATATATATATATATATTTTAAAGAGTCAATGTAGAAATTGTCTCCAAGAAGTAGAAGATTCTTGTTGCTTCATATGTAGAAGTCGTGCTCTGATGTTGAAATAAGGGAGGGCCTCAATTATAACTCTTCTTGAAAAATCTTAAACAAAAAACTTCCAGAGGCTACTTTGCAAGTGGACTTTTGTTAAAACAAAACATAAATGAAACCTTTTCCCAAGCTCCCGGAAAAAAAAAAAAAAAAAAAAAAAAGTGAAAACTGGTATGGCTACGCCTTTACCTACATGTAAAAATATGCTATAAGCCTATAAGCTTGGACATGCATAATAAGGAAGGCTTACCTTGAAAAGAAAAGGCCCGTTGAGATCAACAATTTTCTCTCGCAGTATCAGTAGTTGGTAATGCAAAAGGCAAGGTTTCCTCTGCAGGAAAATGATGCTGTCGCTGGCTTCCCAAGCCAGCAGGTACTTTGCCTCGGCTTGGACTCCGGCAACAGCGTCATCTCTCCTGCGTAGCGAACTTTTTGATGCTTCCTCTTCAATGGAAAGATTTTTGTATCTATGCTTCATTTATAAGACCAAACTGACACTGATGTTTTCTCTATGCTTGAATCAAGCTCTCTGCTAGCTGACACCTTTTCAGTTACACTTACCATGTTATTCTTCATCAAGGCTGTCTAGCGACGTGACTATCTGTATTATTCTGTATATGTTGTGTGTATATGTGTATATATACGTATGAAACCTCAATGGCACGTTTCTCGGAACCTTTTCAACCAATCACTTCTGATTTTGTTGTGTTATAGCTTGTATGTATAGATAAATGTGTGTGTATATTTATGTGGTTATAGTTAAACTGCTAATCCAAAATGTAGAAAGAAAAGCCAATATGTGTGTCATCTGATATGACTCATGCTCGTTTCGAAGAGCTAGTATTAGAACTTGATTCATTCTCCCATTAGACTTAATCCATAGTTACCCGATCACCCACAAGCCATAGTTTTCACAGGGAATACCACTTTTAAGGCTATATTGTTTTAAAACGAGAAGGTGAGGATTCAAACTCTGACGTTGAGACTGAAGGAGACTTGAAAAATACATCCACGATCGCTATGCCATGATTTGTTGTCTTTTTTGACAACCTTAGCCAATCCAAATAGTTACTTTCCATTATTGGATTATCATAGCAGCAAAATGATCACAAATTATGCACAAGTCCTTGTTTCTTGCCACTTTGAAATTTCTCTCTTTCCCGTCCTCTGGTGGACCTGGTTGAAATTAAACCTTGAACATTGCCTGATTGGTCACTCAATTGTTTGTTTGCAAAGTTGGGACTGCTATGTAGCATTCTTCTTCAATGAGGAGTAGATGAAACTATTGAATAGTCTGATGTCTTTACTTTTGTTTGGTGGCAGTGTTTTTCGTGATATCAAATGTTCACTCAATGTGCACTGAGCAATCATTCATTTAGTATTTGTTTTTGAAGAAGACTCGTCAGGAATTTTGGAGCTCACAACTTTCTGCATTCGTCACTTTCCTCTATTACAATAAATATCAAATTTATGTACATACCCTTTTACAATGAATCAATACCAAAAAGATGTCATTGTTGGTATTGCTCTTCTTCATTCTCTATATCGTGTGGGGAACATTATCTTTTTGTTAAGGGGAGAGTTATAAAAGGAGGTTTTGAGCGTTTTGGGTTAGGAATGGACCAAATTAGGTTTTTTGGGTTAACAAAACAGTGGACTTCTAGAGTCTGCGTTATTTTCTTATAACTGATTTATTATGCGCGCGCGCTCCGCGAGGTGGGGGGGGACCACTATGGTCGAGACCCCCAACCTCGATTCTTTTGCAAAGTCCGGGGACCGGTACCAGCAAGGCATATGGTTCCATTCTCGAACCTAGTAGCAGACCAGCGGGCCAGGCTTGTATTCGGATCAAACCAGACTCTTTTTTGTTTGAGTTGCTCCCACGCACGCAGATTGGAAGATATCGGTTGTCCTCGACTAGACAAATACGTGGAGATCGCTGTGGAACGAGATCACGCCACGGACGGAGATCTTTCCATTGACAGATAAGAGGGCTCCTCCCTTAAACAGACTCTTAAAGGTTAGGTTACTATATGCCTCTACGAAATAGGTGTACTTTGCACCACCCAGAGGTCATATAGATTAGAACGGAAGAAAACAGTTGACTTCTAGAGTTTGTCTTATTTTCTTCATAACTGATTTATTATGGATCTAATTAATTTGAAACTTCTCAAAGGATATTAAAAACCAATTCAGGTTAGGTAGCCGAACTCATTCACACACACACAATTGAGAAAATTACCTAAATAACCATTTTTTTCATCTGCTAATCAATATGCCATAAATTCACTATTATTGACCAATATAACACAAATTTTAGTTAACTTTAATTTAATTTTGTGTCATGTTAGTCTAGTACTAATTTTTTTATGTTATATTAGTGCAATAGTCATTAAATCTGTATCATTCAGATACTTTCCCCTATTCAATTACCCATGAATCACCAAACCACGACCTACTAGGATTTTTCGAGTTTGTTTTGGGTCCACGGATAAGGCCAATTCACGTCATGGTGTAGAAATTGAAATTGGTGTTTCGTGAAATCTCGCAACTGTATGAGTCACACAAGTAATAAAGTAATAAGTAAGGTTGTCGATACCACGAGGATTGCGTTTAAATTTAAGTTAATTACCAAAAATTTTTAACGCTAGGATTATTTGAACGACTAATTGAAAAATAACAAAAATACAAATTAAACTAAATAAAGTAAACTAAAATGACCAAACAAAACCAAAGAAATAAAAAGATACAAACAAATAAGGTTCTAGAGTCTTGACTTTACTCTATCCTGCCTATGTTATTCCTATTAAGAAATTGCTAACTAGTCTCAATCAATTCATTAATTAATGGCTCAAAATTAACCTCACTATCTTTCCCAAGTGTCAAATGAGATTATATGCATAAGTGTCCAAATTGATATCCCTATCTAACTTGTCTACCTGCACATTCATTAAGCACACCCTTATATGATTATCAAAGTGTTGTCGGTTTCCTGAACTCAACAACAACTAAAATTGTATTTTTCAAACCGATAAATGAATTAATCTCTCCCGAGCATTAAAATTTATAAATCAAATAAACTAATTCATTTCCCAACAAATTATAAGCATTAAGTATAGAAAAACACAAATGAATTGAATAGAGATTTCATTAACAATTAGCTAAATTATCAAAACATAATGCAAGTAGAGCTACATCAAACCCTAAAACCAACAAACTATACAATATCCATAAATGAAAATAAACACAAAATTAAGCAAATCAAGAGTTCAAGTATCATCCAACTACAAAAATAAAAACGATAAGGAAAAAGAATGAAAACTCTAATGATTATTTTCACAAATTTTCAAGTTTTTCATCAATTTCTCATCTCCTCATTTTGTTCTTCAAATACCATCTCCTTTGAAATTTGTTGAAAATAAAGTCTAAAACTAAAAATAAAAACTAATTCCTAAACCTAAAAATCCTACACTATTATTTTTTTGGCTTTTTTCTTTTTTTTTTTCTTCTTCATTTTCTCTCTTCTTTCTTCTTCTAGGATTTTGGCCCAAGTTATTGAGTCTCCCAAGCACTCTATACCCAATTTCCTCTTTTTATTTTTTATTTTTTTTTTCTTTCTTCCCCAGCAGCACAACTGGGCGCACATTTAGGCTCAGGTGCGCCTGAGACACTTGGTTCATCAGAGTTCGGTGGCTGATCCGCTGGGCGTGGCAAGATGGGCCCGTTGGACGCATGGCCAACGCCGGCTGGGCGAGAAATGGGACACACGCGAATTTAGTACGTCACAAGCTACTAGTGGAGCTGACCGCACCTGTCAATCCAGGCACCCTTGTCCGGTATGGGGGACACACGCACGTTAAACGGAGCTGATGGTGATTGAACGGTCGTGATGCGCGCGTGGTATGGCGTCTGAAGCATATGCGACTGAGCTTTGACTAAATCCGGATTAATTTGAATTTCTATTCCTTTTTTTATGCATTTTAATGACCATTTAATCTCATTTTCACCTAATTAACCTACGCAGATTAGAAAATTAATTATTTAGAGGGGTAAATTAATAACAATATATTGAAGTTAAACTAATTAAATCAAATTACACAAAATCAAAATAAACTAATCTAAATTAAAAATCTAATCCAAACACACTGTAGATAAATACCTAACCTAAATTGAATTTTTTTTTTTGTGTATACTTTTATGCTTTGTTTGTTTTACATGTTTAACTCCAATTAAACAGTACTTTTTCAGTTCGATTTTTATTTTATTTTTCTAAAATATTAATAAAAATTATAATTAGTTTTTAAAAAATCAATTAATTTCAATTTAAAAATTTCAACTCCAATCGACGATCGAAACGGAAGCTTAATTTACAGTTAGTAATATCTACAAAATATGTACTAATATATATTATGTCTTAATTTACAGTTAGTAATATCTACAAAATATGTACTAATATATATTATGTCATATGACATCATTAGTCTTACATCAACACTAGATTGCGATCCATTGGCCGCATGGATTGGGGGTGAGCCACCTTTAGAGTTATGGCTTGCGAGACGTATCAAAGTAAGCGTTGCAACTCATTGCCTGTTCTCATCGGAACTAGTCATATGCTACGCACATATTAAATATATTTGAAAATTTTATTTAAATGAAGAGAAATTAAAATAATAAATAAAAAAGAATAGACCCAAAAGGCCAAAAAAAAAAAAAAAAAAAAGCCAACAACAACAATATACGTGAAGATAGAAAAAAGAGAGGCAAAAAAAATAAAAAAATGAAAGAGATAAGAGGACTAAAATGTAAAAAATTGATTGATACAGAAAAAAAAAAAAAAAGAACTAAAATGAAAAGGAATAAAAAAATGGGTAAAAAGAAAAAAAAAATCAAGCGTTTTGGACGAAGGAGAAAGTGTACAATAAAGCACTTTCTCCTTTCTATATATTTTATTTTAAATGATAATCTCTAATTTATATATCTATGTAAATAACTTGTTTTATTGGGGAAAAGGAAGACACTTCTATTTGCTAAAAAGTGAAGAAAATGAAATAAAAAACAGTTTAAATAATCTGATAGAAAACAACATTTTAGTATAATACATGATAGTTTTTGTTACTGATCCTTTCAAGTGACAAATCATGAAATTTTTTCTAAATTATAAAAAATATATGAGGATATTCTGGATGTCAAAATAAAAAAGTTAAATTACACCAATGCCCCTTAAATTTCATGATCAGGCCCATGATCTAAATTATACTGCTTCTGCCTCATTGCAGTCAAAAAGCAAACCCATTACTTTGATCATGATCTTAATCATGGGATTACCGGAAAAGAGCGTCATAAATTGCCAAGTCAGAATATTTGATTCCTTAACTCTGGTTTGTGCTTAACGAACTTGTTTTTGTAATTTCTTGCAGGTTCTGTGTGATGTTATGAATACAGAAGAAGCAGCCGATTTCAACATCGATATCGACGCATTGTTAGATGATGACACTTTTATGCCCACAGCTGCGCTGGAGTGAACCTCCTCTGCTTCATCTTCCCCTGTAAAATATTTCGTGCTCTAGTTAAGTTAGACTTGACAAAACAATGCTACGACATTAATTATTAAATAATAAAGTTCTCATGTAATTCAATACTTAACCAATTCTTTAATGCAGTTGTGAATGTCTTCTTTCAGAGAACTTGAAGGCCTTTTTTCTTTTTTTTTTTTTTCCTTTTTTTCCTTGGTACCAAATCTGTAAGTTGAGCTAGTAGGAATTCCGAATTGCCTCAATCTGTTTAGACGATGATAACACTTAGTATGAAATATTGGGAGAATATTAAATATTTCTCGTGAATCATATAGCTCGATCTTGAGAATGTTTCAGCCCTGGGTGGTTTCATTCTTAACTTTCTGTGGCATGCTAGGAACGATTTGTTATTAACATATGGGAAAATCCTCAATCCACAATCCGATGTGTTGAACCCTCAATCTAATAGATTGGATTGGATTGAATGGATTGAGTGGATTTACGGATTCGATGAACACTCCTAGGTTACTCTACAATAAAATCGGCCTTTCAACAATTCTCCACAGGTCTCTAGAATTCCTACCCCAGCAGGTTCCATCCATCCTTCCTGTGATGTTGCTGTGTCTACAGATTTCGAATCACAGCAGTTGCAGCTAGGACACAATGTACGGCCTAAAAGAGTTTCTTTCTTCTCCTTCCACGGGTGAAGCTCTTGCAGTCCATGGAGCCCTTCAGATTGCTAAAACAGTGCAGCACGGTTCTATTATCTGCCAGGGAGCCAAGCCTTCCTGTTTTCAATGCCTCGGACAACACCCTTTCAATGGATTTCCAGGAACCGCATTTCCTCAGTTCATTCGGTCAGTGGCTCGCTGGGTGCCCCTACACGATTTGCACTCTTCGGTGGATTGGTTTGTGATTAGTGCCGGGAATTCGGGCCGCCCGGCCCGGCCCGAGCCCAATGGGCTATTTCAAAAATCCCGACCTGACAGGTTGGGCCGGGTCTAATTTTTTTATATTTTTATTTAATTTTATTTTTTATTTGAATAAATTTGTATATTTTTGATAATTTAATAATTTATCTTAGAATAAAAATAAAAAATTTTATACTTTGTTGGAAAAATTTTATTATACTATTTCTATTAATTTTTATATTTATATTTATATTATAATTACTTAGTACTTAATAATTATAATATTAGTTAGTTAGTTAACTTAATATTATAATTAAATTTTTAATTTTAGTTATTTAAGATTATAATTATTTATCAGTGTTTGTTTAGTAGTTAGTTAACTTAATATTATAATCTTATTTTCTTTGTATCCTAACAAACGGTGCAATAAGCAATAACTATGAAGAAATATCCTTCACTCGTCAAGTTTCTCAAAATAACAGTCACTGAGACGACGTAAATACCAGATATCTGATAATGGTCTCAATTTCTCCTCAAAAATCTTTCGAGCCCACTCTTTGCAGTGCTTGGATTTTTGTGTTGCTGGTGTTGGTGGAATTTCCTTATTTTCATTGTCAATGTGAGCGAGCGGATGATGATATGAAAAAGGATCATTGAAGCAAAAGTGATATAATCGTAAGAACTTTTCCTATGTTATTTATGTCCATAGTTTTTTTATTTATTTTTATTTTCGTTCTTTTTGTTCATATGGTAGTTGAACGTTGGAATTTATATCCTCAACTTCCCTGTAATGCTTGAGTTCTTTGCAATTGTTTTTTAAAAAGAAGTTGAAGTATTGATAATCTTAATGTAAGCATCAAATGACGAAATATTATATATATATATATATGTATCCATTTCTTAATGAGGAATAAACAGAATGGCATGCTTTGTATTTCTTAATGGCATGTTTTGGTAAGACTGTATATATATGTATTTCTACATGAGGAATAAACAGAATGGCATGCTTTGTATTTCTTAATGGCATGTTTTGGTAAGACTGTATATATATGTATTTCTACATGAGGAATAAACAGAATGGCATGCTTTGTATTTCTTAATGGCATGTTTTGGTAAGACTTTATATATATATATATATATATATATATATATATGTATTTCTTAATGAGTGATAAACAGAACGGCATGTTTTGTTGGTAAGACTTTATTAGTATTATTTTTATTGGAACTTATGACTCTTGCTAATATTCATAAGTTCAAAAGACTGCTTCTTTATAGTCATGTTAAACTTGTGAATTTTTGCAAGAGTTATGAGTCATGATTTATGACTGAAAACATGAATTTACCTACTGACAAAAGGAGTAAAGCTTAGTTATTTTACTTTTTTTTTTTTTTGAAAAGATGTTATTTTTATTTTTGACATATATTAATAAGATGTAAAGAATTTTAATTGCTCAAAATTATTGCTCAATTTTTTTGATAGTAATCACACACTAATTTTAAACAATATTGTGTTACAAATTCAAATTATGTTTGGTTCACGTTCGGAGACCAAGTTTATGGGGAGGATTTGGTGTTAGGAATAATTCCCAAAAGCAAATATACTATTTTTCGTATTAATGAAATTTTTTGGTAATAAAATTTTACTTTGTTTATTTTATAAATTAGTGGTCCTAGTTACTATCATGGTTTTGGTTGTAAAACGTTGTGCATATCCCTAAATTTAAAAACATAACGTTCGTTCCACTAAAAATTTGAAGTCATTTCAAAAGTTCCTACTTTGTTAATTTTTAAATAGTAAAAAACACATGATAGCCGTGACTATGAAGTTGTGGGTACTTTGAGAATTTTACCATTTTGGGTGGGAGACTATAATCTATTTCTTTGATCAAGCCCTTATAATTTTTCTATTTTGAAATCGCCTAATTTCGTTTTTTTTTAATCCCTTAATAAAAATCTGAGCCTTTTCCATCAAAGAAAATCAAAAGCGGAGAAAAATAGGTACGTGAAAAAATTTAAACGAGTTTTAAAAGAGTTGGATTCGTAATGTTTATTCTTGCATCTAAATCATAATACAGTTTTGCTGAAAAAGGATAAGAGAAAGAACTAAATAACATTTTTGCAATGTATAATTGAATTAAAAAGAAAGTTACTTCTAGTAAATTGATTATTTACCTTATAAATTTACTATTTCTTTCAAACATTTTAAATCCTACTATTTACTTTCTTTAGTTTTGTAAAAACGTTAATTTACTCTAATTTCCGAAAAAAGGATTCGAATATCCATGACCAACACAAGAGTCGGGCCTCTAATCACGTGAGATGTTCAGGGTAATTTGGAGATATACAGTTTTTTTTTTTTTTTTTTTTAATTCATACCAAAATCATTTAGCAGTTGACACCAATGACCTTCAACAGTAGAAAAGATTCTTGTTTATTGAAGAACAAAGTTCAGGTTGTTCTCTAATTTTATTTGGAAGATTTCGTTTCCTACAAAAATTCAAGTGTTCGATTGGTTACTAGTAATTGCTAAACTTAATACTCATGACAAGCCGCAAAGAAGAAGAAAATAAAGCAAGATTTATTTAGGTTGAGATTATATCATATTTCAGCTATTACAGTAATTCACACTATGACGATCAAGAAGTTTACAAAAAAAAAAAACATGCTTAACCTCAAACTCCCTATAGGTTTTTCCTCCCACTAATCTCTCAAAAAGAAAGATTAGGAAAATCAAAATTACAAGTGTGAAATCCCAAAGCTACTCTTAATAAAACATTTATCAATTGTGTGAACCATTCGGAGCATACACGATTCCCTAGGAGGAGGTCTTCCCACACCACTTTCAACCACCACAGCAACCTTATTGCAAATATTGATTCATGCAAGGATGAAAATATCGATATCGACGGAAATATCAGTAGTGTAATTTTACGAAAATTTTGAAGATATTATTGATATCGGTGGAAATATTGAAAAAAATTACGGAAATATGCTTTAAATTTTATTTTTAACATTTTAGGATGGCACAAATATGAAAAAGATACATAAATAAACAAGTTTTACTATATAAGATAATTATAACATGCTAGTTGCCAGCTGCTCTATCTCACCATTTATTTTAAAAAAAATTTAAAGTACCTTCTATAATGATCTTAATGCACGTAGCATTCAAATGACGAAATATTATTTTATTTAAATGACCCGTAAACATATTTCTCTATTAAGTTAGCAAAATTTTGTTATTTGTTATTATTAATATTATTTTAGAACTCATGACTCTTGGTATATTCAAAGGTTCAAAGGACTATTACTACATAGTATTACTGAACTTGTGAATTTCAGCATTAGTTATAATTTTTTTTGGTGCTTTTAATCGGAGAAAAGAAATGATATAAGCAATGAGAAATCTATTAACTTGGAGTGTTTATGCAAATATCTAGACTCCCATTTCTTCTTGTTAGGGAAGGAACAAGACTGAAGATTCTTCTTTGTTTATATAACTGTTTGATAAATTGTTGTAATGTTTGTTTTTCATGAAATAAGGGACCCGGATTAAAGATCAAAGACTGTGAAAATATATAGGTGTTAGATGAAATAAGTTCAGTGATGGTTCGTCATCCGTTGATTATTTGGTGTAACATAAAACCTTGAATCAGAGAAAAGAAATGTTGAGCAATAACTATAATGATCTGTGTAGAATATTTATATAAGCAAAAATTCAGATATGACATCAGATTATCAGCACAAGAACTGATAAATTTTTGTAACAAAGTAAATTTTTTTAAGCAACTGCCTATGTTTAATATAACTATTTTTTATTTTTATTTTTTTTCGTGAAATAAGTGATCCAGATTTAAGATCAAAGACTTTGGAAAGAGTTGTGTGTTGGATAATATAAATTAAGTGATACTTTATCATCCATTGATTATTTGGTGTAACATATATCCTTCAATTGGAGAGAAAAGATGATAAGCAATGGGAAATCTATTAACCGCAAATATATGGTCTCTCATTTCTTCTTGTTGGGGAAGGAACAAGATTGAGGATGGCTATATATTAGATTACTATATAATTAAGAGCTCTACGAGTTCCATGTGGGAGTGGAATCGATTCGGACGAATACATCAAGACCCACACATAGTGATTAAGGCATCTTATCCTAGACTTTTTGATGCGCCAGTCCCGGAGATCCCATCTCTAAATGATATGTAGTTGTTGGGCTGGGTTACTTCTCATATGGAGATAGTGGCATCCACTAATTTAAGATTTAGGGGAAAAAGGAAAGACGAGTTAATAAATGAGAAATACATTGAGTGAGCTGCTTATGTGCGACGCCTAATGAAAAGAAAAACATTATAGTTGCGTTTGGTTCACCGGTTAGTGGTGAAATTTTTAAATTGAAATTGGTTGAGTTTTTAAAAATTAATTATAATTTTTGTTAACTTTTCAGAAAAGACAAAAACTGATATAAAAAAGTGTAATTTAGTTGAAGTTAAGATGAAACACTAAACAAAACAATAACATCTATCATTTTTTTTTTAGTGGGAGTTTTGTGGACTCAATTCATGGTTTTTTTCCTTTATAATTTCCACACAATTTTTGTGTCTTGATTTTTGCACAGGGTGTTGATTTATTTTGCATATTAGTCTAACTTGATCTTGAAAAAATTAGGTAAATAGGTAGGCTTTGAACATGTAAATAAAAAATGCTTTTTATTTAAGAAAATGACTAGTGCAGTTGATTTTTCAGTGTATATTTTTTTGTTTTAAAATCTTGACCCATCTGATTAATCAATAATTGATTATAATTAGTCAGTTTTTGATAGATAAAATAATATAAATATTGATTAATTAGTAATTGACCGTACCAAGTAGTCTATAGTTGATTGAGCATTAAACAAAAACAAAACAAAAAGGACATTTTTCTAATTTAAAAATTTTGGAATTTTTTTTAAAAAAATGCTTAAAATGACCATTTACCTACATATCCTTTTGACAATTTGCATGCCCGTTTGACTGCAAAAAAGGGGAAATTTTTATTTTCTTTTTTGATTTTACCTGAATTACTTTCGAGTAAAAAATTACTCGAGACCACTCACTTTTTCCCAACATCAATTTGATATAAATCCCTCCATCCAATCCCTATCTTTTATGTCGATAGACAATAATTCCCCCCGAATACAGCTTACAACTTTTCATTGAACTATGCTAACCTTCGTGGGTCATAGGTAATCTTTTTGGATTACTGGTGTCTAGCATTTCTCTTATAAACTCAAATTTCAGAGCAATAAAATAGAATTCATTGGTTTTAGATTTCCGGTTCAAAATCAATGAAAAAGTTATGATGCTAATTCCTTTTACAAGAATGTTTAACAAGACCAAACTTTTTGTGAAGTTGATGTTTCTTTTAGCGGTAGTATCGATTCTCAAGGAATCTATAATCTATTACTATATATAAGAAGTGGTGATGTGATTAAAAAATAACAAAAGTATAGCCAACCAAGACTCACGGCCTCCCGTGGCTCAAGTAGCTGCAGCGTTGACTGAGCCATTGGCGAGAAAATTTACAAGAATGCAGGTCTAGGTCTGCTCAAACGTCATGGTAATATCTTTCTTCTTGCGTAGTGGGTTTAGCCTTTTTTTTTTTTTTTTTTTTAATTTATTCTTGTGAACTTGTCTCTGATATCATCTGATGTAGCAGAAACGTTGATTGAACTTGTAGTCCGTTGATTCACGCGGAATAGTCGGAAAAACAAGGAAAGAACTTGTATTCATTGATTCGAGAGAATGCCAAAAACAAGCAAGACAAGGTGAAAAAACTTCTCTGACTTTTATTACGTAAAACATAAACTGAATAATAACAATCTAGGCTAGCAATTTATAGAGGATAAAAATTTGAAATAGAAAAGGAAACTAATATGAATAGGAAACTAAACTAATTCTAAATTTGAAATTTGGAAACAACTAAATCAGGAAAACATTTAAAAATAAGAAAACTACTAAAAATAAATTAAAATAGTTTCGGACAACTTCTATATTTGCGCTAGTGCTGCATCACAATCCCACAAAACGGAAGTTAACTTATGTCAGTTGAGTCTGGTGTGACTGAGGTAATTTCTTTTATAATACTTTTCAGTGTTTAGATAATTTCTTTGACGTCTTTCTTTTTAGTCTTACATCGTGATTGCAGTAGTGTTTTGGATTCACTCAAAAAAAAAAATTTTAAAGCCAAATATGTTTCCGCCGAATCGAGTTGATTTCTTTCTTATGTTGTTGCACTAAATACTCGAAATTAGATTTAGGTATATATGTGACATATTTTTATTATGTATATGCACTTGTTGTTTACTGACTGTTTTCGCGCAATCAGGCTCGTATTTTCCATTTGGGATGGCATAAACATTTTCCAAACCAGTGTCATAATAAGGACAATTGTTGTCATTATGAATTTATGATCTTGTATTTTTCCATCTTTGCCATTATTTGTTTTCTTGACATGTTTTAAAACTTGTTTAAGATTTTCTTATTTATTCATTAGAGTTAATTACACAATTATATATTTTAATTCTTCACTTGATTTTGGTTTTAGATGGATGGATGAATGAATGAGGGAATGACACAAACTTCGAGTTTCAAAATCTGTAAAAGAAATGCAATGGTGATCTTTTATGGCATGTCTAAAAGTCCTCTCGAAAATTATAGTAAACAATAAGATTTCGAAATATTTATAGTAATAATGTTTTTATTTATAATAAATATATAATTTGTTTAATAAATTTATCATTTACTTTAAATATTTAAAATCTACTATATATTTTAATTATTTTCTGTAATTTTTATTGCTTCCAATTAGGGATAACAATGAAGCAGGTTCGACATTGAATAATCTTATAACCAATCCGCTATTGCGAATAAGCAATCCTCGTACCCGCCCTATAGTGTGTTTTAAGTTGGTTGGAACATGGCGGTTTTTCTCTACGTGGGTTTGAGGTACTTGCGGGTACAGTCTCCTCTCACCTCTGGGCAGGAGCTCTGATCTCCTTTCTTCTCCAGACAAGAACTTTGATCTCCTCTCCTTCGCAAGAGACCCGTGGCTGCATGGATGAGATCCAAGAACTCCTCCGCTAACGAGATAGGGCCTCATGGAGGAGATCTCCTCCGTGCACCACTCATAGGGAGATTAGATCCATTCAAATCTCCCCGAGATCTCCAATCTTTTTTTTAAAAAAAATTTTCTTCAAACATGCTTGTGATAATTGTTGGTTTTTGTAAATTAAATGATTGTTTTTTTTATATATATTTCATCAGTAATCTAGAGAAAAAATTAAAGAATTCAATGGATTTCAAGGTTTTCGGTCAGTAACCAACCAGTAGAGGTGATTACCAGTCAATAACCATCTGGTATCTTGCAAGATGAGGTGCTTACTAACTTGTATCCTGTCGATAGAGGTGGATACCTATTGATAATCATATCGTATCCCACCGGCAGTTGTACTTACTGGTCTGCATCACGGTGGGTACCAAATGTGGTTATCAATCTGTATCATGGTGGATACAAGATGTAACTAACTGGTAACCATTGGTTGTCCGATATCATTATAGATACTAATCATAATTAAAAAGTAATATTAGTATTAAAAATAAATAAATAAATAAATATGTATGATGTTATGTGATGATATTTTTTCGCAACATTTGATTTTTTTTTTCTTTCGTTTCCCCTTGAATCAATCCAAGGCATGAGAAGACCCCTTACAAATTGTGACTTGGGCTTCCCTGATGTACGAGGTAGCCCATCAAGGCCCATTGAATCTGTTCGTCACTAGGGAAGCAAAGCCACCACACTCGTGTCTCTCCTCAGTCCTCCCCAACACCATTTTCCCATCCTTTGCACGGCTCACACAGAAGCTGAAAACCCAGAAAACACAGAGAAAGAAAACCAGAAAAAAAAAAAAAAAAAATGGGAAGCAGACTGGGAAGGAGAGTGGTTCAGTTCGCGAACCTTCCGATCAAGCTCCTGATGCCGAAAACCTTTAACAACATCACCGAAATCTCCCTCAAGACCATCCCCTCGGCCTCCAAGATCGAGATCAAGCGCGTCCTTGAGTCCCTCTACGGCTTCGACGTCTCCAAGGTCGAAACCCTAAACATGGAGGGCAAGAAGAAGAAGCGCGGCGGCTTGCTCCTCGCCAGGCCCGACTACAAGAAGGCCTACGTCACTCTCCGCCGCCCCCTCTCCCTCTCGCCGGACCTTTTTCCGATCAGAGTCGTGGAAGAGGAGAGGAAGCTGACCAACAAGAAGCCCCCGGCCAAGCCCAGCGTCGTTGAGGATGGGGAAGGCAAGAGCCATTGGCTCCATGGGAAGGACAATCGGAAGGTTGGGGATGAGAGAGAGAGAGGCTCGTTTCGTCGCGGCGGCGATGGCAGAGTTAAGTTTCCTTGGAGCAGTATGAGGTCGTTGGCGGGTTCTAGGTAGATTCTGAAAATATGAGGAATTTTGGGTAATTTGTTGTTTTTATTGTTGTCGTTTGTGGAGATTTTTGTCGTTTTTTCTAGGTGAGAAGTGAGAGATACTGAATTGAATTGTTGGTATGTAATAACCCAAATATATATAGGAGCATTTGAATGGCTCTTTGATGAAGAAAGTGGTTAATTTTATGCTTGTTACTTGAAAAAACTTCAAACGAAATATTAGTTTAAAAAAAAAAAAAAAAAAAAAAAAAAGGGAACCGATTTCTTTGCGGTTGTTTTTGTGGTCTTGGTGCTACGGATTTCTTGTCATCAGTTGATTCGGATGTTTCCATCAATTATGTGTGCTCGATGTTTTGTGTACCTTTTCGGGTGTGCTCTATTTTTGAAGTCTCTAGTAGGCAGTTTTCTGTATGAATTGGCGAGTGTATCGCATTTTGTATCTTAGAACATAATTTTCACTCTCAAAGTTATATATAAAAATAAAAATAAAAATAAAAAGGGAGAAGGAAACATTTTTCGTAAGTTGCTGGCAATCCTTTAACAGTATGTATATACTGTGTGCAATTAAAATTACCAAACATTGACCGAGCAAATATACAGATCATGGAATTATATTCTAGGTGGGAAAATGGAAGAGAAATGTTCTGTGTAAAGAAACTAGAGTAGCCAAGCCAAACATAGAGAGATAAAGATGTTTCTTGTGAAGGCATAATTTGGGAGTATGGATTTGAGCTGCAAGGTGTTCAGATTTCAGAAAATTTAGGCGATGGATAGCCTCCGTATGAAGCTGCTTCTGTTGCTGATAGAGTTGAGTGTTTGTCGTCCTTCTCCCTGTTCTTCTTCGGTGTCATCATCCCCATCAACTTTTACGTGAAATGACTTCTTGATCTTCCGCCAGCTCATACTCCAACGCGGAGTGTTTTTATGCTTGTTGCCTATCCTATCGTACTCATGTTGCAGCTCGGAATAGTCGCTCTGTAGCTCCACCATCTTCAGCTTTACATTCTCAAGTTCCGCTTTAAGAGTCTTGATTTCCATGTCTGTGGTTGGCTGGTTTCCCTCTTCCTCGGAGTTGTTTCCATTTGGTGATGGATCTTTTCCTTGCATTGTTGTCCTCATTTTCACCTGTTCAGAAAACAGAACCTGCACAGATTTCTTACTATAGTGAGATGATGTCAATTTGTTGGACGACACAACTGGTTGTTACCCGGCCCGTCTCGTATAATGCCTCTTCTGGTAAGTAGCTTATCTGCGGAACTCTTTTCTTTGTTTGATTGCATTTTAAATGTCCATTACACTTTATAATCATATGTCTGACTTACATGTCTTTTAGAATTTGCTATATGCAATGTTTTTTTGGAGAAGTTTCTGAGAATTTCCCCGTGTAACTTGTTTGCCAATAATATTTTGTCTTAGGAAACGAGTGTGTTAATGCTTGAAAGTTTCTAATTGTCAAGTTTGTCATTATTTGTTTTAACTTTTTGAACCAGTTAACAGCACAACCAGTTTCAACGTTTTTTTTTTTTTTTAAACATAGTTTAACTCACGAATGATATAAATGCTGACATGATTAAGAAACTATACTTTTAGTCTTTGGTAATATTTTTACCTGGACAACAGTTCTGAGAGGCAGGCGATCATTTTGTGCAGCATGGGAACATGCATCGAGCGACAGTTTGTTGCAGTTCATTATTTTGCATAGCCTTCTTCGGTCATGCTCAGGTAGTGAAGGATGAGTCTAGAAAGAAGAATTTGTTTTCTATGTCTAGAAAATTTATGAATCCCTTGAAAAAAAAAAAGTAAAAGAAAAGAAGTTATAAGAAACAAGACAGCGTAGTGAGAAGCTAGAAGACCTTTAGGTAGGTGTCAATGGCTCTATAAAGACCATCATGACACATTCGAGCATTTTCTGGCAGCAATTCAGCTAAGACTTGAAATTTTGTTACGGAGAGATTTGGGTCTCGTGCAATCTCTGCTAGGTAGCTGTCTAAGAGCTTACTTATATTGATATTCTCTGTCTGTTGCTGTAGCTGCTGCTGTTCAAGCATCAAGAAATACTCCACAACCCTTTGAACCAAATCCGTGTCGTATACGGTATGTTCTTCCGGAAAACTGTTCCAGTCACAAAGATTATTAACAAGGGGTGCAAACTTCTATTTGGAGAGTCAAATTAGAGAGGTAATACTCACTTTATCTGTTTTCCTTGATCTGCATTTTTGAATCTTGGAATCAATAGATCGTTTACATTGGCATCTTCCAAAGTCATCCCAACTCTTTTCTCGAGCTCGGAAATCAAAGCTGGCGATGCAGAGTACACATTGGCCATCTTTAACATCTGCAGCAAGAATTTACAAGAAACAGCTTCAGGTTGAGGAGGAAGTAGGCTAATTAGGCTTTCGATAGTTTCTTTTTGCTCCTTGCCATGTCCATAGCCCCCATCCTCGTTGCTCCTGCTCAAAACACTGAACTGCAGGTCATTCTTTCCGTGCCCATATCCTCTCAGTCCTTCTAACTCGACATTTATTCCCGGTAACCATCTTTGTGCATAGTGCACGATACACTTGCCTATGATTTCTGGTCTTGTACCTTTTGCTTTGATTGTCGTCATAATCCTCATAAAATGATCGATACGAAGGGTAGCCACTTCATGAAACCACCAGCCTTCATCGTCGACTGTATTTGCACTTGTGCTTTCTCTTGAAGCCTTCCAAGCGATTGAGTCGCAGCATCTTCTGACAATTTGGAGATTATCAACCCACGGAGATAGATCTTCACAGGTGTTGAGCACGGTGATGGTGTCTTTCCATGATGAGAGGACTACAAAGGTGAGGAATGCTTCAGTCTTGGTAACAAGATTTCCATCATCAAGTTCTTCGGTCATGTCTAAATATTCTGCTGCACATCGTAGTGGGGCGATGTTCTTAGAATTGAAGTCTATTGGGAAACCATAACAGAACTTCAGAATGATTTCAAATGTTTCTGATCCACCTGGGAAATTTTCAAGCTTGATGTCGCAGTCGTAACTCGAGTTCGACCGCTGGATGTCTACTCGGCGCATGTAGCCACATTTTGATACCAACGGATACTGATTCAGGAGAAAACTAAATTAGGAAAAAAACTATTTTTCATGAACTTATTGTATGTGGACTGCCACGTGTGTTTGTTCAGGCCTCTGTGTGATTAACTAGGCTCCTTTTTTTTCAATCATACTGAATTGTTCGGAATTTAGGTATGACGAAGTGACAAATTGTGTGATCAAGATCATGCGGTTTGTGCGTCATGACATGCGGAGTTGATATATTGATTTCTCATTTCAGGACTTATATTCTAACTATGTAAATCATCTCATTTAAGTTTGGGAAGCTAAAACAAGTAAACAACATAGTTACGAAACTGTTTGAAATAAATAAGATATTTATTTCTCATTTCAGGACTTCTATACTAACTGTAGTATATCATCTCATTTAAGTTACCGAAGTTAAAATAAGTAAATAGCATAGTTACGAAACTATTGAAATAAATAACATATTTACAAGAAAATAATTTAGTTATTACTTCAACAGTTTCGTAAATATACTATTTACCTGTTTTATCTTTATTAATATGTTATTTACTTCAACGGTTTCGTAAATATGCTATTAGCTTGCTTTAGCTTCCGTGAATATGCTTTTTGCCTGTATCTCCCTTTAAAAGGCCTATGACTAACATTTAACTTTGAACATAGGTATATTTAGTCTTTTTCTGTTCTTTTTGCTTTCAATTCTTGATTGTAAGATTTCATTGAACAAATAAGTTTGACTTTCCTGGTTCTTACTTGTTACAGCAAAGAAAAATTTTACAGATACTGAAGCATGTTTTTCTTTTCCTTGTTACCTTATGAACATTGAAGCTGACTTCTTCAACTTGAATGGTCAAGTCTATCGGGATTTGAGAAGTGATTAACCTGAGCAACAAAAAACAAGACAAAGACCGATGCTTGAAAATCGCAATGATACTATGCGGAAACCGCTATCGAAGATAAAGATAATGAACTGGTTTGCTTTTGTATTCTAGTTTTTTTACCAGGAGGGTTCTTTCCGTTCCAAGCTATCACCGATACTGGTGATGAGCTTGGAGGGCAAAACGATGCTGTGCTCGTGAACGTGATCCATCCCATCGAAATCACTCCCGGGGCTATCAGGCCGAGCCAGAGGTTTCTTCATGATGACTGGTATTTTTCTTCAAGCATGTTATGTCTTTGTTATGCGATTCTAAATGTGTGAGTGACCACTTTCAATTTGTTGTGCACCAATCCATATATAAAAAATTAAGTTAAAAAAAAAAAAAAAGAAAAAAAAAGATCAGGGTCTAGCGTAAATGTGTGAGAAGTGAGTCTGTGGCTGGTATTGAAATACCCCTGAGAAGGTTGGTGGGAATGGCTCATTTAAGTTCATTGTCTTTATTATAGAGGAATAAAAACTGTGGAATGATTTTGTGTGTCTGTCTCAGAGAATGACTAGGTAATGTTGGGGAGGGCAACCTTATTAAATACTCATTATCAGCCACGTATGTCAATATGGTACCACTGATTTGCGTGGCCATAAATGTAGATCTAGATCAATATATATATATATGTATGTATGTATGTATATATGAACATATATATCTTTCTGATTTTAGTAACAGGAGAATTGCTCGTGTATTGATTTGGTCTAGAAATGAATACTGTCGAGATCTTAATTTTTATCTCTATAATTTGATATCAATTCACATCATGGTGTCATTTTCTTCATCTAGTATTTCAGTATTATCATGTTAATTGACGTGATAAATTTTTTTAATATTTTTTAATACAGAATTACAACTCACATGCAACGTTACAGTGGAATAAATTTGAGTAAAAGTAGACCTCTAACATTATTCATTGACTTAACATATAATTTTTTTCCTTTTGTGGTTGTTTCAAAGCGTTATAACCGTGATTTTCAAAAAATATATATATATATATATATATATCACGGTTATTTTTGAGGGGTAAATTTTGATTTCCAAACATGAAAACATGACAAGTTTTGCCCTTTTGACCGAACTTTTGATCGTTATTTCACAGGCAATCAGTTAAAAATGCTATATATAAAACCGAAAAATTCTTTAACAAAATCCCACTAAGACGTAGAAACTGTAGAAGTGTAAAGGGTGAATTGTGGGCAAGTGCAAAAGCTGGTTACGAAATGAAGGAACAAGAGGTTGTGATGTGGGACACACAACTCTTTAGGAGGGGGGAAATGGATTGGACACTCTTTTGGAT
This sequence comes from Ficus erecta, assembly GCA_008635985.1. Taxonomy (NCBI): domain Eukaryota; kingdom Viridiplantae; phylum Streptophyta; class Magnoliopsida; order Rosales; family Moraceae; genus Ficus; species Ficus erecta. The sequence goes on along the minus strand of BKCH01000005.1, from coordinate 3,357,033 downwards.
ATCTAAATTAAAATGATATTAAATTTTCCCCTTTTTTTTTTTAAAGAATATAGACCCTTTTTAAAATTAAAGATGGAGATTTAAATTTAGCATCTTATTATAGACTTAAATATGAAACTGTTTGATTATTCTTATGATCACATATAATTTGACATTATTGTATTGGAGGATTCATCAAGCCTAAGAACATGCCACGTCAATCCATGAACTAGTTGATTAGAAACTCTATAACGATATCTTAATAGAACTAGGAGGTTGGATTTTGTCTAATATAGCCAAATCAAGTTCTGTTATTCGCCATTGTCTAATAAAGTCAAGCCACGTATAGTGATGGCAGAGTGGGGATACGCGCATCCATTTAAGTTCTATTTTTATTTTATTTTATATAATTTCACTTTAAATTTGTTCAAAATTATTGTTGTATCCTTGAAGAAAATTTATTGTAATAGCCCTTTGTATAATTGTAATTTTTATTATGCTTTCATTTAATTAATAATTATCTGTAACTTTTTATAGCGTGCATACTGAAAATAAAATAAAAGAAGTAATTGTAGGTATAGTATAGTGATAATTTCGCACCTGACTCAATCAATAAGTGTATATTTTGAATTTTCTTACCCTCAAATTCAAAAATAATAATAATAATAATAATGTAAAATAAAATTCAACTCTGCCACCATATTTGCATCTTCATTTTTTTTTTTTCCAAAGTAACATCTTCAAATACCTTAATTCTCAAGGATATTGACAAACTGGCACATGTATTCGTAATTTTGTAGAATACCGACCAGTTTTATGCACATGTAATGTTGGTGTCTAAGACAAATAGTCACTATCAAAGTAAAACCGGCTTCAGGTTGTCACTATTGGTGAATCAGATATGATGCGACAGCAACCACAACTTGTATATTCCATGTATTCACTTTTAAGACACCACCCTATATGTGAGGCATGTTACTCGAACGAGGAATGGTTTCTTTTAACTTGCATATTCATAGTTATATAAATATACGTATAGAAATATATTCTTATCCAACAATCGAATAAATCCGACAATTATATCTTTTTATAAACAAATAATAATAACTAATTTGACGTATTTATAACTTTACATAAAATTATGTATAATATAATATTATTTAATAACTGTTGATATAAAAATCAAGAATCACTGAAAATTATTATATAATAGAATTAATTTTACAATAGTGTATAAAAAAAGTTACAAGTCTAGCTGTCAAATAAGAGAGTATATTTATATATATATAAATATATATATATATATACACATATAATAATAATTAAAAAGAAAAGAAATATGAAGGTCTTCATTTCATGGTCAAAACTTAGAAGGGTAATTTAGCTTTTGGTTGAAATTCTCGGTGGGTTTTGATCCCATGTTTTCCTCTCTCTTGGTGGGTTTTGGTTATAATAAAAAAAAAATTTCCCTTGAAAAACGGTGTTATTAACTCCGTTAAAGTGTGAAAGTTCTTCAATGACTTGGCATGTTTTTAGTGGTTGGACAGGATTTGGGACATCAAGTTTTTGACAGATGATGCAAAACTTAACTTTGACCTCAGAACGTCCAAAATACCTTTAAAACCAAAAGTTAGTAAAGAAATTCTTTTTTAAATGAAAAACAAAAAAACAAAACAAAATCCCGATCACTTATAATTTTTTGTAAGAAAACCCTAATCACTTTTCTCAATCTAATGTTCACGCTGCCTAACTCAGCCCGCCTTAGGCACCTACACCATATCATGCGGTGAGACGGGCCATAAAGGTGGTGGCTGGCAGCAAGCGTGAGGGTGGCGGTGAGTTGAGAAGTCTAAATCTTTCGTTGAGATAATAAGGAGTTTTTGTTATTTTTTCTCATTCTTTTTTTTTTTTTCTTTCAAGATTTAATTTTTCTTTTCAAGGATATTTTGAGTATTTTTTAGGTCAAAATCAAATGTTAACCGAGATAAACATGGTTTGCATATTAAATATGATATGATGATATCGAAATATAGAATTTCAACATGTAGTAAAGCTTCTTTTTTTTTTTTCAAGGAAGTAGTATAAACTTTATGATTAAAAAATCATAATTTAAAAAAAAAATCCAAACTTAAAAGATATATTTCAATATCTAGCATTGCATCAATTTTCCCTTTCCAAGTTGTAAAGACCTATCTTTGGGCAATACCTTTTTGAGGCTCTTTCCATAAAATTGCAAAGTATGCATGGAAAGGTCTTGCCAAGTAGGACCAAAATTTTTTTTTTTGATGTAAATTAATTGTGTTAAGAGAGATATTTAAACGATAATTTCACATTTAATTTTATCTTGAAATGTAAAGTATATTCTTTCTATTTTTTTTTTTTTGAAGGGTAATTCAAGGAAATAAAGTTCACTTTGGATCAGGATAAGGCAAAGCCTTTTCCATAAAAGTGCATAGTATGCGTGGTAAGGTCTTACTAAGGAAAATAATAATAATAATAATAATAATAATAAAATAAAAGAAATAAAGTAATTGTGTAAAGGTGGTACTTCATGGAAATGAAGTTCACCTTGGACCTGGTTAAGGAAAGACCATTCTTTCAGCCATTAATGTTATTTTTTTCGTTCATTTACATTTTTGACCTTCTATCTTAGTTAACCCCTAACTCCCAATATTGCTATTTAAATATATATCTATATTTAGCCTACGTTTGAAATTACAGTTGAGTTTAAACTCAATTATACTTTACGGCTGATTTTTTGTCTTTTCTGAAAAAGTCAACAAAAATTATAACTAGTTTTTAAAAAGTCAACTAATCTCAACTTAAAAATTTCATCTTATCTCAAACTCAATTCGAATACCAAACGAACTCTTAGATGACATAACAATCTTAAAAAACAAACCTAAAAATTTGCATAATAGCCTTTAGCAATCCTTTTCCACTCCATAGACATCAATCCCTAATTAGTATATTTAAATATTCAAGTAACGCAAGTTACACAATATTCACACATTACTGAATTTTAAATGGAATTAACACATGATTGTCCACTCATAAACTTGTTGTCTCATACTCTAATAGTTATCACTATGACTCGTTTTTTAAACCAAGTAATCAATAGATTTCAATAATACATATCACAATCACCGAACATTCTTGATTAATCGACTCCAAGTCTATGTCAATTTTGAAACTTATTGATTATATTGTAATTTATAAAGTCTCACAAAATGAACAATAGTAATAACAAAAATTTTTCATACATCAATCACTAGTCTTATAACCCTTTATTTTTTCCCACCAAAAAAAAAAAAAAAAAAAAAAAACTTTGAGCAAAAGTATAGGGGCAAATTTGGCATGTAAAGAAAGTTCAAAGATTTTGACTTTTTGCCGTCCTCGTCATGGTTGGCGGTTTCTTCTCCTCGTCGCTGATATATAAATAGATTAAGACTCAAAACAAAAACAAAAAAAACAAAAACAAAAACTAACAGACCATTTTTGGTCGTTTTTCCTCTCTCAAGAATTTCCTCAGATTCAGATCCGATCCTTCGTCTCTTTCTCTCTCCTCTCTCTCTCTCTCTCTCTCTCTAGCCATTCGTACGATTCGATCGGAAGCTGAAAAGAAGCAGAGAAAAATGGCGACGGTCTCACCTCTGGCGAAATACAAGCTGGTCTTCCTCGGCGATCAATCCGTCGGCAAAACCAGCATCATCACCCGCTTCATGTACGACAAATTCGACACCACCTATCAGGTGAATTTTCCTCCGATTCGATTCTATTCATTTCTGTCTCTTGATTTTCTTGTCCGAAAAATTCCGATTCATTTTGCGCCAAAACTTTAATTTTACGAGTCTTTGAATCTGATCTCGTTGATTTCTGTCTCTGTTTCTTTTATATTAATGTACGTGTAATTTACGCAAACAATTTTGATATCTCGAGGATTCAATATCGTTTATTAGATCTTGATCGGAGAAATCGTTGTTGTTGTGTTGATTGAAAGAATTCAAGATGGATTTTGAGGTCTTTATATTATGTTTGTTTATGATTTTCGTGGAAATTGAGAAATGAATGTTCGTAGAAATCCTTATTGGTGGAGCTGATGCGAAGTAGTTAGTTCGTTAGCAAAACGAAAAAAAAAGGATTAAGATGTTATTTTGGTGAAAATGAAAATAATCGTCATGTTCAATGTAGTTATTGGCGGACTCGAAATTTCTATCGAACTAAAATGTTTTACATTGTTTCAAACTATATAAAGATCCAAAAAGAATAGAACACGAGAATCTTACTAAATTTTGTGAACGTTTAAGCTGATCGTGAACATTTTTGTCTACGGTTATGCTCTTTGCCTTGTTCCGTTTATGTGCGTTTTTTTTTTTGTTTGAAACATTGAAACTTCTGAAAATGCTTACGCTATTTTCTTGATTTAATTCTAGCAAAAGGAAAAAAAAAATGCTGTTTTAAGCTTTAAATCTCTCCATGCTAACAAGATTATGGTTAATGGTTTGGCTATGTAAAATTGCAGGCTACTATTGGAATTGATTTTTTGTCAAAAACAATGTACCTTGAAGATCGGACAGTTCGTCTGCAGCTCTGGTGAGTTTCTCATTAATATTCTAAATTTTCTTAGAAATATATTCTTGATAATATTGTATCCACTTAGTATAGGATGCTCGGGTCTAAATTTTGGATCTGGGTTATTTAGGGATAGCCTGGTAACTGGTTTTTGGAACCAAACCTTTTCCTATGTCAGTTTATTCATTTTTACATGACCTTCTTTTTCTCTCTCTCAAGTATTTTGAAAGTTCGTGGCTCTCACTTTGCAGGGATACTGCAGGACAAGAAAGGTTTAGGAGTCTCATTCCAAGCTACATTCGGGATTCTTCTGTTGCAGTAATCGTTTATGACGTAGCTAGTAAGTAGTACACAGCCTTCTGACTTGAGCAAATTGTAGACATTCTATTTCTATACTCCCTTGCAAGTTTTGTCCCATTTGTTTGATTTCAACTGAAGAGGACAGGAGAATATAAAATCTCATTTTGAGTTGGTAAGCCCGTATAACAATTGGTTGATGTTTGGTTTTATGGATCGGAGAAAGAAAGTGGATAAGAATAGGAATAGAATAGAGTAGAAGAGAATTAGAATGCGAGTAGATTGAATGGTTTATTCTAATTTCATTGTTTGGTTGAACATGAAAGTAGTGTTGGAATGGCAATTATCATGTTTGGTTAGTCATTGGAATAAAATGAAATCACAACTAAAGTAACTATTAGAACATTAGGTGGAGCAATTTAGGTAGAGAGAACTTGAATTAATATCAATCAAGTAAAATGATCGATTCACCCGTCCACTTTAGGAAAAGGAAAAGGAAAAGGAAGCCACATATTATGCATGAGTCTCTGAGAAAGGACTTATAAACGTGACTCTTGAGTCACAAAAATAAAGTTCACTGCATGAAACACCCGTTTTGTCCTCTAATTTAAGCAATGCGTGCTTAAATGTAGCTCTCTAAATTCCTTATGATCCTTTCTACATGCAGATAGGCAGTCATTCCTGAACACTAGTAAATGGATCGAGGAAGTACGTACTGAACGGGGTACCGATGTTATCATTGTTCTTGTTGGGAACAAAACTGATCTTGTTGATAAAAGGTGAGGAATTTACTTACAAATTTTCACCTCGCTCGCCTATTTGATCAGAGGAATACGTTATTTCCTTGCTTTCATAATTTCTGTATATCTGGAACTGAACGTCTTTTGGTCTCATTATTCGTTTGCTGATCAAACAGACAAGTTTCTATAGAGGAAGGAGACTCCAAGTCTCGTGAGTTTGGAGTTATGTTTATAGAGACCAGTGCAAAAGCAGGATTCAATATCAAGGTAACAAACTGATCCTGCATACATGGCCTATATATCAAGATTCGTTCTTGCTTTAAAAATTGAAAATTTTAATAAATAAATTTTTGCTAGTAGACTCTAAGATCATAGGCATTTTACTAAATTGCGTTGCATTATCCTCTTCTAATGCGAGCATATATTTTTCGTTTTTCCTTGTATTGGTTGCTTGAGTTTTGATAACGCTGATGAATGTAAAACTGCAGCCTCTCTTCCGCAAAATCGCTGCTGCCTTGCCAGGAATGGAGACCCTTTCCTCAACAAAACAGGAAGACATGGTTGATGTAAACTTGAAGCCGACCATCAATTCATCGCAGACAGAGCAGCAAGGACGAGGCTGCGCATGCTAGGCTCATACTTTGTTGAAAAACATAAAGGATCAGTTACGACGTTTGGAAATTCAACCAATACAAATGATGATTCTGAGATCAGCCTTCGCCCTAGCAGGATATATTTACCGAGGGATCTAAACTCTCTTCGTTCTAACGATGACATATTTTGATGTGTTGTATTTCCATTCCATTTGTTTTTCGATGCGTTATTCTTTAAACTTCAACTTTGCCCTCGTTATAAATTCATACAACATGGTATATTAATTTGTTCATCGTAGAAAAATTTTCATAGAATATAATGAACATCAGGTAATCTAGTCCTATAGAATTAGATACCGCATATAGCCATTCATTACGTCGGCAACTTTTTGGACGAGAACACACACAAATATATACATGTAGAGATGTACACTCTTCCTGTTTTATTTTATTTTATTTTTCACTTTTGGATTTTTGAGGCTTTGACTTTGGGGGGTGTATGTGTGTGTATTATATATATATATATATATATATATATATATATATTGGATAATAGAGGCTTTAGCTTTGATTGAATTGTCAAGTTGTTCTCTAGACTTCTAAATTGCGGTAAATTACCCGTGAATTAACAGAACATTAAAATTTGGAAGAAACCTCATGCACGTGACTTGACGTTGACGTGCTCCAATAGTCGTATGAAGTTTCTTTCTCTTTCTTTGTTGTCTAAATTTTAACAGTCATCATCAAATTGGGGACACTCTGCACACTTTAGCTAAATTTAGGGAGTAATTTAATGTGAGAACTAAAATTTTAGAGCAAAACTTGCCAATCATGAAAAGTACGGAGCTTGATGTGCCAAATATTTTTTTCTCCCACCTTCCCTACCTTTTCCTCTTGGCAAGCCTCTAAAGGTAAAGGAAAAATGTTCTTTATCACCACAACACCGAACAACAAATGTCTCCAATTGAAGTTAGTGTAGTATGTTCGGAAAATGAGGCCCGCTTAGAAGTTGTTTTGTGTTTCAGTGTTATGGTTTTCGATCAAATTGGGCGAGTTTTAAAATCAACTCGGTACTTACAGATTTAGGGACTGAAAATTACTAGTTGCAAACTGAGCACACTTCACTCTATATGTCGATGAAATTACCAATTTTCAGAGAAAACTCACTATAGAATATGAATATTTACAGCACAAAAGAAGGTGTGCTTAACAACAGATTTCGAAAGATAGCTCCAGAAAGCAACTCAAGGCATGCATCAGAAGGCAAAAAGAAAACCCATCGAGCGTAAACAAACACATCAACACTCTACCTAGTCTAGAATGTTAATCGGAATCATGGTATTTACATTATAAAGCGGCAAACTTTAACTGTAATGTTCAAGAGACAACTTCAGAAGACAAAGTTGGTACATGAATCAGGTGGGCTGGAACGGCAACATCGTCAGACATGAATAATGCCATCAGCAATTTGCTGCCTGACTTTGAGTGTGAGATATATCAATATTAATGTCCCCAAACTTGACCTGAGAGAGAAAAAGAAAAAAGTAAATTAAATCGCTGATAGAAGAAACACAAGCATGAAAGAACTTCTATTTGATTAGATCACGAGTTAGGTGGAAAGAAAGCTGAAAAAATTTATTAGAGATGCTGCAGTTACTGGGGGAACCAATTGTTATAAAGGCGTATATATTCATTGAACTTCAGAATTACACATGCAACAGAAAGTAAATTTGCTTGACAATTTAAGGCTTACAGGATTGAGAACAGCAACACAATTTTCCTCGAATCAAACGAGGCAGCTCGTTTATATCTTCTCCAGTGGTTATTTGTTGTTTCATGAACCTTCTCAACCGCTGTTTTATCTGTTGAAATTTGAAAAACATAACAATGAGAACCCACTTCTCTTTCAAGTACTGTGATTGACTTGAGTAATCCACCACATATGTATACAAATACACACACACACACACACTTTAGTTTTCGAGCCATATGATAGATGATTCAGTGTATGTGTTGATAACTTGGCTGTAAGAATATCCTATGTTTTTTCTTTTACTACAAGTAAGGAGGAACATATTGAAGGGAATCAATATTATCAAAGCTGCTCAAACAGATGGTAAAAAAATTCTTATGTACCTTTTGGACTTGTAGTTCCGTCATTCATTAGGAGTTGGATAAGTTTCTCGCCAACATTTATGCTTGCCTGTCTACGCAACGCCTTCTGCAAGTGCTATAGCATCGAATGGAAACATTGGAGACAGAGGAAAAACATAAGCAATCTAAATCTGAAACAACAATTAATTTTGTATTAATCAACAAAATTTTGAAACTTTCATTCATCTGGAGTCGCTATGTCGTTTCAAACTTTTGATGCTATCACAAGAAGAAGAACAGATGAAAAACTTACAATTGGGACACACTCGGTTTTCAAGCTTTCAACAGCTTTCTCATCAGGTACTGGCAAAGGCTCTTTTTCCATATTGAAATCTACAACACATGCGGAATAGGTATCTTCACTGTTCATCTGTAAATCAATGCAGTTCAATTCTGCATCCATGGAGACCTGATCTTTTCCTGGATTAGGAACTTCTAGAAATCTTAAGAAAGCAAATGGAGAAGCACATTGTAGATTGTTGCTCTCTTGGGGCAAGACTGAAATACTACAGATATCTTTAGCCTGCAAAATTGGGTGGTTCAAAATGTAATCGAGAATGTAAACATAAAAATCTTAATCAACAAATGTGAAAGAGATAAACGATAGGCAATGGCACAAAGAGGAGCTTACATGTGAGTTGTCCATGGGATATTTTAAGCTTTTCGGACACGACGTCTCTTCAAAAAGAATAGGCAAAATATCTGAAAATCAAAGTTAAGACTGCCATCTAAGATGCTTACTTGAATAAGTGAACTAATTTAACTAGATTTACAACTTTAGCCAAAAAGTATACCTAGAGAGCACTGATGTTTGGCTTCGTCAAAACTTGGTTTTACTATCTTGAATCCTGAATAGTTAACAGGTAGGTTGCAGCTTTCATCCACAATTCCCTGCACAAATGGTCTTCCCTACAACAAAATTGCGTGTTAGATCGAAACATGCGAAAATCAATGATGACTAAATGTGGCACATTATTTTGATTTCGATTAAAAAAATAATAACAATATCCCGGCTCAATGTTGAACCGTGAAAATTTCAGCACAGTTACAGCAATCATCTTAACAACAAAACATCATAAAACGTAGATAAATTGCACCCGAAAAATCATGTCTGACAAACTGAGTACATAAAATGCCATGAAAGTGCATACACTTACTCAAATCACGAAAATTAGACAATCCGATCTCGAGTTAAAGAAAGGAACATGTACTGATTTGGACTTCTGAAAGCTTAAGGAAAACTTTTCCCCACTTGAACCTTTTTATCACAAATAGTGATCTGACTAGTAATTTATTCATTTTGTCATCCCTTTTTAAGAGAGATGGGGAATGGCATAGAGATTAAATTTCAGTATTTTAATGCCATTTAAGCAAAACCAATTATAACTAAAATCCATCCTCGTTAAAATTCAATAGGCCTGGACCAGAATAACAAAGATGTGGACTAAACTTCATTAAAACTAGTGGTTGCAGGAATAGCCTAACAGTAATACCACAGCTAACTCCACCACAGCTAACTCCACCACAAAAGGTACTGATTTCGAATCACAAAAAAACAAAAAAACAAAGAGTATAATTACAAAAAACTATAACATGCAAATCCGGTAGGCGTAAAAGAAAAAAAAAATTATTTCCATTTCGAATCACATACTCTTTCAATTTGCTCCGCCGAGAAAAATCTAGCAACAATTACATTAAAAAAAAAAAACAAATGAAATGCAAAAAATTAGAAATCTAATAAACATTATATCTTCTATCCTCATCGGTGATTATCTACAAAATGCGTCAAACTTCAAAATGCGATTGAAAATCGAGATCATAGAACCAAATCTTCAGAAAGTTGGCAAATTTTACCAACAAAATAGCTAAATTAAGAACAAAAATGTGCGAAAAAAGAGAGTTTAAACGGAGTTACCTCCTCGGAGGGCTTAGCGGCCATTAAAGAGGAAAATGTGGAAGAAAGAAGCTGTCTTTTGGTTTCTTCACTGATTCCTCTCTGAGCTCTGGGAAATGTGTCTGTGAATGAGGAGAGAGAAAGAAGAGAGAGAAAGTGAGAGCTTGGGATATGAACGTTGCATCGGAAGTGGAAGCCTTTTTATTTTTAATTTTAATTTTATTATCTATTTTTCTTTAGTTATTTTATTTCTATGTCCACTGTTCACGTTTGATCAGGATTAATTAAATTATATTTTTTTATCTTAATTTTTATTATTATTTTTAAATCAAAAAATTTATATTTAATTTTTAAAAAATAATAAACCCAAATTTAAAAATTTTATTTTATCTTAAATTAAACCCGAATCATGTATATATATAAATATTTTTTATTAAATATTATTGGCGCGATTCGCCAGAAAAGGCTGCTGACTGCGACTTCGACCCCCAAACGACCAGTTCTTCTATAGTGTTCCATCTCCTTGTTTTTACCCGAATACCCCTCTATTTTGGCTTAAATTACATCTTTGTTCACTTTTTTTTTTTTTTTTGGATGATAAACTTTATTTATTTGTTATTTTTTCTAAGATGCTTCTTTCTTCCCTTAAAAAAGAAAGATTATTCTAAATAACACTTTTTTTTTTTTTTGTTGCATTTAGGGTGCTTCCCACAATTGGTCCTTTTGCGGAATTGTAAAGCGGATCATTTTTTTGATAAGATTTTTGTCAGAATATAGAAATATAAATTTATAAGGAATTTATATACTGTACAAGCCTTTCATAATTTTTTTTTTTATTTTTTTGAAATTAAAAATAAGATATTCAAACTCTGTACATTATGATAAAATCATATATAAAATTATTATTAAATTATGCTTACTACCACTCCTCTCGTAAATTTCCAATCTAATGTATGTTTTGTTTTGTCTTTTGTGCCTTTTATTTTAATTCTCTTTGAATTTATTCTGTGTCCTGAAGGCATAAAGCAGATTAATAAAAATGAAAAATAAATAGAAAGTACCAAGCAACTCTCTCTAAAGGGGGAAATTAGAATGTTTCTTTTTTGTTTTTTTTTTTTTTTTAAGTTTCCATCGCCTATTTAATTTTAATTCTAATAACCAAGACGTTTATGGTTTGCCATAATTAACAACTAGCACATTGTCGTCAACTATGTCTTGTATTCTATTCTCAGTAACTCCTCCATCCCCACAGCCATGGCTGTTTTTTTAATGGGTCAGCCACTAATTACAAATGGGGTTGTGGGGTTGCCTTATTTATTTAGGACTTATTCCAACCATCTTTTCTCTCATTCTTATTTGCATTTTTTTTTTTTTGTGGTTGAAATTCTTATTTACATTACTCAAAATAAAGATAACTAGCTAACCAGTTTCTCTTTGACTTGTCAGCTGTGTAACTTTTCATTCTCTCTGGTAGGGGAGATGTTTATTACATTCTCTCTCTTTTTTTTTTTTTTTTTGAAATAATTTTTACATTCATACTTGGTTAACAAAAATAGCTTTTTATTTATTTTTGTTTTCATTCTGAAGAACTTTCACATTATAACTTTCAATTACTATTTTCTAGGTTCAATATATGAGTGTTCTCGTCAAAAATTTACAATTTATAAAGTATAATAACTCTAATTATAAATCAAATCATCAAAAGTTTAAGTTAAAATAATAATTCTTATTAATAATGTAACATAGGCGGCTCTATTTATATAAAATTGAAGTCTTGCAATGTTTTTATAATCCCGATCAAATTATTTATGGTTTTCACTTATCAATTAAATAAATGAAAGACAAATCAAACAAAACAAAACAAAAAAGGAAAAATGGACATGGGAGGCAAAATGGGGAATAAAAAGTGAAATGCAGAGGGATAAATTCAATGTAACGGACAAGATATTTGTCCTCATCTTAGGTTAGAGTTTTGCATGTGAGTCCCAAAAGGGGGAGACAGAGTCAAATCACGATTGAGAGTCACGGACTCATTTTGCTATTTTGGCCCCTCCTTACTCCTCACGGGTGTTCTCTCTCTCTCTCTCTCACTGTCTCTCTCTCTCTCTCTCTCAACCAATCCCCACCGTGCACCATCTTGTACTGCCTTGTCCGGTTGTTCCCTTCGGCCATGGGCCTCTTACGTCCCGGATAGGTCCACTCCGACCCCAAAATATCGGCCCTCGTCAGCTGGGCTGAGTTAAATTTTTATCTAAATTTTAGTGCGAACAAAGAAGGAAATAGCATAAGTAGGGTAGTGGATAAAAAATAAAAACATTTATTTTCAAGTATGGAAAAAAGTAACATGTGTTGGGTTAGACTTCGTCTTTCTATAACACTGTTAGTCTTCGATTGCTCGTCGAATGAGCAACGAACTCCTGATTACAGTCTATTTGATATTTTTGTATATTTGGGCCGGACCCAATTTATGATCTAAGTTCGTTCAATCATGAACAATGATCGTTCGCACTCAATCGACAAACCAGTCGGTTCAAACATGGATCGGGTAAATATTCGAATCTAATATGAGCCACGAACGACACAAGAACTGGGCCTTTTGACTAGTCGTTTCATCGTTCGTCGTTCGCGTTTGACGAATATTATAAACGCTAATCCCATTAACTGTCAAGCCCACGATCGACAATGACGTCATATTAGTTCACTCTGATAACTGTCAAGCCCATGATCGACGATGACATCATATCAATTGACTCTAATAACTGCTAAGCTCCACGATCTATGATCAAATTCACCCCGATAACCGCCAAGTCCACATCGTGACTTACGTTCTTACACGTGTCCCAAAAGACATTGAGCGAAAGCCGCTCATCACGAACTACGGGTTCAGACCCACTCCTTCCTTTATAAATAGAGGAAGACCCCCTTCAGACAAATAGAGGAAGACTCCCTTCAGACAAAGGACTGGTCTTTTGACAATCTTGGCTTACCCTTACGCTGTCCAAATACACTCAGAAATTGTAACTCACTGTATCCAAAAACAGTCATACATAGGGAAGAAACTACACATACAGAGGACATAGCATATTTCCGACGAACCTCTCTAAATTTCGGTGTTGTTGTTCTTATTTCATTCATTTTTCTGGCTTGATTATTTTGTGATTATGATGTTTTATGAATTTCATAAGTGATATTCAAGGACACCATTGATTATTCATTTTATTCATTTTACTAACTCTGGTTAAAATTTGACGGTAGATTTCCAGCATCTACAGCATGTTTCACATAAAAATTAATTAAAATCCCCGAAATAACCTTGCTCATTCCCTCCCAGATCTATCTCACCGTCCTTGTCACCGTCGGAGCTGGGACATCACTGTCGACTAGTTGGCATCGTAGTCGAAATCGCGACGATCTCCGTACAAATCTTCGGGAATCGTCGTATTCGAGAGGAAAATCTTGGATCTCTGTGTGTCTCACTATCGGAGCTGGGACGTCGTCGTCGACCAGTTGGCATAGTAGTAGAAATCGCAACGATCTCCGCCCAAATCTCTGGGAATCATTGTCTCCAAGAGGAAAATCCGGGATCTCCATGTGAAACTCCAAGTCATGTCCAGATTCCGATGATCTCTATCTAACTCACCGCTGAGTGAATTCACAATGTCGTCTTCTCTGGTTGCATCTCTGTCATCTCCGGCGATGACATCTTCTCCGGCCGCACAGTGAGAACTTGATTCAAAATAGCATTTTAGGGCTATTTTACAATTTGGGGTAAATTTGGAGTGACTTTATTACTTACTATGATGTAGTTTTTAAGATTTTTTTCTAAATTTGAGGGCTATTTTAAAATTCAAAGAAAATTATAGTGAATTATAATTAATTGAAAATATTTTGGAAATGCCGGATTTACTTGAAAATATCGTATTTTAATAAAATATCTAAAAGATTTTTATTTGAAACTACTGGATTTACTCGAAAATATTAGATTTACTTGAAAATACCATGTTTTAATGAAATATCTAAAAGATTTGTATTTGAGAATTTGAATTTACTTAAAAGTACCGAATTTACTTGAAAATACCGTGTTCTAATAAAATATCCAAATAAAATATCCAAAAAATTTTATTTAAAAATATTTGATTTACTGTATTCACCTGGAAATACTAGATTTACTTAAAATATATTTACACATTTGTTAATTTTTCGTCTAATATTAACCAGTTTTCTTACTTAATAATAATAATTTTAGATTATTTTTTTACAAAATCCCCAAATTTAATTTAAAATACAAAAAAAAAAATCACCCCTTACTTTGACAATCCTAGAATTACCTTTGCAAGTCTAGATCTGCAAACTAGCCGCTACCATCGTCGCTGCCTCCGTCGCCGCCTCCGTCGCCGCCCGTCCTAACAGCTTCATCGTCGTCAGCGAAGGAGACATGTTGTAGATCACAACGTTCGTCAGAGAAATCAAGAGTATCACTAGCGCGGTGGTGATCCGGTGATCACAATCATTGAATATCGCGATTTCCACCTAATCAAATTTATAACCACACAATTAAAAAAAAATCCTACTCTCACTCTCACTCCTCACTCTTTCTTTCTCTAAAATGAAACTACGTACATGAATTTGTTATTAAAAATTAACCGTAAATCCATTATTTTTTAAAAAATCTAAAGAAATCTAAGTATTTACTATAATTTATCATATATTTAAAAAAATGCTAGAAATTCTAAAAGTATATATAAAATATATTATTTGTTCCAATTTTTCCCAAATAAATAGTCAAATTTGGATTTGAAATAAGGAGCAACATGTATTTACATACGATCTTGAGGATTTGTATGCCTTCATAAGTCTGTTTCTACGTGTTGATCCAACAAGCAAATATGATATTGTATTCAGTCAGGTTAGTAAAATGCCCAGAATATTGGCTCTTTGGCACTTTCAAAGATGTATAATATCTTTGGTGAATTTTCGATATTTATTTTTGTGAAGACTATCATGAGAGATAAAATGGAGTAAACATGGAGAGGGAGAAGTGAACAAAAACTGTCACGAGAAAGCTAAAAGAGAGAAAAAAAAAATGGGAGAGGAAAATAGAAGGAAGGATGCGAGATAATAGAAAAGAGAGAGACGTGAGAGAAAAATAAAATATACTCAACTAATATTTAAGATTAACATACTATAACAAATCATATAAAATGTCACGTCACTAAATATAATTAAGGCATAACAAAAATGGATAACCATTAAAAGCTATTTTATATATATTTATACGATAATTACAATAATCTATAATTTATAATTATAAGAAAAATTAGGATTACTACAAAAATAACTACAGGGTTTTTTTTTATGAAAAATAAAATTATTCACTCTAACAAAATGGTGCAAATCAAATCAGATAGTCCGATAATCTTGAATGATTTGATAGTCCGATAATCCTGAATACAATCAACGCAACTTTTAAGTGAAATTGCTTCCATCAATTAAATCCGACGATCAAAGGGAAAAGTATATGTCTAAAACCCAAAAACGGGAAGTATTTGACATCAATATTGAACACGTATAAGACTTTTTTTTGACAAAACCTCTATAATCTATAGAAGCTTCCTATCGAATGAGAGCTACGACCATGTAGCACAAAAGCCACCACCCACCCCACATAAGCACAAGTCTAGCGTAACCAAAGAAAAATCAAGACACGCTTTGGCGAACAAATATAAGCTCAAATAGTAGAAAAGCCACCACCATTATTAAGGGCTTTAACAAAAAAACAAAACCAGACAACAAAACTTAGTAAACACCATTATTACATAGAGACATTTATCACAAGACAAAAAAACAACCCCCTATCACTCAAGAAAAAATAAAAAACTGTCACGTAGAGGAAATCATGGAAACAATCCGAGCCACGCAACTAGAGAAGTCAAAGATCACTAGAGCTGGAGCCAAATTTGTAGAGGAGACTCCTTGCCGAAACGCAAGAGAAGTCGCCATTCCACGAGGAACAAAACCCCGAAGTTATTGCCTGTGTTGCAGGATCACCAGGAAACCTAGAGACAAGTCTCCTCACCAAAACACGAGAGACGTCGCCACTCCACGGGGAACAAAACTCAAAGAGAGAGAGAGAAACAGAGAGAGAGACGAGATATATGTACCTTTTAAATATGGGAAAAACATCTAAATAATACAAATTTAAAAATTATTATATCACCATAGCATAAAAATTTGATACTAGACCATTATGATATAAAATAAAACTAAAACTTATGTCATGTTATTAAAGAATAAGATAAATAAAATATGGTTGTTTGGGTAATTTTCTCAAACAACCTTTTAAACATATTTGGGCCTGGTCTTTATCTTCTATGTTGGAAGAGACTGCAAGAGAAACAAACTCAAACAACCAGGTTTTTCTTTTATTATGTGGTCAAATTTACAGACAATAAGAAAAATAGATTTATATACAAGCATGGATTATATTTATTAGTTATATTAATTGATAAATATTTTCTTGATTCCAAAACTCGATGCCATGCACCAACATTAAATTAAAGAAAAAAAAAAAACGAACAAGCAAACAAAACAAAGAGAAAAGAGGAAATAATGGAAGCACAAGGTATGCAATTGTGTGAGCATATTCTAGTTACAAATTGTATTGACCGCTTGACGGCATTATTCTTCTGTAATTATTTCTCCTTCACTTCTTTTTGTTCGCTTTGGAAGCTAAGTGCAATTTGGCATCTAACTCGAATATATATGAGATATGGCACGAATAATCCACCGAGTCCAAGACAAATTTCTTATTTATTATTATTTATTTGTTTATTATTATTATTATTATTATTATTTTTAACTTTGTAGAATTAAGATCATAGGAGGATCTTTCACCACTATTTTATTAAGTTCTTGCGAAGGCAACTCTTAGCCGCGTCTCATAACTCTCATCCCCCCCTTTTTTTTTAAATGAATAGTCAATATAAATTGTGTATTGTAACACAATTTATGAGAATTTTGTATTAAAGTAATGAAGTAAATACTTTGTTGATTACAAATAGTTTTAAATTATCAGATAAAATTTAATAATGATAGATATAAAAATATGATTATTTAATAATATTTAATAAAAGCTTTACGTTTAAAAAGTATTATCCTTTTTGGTCGTATCCTACTATTTTTTTTTTTTAATCTATGGTATGATTCCCACATCATAATTTGCATCTTATCTAACAAATAGAAATGGAAAGAATTCGTTCATTTTACACTCGAAAACTGTAAAATAATAAATTTCCATCTACTTGGCACATCTTAATTTTTTTTTTTCCTTTTTTGAAGACATTGTGATATTTTAACTGTCATTAATATTTATTGATTTACGGTGAGTATTTATTAATTTATGATTATTTGACTGGCTATTTTAAACTGTATTTCATTAATAAATATCATAAAATAATGTTTGAAGATTAAAAAAAAAAAGAACACGATAAGACACACACATGTAACAAAATATTTTCATTAAAAAATAAATATGAATAGTAAAATTTAATCTTTTTATAAAAATAAAAAAAAAACAAAATAATATTAAATAATATCTTATAAACAGTAATACAATCGCTGTCGTTTTTCTCTCTGCATCAATCAAACAAAAAATGTACGTAGGAAAAAGTTGAGAAATGTGACATTTTTTTACCAAACGACAACGCTACGTGTCAACATCACACGAACGGCTGTGGCAATCAGAGGAAAACAAATGAACATTGTCGTATTGTGTCTCTTTGATTTCCTTAACAGCCAATTATTCTTCGTATAAAACCATAACCAAAATTCGGTCAAGAATTTAGTCAACATCACCCCAACAACAACGACGACAACAACTAAACAAAAATGTATTCGAAGGAAGCTCTCTCTCTCTCTCTCTCTCTCTCGTCTCGGCGATGGAACCTAAGCAGAACAAGAATCAACATCCTTATCAACATCCGCCATTAAAATTCCTTCCCATTATTGCATTCCTTCGTCCTCTTCAACTTTCTCTCTCTACATAAACAACTCCCCTTTCTCTCTCTTTCTCTCTCATGACTGACAACAATGCGGAGCGGAACTGAGAACAACGGCGCTCTCTTCGCGCGCTTCATGGTCGACGGACCACCCCGGCAGTCCGATTGCTGCTGCGGTGGCCTGTTCCTCGATCCGACGCACGCCGTTCCTCCTTCCTTCCTCTCCTTGCTGTCCCCGAATGCCGCCGTTTCGGATCCGGTTTCGGTTCGGAGCCGCCGCCGCAAAACGCTGCGTTTTGACAGCCTCAGATATGGCGGCGGTGGCGGCAAAGGGTTGCTGTTCATGTCGGTTAGCTTGTCGATGAAGACGAGGAGTGGCGATGGTGACGATGAGGGGTACGATCGAGAATCCGGACAAGTTTTGAGGCAAAATGGGAATATCGTTAGCTCGCCGGAGGTGGCGGCGTCGGCGGCGGCGGAGGTGGTGGAGGCTTACGAGGAAGGAGAGAAGGAGGCTGTTCGGACGGCTGGGGTGAAGAGAAAGTCTTCAGGCGCTTTCAACATGACCAAGCACCTCTGGTCTGGTGCTGTTGCTGCCATGGTCTCTAGGTACACACACACACACACACACACACACACACACATATATACGCATCTATATATATACTTTTTTCTTGCTAAAGTCTTTTGTTTGGTATATAGTTGATTAAAATACGTGTTTTGACTTTTGATTGTTCTGTTTATGAGTTAAAAAAACGATCCTTTTCCTTTTCAATGCGATTTTCCAGGAAAGTTGAAATTTTTCTGCTGACCAAACGTAACTACTGATGTTTGGAACCATATTTTTGGAAGTGCTTTATGGGATTTAAATTTTCTAAAAAACAATTAAAAATTTTACAATAGTAAAGATTATTCTTGTTTAAAAAGTCCTATTTTGTACTTTTGATTGGAAGCTTTTTTGGAGGGCTAGAGCTCTTCAAAAAAATGATGGAATAACTCCCAAAACAACTTTTGGACAAGAAGCCAAAAGCAGCTTCGAGAAAGCAATGCCAAACATGATCAAGTCTAGCGCGATTTTCGTTACGTAGATAAACAATGTTTGACACAGATTATTCTCTTGGTTTTTCCGAATAGAGGAACTTGTTATTCATGGTTTTATTCGGATTCCAATTGATAGACATATTGTTCAGTGGCATTTCACGAATTAGTTGATTTTACATAAAGATATTCTTTTGCTCTGGCGTTGTCGTTTTTTGTTCTAAACTCTTTCGCAGTTCTCTGAGAGTAACACGGACTTTGTTTTTAGGACATTCGTTGCACCTCTTGAAAGACTAAAGCTGGAATACATGGTTCGTGGCGAGCAGAAGAGCCTCTTTGAGCTCATCAGGACGATTGCGACTTCTCAAGGGCTTAAAGGGTTTTGGCATGGGAATTTTGTCAATATTCTCCGTACCGCACCTTTTAAGGCTGTTAACTTTTATGCCTATGATACGTATAGAAATCGGCTGATGAAAATTACTGGTAATGAGGAAACCACAAACTTCGAGAGGTTTCTTGCCGGTGCTGCTGCTGGTATTACAGCAACTGTGCTATGCATACCTATGGACACTGTAAGTAAATGAATTTTTTTCTCTTTCATTTAAACGAATATTCTTTCCTTAGTTATGGAATTCGTCTATTTATCTCGTTAAATATAGATTCTAAAATGGTGAATGTGTTGAAGATGATAACAACTCGGGTAATTACAATAATGTATAGTTGTTTAACTACATTATACTTCTGCTCATGTTTATGACCATCTATTCAGAGCAGTTCATTCTTTGAGAACTTACTTGATGCTGAGGCATATACTTCTTCGCATTTTATGCCTAGATCCTTGTGTATAGTTTACCAAACTTGTGGACTGTAATCTCGTAACCTTTTAAAACTATCCACTAGTAACTGATTGCTATGCGTTTGTTCTGTGGAGGAGTCATCGTGTTCAAACTGACAAGTACCTGCCAAGGGAACAACGAGGCATATATCCCTTGGAGAGAATTAGTTGAATCGCAATTATTACTTTTATACTTCGAGGATTGTTGGAGAAAATTGGTCGATTTTTTGTTGGTTTAAGTATTTGCGATTTGTATTTGTTGTCATCTTGTTTGAAACTTTACTCTAATATTATGCTAAAAATCTGATTACTTCAGATCAGAACTGTTATGGTAGCGCCTGGTGGTGAGGCCTTGGGTGGTGTAATCGGCGCTTTCCGCCACATGATTCGAACTGAAGGGTTCTTTTCTCTCTACAAGGGTTTAGTACCATCGATAGTGAGCATGGCACCTTCAGGTGCGGTCTTCTACGGTGTTTATGATATATTAAAGGCGGCTTATCTGCATTCCCCAGAAGGGAGGGAAAGAATCCAACGTATGAAACAAGAGGGTGAGGATCTGAATGTTTTGCAACAACTTGAATTGGGTGCTATCAGAACTTTACTCTACGGGGCGATTGCCGGTCTTTGTGCGGAAGCTGCTACATACCCGTTTGAAGTCGTGAGGAGACAGCTTCAAATGCAAGCTCGTGCAAAAAGATTAAGCACACTCTCAACTTGTGTGAAAATTGTCGAGCAAGGAGGCGTTCCAGCTCTATATGCAGGATTAGTTCCAAGCTTGTTGCAGGTAAGCCTCGGTTCTTGATCAATGTTCTGTCTTAACTTTTTGATACCAACTCACATGATGGTGAGTTGTTATCTTTTCACTGATAATTTGACAAACTTATTAATAAAAGAATAAAAACTCACATATCATCACGCCGGTTGGAATTTATATCATTATTCGTTTTCGTCATAATTTTTTTTTTAATTGTCTTGACATGCAGGTATTACCATCAGCTGCCATTAGTTACTTTGTGTACGAGTTCATGAAGATTGTTCTGAAAGTGGAGTCCAAATAACAAGTTTGATTTTCACATTAAGGATGCAGTCATACAGTTATAGCATGTTTGATTTTATGAGAGAAGGTAATATTTAGTAAAGCATTCATTTGGATCACCTATTTGATTCAAATGCAATGTTTTGTATTCCGGTATGCGTTTGGTTACTCAACTATTTTAATACAAACATTTGAATGTTTCACTATTTTACAACTATTCAACTTGAATACAAATCCAAAATTTTTATTCTTTAGAAATTTCTATCACATTTATTTTTCTACCTTTATACTATTCAAATCTTACCTATAAAAATTATACAAACACACATTTTATTTGAATACACAATTCAAATTCTTCATTTGAATGTAAACATTTTTTTTTTTTTCCGCAAGATATTTGAATGTAAACATTTAACTTAAAAAAAAAGTTACCAGCAATCCTATCCCGACATTACATGGAAACTATTGTCCCCATGTTCCCTTGGCTGATTTTCAGAGAACGAGGATTTTGAAAGCAAATGGAAGGCGACAAAACGTTGTGCTATTTTGTCTTTGTTTGACTCGTAAAATGATTTTATGCCCTCTTTAAGTTCAAGGTGAAAGCGATGCCCTCTATTTGTCTTTGCACTGCCTTTTTTTTTTTTTGGGGGGGTGGGGGGGAAGACAAGCTAAGACGTTATATCATGCATTGCAAATTGGACTTCGATTCTTTGTTCAATCTTTGTATTCTAAATAGTGCGAAACCTACTTGTATGTACTTTTATTTTTGAGTCCATTAAATAACGTAACAGTGTTATAATGTGATTAAGTTTGATGTGATTTATATTTCTTTTTTTTTTTTTTTGAAACACTACAAATTAGTTAAAAAAGATCATTGGCCATGATTATAAATTTTGACAACTTACTTTGAATTTTTTGAAATTGTTGCAAGATATCTAATTTAATAAATTTAACATTAAATTTGAAAGATTTGTATTAAAATTTATATTATATTTGAAAATTTTTGGTCGGAAATCAAATTTTCCACCTTCACATGAGGTGCACATGAACTTTTAATGACTAATTAAAAAAAAAAAAAAAAAAACGCACACATAAGGGTTACATTATAATAATTTAACTCAGGAGTACGAGTTACATCATGACAATTTATCAAGTTTAAGGAGAGAATTATCAAAATTATAAGTTTAGGGGGTAAGTTGCCAAAAAATGAGAAGTTAGAGGGGTATTGGCGCAAAAAAATACCCTAAGTTTGATCAGCAAAACAGAATGTCGAACTAAACGACCATTGTCTACGGAAAAAAACGACCATCGTCTACGGACAATAAGTTTGAATAGAGAAGGCAAATAAAACCAGTAAGAGAATCTGCTATGAGAATTCGGTTTTTCCAATGGAACCCATAGAATCTCCCAAAAAGAATATACAAAGACAAAACACCTGTACAAACACAGGCAGGACTTCTCAATCAAAAATAATGATCCTGGCCATGCAAAACCTGAAATTGAACTATCAAAAGCGATAGAAGTCGCACTGATTCTTTGTTAGGTCAATCTATCTTTCCTAATTCCATGGATTTTTTTTCCCCCTTCTTACCCCGCTTTCACTGCTGCCAACCATACTGCTGATTTCGGTTGTGACCTCGGCCAGCAGCGGAGCCTCCATACTGCGTGTTTTGAGAGTAAGGTGGACCAACACCATAACCGCTATGGCCTCCTCTTGGGCCAGGTACAGGCATGCCACTTCCACCAAATGGAGGGCCGCGTCCCTGTGGTGGGTATGGACCGCTGCTGAAACTCCCAACTTGGCCTCCACGGTTTGG
Source organism: Ficus erecta (assembly GCA_008635985.1). Classification (NCBI taxonomy): domain Eukaryota; kingdom Viridiplantae; phylum Streptophyta; class Magnoliopsida; order Rosales; family Moraceae; genus Ficus; species Ficus erecta. The sequence goes on along the minus strand of BKCH01000005.1, from coordinate 3,334,081 downwards.
GTTGAACGCCCCACTCTGATTTCCACTCGTAGGATACCTGTTCGGACCTGTTGGCGGACCACGGGGCTTTCCGTACTGGTGATGACTAGGTCCGCTAGACACTGGGGGTGGTGCATTGTTCATGGGATGATTGGGTCCGTGCCAATGTGATGGAGCTTGACCAACATGTTGAATAGGAGGCAGACGAGCATGCTGTTGAGGATGCGGTAGTTTTTGTCTCTTCGCCATTTCTTCGTTTTGCCGCTGCTGCTGCCTTTTCCTCTTTGTTTGGAACTCATGTGACGATTCATACTTTGGAAGGCTGTATCATAAAAAATTTAGCATCTTCTACAATTTTGTTACATATTTTTTAGTTGAACTAAAGCTAACGAAATTCTACAGGAACGTGATAGTAACAAACCTCTTGGGGTCGCAAGGTACGGGGTCATTCCAGAAATAATCCGCATCCAGTGCTTGCTCAGCAGTCCATCTCTATATAATCAAGAGATGGGTACACCGAAAAGAAAATTAGTGTAAACATGTACATTAAGAGTTACACGGTCAAAATTCATACAACTAAAGGATATAAAATAAGAAAAAGCTAGTTTCCAATGAAAGGACGCAAAAATAGCGGATTTAAAATCTAGGTGGCAGATTACTTGGAACTACATTGAAAGATACAATCTGCCTCGGAAACACAAGAACTGCATCATGTTGAGCTTCTATGGCTCTTAAAAGAAGATGCTATGAAAAATTCAAACAAAAAATTTAGAATGTACATAGTAGAGATGCAGGGAATTTGCAACAAACGTCTAAAACCAAAACAAAGAACATAAGTAGAATAAATGCAGGGAATTTGCACCATTATGTAATCGTGTGACAATCATTAGCCTCCTTACAGTTGAAAAAAGAAAAACTAATTTCGAAAATGGAAAATCGCCGATTTTGGGTTACTAGAGTGTAACTAAGAAATCAAGAATCTTCAGTATGACAAAACCAAGAATTAGGAGCAGTTCTATTTTCAAACACAATTACAAACTGAAGAGGCGTAAGCAAATGACTTGAGGTAATGAGTGATGTGAACAATGAAGGATAATAAGAAAGTCTCATAAGAAGAGAGAGAGAATCGTGTGCCAAGAAATCTCAGTCAGATAACAGACTCACCTGGTTTGGATCAAGAGTAAGCAAGTGGTCCAGCAAATCTAGAGCATAACGGTCAAAGCTGTAAACGAAAATTTAACATCACAAGAATCTAGCTTTTTACGGAAAAATCGATAAAAACACTGTTTTCCATCAAAAGCAAGGCTTTTAATTACTTACTGCCTGAACATTTCCCTGACACGTCTCTTCATGGGCCTTGATGGCTTGAAATTGTTATACCATGGAGTCTTTGAAGCATCAGGCCAGTTTATCTCATCAGGAGATCCACAAAGCTCAAATATCTTGTTCAATTGCTCAGGCTACAATAAAAATGTGGGAAAATACCTGTTATAGTGTACTGCTCCAAAAATATCCGTAATACTTGCTAAGTTTCCATATTTTCTGTCCCATAAAATGTGTAGAAAACAAAATGTCAACGCATAAGCCATAATTCTTTTTTTTTTTTTTTTTTTCTTTCCTCTCGCCGTAACTTTCTTTGAAAAAATAACTTAAATATGAGGTAACCTCCTGATTCACAATATAAAAGTAACCTTCAAGACGACAGTCAAGAAATGGAATACATACTATCAGCATCGGGAAGAAATTTTTGCTGTTTAAAAAGTAAAAACCATACATAATATATCACATATTTGACATAGAATGATCACGTGTTAACTGAAACAGCGATTGGTTCATCTTACTATGACCATAAGTTGCAAAAAAAAAAAAAAAAGACTGCATGGCTAACACAGCATCAGGGATAAAAGAAGCCGTTAAAAAAGATCTGAATTTCAAGATTCCTATAAATCCTTTGTTGCTTTTCCCCTCTCAAACAAGATTGTGGTTTTTAAATACACTAGTTTTCATGTAAAGCCTTTATATATTTAACTTGCAATATATTACGGAATCCGCTACTTGTGGAGAAAAAGAGTAACTTTAAGCACTTCGATTCATTGAATTTTTTTTCTTTTTTTAATTTTAGTTGTTAAAATCTGATGTATTTGTATAAAAGGGAGCAAGGCTTTTGGAACATATTTCAAAACAGAATCATGTTTTCTTTATTTGGAGAAAAAGATAATTAGTTTTACAGATATAGGGGTAATTTCGCCAAATAAAAACAATCATATTTAATTCGATGGTATTTGTAAAATTCCAACCAATCAAATGCATCGGGGTTTCCTTTCCATTCTACTCCATTACCATTACAATTCTAGCACTGTAACCAAGTGCATCCTATATGTCTATAACCACCATGCTAGAAAACCAGCCCCCAAGTTGAGTAAGTTATTGTTCCACAACTCAATTAGAAGAATGAGTAGATTATTCCACAGGTCTAACCTCATTTTTCCCTGGCAAAATTGGCTTCCCATGCAAAAGCTCAGCAAATATGCAACCAACTGACCACATATCTACTGCTGGACCATACTTTGTGGCTCCAAGAAGCAATTCCGGGGGCCTGCTCAAAATCACCCGATCTTTTATTCATGAAAAACAGGGGCCACACCAAGATGTTATGCATTTAGCACACACGCACACCCAATCACTCGCAATTTAAATATTTATCATGTAACGCTTTGAAGTATAAGTGTGTTACTTACCGATACCACAAAGTAATAACACGATTGGTAAGATTTCCACCATGGTCATTGGCAAAAAATCTAGCAAGGCCAAAGTCTGCAAGCTTCAATTTTCCCTCATTATCTATCAAAAGATTAGAACCTGGAAAAACATGCTTTACTCAGAATTGATCCACCGCAGAAGCTTCAGGTCAAGTAAAGGATGTATTCTAACTTAATAACTAACCTTTGATGTCACGATGAAGTACTGAATTAATATGACAGTAGTGGAGACCAGTCAATAACTGCTTCATATAACACTGAAATATGAATATTAGAGGACCATTAGGGATTGGATAATTCAGTAGAAACACAATTAGCCTTCTTTTAGTATTTTGATACAAGAGGGGGGGAAAAAAAAAAGCCACCTTTATCTGGGGAACTGTAAATCTGAGTCCGGGACGGTCAGCAAGGCCTGTCAAGTCATGGTCCATGTACTCAAAGACCATATAGATACCACCCTTGAACTTATTGCTTTCTGTAACTGACAACAATATACATCAAAACCACCACCTACATTTGGGTAGAGTGAACAAACAAAGTTTAATAGGTACAAACAAACCAATTCAATTACACTCGACAGCTTACTGACCTTGATTGTTCTGCTCGTCCTTCTCGTTATCTAGAAGACAACAAAATCATGATTAGACATGAAACGAACAATTACTTTTTAAGTATTGAGTACCCATAAAACAATAGAGGTTTAGAAAGTACCACTACAGGTTACAATCTCTTTCAGCTTAATAACGTTTTCATGGTCAAGCTTCTTCAGAATCTTAATCTCACGAATGGCTGTGATAGGGAACTGCAGAAAATTCATTAAAAAAAGGGTAAAATCCGAGTAGAAATAAGTACAAGAAACGTGAGTTGTGTGTGAAATCTTTTACATAATCTGAACCAAGTTTGAAATGCACAATTTTCCATTTAATCAGAAGACAGCACAAGGTTAAAAAGAATGTGGCATACCCCTTCCTTCTCATTGTCCATTCGTATCTTTTTCAAAGCAACAATTTCTCCAGTCTTAGTTTCTCTGGCCATGAAGACTTGACTGCAAAAGTATAAAATTGACAAAAAAAGAAAGCAACTCAATTAATTACAAAGCCACTTTCAAATGCAACAGATGATTCAACTTTGAAAACGTGTAACTCCTTAAGCATAAGAAGTCAAAAGAACACCTCAAAATTAACTCTTTCACTTAAAATTAAATGAAGAAAATTAACCCCAAATAAAAAAATCTTCCCATTTTTGTTCTTGTAATTCCTAGTTTTGAGTTAATTTGTTTATCCAAATTTTGGTTCAAAGCTTCCCAACCACAATGGCTCTATTCGATGTAATATCAAACACTTCATGGGTAACATCCAAATCAGCAGATTTTGAATAAAAATTAACCAGAACAGCATAAGTAAATTAATCGAATCCACAACCACAAACCACCTTGTGCCAATGAACTCATTTTCGAAGCCCCAAACAGAAAATATCAACATCTATTGGCGGATCTTCATGGCTGCCGTAAGTGATTGGATGTCCATGTTTGCCGTGAGGCATAGAGATGGGACCACAAAATGAAAACCCTAGCCCCACTCCATCTCCTTTACTCTTCCTCACCTTTCTCTCCTAGACAGCAGCCTCCACCCCTGCGATTTTCAGTGAATTTCGTAGTGGCCACCCACCCCCACAAGATCCGGCATCACATCGGCCCCCCAACCTTCAAAAGATCCGTCAACGTTGCAGCAGCCTCCCACCCCGCCCGAGATATGGCGTCTCAACGAAGTCGCATTTATAGCTATTTTTTCTCTTGGCCGAATCTTGCAAGTAACTGATGTTGGACAGATAATAAGCGATGAACAGCGGCAGTCAAGGGGGGTGAGAGTGTGATGGAGACGGGCCAGGGTTTTTTTTTTTTTTTTGGGTTAATTTCCAATTTTAACCCAAGAAATAGTGCATGTGAGCAACACTGGGACCATTCCATCCAAATTTTTTTAATGTTGTTACTAATTGGAATGGTTGTGTGTGCCAAGAATCCTAAATTCAGGGGGAGGATTGCCACAACTTTTAGTCCAAGGACTAAATTTCAAAATTCAAAAAGTTCAAGGGATATCTGAACCGAAAAAAAAAAAAAGAAAAAAAAAACTGAATATTTTTTGCACTTCGCTTCTTTTGTCTTCCGATATCATAAGGCAGTTAATCACAAGTCAACATCATTATTAGTCAAATCTTCCAGACAAAACTTGAGCTTCTAATAACATAAAAGGGAGAATTCTTTGGTAGGATACTAGGATATCAAAAATAACCAACACATATCTTTTAACTATCTATCAAATCACATCAAAATCATCTCATACGAAAAGAATATAAATCATAATTTAATGGAAATTCTGAAGATCTAGCAGATAAAAACAATGACCTAACAGTAGAGTTTTTTTTCTTATCCCTTGAAGAGAATCCTGTGGTAGGGTATGAACGAATACCACCATTTCAAGGTAGGGTGTGAAATGCTTCTAATCAAGAAATAAGAAAGCATGACAATTTAAGGCAACTTAAAGAAAATCTGACAATTAAGAGATGTGCCCTACTAGGAGAATTTTCAATTTCTGTTTAGGAAAAATTTATAATACAAGCTGTACTTACCCTATCGGAATGTATTGTTGTTTTAGCAACCGTCTAGTCATACGGGTAGTTCTGCTTGCAGATTTTTAACGTCGACGCTCGCAAATCACCAACAGCTAAAACAACACTTACCTACCGGTAAGGCAAAAATACAGTTCCTACCATAAGTTTTGCTTTCTTTTTATACCCTATGTTGAAAATCTTAATGGAAAACATCAGAACAAGAATTCTCCCAACTCAAAACCTACTGCATTTTTTTCTCATAACACGTCGAAAATCTTAACGAAAAACATCAGAACAAGAACTCTCCTAACTCAAAACCTACTCCATTATTTTTTTCTCCTAACACGTCGAAAGTTGAAAAAAAAACAAAAAACAAAAAACAAAAAAAAAACAAAACAAAACAAAACATCAGAACAAGAATTTTCCAGACTCAAAACCTATTCCATTTTTTTCTCCTAGCACGACGAAAATTTATTTAAAAAAAAAAAAAAAAAACCATCAGAACCATCAACTTCATGTATCTTTGTTTAATTAACTCGCAGCCATACTTACAGAATCTTCATATTTGTATTAGCAATACTGGAACTTAACAAAGCAGACCACAAATTATTTAAGGCAAAAAAAAAAAAAAAACACCCATACAGGTCTACAAGCTAGTAGAAACCAACGTCTAAACATCTTAATTAAAATAAAGAAAAGTAATAATTCGTAGCCATCAATGCACCTATGGAAATAGGGGGGAAAATGGGGTGTAATTTTTTCGGGAAACTATCAGAAAGAATTACTGACAAATAACCAAAAAAGATGAAGATTTACAGCGACAAAAAACTGATTAAGAGGATTTGGGAAGAATAATAGAACTAACCCGTAAGTGCCTTCGCCAATCTGCTCCAATTTCTCGAAGCAGTCGACGCTTCGAGAGCCCCACGACGGCACCTCCTCGACATTTAGCTGCCCAAGCGCCGCAAGCGCCATCTCTCGCTTTCTTTCTCTCTGTTCCCCCCAAAATTTTCTCGGGAAAAAAATGGGAGAGAAAATATGACGAAGTCGGTAATCTTGTTCGTGACGCGCTCTTGAACCCTTACGAGTGGTATTTGGTCTTTTTAAAATATATAAGTTTTTTAATAAATGACGATAATTTTATAAAATATGTATTAAAATTTAAAAGAATAATATAGGATACCAATTATAATCTTAATTTTTTAAATATTAATTTATATATTATATTTTTATTGATAGATATAATTAATTGATGTGGTAATATTTTAAATATTTATTAATAAGAAAATAACAACTTATATATCATATAAGTTGGTATTCAAAAATTGATATTAGAGTTGGTGGAATAATCTTTAAAATTTTTATCTCAATTATTGTTTTTTTCTGAAAAAATAAACAAAAATTATAATTAAGTTTTAAAAAATTCAATTAATTTCAATAATAAAAATTTAATTCCAAATTTGTACACCAAACGCAAAATAAGAGCAAATTTCGTTTTTACCCCTGAATTTTGATGCTCTCCCCAACTTTGAAAATTTATAGAAGTACTTTTTGAAATATGAAATATTATCATCTTTGCTCATTCCGTAAGTTAACAACATATTTACTTTTCATCAAAGAGAGAAAATGTGAGTAGTCATTAGCTTTCCCACTTAATTGTCTGTTTAGTTACAAAATGATAAATGAGATTTTAGTATACCCCACATAATATATGGAGTGAAAAAGGAGAATGTCAATTCTTACATGTCTCTTGATGTTGATTTTTTATCAAATATAATAAATATCAAATTTATGTACATATCCTTTGACAATGAATCAATACCAAAAAGATGTAATTATTGGTATTCCTCTTTTTCATTCTCTATATCATGTAGGGAACATTATCTTTTTGTTAAGGGGAAAGTTATAAAAGGAGGTTTTGAGTGTTTTCGGTTAGGAATGGACCAAATTAGGCTTTTGGGTTAACAAAACAGTAGACTTCTAGAGTCTACGTCATTTTCTTCACAACTGATGTATTACGCGTGCGCGTTCCACGGGGTGGAGGGGGGGACCCTATGGTCGGGACCCCCAACCTCGATTCTTTTGCATAGTCCGGGGGCCGATAACAGCAAGGCATAGCAGCACCCTCACATGGTTCCATTCTCGAACCTAGTAGCAGACTAGCAGGCCGGACTTGTATTCAGACCAAACCAGATTCTTTTTTGTTTAAGTTGCTCCCACGCACGTAGATTGGAAGATATCAGTTGTCCTCGACTAGACAAGTACGTAGAGATCATTTTGGAACGAGAGAGGGAGTCTTAATCGATCTTTATAAGATCACGCCACGGACGGAGATCTTTCCATTGATATATAAGAGGGCTCTTCCCTTAAACAGACTCTTAAAAGTTAGGTTACTACCTGCCTCTACCAAAAAGGTGTACTTTGCACCACCCAGAGGTCATATAGATCAAAACGCAAGAAAACAGTTGACTTCTAGAGTTTGTCTTATTTTCTTCGTAACTGATTTATTATGGATCTAATTAATTTGAAACTCCTTAAAGGATATTAAAAACCAATTCAGGTTAGGTAGCTAAACTCATTCACACACACACAATTGAGAAAATTACCTAAATAGCCATTTTTTCATTTACTAATCAATATGCCACAAATTCACTATTATTGACCAACATGACACAAATTTTAGTAAACTTTAATTTAATTTTGTGTCATATTAGTCTAGTAGTGTCATTCAGATACTTTCCCCCATTCAATTACCCATAAATCACCAAACCACAACCTACTAGGATTTTTCGAGTTTGTTTTGGGTCCATGGATAAGGCCAATTCACGTCATAGTGTAGAAATTGAGACTGGTGTTGCGTGAAATCTCGCAAGTGTACGACTCGTACAAGTAATAAAGTGATAAGTAAGGTTGTCGATACCACGAGGATTGCTTTTAAATTTAAGTTAAATAGCAAAATTTGTTAACACTAGGATTATTTGAACGACTGATTGAAAAATAACAAAAATACAAATTAAACTAAATAAAGTAAACTAAAATGACCAAACAAAACCAAAGGAATAAAAATATACAAACAAACAAGGTTCTAGGGTCTTGACTTCACTCTATCCTTCCTATTAAGAAATTGCTTACTAGTCTCAATCAAATTATTAATCAATAGCTCAAAATTAACCTCACTACCTCTCCCAAGTGTCAAATAAAACTATATGCATAAGTGTCCAAATTAATATCCCTATCTAACTTGTTTACCTGTAAATTTATTAAGCACACCCTTAAATGATTATCAAAATGTCGTCGATTTCCTGAACTCAACAACAACTAGGATTGTATTTTTCAAACTGATAAATGAATTAATCTCTTCCGAGCATTAAAATTCATAAATTAAATCAACTAATTCATTTCCCAATAAATTAGAAACATTAAACATAGAAAAACACAAATGAATTGAATAGAGATTTCATTAACAATTAGCTAAATCATCAAAACATAGTGCAAGTAGAGCTACATCAAATCCTAAAACCAATAAACTATACAATATCCATAAATGAAAATAAATACAAAATTAAGCAAATCAATAGTTCAAGCATCATCCAACTATAAAAATAAAAGCGATAAGGAAAAAGAATGAAAACTCTAATGATTATTTCCACAAATTTTCAAGTTTTTCATCAATTTCTCATCTCCTCCTTTTGTTCTTCAAATACCATATCCCTTAAAATTTGTTGAAAATTAAGTCTAAAACTAAAAATAAAAACTAATTCCTAAACCTAAAAATCCTAAACTATTATTTTTTTGGCTTTTTTTTTCTTTTTCGTCTTCATTTTCTCTCTTCTTTCTTCTTCTGGGATTTTGGCCCATGTTCTTGAGTCCCAGCCTCCTAAGCACCCTGTCCCCAATTTCCTTTTTCTTTTTTTTTTTCCCCCCTTTCTTCCCCTAGCAGCACAACTGGAGCGCACGTTTAGGCTCAGGTGCGCCTGAGACACTTGGCGCATCGGAGTTCGGTGGCTAATCAGCTGGGCGCGGTAGATGGGCCCGTTGGACGCGTGGCAAACCCAGGCTCGACAAGAAATGGGATGCACCCGAATTCAGTGCGTCACGCGGCAGGAGAACCAACAAGCTACTAGTGGAGCTGATTGCACCTACTAATCCAGGCGTCCTTGTCCGGTGTGGGGGGCACGAGCGCGTTAAACTGAGCTGATGGCGATCGAACGGTCGTGATGCGCGCGTGGTAAGGCCTCTGAAGCATCTGCGACTGAGCTTTGACTAAATCAGAATTAATGTGAATTTATATTTCATTTTTGATGCATTTTAATGACCATTTATCTCATTTTCACCTAATTAACCTACACAAATTAGAAAATTAATTATTTAAAGGGGTAAATTAATAACATTATATTGAAGTTAATATTAAACTAATTAAATAAAATTCAATCAAATTACACAAAATCAAAATAAACTAATTTAAATTAAAATTATCTAAAATTAAACTAAATTAACCGAAAATTTATTAAAATGCTCAAGAATATAATCAATTTATAAATACAAAAGTGGTAAATATAACTCTATTTTGTAGAGTTATCAATTGGGCTTGCAAAAATATTAGTATCAATAGCTTTCATAATGAAAATATATCACGTTAATTATTTCTACACATTTTACAATTTTATATTTAAATGCCCAAAATGTTATAAGTGACCTTTTTTAGAGTAAGCAACTTCCCTCATTTAATTGAATAATTGCCCAAAAAAAATTCTAATCCAAACACAATGTAGATAAATACCTAACCTAAATTGATTTTTTTTTTTTTTTTGGTGTATACTTTTATGCTCTATTTGTTTTACTTGTTTAACTCTAATTATATTGTACTTTTTGGGCTTGATTTTATCTTTTTCTAAAATATCAATAAAATTATAATTAATTTATAAAAAAATTAATTAATTTTAATTTAAATATTTCAACTCCAACCGACAGACAATCAAAACGTAATCTTGCACTTAGTAATATCTACAAAATATGTACTAATATATATTATGTCATATGACATCATTAGTCTTACATCAACAGTAGAATACTACGTCATTGTAAGTAACTTCAGAGTTGTGAGGCCGCATGGATTGGGGGTGAGCCACCTTAGGAGTTATGGCTTGCGAGACATATCAAAGTAAGCCTTGCAACTCATTGCCTGTTCTCATCGGAACTAGTCATATGCTACGCACATATTAAATATATTTGAAAATTTTATTTAAATAAAGAGAAATTAAAATAATAAACACTTTCTCCTTTCTATACACTTATTTTAAATTATAATCTCTAATTTATATATTTATGTAAATAACTTTGTTTTATTGGGGAAAAATAAGACACTTCTATTTGCTAAAAAGTGAAGAAAATGAAATAAAAAAACAAAATAAATAATCTTGAGGTGGAAAAGTTGAGGGGGAAAAAAAGAAAGTCAAAAAAGTGTAATTTTAAAGAAAAGAAAACAAACGAAAAAGAAAAAAAAATTGTTCAACCGTTTTGGTTGAAAGTAGGTGGAAGAGTAAAAATTTTTGACACTTCTCTAAATTGAATCAATGCCTTTTTTTTGTCTTTATCTTTTTTAATCTAATTCTGTTAAAAAAATATTAACTAAATCTTAGATGTATTTTTGTATTTTGATATAAACGAAAGCATTTGGGGTTTACATTATAGATCAACATTTTCATATTAGAGTCAAAACTTTTTAAAACGATTTGTAAAACATTAGGGGTAAATACAATAAAGATAGAGAACAACATTTTAGTATAATACATGATAGTTTTTGTTATTGATCCTTTTAAATGACAAATCATGAAATTTTTTCTAAATTATAAAAAAATATATGAGGATATTTTGGATATCAAAATAAAAAAGTTAAATTACACCAATACCCCTTAAATTTATTGCACATTTGTAATTTGAATATTGAATTTTTAATTTTGTCAATTCACGTCCTGAACTTACAAATCAATAACAATTTATCCACATTGATAATAACAATTTTTAATGAAAATTGACATGTGACTTGCACGCAAGTCGTTAGTTAAGAGCATGAAAGGTTTTTTTAATTCAACATTAACCCCATTTTATATTTAAAATATAATTACTTCAAAGTTTTCCATGGTAAAACTCGATTAAAGATCTTAAACTTAATAATTTGGATTAAAATAAATAAAAACGATCATTGATGTCTTTGATTAACAACTCATGTATAATTACATGTTTTTTGAATAAACGTAGATAATATAAATCAGTAGGTGCATCAAGACATCTTGATTAGGTTGGCACCCTTTTAACACCTTCATCACTTTTCTATCACTCTAAAAATATTATTAATAAAAGAAAATTAAAAAAGAGGCTGAAATGAAAGGGAACATAAAACCCTATAATAAAAACAACTAGACTAAAAAGCCTAAAAAAGACAAAAGTCGGAAGGAAGTTTCATAGGATAAAACCTAAACTCTCACCTTGAGAGTAACCTAAACTCTCGTTAACATGTATAATTTCATGTTAAAAAAAAAAAAAAACATTGTTATCAATATACATTGAGTAGATTATTACATATTTATAAGTTTAAGATATAGATTTTGAAAATAAAAAATGTAAATATAAATTGCAATTACATGATAAATTTAGACACCGATAATGTAAGGCTTGTTTGGATCATACGCTTTAGTTGAAGTTTTCCATATTTTTTTTAATCTTTTTTTTTATACAAAAGTAAACCAATTTCACTATTTACATATTCATATATATCTAAATACTCAAACTTTAAAAATCCATAATTTTATTATTTCAAGTCGAAATAAAACAAAATTTTTTTAAGGCATATAATAATGAGAAGAACGGAATCTATTTTCAACAATGCACAATTTTAAGCCCACATTTGGAAAGTAGGTTGAGTTTGAATTCAACTGTATTTTATGGCTGATTTTTTATCTTTTTCTGAAAAAATCAATAAAAATTAAAACTAGTTTTTGAAAAGTCAAAGTCAATAAAAATTATAATCAATTTTTAAAAAGTCAACAAATTTTAATCTAAAAAATTTATTTTATCTCAAATTTAATTTGAATGCCAAACACATCCTAAAACTCAATCAAATTTCAATTCTAACTCAAATAGACCAACCAAACAATTGCGTAAATGTTTTTGACAAAAAATAGAAGATAAAATGAAAAGACAACCCTACATTTACGTCAGTTTTGTCGAAAAAAAAGAAAAGAATATATAGCCCGATATTTACGTCAACAGGAGTGAGATGAAGTCATTGACACGAGTTAATCGTTAGTAATTCCCCCATGCCCCCACTTCTCCTTTCGTCTGATCCTTCCTTCTTTTCTCTCCTCTCTCTCTCTCCCCTCTCTCTCTCTCTCTCTCAATCTTTGTCACTTTCAATCTTCCCAAAACTCACTCGAAAACCTTTTCAAATCTTTTCTCTTTCCCACATTCAATTTAATCAATCTGCACACGGCTTCCCATAGCCCTCCAAAAACTGTTTTCTTTAATTTTTTTTTTAATTTTTTCAAAGCTTTACTCTCTCTGGGTCAAAGGGCAACAGCCCAAAAGTCGTTTTTGATTTCCTCAGGGCTATGTTTGAGTTCCATTTGCCTCTGAAATCACTTCTGGATTGATAAGTTTTTGATTGCCCAAGAACGACTTCCATGGCTGACAGCAGGCGCTTCGGTCTTGCTAACCAACCGGGTCAGTTTCTGTTTTCCCTTTTTTTTTTTTTTTTTTGAAATGTTTCTGTTTTCACTTTTAATCAACTCCAGTTCATTATTATTTTTTTCAATCTTTTTTATTTCTGAAATCCTTATCCTAGTTTTTGGATTTTTTGTGTTTTTGGGTTGTGAAGTTTGTAATAAAAACTGGTTGAGCTTGTAGTGGTTAGTTCTTACTTCTTAATGATGTGCGTGTGTGTGTGTGTGTTTTTTTTTTTTTTTTTTTGGCTTTTAAATTTTTATATCTGGTAAAATTGTAGGTTTAAATATTGAATTAGTTCATACTTTTTAGATTTAACTACTAATTTCATTGAATAATAAGGTCATTCTACTAGTATCAAAAGATGGGCCTTTGTAAAATGTGAACCACTATGATCAAACATGATGCTATTGCTGTCAAGTTATATGAATCCTGCTTGTAGAGAGAAGATACTTGCATGGTAGGGGCCGTTTGGTAGAGCTTTTGTTTTTGCTTTTAGTTGGTAGAAGAAGAGAAGTAAAAATTGTGACTTTTCAGTAAGTGTTTATAATCACATTTTTAAAAGAGCTTTTGAAGTTAAAATGACTTTAAAGTTTTCTAATAAGCAATAAAAATGTTTAAATAAAGTTTACAATATCTAACTTAATCTCCGATGCAAGTTTTGAAGTCTATTCAGAAGAGAGCTTTTTCCGGAAGCCATTTTTTCTGGTTTTGACAAGCAGCTCTTCTAGAGACTTGAAACTATTTTGACAAATTATCCAAATACTTCCGAGGGCAGTTTTTAGACTTAGTAAAGGTCTACCAAACAGACCATACAACTCTATGAAGTCTTTATTAAACTGTGCAGTTAGTCAAGGCCCTAAAGTATCTGCAGTTTCACCTTGGTCCTGCGATGAAGTGAAAATTTCAGCAATGCTGTAACTCCTTTTTTCTTTTTTTTTTTTTTTTTTTTTTCGGATTCTTTTTGAAATCACATAAAACTTTGACAAAAGTTGGTTCTTTTTATTTGAGTGAATGGTTTTGGTTATGGACGAGTGGCCGGTATCGAACGACTAGGTTACATTTTCTTCTTAACTAGCATCCCCTTTAGATCCTTAGGAGACTTTTCTATTATTTTGGAATTAGGTGTTATCATTCTTATTTCAATAGGACATGATACATGGACTTATTTTTCCTAGCTTTGCTGTATTTTATTTTGGTACATGTTATTGACATGATGTTATTTCCTGTTTCATGTAATTATAGTACTTCAGGATGCACAATAGCAACATTGATATGATGCAACCATCAGTTCTCGCGTCTTCTAATTTCTTTTGAAGTACAACTCAGAATGCCATCCATAGTGGACTTTTTTTATTTTTTATTTTTGTAGCACGACTACTTATGAGTATGTAATTGTAGTATTAATATTAGGTTGATGCATTTGTGGCAGAGATAGCAAGAATAGATAAGAATGTCATGTTTATAACAAGATATCAGCCTTCATCTTACCTAAAGCAACTTTCTTAACAAACAAAATTAGAAAAATGTCAAATATACTTGGCTTGATGACGTTTCTTTTGTCCTTGCTACCATGGAAAAGGAGCAGGTGTCACACTCAATACGAGGACTCACAATTAGCATGCATTGGAAGCCGAGATCCAGGCTTTCTCTGTGTCATTTTTGTTGTTTTCATTTACAAAGTTTAACGAGGTGGTGTTATTAGTTAATATTTTTAGTTATTTACTTTGATATGATGTAATGCAGATATTGAGCAAATACTCATAGAAGCACAACACCGATGGCTACGTCCAGCTGAAATATGTGAAATTCTGCGGAATTATACAAAATTCCGCATTGCCCCAGAGCCTGCAAATATGCCACCCAGTATGTTTCGTAACTGCAATGAATTTATTTTATATCGTTTTTCCTGGATTATTCTCAACTGTGAATCACAAACATTTTATACCTAAAGTTTGTGTATGGGAGGCATCTTTTAAACCAAGTCTTGTTTGGTACTGGTTTTTGATAAATTTTTTTGACTGATTGTTGTCAGGCTTTACCATCTAAGCTTTGGGGGCGCTAGAACTTATCCTACAATTTTTAAGATGCAAGTTGCTATTCCTATTGAAATAGTCTTTACCATCGGGATTTCTCAGTCATTAGGCCATATTCTTTTTTCATCTAAAACATTCCGAAATTCAAGAAAGGAAACTTGCTGCTTTTTAATTGTACCCTTTTTTCATTGTTTCCCTTGATTTATCATGTCAGTGTCGCATGAAGTTTTTGAAGATTTTACTCTGCTTTTGTTTCTACTTATAAATCATATGCCAAAATCGGTCTTAATCATACTTTGGTCGTGTTACTTTTATTGACACGAGCCATATGTCAAACACATATGTTTTCTTGACGCTGATTTGCATTGTTAATTTCAGGTGGTTCTCTTTTTCTTTTTGATCGGAAAGTTCTGAGATATTTCAGAAAAGATGGACATAACTGGAGGAAGAAAAAAGATGGAAAGACGGTGAAGGAAGCTCATGAAAGGCTCAAGGTAAGCATCAGGGAATACCTTAATTTTGTCTGCGCATAAGCAATTCATGTACCTAGGTATCTTGATGTGGGTGTCTGCATGTGCTACTTTAGATTGTTGTTTTGAATTTAATCTCAATGAATCACTGAAGGATAATGTGTCTCTTTCTCGTTTCTTCTTCCAGTCTCTGGATGAATGGTTTTTTCTAGTTCTCTGGTCTCTCCAGTGGGGAATTAATCATGGTGAAATAACATTTCAGTTGCTAAAGAAATTTGAATTTTCCTCTCAGGCTGGGAGTATTGATGTGCTGCATTGCTATTATGCCCATGGAGAAGAAAATGAAAGTTTTCAAAGACGCAGTTATTGGATGCTAGAAGAGTGAGTTTTTATTGGTTTATATTCTCATCTATCGTGGATTTTCTCTTTCATTTCCCATTGACATAAAATGTACTACATAAATTTTTCAGTATTCTTAATAAACAATAGTTCCCCATCAATTTGATGTAACTTATTCAGATAAGTTTGAATAAATTAATGTAACATGCTTGGTCTTTATCCCTACACGAGCTATCTCTTACGAATAGTATTCTATTTTTAACCAAAATGCCTATGAATGCAGGGAGCTTTCACACATAGTTCTTGTCCACTACCGGGAAGTAAAGGTAACAATTTATTCTACGACTTATTCTTATTCCTTTCCCAAATTTTCGTCTGTGCTCATGCTTATGGTGGAGGGCCGTTTTTCGTTGGATGGAAATTTAGAACAAAGATTGTACTTCTATTTTTTTTGCATTTGTTTTGTGGTTTCATGATTTTAAATATATCAGTATCAGTACTCGAGAAACCCAAGTGGAAGTCTGGAACAAAATGAAACTTCATACCATGGTTACATATTTTATACATTCAATGAAGACATTCCGATTGTATGCCCCCCACCGCAAATGAACACAGCGGGGACGACACTATGTTATTATTATCATTATTTTTAGAAGAAACAGTAACATTATTGATAATCAAAAGTTACAAGGCAAAAACGTAAAAGAGAGGACGAGGAATGCTTCGAGGAATTTGACACCTTTTAAAGATTTTATATTTTTCTTTTCTAAAAGAAGGAATTGAACTCTTACAAAGAACAAAAAGATTACAAGAAACATGGAGTTGGACTAACTACAAAGTGTCTTTTTAGCTCAACAAAACCAGAAAATTGGAATGGTCTGATTTCATACCGTCAATTTCATTTCCTTTTTTTATTCTTTTTTTCCTTGGGTGAAATATGGAACACGTTCTCAATTGAAGCATACTGGATCAAGTTTAAAGCCTATGCAGGCACTGTTGCAATGTGCACCTGGTAATTATCAGGGAAAATTGTCTGTGAGTTTTGAGTGACGGAGTCGTAGTACGATTCCAAGTCACTTTGAATTTCATAAGGTTCTAGAACTAAGTTGAAGAACCGCTTATTCGTTGAATGGCATCAATAACAAATAGTGTTGATTTTATTTTCGTAAGCTCCCCACCCCTTCTATCTCTTTCTCTCTCTCTGCAATTACTGCTTAATGTTGCTTTCCTTCCTTGGGGAAAGCTCATTTTTCAATTGAAAATCTTGTTTGACTAATTTGAAATATAAGCTTGCACTTTTGACTATTCCTTGTAAAGATATTCACTTTTATCGCTGGAGGTGGTAATGTTTATTTCTTACTAGTGTTTGCTATCATGATCCAGATTTTTATTTTTATTATTATGGAAATCTTAGCTTTTAAGTACAGGCATGTACTGGCGAACTTTGTTGTCTACGTCGTTGATTCAGATGTTGTATTTCAGATGTCTAGTATTTTAAAGTAGGATGCTTGTGAATTTTTTTCTCGTCTTTGTAATCCAGGTTTTATGTATGTTATTGTTGTTGATGGTTCCTGCTTTATATGGATTTTTATTTTGCTTGAAAATATCCAGACTGTTTTTAATTTTCATTTTTACAACTGAATCAGGGAAATAAGACACATTTTAACCGAGTAAAAGAGACTGAAGAAGCTGATATTGCACCCAGTTCTGAGATAGATAGCTCTGCTTCTTCTAGTTTCCCTACAAATGGTTATCGAATGCCTGCACAAACTACAGATACAACAAGCTTAAACAGTGCTCAGGCATCGGAATATGAAGATGCTGAATCTGGTGCATTTACATTTGTCTGTTACATGATTATGATTGTCTTGAATCTCTCATTTTTCATACTGTATTTTTTTTTCCCTTTTAATTTACCGTGTATTGTTTTCAATTTGATCTCTTTATTTAATATGAAATTTCTGCAGCATATAACCAAGCAAGTTCCAGATTCCACTTCCTTGAACTACAACAGCCTTTTTCAGAAAAGATCAATGCAGCTGATGCGTACCATCCCATATCTTTTTCAAGTACTTTGTTTTCACTGTCTTTTAATCAATTAGTAGTTCTTTTTCAACAGCAATGCGTTTTGTTAACAATTTTTGGACGACATGGGGTTTACGAACTCAACGCAACTACTGATAACAGATAATTATCAAGAAAAACTGTCGTCCATTCCCGGGATGGATTTTAGCACACTTGCTGCTGCAGATAAGAGAGAAGGCAATAGGAGTGTGGGAGTTACTCATGACCCCCAGAAAAGCTCGAACTTTCCAGCTTGGGATGGTATCTTGGAAAATACAACTGCTGGCATGCAATTGCCACTTCAGCCATCGTTTTCCGTGCCACAATCTGCTAATTTAGGTGTCATTCAGAAACAAGAACAGGATCCTCTTGAGCAGCTTTTCCCTAATGGTTTTAGTAAGAGGCCGGAGTTTGGTACTCACCCACAGGTCCAAGACGAGTGGCAGGTACAGAACAATTTAACATCATACCCGAACATATTGCTGTTATTAAGATTGTAAGTGTTTGATGAGATGGCCAGTGGCAGAACCACGTATTACTGAGTGATTTAAATGAGTAGTTTTATCTTTTTTCCCCAATTGTTACCTTTTTAAATGTTTTGACGGATTAAGAAAAGCATCATAACTTCTAACAGCAGTTACACAGGCCTCGAATGTCTTAGATAGCTATAAGTGAAAACAGAGAACTAAGTAGCAGGGAATGCGGCTAGCTAGTTTCCTTGTTTATTCTCCCATCTGAAATACTACTTGAAAGTTCATATTCAACTCAAAGAAACAGCAAGCTACCTAGCTTGTTTACCCTAATGAATTATTATCATTTAATTCATACAATATGATTACCTTCGTTTTTGGACTTGTGAATTTATGTTCACGTCCTAATTTGCACTTTCAATAGTCTTTTGAAGTTAATTCTTCTCACCTAATCTAAGTGCCCGGGGATCAGAACCCGCATACAGGTACAACATATAATCTCACCTCTAGGTATCATGAAGAAGTCAACGGTGTTGAGTTACTTCAATTACAACAAGGAAGTACGGAGCATGAAGAGTATCTGAAATCTCTTTCAAAGAGCAACGTCCCCACAGAGGAAAAATCCTACATTTCTGGTATAAAGCAGGCTTTGTTAGATGGCTCTTTTGCCGAAGAAGGTTTGAAGAAGCTCGACAGTTTTAACCGATGGATGAGTAAAGAACTCGGTGATGTCAATGAGTCACATATGCCGACTAGTTCCAGGGACGATTGGGACACGGTTGAAAGTGAGAATTGTGTTGATGATTCCAACCAAGCTCGCCTGGATAACTATGTGCTTAGTCCTTCTCTTTCACAAGATCAGCTGTTTAGCATTATTGATTTCTCGCCAAACTGGGCTTATGAAAGCTCCGAAGTCAAGGTACTCATGTCATCCTATATGCTCTTCAATAGGCAGTCTTATAGAGTATGATTCAAATGTTTTTCGTTTGTGAAAAAGAAAAAACCGAGGTTTTGAAAAGATTAGGTTGCTGATTTTTTCGTCCTCATTTTTTTCACTTGTACAGGTTTTGATAACTGGAAGATTCTTGAAGAACGACCAAGCTGAAAGTTGCAAATGGTCAATCATGTTCGGGGAAGTAGAAGTTCCTGCCGAGGTTATAGCAGAAGGTGTTCTTCGTTGCCATGCTCCCAGTCATAAGGTTGGGAGGGTCCCTTTCTATGTGACATGTTCCAATAGGTTAGCATGTAGTGAAGTGCGAGAGTTTGAATATCGACAGACCGAGTTTCAAGATGTGGATACTAAATATAATCAAAGTGGTTATACAAATGAAATACTAAAACTGCGATTTGGAAATTTATTGTCTCTGAGCTCTTCTACCTCGCCAAATTCTGATCCCGTCAGTTTAGCAGAAGTATCCTTGTTGAGCAGTAAAATCAGTTCATTGCTGAAAGAGGACCAAGATGAATGGGATCAGATGTTGAAGTTAACTTCGGAGGGCAACTTTTCTGTGGAAAGAGTACAGGAGCAGCTGCATCAGAAACTACTTAAAGAGAAACTGCGAGAATGGCTCCTGCAGAAGGTGGCCGAAGGTGGGAAAGGCCCTAGTGTACTGGACGAGGGTGGCCAAGGCGTGCTACATTTTGCAGCGGCTCTTGGCTATGATTGGGCCTTAGAACCAACCACAGTTGCTGGTGTAAGTATCAACTTCCGTGATGTACATGGATGGACAGCACTTCATTGGGCTGCATTTTCTGGCAGGTGAGTGCCTCAAAATATCGAACTTCCAGTGGGCAGGATATTTCGTAACATTAGATTACTACGTATGATATTGTTTTCTATACTTCAAGAGGCGATCATTATCACATATGCATAAATTAGTGACTGTTAGTCCAAAGAATATAATAAATTATGCATCGTTCTCTCTTTCACCACTTTTATTAGTCTAGTTTTTTCTCGTGGCTTCTTCTAGTCTTACATATTTAGTTATTTCGTTTTTCCTTTTAATCAGAGAGCGAACTGTAGCCTCCCTCATCTCCCTTGGTGCAGCTCCTGGGTTAGTAACAGATCCAAGTCCTAAGCATCCCGCCGGTAAACACCTGCTGACCTAGCGTCCGACAATGGACACAAAGGAATTGCTGGTTATCTAGCTGAATCTGCCTTGAGCTCTCACCTTGTATGTCTTAATTTGGATGCCAAGGAAGGCAAAGCTGCAGAAACTTCAGCAGTGCAAACAGTTTCAGAAAGAACACCTACTTCTACTAGCGATGGAGATCCTGATCGGCTGTCCCTGAAGGATTCATTGGCTGCCGTGTGCAATGCTACCCAAGCTGCCGCTCGAATCCATCAAGTTTTCAGGGTGCAGTCGTTCCAGAGGAAGCAGTTGAAAGAGTTTGGTGATAAATTTGGGATGTCAGACGAGCAAGCACTGTCTCTTATTGCGGTTAAGTCCAACAAAAACAGACAGCATGATGATGACGTGCATGCTGCTGCAATAAGAATACAAAATAAGTTCCGTAGTTATAAGGGTCGAAAAGATTTTTTGATTATCCGGCAGCGCATTGTCAAAATTCAGGTAAGTGCTTCTCTGTCTTTAAGGTATCATCTATATTTGTTCTGTGAAAGTGTTGATCCTAATGATTTTTATTTATTTGTTTGTCTTTTATTTTTTGTGGAAGGCCCATGTAAGAGGTCACCAGGTTCGGAAAAACTACAGAAATATTATCTGGTCTGTGGGAATTGTTGAGAAGATTATCTTGCGTTGGAGACGAAAAGGAACCGGGTTACGTGGGTTTAAGTCTGAAGCACTAACTGAGGGATCCAGTGTGCAGAATTCATCCTCGAAGGACGATGATTATGATTTCCTGAAAGAAGGTAGGAAGCAATCCGAGGAAAGAATGAAAAAGGCACTTGCTAGGGTCAAGTCAATGGTTCAATACCCCGAGGCGAGAAATCAATATAGTCGACTGCTTAATGTCGCTACTGAGATTCAGGAAACCAAGGTAATCCACCTCTCTTGGTATGAAACGATTGCTTCTGCCTCATTGCAGTCAAAAAGCAAACCCATTACTTTGATCATGATCTTAATCATGGGATTACTGGAAAAGAGCGTCATAAATTGCCAAGTCAGAGTATTTGATTCCTTAACTCTGGTTTGTGCTTAACGAACTTGTTTTTGTAATTTCGTGCAGGTTCTGTGTGATGTTATGAATACAGAAGAAGCAGCCGATTTCGACATCGATATCGACGCATTGTTAGATGATGACACTTTTATGCCCACAGCTGCGCTGGAGTGAACCTCCTCTGCTTCATCTTCCCCTGTAAAATATTTCGTGCTCTAGTTAAGTTAGACTTGACAAAACAATGCTATGACATTAATTAATAAATAATAAAGTTCTCATGTAATTTAATACTTAACCAATTCTTTAATGCAGTTGTGAATGTCTTCTTACAAAGAACTTGAAGGCCTTTTTTCTTTTTCTTTTTTTTTCTTTTTTTCCTTGGTACAAAATCTGTAAGTTGAGCTAGTAGGAATTCCGAATTGCCTCAATCTGTTTAGACGATGATAACATTTAGTATGAAATATTGGGAGAATATTAAATATTTCTCGTGAATCATATAGCTCGATCTTGAGAATGTTCCAGCCCTGGGTGCTTTCATTCTTGACTTTCTGTGGCATGCTAGGAACGATTTGTTATTAACATATGGGAAAATCCTCAATCCACAATCCGATATGTTGAACCCTCAATCTAATAGATTGGATTGGATTGAATGGATTGAGTGGATTAACAGATTCGATGAACACTCCTAGGTTACTCTACATAAAATCGGCCTTTCAACAATTCTCCGCAGGTCTCTAGAATTCCTACCCCAGCAGGTTCCATCCATCTTTCCTTTGATGTTGCTGTGTCTACAGATTTCGAATCACAGCAGTTGCAGCTAGGACACAATGTACGGCCTAAAAGAGTTTCTTTCTTCTCCTTCCACGGGTGAAGCTCTTGCAGTCCATGGAGCCCTTCAGGTTGCTAAAACAATGCAGCACGGTTCTATTATCTGCCAGGGAGCCAAGCCTTCCTGTTTTCAATGCTTCGGACAACACCCTTTCAATGGATTTCCAGGAACCGCATTTCCTCAGCTCATTCGGTCAGTGGCTCGCTGGGTTGCCTACACGATTTGCACTCTTTGGTGGATTGGTTTGTGATTCCTGAAGTCCCTTCAGTAGCGTTTTCCTTGACCAAGCTTTATGCATCAAAAGATAAGAAAAAAGACCCGAGTGTCATCTAATACGTCATTCTACTCATAAATACTAGGTAGAGCTTAATGGTATTGAGCAAATTCCAAGTTGCATTGAAATTCTAATGTTGTTCTCAGCCATGAAAAATACAAACACGTCTCTGTGCAAGACTGCAAGTTCTCTCACACAACATATACATTGCTGATTTTCCTCTTATTGTGGAAAAAGAAGAGAAGGTAAAAAAAAAAGAGTAATGTGCTTTCACCATTCCACTGTACATGCCAACCACCCTAAGTATACATTTTTTGACAACCCATCACTCATTTGATATTTGACATCTCTTTCCCCAGGTTGAAAAAAAAGAAAAAGAAAAAGAAAAAGAAAAAGTGCGGAAACAAATTAGAATATGAAAAAGGGGGAATAAAGCGCGTCCAATGATTAAAATATCCTAACCCTCTTTGAAAATCCCAAATTCCTCTCTTCTCAGCTCTTGTTGCTGCTGCCAAGGCTCTCATAGAACAAGATGTACCCGTGATCCGTATTACTCGAGTACTCCTGTGCTGAACCGAAGAACGTTTGGACAGCAGACTCGTCTATCATCTCGACATTTTCGTCATCAAAAAATAACCAGTGGTTATGGCTCTTCACAAGGCTGACGTAGTGTCCATGGTTTGGCCCACTGCCGACATGGACGACGACAGCAAATAGAGAATACTCAGAGTCTGCATCTTCTACCGTGTTGCTTAGCTTTAGCTCCAGGGGGAAGACCACGCGGTAAGACAATTTCTTGTAGCGGCCAAGCTGTTCAATGTATTTGAACCGCTTTAGATGGATTACCAGGACGTGAGGTGGCTTCTTTATCTTCATCCTCTTCTGTGCTTCTTGCAAACTGCCATGGCAACAGTGTTCAACAAATGAAAGTGTCTTCGAACGTGCAGTGCAATTAAACAAACAACAAACACAAATTTTCAAGCAAAATTGATACGTCGAGGTCATCTTCTATATGCATCTAAATTGATGCAATATATCCATCGAAAGAAGGATAACGGAAAATAAATATTTAGGCGCCTTTTTTATTACTCGGCACCAGATAAACCTAAACCAGACGACCAAAATCACCAAGCAACCCAAAAGTTTTAGCCTATATTCTATAAAGGTATACATATAGAATTTGCACAGCAAGCAAAAGAAGGTCCACTGGGCAAGTAATGACGAATCAGAACAAGTTACTGGTGTACAAAATAAGCAAAAAAAGCACCAACCTGCAGCACTTGTCACAGAAAAACTTGTCCTCGGCGTTCAACGTCTCTGTGGAACTGAAGTTCTTCAAACAGCTTGTTATTGAACTGTTCTGTTCAATATCAAGGCTCAAGTCAAAAAAGGTTTCATCCCGTGCTGTCACAGTCTCACACCGCAAGCACCTAGTCTCGTTGGTGAGGATTCCCTGAAATAGCCAGTAAAATTGCGAGGCTTTACTTATTGTTTCGGAGTGAACTAAATATCAAAATGACAGTGATTTTCATCTGCTTCATAACCGATTCAGAGGTCATTAGTTCTCTTCTCCCCAAAAGAAAAGAGATATATAACCGTATGCTCCAATAAAACAGAACTATCAAACAGTACTAATGTACGATGCCTGCATGTAATACAAAACCCAACATAAATGGGCGTAATCACATATATACTATGTAAATAGAAATAAGGTTTTGCTAAATTGAATAAAAGAAATCCAAAAGCAATTCACCTGAAAATTTTTGTGCACCCAGGTGACAAGAGGCTCTTTTTGAGTACCATTGGCCTGAGCACCACTCTTTGGCCCATTGGCCACATTTTCATGAGGAGATGAAGATTCTTGGTCACTTTTTGCAGCTTGAGCCTCTTTTCTCCAATATATCAACAAGTTCATTCAGCAAGAAATTCAAAAATTCATGGGCATCCTACATAAACAAAAGAACAGAGAGATTTAATATAGAACTAAGCATTTTAACAATTTATATATCTAAAATAATAGTGAAGAAATTCTGCAAACAATTCAAAGATTCAAGCACGAGGCGGGCACTGATAGACAGAGGAAAAGCAATTTCCTTTTTACATAAATCCTACTATTCGAGTAAAAGTACATTTATGAGAAGATGATGGAGCGTGAAAGCGCAAGTGCAGACTTGATATATATAAATAAAAAGAAAAACTTCACTCTTTTACTTGTTCAAGGTCAAAGTGCCCTCTACATAGAGAACGTGCAAGCAATAACTACCTTCATAAGTGTATTGTATTGTTCAATCTTTCAGTGAGTGTCACTTTCTTATTAAAAACCTTCGCATGATCACAATAATGCTTATGCTTATCATAATTGAAAATTGATATTCAAGATTGACAAATAATGACAATTCACCAAATAAAAAGTACATTATAAAAAATAATGTCATTTCACCAATGGAAAAAAGCGCTTTGTGGTTGTCATACTGAAATGTATACCTGATGCATATAGCTACGGAAAATTTCATTTTGTTTTTTCAATCTCTGTACGAAGCGCTTTGGAGCAATAACACCTGTTTTCTTCTTCTGGGAACTTATCTGCAATAAAAAGATAAATCATTGAACCCCATAGTAAAGATTATCAACTACATGTTTTCCACCGAGTAAAACTGCTTCGATACAGGGCACACTGTTTTGACTGAGTTTTATATTGCCCAGTTTTCAGGAGGCATATCAAGGGAATTTTAAGTATCATAAGGCATGGTTTTTCTGGCAAAAATATCATATACATATATTATTTTAGTTCTTGTTAGTTGAGGTTTAGTTCCCAAAACTTGTGAATTTGGTAAAAACTAAAAAGTAAGAAAGGTCAAAGCACATCATTGATATCACTTATCCACCAACATAGGAAAACAAAACTGTTGCACACCCCAAAATTAAATACTTTTTGCAGTTGGGAAAGAGGGAAATTAGAACAAAACTAAACTAGCAATAAAAAAACAGTTAAGCATTAAAAACACGTAGACGGTAGCTCGTTCACACAACCAATTTCAGCTATATGACATGGGGAACTTACAGCAAAAGAAAATGGAAATTATCTGAAAATATAACATTCAAGTAAAGCTCAGTAATCAAACACTTTGCACCTTGCGTTCTTACCTGGCTAAACAAGTCAGCTAGACACGTCAAGAGATTTTCTTCCACATCGCCAATATTTTTGTTAGTAGAATAATATTCTAGCAACTGTTCACGGAACGGAACACAAAAATACAGAGCCTGAAAAAGTAGCAAAAAAAGAAAAAAAAAAATTAGGATCAGCAACCAATTTTCAACTAAAAATCAGTCCTCGCTGCCCATTTTAAACAAAATACTAAATAGAACATCTGTCAATAGTTTCGCCGAGCTTTTACGGGGTTTTTTTTTTTTTTTTTCTTTTTCTCAAGATTAAGAGACATTTTCAAATTATCTCAGATTAAAAGAAGAAAACTCTGTAGTTTCCTGTCAGGTTCCCTAAATATTTCCTTCGGAAATGGTCATACTTAAAATCAGATGGTAGAAAAATAAACTATACCGATCAATCGGGTCCGCACTGATTATGGCTAAAGAAGAACAAAGAAAAGGTAGAACCAAAACAATTCCTTGTAGGACTCGAGTAGATCCAACTCCACAATATCGCTCTTTCTCATCCAAAGACTTAACATTGACAAATTATACAAACCCTAATCTCAACGCCACCAAGAAAAAGAACTGTCATAACAGCAATCGAAGACTCCTACGACATCTACAGACGTTAGAACATTAAAAAGTACATAATTTTTCCTGGATGAAATGAAAATCGGCAAATCCTACAATTCCGATTCAATACGACGTTGAATTTCCAAACATAGACAAATTCCGAACAACAAAAAAAGACTCTTATCTCTCTCTCTCACGCGCGTCAAACTCGATTGCGTAAACCGAATTACACATATCATGACAAAAGACGAACAACAAGAGCCAACAATCCAAAATATTTTTCCCGATCAAAAATCAGACTTGACGAAAAAAAAAACCTGCAAGACGCTATTGCAGTAGCAGGTGTTTCCGAAATTCTCGAGGCCGAAGTACCGCTCGCCCTCCGGGAACTGGTCGCCGAGAGCTTTCTCCAGTTTGGAGCCCGCAGCACCCATGACCGCGCGCCAAAGGGAACCTATCGAATCCAAATCGGCGGCCGAGAAGTAATCAGATCCTATACACCTTCCGATTCAGCTACGCCACTCGCATGCCGCCGGCGATTCTCTTCCACTGTCCGGTCGCGTGTCTTCGTCTCCGGCCTTTTCGCGATTTCTCGGCGTACAAATTGTTAGGGTTGTGTTTGGGAGGTTAGAAAATCTGGACGAGACGAGGGTTTCGTTGGAGACGGAGTGGAAGAGAGAGAGAAAGTAAGACGACGGCAAAAGAAAGAAAGACAGAATGGGAAAAATTGAATGAATAAACAAATAATAATAAAGAAATTGGAAAAATAGTTGGATAAGTCTCCGTTTGTTATTATAGTTTGGTATTATAGTTAGAAGTTAAAATTTTTAAATTGTAATCTATTGATTTTTTAAAATTTAATTAAAATTTTTGTTAATTTTTTAGAAAAAAAAATTAAAATTGAGATGAAAAATTTTAATTTAGAGTTAGTTTATAAAATATAATCTAAATTTTAGACGGTTTTGTTTAAAAAAAAAAAGAAAAAGAAAAAGAAAAACAGTTTTTGGTAGTTCAACAATTTGTTGGTGGAAACTCTAATCACGTGCGCCGAACTGTAAAACAGATGGAGTGAGCTGTAACTTTGGGGCTTCTCTCCACACAAGTAACGTACCTTTGCCCACTGTGTGGTTTTTGACCTTTCAATTAAAGGGGTGTGCAAGGGAAATAGTAGATTATTTAGGGCGCAAAACATAAATTATAGGAATGTAGAAAGTAAAAGTAAAAAATAAAATAAAATAGATTTTCTTCTGATTTAGAGGGAAGATTACAAAATGCCTCATCTTCTCCTGGTTAGTCGGCATCGGTACAGTCTTGAAGTCGAGAGCAATGCTCGCTGTTGGACACCGTCTCGACGTCAACGGATCTCATGTGTCTGATCATCGTGCGTCTCCTTGTGATTTTAGTCGTAGTTTATGGACAATCTTTGCATTATGTTCATCCAAATATACGAGACATGTTCCTGAGCAAGCTTTTTGTCAGGATTGAAGGTCCTAAATCTCCATTTCCTTTCCCTTTTAAGCTAAACATAGCGAGCACCCCCCGCAAGCTTGCCATCGCAAATGCAGTTTGTGATGAGAAAAGACCTTAAACAGTGACAAAAGAGTGTTGAGTGGGTTCGAAGGCCAACTCAGAAAAACGTTATGAAATTAGTTTTATAATTTTCATAAATAACTAGAATACGACTAATGATGTTATAAAAATTCAACAATCACTCAATATAATTGTAAAGACTTTTTGAGCACTAGTATTTACGACTCCTTCATCTTCAGTCTATCACGAACATCTTCACACTGGTTGACCATGTTTAGTCTTCATTGTTATTCTTTTCTCTTAAATCAATCGGTTTGTGGGGATTTAAAATCACCTTAGATGTTAGTTCTTTTATTGATCACGACTTTCTTACTCTAAGACAGACAGACTAGAGAGCTTTATGGTGATTAAAAAAGAATGTGTAATCTCTTATAACCCTAGTAGACACATGTCTATTTACAACACTAGAATTCACTGCTCCCACTCCCTGTGCCCAGGGAGACGCCCCTGTGGGGGAGTGTCATGTGTCCGTTCTTTTATTGCTTTAATTAATGCATTTTTTTTTTTCCAATCATAGTCTAACACTGGAGCTGATAAGATAATTTATCTAATTAAGAATGGATATAATTTACTTTATTTCCAATATGAAAATTTTCCATTGGTAAGTCCAAATGAAGATTTTTATCTTCTTTGAAGATGACTACGTTGGTCATTAATTGTTTGGATCACATACTTATTTACAAAATAGAAAATTTTCTTATTTGAAATAAGAAAATCATTTCATTTTCATAATGAGCTGACGTTTCGATGTGTACAAAAGTTTTCCTTTTTGAAAACAAAAAGAGTCTAAAATTTGTTTGAAAGGTTACAAATTAAGGGGGTGTTTGGTGTTTGAGTTGAGTTGAAATTTTTAAGTTTGAATAGTAATTTTGTTGACTTTTTCAGAAAAGATAAAAAAACTTTTTCAGAAAAAGACAAAAATTGAGTTGAAAAATTTGAGTTTGAGTGGGTGAACCAAACTCACCCTAAGAAGAAATGATGTCGAGAATAGTACGTTGGGAGTAAAATTAAAAAAGATTCTAAAGTGTATTGTACTAAACAAGTTTGAGAATGAGATATTCACAAATTTTCGAAGGAAAAATTAAGAAAAACACTTTTTTTTTTTCAAACTTTTTTTGGAAATGGGCACATGAAATAAACATGGGGTATCATTTTTCCACCCTTACCCACGATATTTTAGTTGGATAAAATATTAATCAGAATAACTAAATACTTATTGACAATAATTATCTTTAGGGCTTTATCAATTCTTTCACAATACGAACATTCTCATTCTCGTAAGGTAATAGAACCTTCAAGACTTACTCAACCCAAGATCTTCACGCTATTATCTTCTTCTTAGAACAAGCGATGTGCTTCCTTATCTTTAACAGGGAGAGACTAAGGATCTTCCTTATCTTCCTTATCTTTAAATATTTATGTTCTTGTTGTATTTCAAATTTAATAATTAAGATAATACTTATTAGGAAAGAGAAACTTAAAATAAAAAGATGATATGGATAAAGTATCCAAATGTTAAATTTTAATTGAATAGATGTACCATATAAATATGATAACGTGATATATCTGGTCTACTGAATAATTTCCCTTTCAATTATTAAAAAATGATATTTATTTATTCCAAATATTGTATGAATAATTTCAACATTTAAATAACTAATTTACACCAAACTGATAATCTTGATATATTTTTTAAAGATAAATTAATAGAATAATCCCTAAACTTTTAAGAAGGGTATCGATTGATCTAAAACTTTTTTTTTTTTAATTTGATTGGATCCTGAATTCTTGAAAATGATATGAGTTAGGGTTCGTTTGGTATTTGGGTTGAGTTTGAGATGGGATTAAATTTTTAAGTTAAGTTTGTATACTTTTTAAAATTAATTATAAATTTTGTTGACTTTTTAGAAAAAATAAAAATTAAGATGAAAAAAATATAATGTAATTAGAGTTAAACTTTGTTACGAAGCTTAGTCCTTTTCACCACGAACATCTAAAAACTCCTCCTTCTTCGTTAAAGGATCTGAATTATTAACGAAAAGACAAAACTTACCCCTAAATATCAACTAAACAAAAAAATATTTTTGAAGGTAACTAAGGATTTGTTTAGTAAAAAAGCTCTGTTTAAATTAAACTGTATTTTTTCATCATGTTTTTTATCTTTTTTTTCTCTCCAAAAAGTTGTTTGGTCTTTTTCTGAAAATTCAAAAAAATTTACTATTTAAACTTACAAATCTTAACTCAAACTTACACACCAAACACCCCCTAAACAATTTTAAAAAACTAAAAAAAAAAAAATTAAAAATCAACGTCATTTCTCCCGAAAAATTGGCCAACAGCAAATCAGAATTGTACTAATTGATCATCTCTCTCTTCTCTTCTCTACTGAACCCAACAAATCAATTTTTTTTCTATCATGCCACATCTTATGGAAGATCAGAGGGGGGGGCCGCGATCTCGCATGGTGACAACGCATAGCCGGGGTTCGCGGAGGCTCGCGACAATGCGGGCTATGTTATGGTTCGCGGAAGCTCTCAATGGCAGGTCTGGGTTCGTGGGGCTTGGTTCACGGAGGCTCGTGGCCGCGGATCTGGGTTCGTGAAGGCTCACACTGACGGGGGATCTATTCGCGGGAGTGGGGTTCACGATGTTTATCGGCGATGGATCTAGGTTCACCAAAAATGCAAAATTCCTAACCCACCGGCCCGCTCACGCAGCCGCCGAGAATTCGGAGCCCGTCGGCTCACCTCGCACGGTCGCGGCGGACTCGAAGCTCGCCGCGGACTCGAAGCTCGCCGCCTAAAACCATCACCACCCACCGCGACGAGCTCTCCCCTACCCCGACAAACACCCACCCATGTTTTCCACCGTAATCCCCTGCAAACCCATTTCCTCTCTGATGAAAACACCTGCAAAAAGAGAGAGAGAGAGAGAGAAAGTGAGAGACCCACCCATGTTTCCACCAAGAACCCCTGCAAAACGCATTCCATTTTTTTA
This sequence comes from Ficus erecta, assembly GCA_008635985.1. Lineage (NCBI taxonomy): Eukaryota > Viridiplantae > Streptophyta > Magnoliopsida > Rosales > Moraceae > Ficus > Ficus erecta. The sequence goes on along the minus strand of BKCH01000005.1, from coordinate 3,303,108 downwards.
TGAAAACAATCTGCAAAAGGTGAGGGAGAGGAAGAGAGAGAAGAGGAGAGATGAGAGACTTCTTTCTTTTTTTAGCTTGCGTTTAGTCGGCATGGATGAAATTTTTAAGGGCCTGTTTGGACCGTTAGTCCAAACTAACATTTTCAAAACTTTTTTTTGTCTTTTTCTTAAATTTTTGTTTTTTTCTCAAAAGTTTTTTGTCTTTTCTGAAAAGTCAACACAATTTACTATTTAAACTTAAAAATCTTAACTCAAACTTACACACCAAACAGGCCCTAAGTTAAAATTGATTGATTTTTTAAAATTAATTAAAAATTTTGTTTATGTTTTTAAAAAAAAAACTATGATAAAATCCTTTTAATATATCATATCGATATAGCTCATTTTTAAACAATTCATATAATAACCAAACGGCTCAGATGTTACTTATATACGGTAATTATCATACATTTTACCTTATCTTAATATTTAATTAATAAATGAAAAAATAATAAAAAAAAGAAAATTTAAAAAATCTACCTTCACCGGTAGAGGAGAAGTTTCCATTGTCGGTCGGGAAGGAGGGAGGGAGAGATTGGTCGGCTTCCGCATAGGGTTGGGGGTGCCTGAGCTCGAGCACAGGGCGGAAGGGGGGCGTCTGGTCGGTGTCGGGGGTGGGGTTGGGGGGGTCTGTCAGTGCCTGGGGTTTTGGGGGGGGGGGGGGGGACTTGAGCATCGGGGTGGGGACATGTATATGTAAGTGATTATAGGCATAACTTAGTGGTTATACTATATTGACTTCGTTTGAAATTTAGGTTCCAACCTATAAACTTAATTTTCTTTTTCTTAAAATGTCAACAAAATTTTATTCATTTTTGAAAAGTCAACAAATTTTATCATAAAAATTTTAACTCTAATGAGTATTCTAAACACACTAATAAAATTTGAATCTCTCTCTCTCTCTCTCTCTCTCTTTTAATGGGACGCGTGAAGTGTGAACTGTGAACCACCTTGACGTTTAGGGAAAAAAAAAAAAAAAAAAGGCAAAAACGTAACTGAGGTCCCAAAATTTGAATTAAATTAAAGAGAAAAAAGAAAAGGAGGGAAGCCATTAGAGAGGAAAAATACCCACCTTCGTCAATCTTCAATTTCAAATCCAAAGAGAGAGAGAAACGGAGAAGAGAAAACAAAAGCCATTTTCTGAGAATCAAACTCCCGATTCTCTCTCATCGTTCTGTTTCTCTCTCTTCTCTCTCTCTCAATTTCGCTCGGTCTGCCTTACTTTGATCGTTAGGGTTTCCCGATCTCCTTCTGCGATTGTCGGATTATAGGTCGGAGCTCATCAGATCAAGATTATTACATCTGTAAGTGCCCGAATCTGCTTTAGTTTTTATCACGGATTTGTCAATTTTGGTGTTTGTTCTGTAACCTTCTTTTGCTCCATGCTTGGGATGTTCTGGAAATTTTTGTAAATGGAAATTTGTCTACTTGAAATTCTCATAAGATCCTTCAAATGTAAAAAAAAAGAAGAAGAAAAAAAAACCTCTTTTTCAGCTTTTGGCTAACAAGTTGGTGGCTTACTGTTATTTTGAATTCAAATACCTGTTTTCTAATGGTGCCGGATGCTACCACGCTGTATTAGTCAACCGAAATTGAAAGGGTTTTTTTTTTTTTTTCCAATTGATACAGTGATACTGGCATTTCGATAAAGTTTTAGTTTCAATTCCAGTCCCAGTCATATTCCCGGGGATTTCTGGATTTGAAGCGCTTTCCAGACTGGTGCGACAAATTTCTCGTTCTCATTCTCTGGTTTTTTTTTTTTAATAGAATTTTCTATCTTGAAATGAGAATCTTCATGCTGTTTGTATTAATTTGGAACTTTTTGGGTAGAAATCGATTTCATTTTTCTGTCACGATGTGTTTGGGAACCTCGATTTGATTCGTATTTCGGGATCAGAAATTTTAGCGATATGTTCCAGTAGTAGCTTGTTCTTGTTAATCTGGTAATTAACTTGTACTACTTCTAGCAACTTAGGCTGATTTAATCTGTTCTGTAAATCGAATTTGTATTTATATTTGTTTGTTAAATGTTATATTCGATTTTCTTATTATCTTAACAAATTCCAACTGAAAATTGCGGATATAATATGAAATCACTTCACATGTTCTTTGCTTGTTTTATTTTTTTATTTTTGTTATTGTTTCGACAATTTTTTTTTTCCGAGTGTTGTTTTTTAGCTAAATTCTTAAGATTAAAAATTGAATTAACCACACTTAATCTTTAACCCGAAAGATCTTCGGTGCAGCAATGGGGGATGAAGAAGAAGCTCTCTCATCAAACTCTAACCAAACTCCAAACGATTTGGGGGCCTCGGATGAATCCCACCAATGGAAGCACGCGGCGATGCTCGAACGTCTCGCGAATCGTCACCAGACTCGCAGCCGCCGGCCTGCCAATTCTGACTCTGCGTCATCCCCTTCCTTCGAGTCCACCTCATCCTTCCTCTCTTGCTTCGCAGATTCCAAAAGCTCCATTGAGGCGCGAATCGCTCACTGCCGACTCATCCCTAATTCTGAGTCGAATCAGCTCAAACCCCAGCTCAACAGCATCTCCTCTTCGATTTCTGATCTCGAGAAGCTTGTTGCTGAGAACTCGTACTTCTTGCCGCCTTATGAGGTCCGGTCGTCTCTCAAAGCCATCACCGATTTGAAACAGAGCCTCGAGAGTTTGAGCTCCGAGTTGGTCCCAAAGAAGAAATTCACCTTCAAGAACAAAGCGGCTAAGAAAGAGAAAGATCCAGTCTTTGATTCAAACAAAGAGAAGGAGAAAGAAGAGAATCTGAAGTTGGTAAGCCTGGAAAGATCGGTTTCACCCACCCGGAATCGCCGGGCCTTCGAAACAGACAGGTAAGGTTTTGGTGAGCAAATTCAAGGGATCAGAGATTGGAGAATTCACGATTTCAGACCTTGATTCTTGCGAAGTGAGGTTGATTGGCTGTGTAAGAGCGCTATTTGTTCACCAGCTTCGGAACTGTCGAATCTACGGCGGCCCTGTGACAGCTTCAATCCTGATTGAGGGAGTTGAGAATTGTGTGTTTGTAATGGCCTCACATCAGATTCGCATTCACCATGCGAAAGCGACCGACTTTTATGTCAGAGTCAGAAGCAAGCCAATTATTGAGGACAGTGCCAATGTGAGATTTGCACCGTATTGTTTGAGCTATGAAGGGATAGATGGAGATCTTAAGAGTGCCGGCCTCGATGAGGAAACGGGTAATTGGGCCAATGTGGACGATTTCCGGTGGCTGCGAGCTGTTCAATCACCGAATTGGTCTATTTTACCAGAAAATGATAGGATTGGGTTGATTAAAATTTCGGATTCTGATAAAGGAGCCGAGGAAATCTAGAGTTGGCTTGAAGTTTGAGTTTGATCAATTTTGTTGTCCTTGATGAGTTGTTTGTCATTGAAATGGCTCGTCGAGTTATGAGAGTTCAGGTAACATTCCTTTTTGTATTGGTATTTGTGATTGATATTTAATGAATTGGACATCATTTTTGAACTATAGTTGCACCTTTGATTAGCCACTGAAACGAATCTGTATCTTGTATTGTTCGTTTTGGTCATCAATCAAATACACATTTTGCAAAGAGATGTAACGGTCGTACTTCTGTTACTCCTTTCGTTGTAACGAGCAATCCGAACTAGCTTTCTCGTTTCCTTTTGTCAAACCATTTTTTTTCTTAGCGCGCTCTGTAAGAAAAGAGCACTATTCTCTCTACAGAGATTGTCTAAAGACACTTTAAATATCTTCTTATTTCAGACTGTGTTGTGTTAGTCCATTATTGCACATTAGCATGCAGAAGAAAAGTTTGTGGAGGGGGCAGCTTACAAGTCAGGCATGTCGCCATGGGTTCATAATAGTCAATATTTCAGTCAATTTTTTTCACGAAGGGCTTTGTAAACTTGTCTTCTACTTCTCCCAAGAGTACGCTCGTCGTTACAGAGGAACCGTTTTTGCTTCGGGGGAGTGTTACAGATACTGCTGCAGATAAGGATCCAGTTTAAAGGTAATAATCTGTCTCAACTAGAATCCGACCGTGTCCTGATTCTGATGAGCCAACATGATCTTGATCAAATATCAGAATCAGGACACGGTCGAATTGACTGCCAACATAATTTTGTGGATATATCATTTGTACATATCTTGTAACAAGAATATTTTGGAGGTACATATTTTGTACATTTTGTTACAAGATCATGTTGGCATTCATGGGCCATTTTGAGCCATTTTGGAGGTAGCTTGAGACAGATACACTTATGGGCTCTGGAGGGCCTCTGATGCACTCCATCCCATTTCTAGTATCAAAGTCAGTGACGATTGTGTCATTGGGCTTCAAGTAACACTAAAAATAGAAAGTTATGCGGACAGTATGGTCAAACTAAAAATGTTTTTCAAAGATTAGAAGCTTCTAGAGGCTGCTTTTCACATGCTCAATACTAGTCTTTCCATCTTTAGAGTGGGTGGCTTGCCAAAGACTAGTGCAAAGCAAGCAGCTAAAGCATATATGGAGAAACATCTTGTCTCCGGAGTCAACTACGGAGTGCTCCGGAGACTGGTCAAAAAAACATAAAAATATTATCTTGGTCCCTAGATGGGTTGATACAGCTATAAGAAGTTGACATGTGGGCTGTGGCTGAAGGAGAACCGAGAGAGTGACAAAGAGAGTGATAAAGCAAGTGACCCTAGCATTTCCCTAATCTCTAATGGGACCAACTAATTGCATCAAGTAATAAACTTAGGTGCTGACCACAACCGAACATGATAGACAATTCTAGGAGTTCTGGAAGTCAATGAATCCACTACTCTATTACCTTCGTGATAGATATGTGTTGTAACAAAATCTATCTACGACATATAACTCGAGCACCTATGCCAATGCGGATGCCAATGTGAAGGGACTTTATGTTTTAATTTCCATACTACAATCATGTTTTAGGTAATTGGAATTATCTTGACCCTTGTATGGAGCACATTCACACTGACTTTGAAGTCATGGCAGTATTCCTGTCATACTCACATGTAATTTCAATTAGATACTCATTGTTCGAAAATACAGGATGCTTTTCGGTCCTTAATATTATAACCAAAATTGGCTTTCTCAAAAAAAAAGAAAAAAAAAAAAAAAGATTCTTGATGGAGTCATGACAATCTATTATTTAATAGAGGTTTGAGAAATCTGTGTTTGGCTACTAATTGTAAAGTGATTCTTCTTCAGCAATGCCAAAGTTTGTGTTGTCAGCTTTTTCTGTTAAAATCCACGTTAATTCAAAAAGTCATACTCTGAATGCTGTAAAAGTTGACTACTTTCCAGGCTAACTATAGTTGTAAAGAAAAAGGTCATAAAAACAAATAACTGAAAAAGGAAATTCGGAGCCAGTGTTCCAATGCTTTATCATAGTTTTAAGAATTAATTACTCAATTGGGTTCTAATCTATTGCTAAATGATATTTTGATTCCTAATCTTTTTTTTAACAGTTGAGATAAACCTGAATTCTTAAAAAAGTTACAAAAGATCCTTTTGTAATTAACGGATTAATCCACTTAATTACTCAGTTGGTCTATAACTAATATATTATGACGATTTGATTTAAAAATCTTGAGAGAGAGATATATAAATTTCTTATTTTTTTTTGTTTTAAGTTTAGTTTAGTATTAGTAAATTCAATTAAATTTCTGATTTTTTTTCTTTTTTTAAGTTTAGTTTAGTAAATTCAACTAAAATTGATGTTTGAGCTAAAAGAAAAATAATGGGGATCAACCGAGTAGGCCATTCTACTAGAAAAGATCTTTTTCGTAATTTTTTTTGATAGTTCGTGATCATTTCATTTAACAAATAAAAGAATGAGGAGTAACATCATGAATGCAATAGCTTCGTGACCAACCGAATAATTTATCTTAGTTTTAAGGGGAAAAAAGCCATATAAAATTAGTATACATTGTATTACAAGTTTTTAACATGTACACTTTTAAATCAGATTGCATTAACCTATTGATTAAAACTGCAAAACATACCGGAGGGGCAAAGTACAATTCCCAAGTTTTTTTTTTTAAAAAAAACTGCAACGTGACGATGCCCTAATTATAGCCTTACTCTTTATCTGGTATTTGATGTTTTGGACTTTTTGGTGTTACTCCTACCGACTCCAACATCGTGATTCTCAGATAAATTTTTTTGACTGGATTCTCTTGGATTTTGTCAAGTCAAACTCATCTCTATCTCACTCTCTCTCTGTCTTTTATTTTATTTTACCTAGATGATGCCTATTTGCTATCCATCATCCATATGTGATTATCTGTTGATGCTTTTTCATGCAAAACTTTTCTGAACCATTTTTTTTCCCCTTCTACTCTCGTTTTTTCATGAATTGTCATAATTTGTTTGGGAGAGGAGAGTCATGATACGGGGGTGTGTGTGGGCGGGTTCAGCAAGTGACGGGTGAGTTGGAGGATTAGAAAATTTATTGAAACCTCAACCCAAAACTGCCCAACATGAATCTCATTCTATGCAATCAAACTTTTTCATTCCAGGGTCTCGTGAATTCTGTCTTGAGTTCTATTTGGTGGTATGAATGACTCAAGATCATGTTTGCCAGCTTATTTACTAAAATCAACAGGTATGTTTTCGTTTTCTTTTTCATTTTTTTTCATTTTTTTTTTTTCATATACATGGTTGAACTTCATGAATTGCAAAACCAATTATTGCATTAATATTGTTCTTGATGATGATTAGTTTGCTGTGATCAAAAGATAGATTAGTTATGACGGTAGAAAAATTACGCGATACAACTAGAGATTAAATTGCTTGGATTTTTTACAATTATTTCACTTAGCGAGCCAATATAATTTATCTCGAATTGAGAGATCAAGAATTCTTAAAATTTTTTAAATTCATGGATCCAATGAAATTTGGTGGTATATTTCATTCACATTTCTTTTTCCATCAAGAACGTCTTGTAAAACTTTTAGAGTTCGAATTTAGATAAGTTGTTTCTTGGCCGACTCATGAAGAGTACTCAATGTTGGATCAATTTGGGAGCAATCTCTATAATAAGCTTTAAAAGAAAAAATAGATGCTTAAGTAATTTTCTACTTATTTTCTCTTGACTATGATATCTTTCCCAGATAATCTCTCAAAATAGCAAATTAAGTTGAGTGAAGAACTAACATTGTATGGATGCTTTCTTATGATCATCTTATTATTTTGAAATCATAAGATAAATAGATAAATGGAGGAAATTCGACGAAAACAAATAAGGATATTAATTTTACTGCCTTTAGTCAGAACAATATTTATTCTATCTAATAGCTAGCGATACGGGTAGGCGTTGTGCCTGATACTAAATGACCCACATATCAAGTTGTTGAGTCTGATAATTACTCTAATTAGAAACTTTTTGTTTTGCTTTTACTCGGCAATTTCCAACAGGACTTGACATTAAAAAAAAACCTTATTTTTTCTTTGGAAGATGTTAGTAGTTGAGTTAAAAAAAAAAAAAAAAAAAAGCCCTTTAAGATAGTTGTTTTGTAAGTTGAACACACAAAACACCTTCATAATAATTTTAGTTAAAAGAAAATAAATAAAAGTTTGAATGCACAGCCCAATGGAAGTGAGGATTGACGAGAAGTGCACAATTTGTCTACAATTACTATTAACAATAGAGAAGCAAGAGAAGTATCAGAGAAATTTTGGCTTATAATTCCATATTCAACTGATTAAGATATTAAGTGCCATGCTTACTGAAACATGAAATAGAATGTTGGTAAAATGTGATTTTTATGCAGTTTAATAATATTTGCAATTTACTCTCTGGTCTTGAGAGGAAAAAAAAAAAAGGAAAATATATAAAGAAAAGAAAGAAGGGAATTTTGTTCATTATTTAAAATGCGAAAAACTACGGTAAAACTCTTTTAATATACCCTATCGATATAGCTCATTTTTAAATCATTTCAGATATAATCAAAACGGCTAAGCTGTTTACTTATATATGGTAATTATTATTCACTTTACCTTATATTAATATTTAATTAAGAAATGAAAAAATAATAAAAAAAAAGAAAATTTAAAAAATCTACCTTCACCGGTAGAGGAGAAGTTTCCATTGTCGGGGTCAGGAAGGAGGGAGGGAGGAGACTGGTCGGCTTCCGCGTAGGGTTGGGGCGCCGAGCTCGAGCACAGGGCGGAAGGGGGGGCGTTTGGTCGGTGTTGGGGGTTGGGTTGGGGGGGGGGGGGTTCTGTCGGTGTCTGGGGTTGGGGGGGGTGGGGACATGTACATGTGAGTGATTACAGACATAACTTAGTAATTATATTATATTGACTTCGTTTGAAACTTAGGTTCCAACCTATAAACTTAATTTTCTTTTTCTTAAAATGTCAACAAATTTTTATTCATTTTTGAAAAGTCACAAATTTTATCATAAAAATTTTAACTCAAATGAGTGTTCTAAACACTCTTAACAAAATTTGAATCCCTCAATCTATCTCTCTCTCTCTCCTCTCTCTCTCTCTTAATGGGACGCGTGAAGTGTGAAGTGTGAACCACCTTGACGTTTAGGAGAATAAAAGTAAAAAAAAAAAAAAAAAAAAAAGAAGAAGAAGAAAAGAAATTGCAAAAAACGTAACTGAGGTCCCAAAATTTGAATTAAATTAAAGAGAAAAAGAAAAGGTGGGAAGCCATTAGAGAGGAAAAACACCCCACCTTCGTCAATCTTCAATTTCAAATCCAAAGAGAGAGAGAGAACGGAGAAGAGAAAACAAAAAAGCCATTTTCTGAGAATCAAACTCCCGATTCTCTCTCATCGTTCTGTTTCTCTCTCTTCTCTCTCTCTCTCAATTTCGCTCGGTCTGCCTTACTTTGGTCGTTAGGGTTTCCCGATCTCCTTCTGCGATTGTCGGATTATAGGTCGGAGCTCAATCTGATCAAGATTATTACATCTGTAAGTGGCCGAATCTGCTTTTTGCTCGATTTGGTTTAGTTTTTATCACCGATTTCTCAATTTTGGGTTTGTTCTGTAACCTTCTTTTGCTCCATGCTTGGGATGTTCTGGAAATTTTTGTAAATGGAATTTGTCTACTTGAAATTCTCATAAGATCCTTCAAATGTAAAAAAAAAAAGAAAAAAAAGAAAAAAACCTCTTTTTCAGCTTTTGGCTAACAAGTTGGTGGCTTACTGTTATTTTGAATTCAAATACCTTTTTTCTAATGGTGCCGGATGCTACCACGCTGTATTAGTCAACCGAAATTGAAAGGGTTTTTTTTTTTTTTGTCAGTGATACAGTCATTCGATAAGATTTAAACTCAAATTTTGTCTTTTTATGAAAAAGTTTTTATCTTTTCTAAAAAGTAAACAAAAATTACTATTCAAACTTAAAAATTTCAACTCAACTCAAACTCAACCTAAACACCAAACACCCTAGTTTCAATTCCAGTCCCAGTTCATATTCCCGTGGTATTGGCTATAGTTGGTCCATATTGATATCTGATATGCTATAGTAAGGTCATTGGTCCATGGTGTATTGCTTCTTTGCTTGGACATGTAAGCATAAACTCTTGAAATTAACATAATGTGAAAGCTGCAAATGTAGATTTTCATTAATCAAATGTGAGAGCTCTTTTTGAGGCATTTGAATGAAGTTGCAGACGGCAGCAAATGGGTTTTGAATAATCATGTGCCTAAACTTGAAGGCTGAAGCTTTTCGCCTTAAATACCAAAAGTTTACATTGATCAAATTGGCAATTATAGCATTATTTTCTTTTCGTTTATCTCTTTCTTGATTCTATAGATCTCTCTAATTTTCCAATCCTTCTCTATTCCTCTCTCCTCTTTCTTTCCTTTTTTTTTTTTGCCCCTCTATATTTTCCTCTTCCCATTTGTACTTCAGAAAATCTTCTACTTAGTAGTATGGCATCTTCTATTTGAGAAAAGTGATGAGAGACAGGAAAGTGTGATGAGAGACAAAGTGAGGAGAGAGAATGATGAGAGAAGAAAGGAAGGAGAGAGAAAGGAGGAGATAGAACGAGGAGGGAGAAGTCTAGAGGAAGAGAACGAGGAGATTGAACATATGAGAGAGAAATGGAAGAGAAAAATGAGAAAGGATAAATTGCTAGGTTTATCCTTGAACTTTTTTTTGTAGTTTGAATGCCCCTAAACTATCAAAATGTTGCTACAATAGTCTTTTACGTTAATTTTTAGACGGGAATTTGTTAGTTAACATCACTTTTTTAACCAAATTACTAACGGATTCTGTTTAAAAATTAACAAAAATGACTATTGTGACAACATTTTAACAGTTTAGGGGCATTCCATGTTCTAATTTTTCGTAGTTGGAACGACCATAAACTATTAAAAACATTGCTACAATAGTCGTTTTTGTTAATTTTTGGACGTAATCCATAGTTAGCACTACTTTTTGACCAAATTATTAACATATTCTGTCCAAAAATTGATGGAAAGGACTATTCTTGTAACATTTTAAAAATTCAGGGGCATTTCAGGTATGAAAAAAAGTTTAGAGACCAAAGTTGTACAAGATTAAAAAATTCAGGATTAAATGAGCAATTTGCCCAATGAGAAAAAAGAACAAGTAAATTTAGTTTAACAATATTTTTTAAGGTTTTTTTAAACATCCAAAACACAAGAAAAAATATATTACGATATTTCAGGCTTTTTAAGTTCTAAACATGAAAAATTCTGTTTGTCTCTCTCTATCTGTCTCTCTTTTCTCTTTTTCTCTTTGCACTTTCTTTCATTTTTTTTTTCCACACAGAAGTCAGGTTCCAAACAAAGCCTTAATTTATTGTATTTTCTTTGCATTATAGCCTGTTTGATGGAGAAAAGGGATGAATTCGGTGCTTCTCCGTTTGGGATGAGGCAAGCGGACTTGAACATGTCCTTCAAGCTCGCTGTGCGTTCCCTTCTCACTGCTGTTCTAAGCAGGGTAAGTACATTTCATGCCATTGTGTGACCTCTTTGGATCTTAGACGATGTTTGTCAGGAGGGAAATAAAATTGTAAAAGAAGAAAGAAAAGTATATACCAAGGTGAGGAAGTAGAGAGAAAGATATGAGTTTCTCTTATTGTGGTTGGTGTGGATTCCCTTCTCAAATCTCTCCATATTGGGAGGAGATGACCATAGGGCTTTTTAAAGATATGACATCCTTTAGGTAATCCATTCCTTCCTCTTTTGTTTTTTCACCAATTGTCTATGGATTTCAAAATCCTTAAACCTTCCCCCCCTCCCACTTTTCCCTCCTACCAAACAATCTCTTAGTGTATAACTTGACTGGTGTTTTGAATTCCAATTTCGTTTGATAAACTTTTAATTTTGTTTACTTGCAAGTTGGAGATTTTGTTTGACTGGTGTTTTGAATACAAATTTAGTTCGAAATACTTTTACTTTTGTTTTACTGCGAGTTTATTTTTGTGTGTGTGCAATTTCATACAAAATCTTATAAATATGGTAATGGTGATATATTCATACCTTTAGTTATATGAAGTGGCACTGTGTCAATAACAAATGTTTGTAGAGAATATGTGTTTATATGTTGAGAGTTTTTCCTTCTTGACCAAAAGTGCAGCAGAAAAATAAAGCGCAATAAAAAATCAATACAACCACAGAGGAGAACAAAACTAAGATTTATTTGACGGAGAGGGGAGAACAGATTCACTAACACCTTTGGTATTACACGCAATAAACGCTCAACCTCTCTCTCTACTCAAAACTTTTCTCTCTTTTACTCAAATGGAGGCAATCTTTCTCTCCACTTTTGTCATCTCTTAAAAACTTAAACAACAATTTGCCATGCTATTTAAAAACTCTCAATGGACCTTAACATAACCCTAGCCCGTAACGGCATATAACAACTTAGCCCAACAAAGTAAATTTGAGTACATACCCAACATCCTATAATCCAATGCCTTCTAAAATTGAGCTATGTAGATTAAAGTATATTTCTCCACATAAACTTTTGACATATACACACACATTGTCTCAGATAAATTTGTGGTAGTCTGGCAACTTAACATTAATTAGATTTGTTTCAAAATGCTTAATTTTTCTCTATATGAACTTTTAGGATATTGGCAAAGCATTTCCAAGTTTTACTTCAACTGAGCAAGAGTATCTCCACCGGCTATTTACTAAGGTATTGACTGGAATTTTATTCTATATTCTCATATGTAGGTTTTTTTTTGGGGGGCTAAAACATCATAGTAGAGATTTTAGAAACACGTCTTGTTGTACTCAACGAAGGTTAGGGTTAGTTTTATTTCATTTGTCATGGTTCGTGATAGGTTGGCACTCTGTTCTCATGTGCCCATTGTTTAAAATTGTGCAATGAGGCATACCTTCCTTTAGGAGGTGAAAGAAAGTAATGCACTATAGCTTCACGTGGAAGGAAAGAGGCGTACGCTTCTGTCTTGTCAAACATGCCTTTTTGTCTAAATTAGAGTACGTCTCTGTACTTTTGAGACCCACAGGCCAGTTTTTGTTAACATGTTGGGTTGGGTTAAAATAAATCAAAAGGCCCAAAGCCAAACAACGGAATTCGTCCAAAATCCGTTGTTTTGAGGCTTACATCTCAAAACGCCTTGATGCTTATGCCTCGACCAGCAAAAGGAAAACTCCTCGATACCTGATTACGCGATTTAAAAACATTGCATGTGCCAACACTCAGGTTTGAACTGTAGAGTTCTTTTGCTGTTAGAAGAACAGTGTTTTATTTCATAGCAAAAGAATTTATAAGTTTTGTAAACCTTGAGTTAATTTAGCGCTGCTCAATTCCGTTTGTTTTGAATTTCAGGTTGCCTCTTCCTTGCATGGAAACATAGAGGTATTTCTACACAGATCTGAATGGTTGTTTTTAATTTTTGGTTTTGGGTTTCAGGTTGCCACTTCCTTGAATGTTTTTTAATTAGTTTTCAATGTGGCATAATTTTTTTGTTCCCCAAATAGTTTTGCTTAAACTTTGTGAAATGTTCTGGTCTAAATTGATATTGTAAGTAAAAAAAAAAACTGAATCTCATTTTTCTCTTTTGAATATCACAGGAGGAATTCGAATCTTTGTGTATTGAAACACAGGTATTCTTCATGATCTCGTCTTTGTCATGTTATCACAATACGTATTTGTGCATTAGAACCATACATAATTGGTACATGGGTTGTAACACTAGCAGAAGTTACATCTTGTGACACACCGAATGTGCTTCTGTAAGAATTTGAACAGATTGAACTAATAAGCCGCATACTATCGTTAATATTTTCTTGCAGCATCCTTGTTATGGTTCTAATACGAAATGAAACCTTTTTTTGTTTGCTTCTGTTTGGTTTATCTTGTCAACTTTCTTAATGCAGGTCGGAACTGCTCTTGATTACCGTGGAGCAACTTGTGGAAGAACAAGCTCTGGATCCTTTGCATTCAGATAAGTAGGCGTCTTTTCTTCAGATTCCTTTTTCTTTTCAATTAATGGCATCTTTTAAAATAGCAACCCCCTTGACTCCTACCAAAGTAGATTACATAAGAATCCAATTCAATAATATATAGTTTTTTGGCATTTTATGTTTTTCATGGTTTTTTTAATGTATTTTAAATGTATTAATTTTTTTTTTCCCATTAAGTATTTAAGGGTATTTATGTCGTTTTGTCCAAATTGTTTCCATTCACAAAGTACGCTGGAGATGAAGTAAAATAGGTTTTTTAAATTCAAAGGATATCTTTGTAGTTTCTAAACATGGAGATATATTGAGAAGTAATTAAAATTAGGAGGTATAATTACGTAATTAAACCGTGTTATACTATACTTCTTTCTAATATAGATGGTCTGTCCACTGGCTATAGATTGTTTCCTCCAGTTGCTTGTTGCGTTCTTGTTATTTGTACTGTAGAATTACTTTGTGACTTTGTCATTGTAACTTGAACCAACTCAAATGCAGGACTAATGTAGTGGATGTAGCTCAGAATTTATTGACAACAAAGGAAAATGAGATCCATCACTCGAAGAATATGCTGCAAAGGGTAGTTCTTGTACCTGTCTTGTATTGCTCCTAAACTTCATCTCATTTTCGAACATGGCAAAAGTGTCTAAAACACTCGTCTCTCTTTCTGTATATGCGTATCCCAAGTGGAAAACTTAGGGCATGTTTACCAATTCATAATGGATTTTAAACGGAAAGGGAAAAGATTTGACATGGAAAGAAATGGGTTAGGGAAGTGAATCGAACATTTGATGCAAAATGCATACTTGGACGTTACGGATAACAAACAATTGCATTCCTGTCTTTGTAAGATAACACATGAATCGAAAGAAAGGAAAGCCACTAGGTTTCATTCTCTTTCCCATTCATGACACGTACCTCTTTTTTCCATCTTAAACCTAGGCGGAGGAAACAAAATCAACTCATTCGAGCCCGTATCGAGGACTTAAAGAAACGAGAGGTAGATGTTTTAATCATGACAGATGCTGTTGAGAAGGTGCGTTATTTCATTCTTTTTCGCAGTCTGTTCTTAAACCTAGGCCTATGGTTTAATCAAGTTTGCAAGAGTAGAACTTAAAGCCTCTTTTCTTCCCGTGTGTGAAAATTTTGCAGTTGAGAAGAGGGAGTTTAAATTATGGGCTACAATGCAGCAGTATTATTCCCAATCCATAGTTCTTGTACTTGTACCGTTTTCATTGGCTTGGGTTATTCTTAAAAAAGAAAAAAAGAAAAAAAGGAGCCATCCTATAATCGTTTTATTCGTTTATGTTTTGGATGACATCTTTCTTTTATTCTTAAATGTGTGTATATATATCTTTTGCTTGTATCAGGTAACCATGGCAGTTGAAATTATGACGTGAGTTATTTCTCTTATATATCTTTATCTATTGCCTATTATCTGATAATAACAAACTAAAAGCTAAAAACTTAATTTGATTTTATATATTATTTTTCCGACTAGGTACTATTGGTATTATAATATACTGAACTTGTGCAAAAATTTTTTTTTTTTAGGTTAATGCTATTTTTTCTTTGGATGTGGGTAATGATATTTTAAAAAAAGTTTTAATGAATAGCCAAAATTTTATAAAATTAAAAATGATCATTTAAAAAAATATCTATAGTGATTGATGATATTTATTTGTATTATTTATTAATTAATTATAATTAATCATTGGTTAATGGTCATTTATCTGACTAAAATTAGGAAATCGAAAACCAATCATTTGTCTTTTTTTCTTCCCCCCCTTCTAACTTCTAATTAGTTAAAAAAAAGAAGAAAAATTATAATCTTTTTTAAAATGTGATGATATTATAAAAAAGCATGGGTACTAAAATGGTATGTTGCGTTGTCCGTATGTGGTTTGAAACGACCACCTTCGTTTATGGAATGTAATATATATAACCAAAGACTGAACAAGTAAGGGATTTGTCGGTCACTTTTTTGAAAGGGGTACACCTGGTGGTACCAAGTAGGATCCAACGTGTTACTTGACAAGTTTTTTTTTTTTTTTTTTTTTTGGGTGGCTTTTTTTCAAAATAATTATATTGCCCTTTCATTTAACTCTCCAATTTTTAAACAACTCTTGAGACATCTATGGTGATAATGAGAGGTAATTCAATGGCTTCCACTTCAAGATAAAGTACAAAACTTATATTTACACTTTTAAATAGTTATGTGTCTTGTTATCAAATTTTATCTTTTTACGATATCACAATGGTTATATTATTTTTTGCTCGTTACATAATGGTTAGATTTTTTTCATAGTTATGAATTATTTGTCTTATTTCTTCTAGCTATTTGATTAGTTATGTATTTTGTTGTCTCTTAACAGTTCATGATTTAGCTTAACTTGTTCTTTGGATATAAATGGACATATTATAATTGAAATTATTTTGAGTAATTTGTAGGATTACCGCTCAAAAAGAAATCTATGAGTTAAAAGACATTTGACACCTGAATTGCTCCATAAACTCTTTCTAACTTTTCATTTTTCTCTTCCACTCCCCTCTCTCTAGCCTACCACTCTCTTCCACCATTAATTAGCCCCCATTAATGGATCACCGTTAAGCTCACTCACTCATAAACCGTGAAGTACTCGGGTCTCCCTAGGACCCATGACTGACTTACGCATCAAAAGTTAAAATGTCAATAGGTGTTTTGGAGAATTAGTTGAATGTTTCATTATTTAACAACAACTCAATTCAACTCAAATTTAAATTTACATTTTCACTTTTTAAATATCCGTACCACACTCATTTTTCTATTTTTTACACTAATCAAATGTTACTTAATAAAAACTATTCAAACGCACGTTTCATTTAAATATATAATTTAATTTATACATTTTGAATGTAAACATGTAGTTTGAATAAACATTTAAATATAATTATTATCCTCACAGATATGTAGTACTTTCAGAGTTCAAACAAAAGCAACAAAGATTTAAGGCCCGTTTCAGGACATCTCTCCAAACAAATTCTTTCGACTTTTTTTTTTTTTCAACTCAAAACTACTTCTCACTATTCACATTAACTCAAGTTTTAACGTCTATAATTTTGTTATTTTAAGTCTAAATTAGATGTTTTTTTGAAAGAAAAAATTATATAAAATTTTGAGAAAAACAAACAATATTCATATAGATTTTTTTTTTCCAAATATATTTTAAAATTTTACATTTTTTCGTTCCATTTTTACGCAAACACATTTCAAAACTACGATTCATAACCAAAACCTATCTCCAAACCTCTCGAACGAAACGGCCCTTAACATAAAACGACATGTTTTTTGTTTCCTTACGCTAGCGGTTCTCTCACTTCTCAGCATGTCGTTTTCCGCTGTTTTAGAGAGAGAGGGGGGGGGGGGGGGGGGGGGGGGGGGGGGGGGGGGGGGGGGGGGGGCGGGGGGCGCAGGGGATGGGAACAAGCCTTATCTACATCTTGATGGTCAAATAGCAGTGGAACACAGAGCAAAGCGAGTGAGCTTGAAAGAGAGAGATGTTGAACTTGAGCCCTATCTCCATTGCTTCCACACCTTCTTCAACCGCCACATTCACTCCGAAGCTTCTCTCTCCATTCTCGAACTCCTCCTTCCATGGCGTCAGAATCCAACACGCCTCTCCCCTCAGCCTTCGCCTCTCCGCAAGGAAACCTTCGTCGTCGTCGGTGGTGATGATGGCGAAGACAGATGAAGAACTGAAGGAAATCCGAGCCAAAACCACCGACGAAATCAACGACGAGATTATCGATCTCAAGGGTGACCTCCTCATGCTCCGCCTCCAGCAATCTTCTCGCAACGAGTTCAAGTCCAGCGAGTTCCGTCGCATGCGCAAAAAGGTCCTCTCTCTCTCTCTCTCTCTCTCTAGGTTTATGATTTGTTGAATCCGGTATTGAACTTTCTTTGTTTGTTTCTCGAGAAACTGAGTTGATTGTGATGAATGCGTGGGACTGGAAATGTGGTAGCTTGAATTGTTTGGTGAAGATTGCACTACCCGCTACTAGGTTTTGGAAAATGTTTGGGTTAAGGAATGATTTTTTGTGGATTTGAATTAATAGAGTAGCAATACCAAATTCATTAGGATAACATTTTGAAAAACAGTTTTATGATAATGAAACTAAAATCTAACTTTTTAGTAGTAATTTAGTTTTATAATTCTCCGTCGTTCCGAAGTCATTTTACTAATTAAAATTTTCAGAAGATTGTTTAACAAGTAAGAGAAAGTGATTGAGTCATTTTATTAATTGACTCGTTTGATTGAATGTCAGAAAGTTTATTTATTTATTTATTTTGGTTTGTTTGATTGTTTCTAGTTGGAATGAAGATTGAGTCATTTTTTGGTTCTTAACTGAAGGGCTTAAGGAGGTGTTTTGAAGCCTTATGTTTTCTAGTTGAACAGTCTTATTATGCCATGGTTGACTGAATTTATAAACTGACAAAACGAGGAAATGTCATATTCTTACGACCTCGGATGGTCAGGAAACCTTGTTCAAGTTTGTAATACGGTCATGACATTGTACTTGTCGCTCTTGAGTTAATTGATAAAAGGTTGAAACTTTTCTTCGTTCCGCCTCACAACTATAAGTGAGTGGTGTAGTGCTTCTAAATTATGTCAGGAACATTTGTTGATTCAAATTAGGCAAAAGAAGCTTATGAATATCTATAACAAAAACAGGACTCTGAATCAAGATATGAAGCAATTATATGGAATGTTGATTACTGATTGCTTGTGAAGTGGTTAGGTACAACAAAGTGCCATGAACAAGAACCTTTGAGATATGTGTATGCTTGTAATGTAAATTTGATGATATGGTTCTAAAGTCACGTCACCAAAGAGTTTTGGGACTTTTCTTATGATAAATCAGGAGTTCCGAGCTGACAACAGAGTTCTGGACTAAGCATTCACACATTTATGTATTTCGTTGTAGTTGTTTAACTTAATTTGTGCGGCAGCCTAGGCAATGGCTTTTAACATTTATCACCAAACTTATAAGGAGTTTGTCAATTTAGAGTAGTCTCTACTGGTTGTTTTGCCTTTTGCAACTCATTTGTATACTCTTTTCTAGAGTTTTTGTTGCTGTGTTTCTGTGCTGCTCCATGATTAGTGGCATTCTTTCTCTTTGGTACATACTATTAGTATTGTTCACATCGACGCATCAGAACTTTCAACTACCGGCCAGGGAGATGAGTGGCATTATACCTTTTTTTGTTTTGGGAAAGGGGTAATGGTGGAAACATTTCATTGCTTGGTGTTGGATCCGAATACGTTACTTCCTCACTTCTCCAGACTACAGCTTGCATGTTCATCAGACTTTCATTTACTGCTGTTTCTTAATGCTGCCTGTGACTTTCTAACGCTTGCTCTTAAGCCTTCCCTAATCTAACTACATAAATTTGCTTTAATATCATACTTATTATGTAAGATGGTTATGTCAAATAGATTGCTCGTCTGCTTACTGTTAAACGGGAAAGGGAACTTGAGGACGGAATTAATAAGCGACTGTCCAGAAAGCTTGATCGGCAATGGAAGAAAAGCATCGTTGTAAGACCACCCCCATCCTTGAAGAAGTTTTAAAGAGGAAGCAGAAGCTGAAAGAAATGCAGAGCAATCCACCTAGACCATTTGTTTCTGGTGATTACCATGTAGTATACCCAATTGAGAAAAAAATACCCATAACATGGTAGATTTATGGTTTCTGTTTATTTGAGTTCATAATCTAGACTAATTTTTGTGTATAATGCTTTGTTCTCTGGTAAGCGAACTGGCTTTTTTTCCGCATAGTTTCCTTGGTTTAAAAATCCAATGAAATTCAGGGCACATCTTTGTTTCATTCTAACATCAAAGAGTTGCAAAAATGAACTCCCACGTATTTTACTACAAGTTCTGTCTAGAGAAGGCACGAGGAAATAAGATTTTCTTGTCTCTAGGCATACAAGTACACTTGTTTTATTTCCTATTTATTACACTTGTTTTATTTCCTATTTGTTTGATCACGGGAGATTCTACTATGGGGTCGAATTCGATGGACAGTCGGATGAATTGAATAAGGTTAGTAAATGTCGAATCTTTATAGGTGTGCGTAGGATCTCTATCACATTAGGGTTGTGGTTTTTCCATGAAAACCATGTTT
The DNA here is from genome assembly GCA_008635985.1 of Ficus erecta. Lineage (NCBI taxonomy): Eukaryota > Viridiplantae > Streptophyta > Magnoliopsida > Rosales > Moraceae > Ficus > Ficus erecta. The sequence goes on along the minus strand of BKCH01000005.1, from coordinate 3,283,469 downwards.
CCTAGCCTAGTTATGAACTATGAGATCTGGATCATGCATAACTCCTATTTTTCCCTACCATGGGGCACAAATCAATGCCCTGGCACCACACCATGCCATGCAAGTTCCTTTTATTTTCTTGCTTTTTGAGTGTTTTGAGTTTCTTTACCCTAAGAAAATACACAAGGAAATAAGAGTATTGAGTTTCTTGCCCTAAAAGTTGGTCTCGTTCTACAAATCCTTCACAAAATACTTTCATATTGAGGGTGCTTAAGTATTTAGATTTCCTCCTCTTCTAGTGAAGTATTTGAGAGTGAAATGAGCAGGTGTTTTCGCTCTAAGCTCTTTGAGAAGAAGTGACTTACAATAACGTTACCAGCAATTAACAGTTACAGCAGGAAAAAAAAAAAAAAAAAAAAAAAAAACCCTCCAATACAATGTTGAATTCTTGTGCTAATGGTAAATTTTGACATTAAGATGCAAAAAAGTATGCTTCAGTATAGTGCTATGGTTGACATCAAATTTGACATATGCAAAGTTTTATGACAAGTTAATTTCTCACAAGATATAAATAATGCTAAATTTAGTTTGATTCTTATTTGGTTGTTTCCTTGAAATCAATAATGTAGGAAATATATGGAGCTAAAAATAAGGGCATTTTCTTTTAACCTTTTGAGTTTTAATGTTTTCGTAATTTTCCCATCCAAACTTTAAAAAATTAGTACTTATATCTCTCAAACTATAAATTGTTAACAAAAATAACATTGAACTTTAACCGTTAATAAAAACACTTCTTTTGTCATATATTAGTAATTTAAGACTTGAAAAAACTTTATTTTACCCCATAAATTTTAGTATATTTGCAATTGTACTCCCTAACATTGAAAAACTAGTGCTTAAATCTCTCAAATTTTCGATTTGTTCATGTATTACATTCTTAAAGTTTGGTCCTTGTTTGTTGGCGAGAAAATGCAGGAAAGTCTGGATATGATAAAGTTTTCAATTTTATCCCTAAAGTTGTCTCCTTTTTTGTGTAAACAAAGAAACAATAATTTTTTTTTGGTTCAGTTGAGAGCTAAGTTGGACTTGAATTGCAATGCTATTCAACAAATCAATCTGCCTAATGAGTTTTCAAAAAAAAAAAAAATGTAAATATGAAATGAAATAAAAGATTATGTGTATACGAATCTATACTAACATTAGATGCACTATATATCATATTTATTTATTTAGTCATATAATCATTTTTAACTGTTAGATAAATTATAACCCACAATTATTTCCAAATGAAATAAGTAGTTTTTAAACACTTATTTAAAAAAATATCTAAAATTTTTATTTTAGCAAAATTACCGTTAATGATCAGTCAATCAATAAAAATACAATCAATGATGGATTGATTGATTGATATTTTTTTAAAAGTTATTTTTCTGATTTTATAAAACTTGGGCCAGCTATTAAAAACTTATTATTAAAAAGGATCGTTTAGCCACAATCCCGCTAGAAAAAATCACAAATTAATAACGTAAACCTAAATGAATTTCAAATCAGCCCCAAAAATTGAAAGGCCTATCAAATAATCCCCAAATTGAACCTGCCGCCGGGGGCCGTTAACTCCTCGTTTCACCCATCGTTGGCAGCGTCCCTGGCTACTCCAAAAGTCGCGAGAAAGATCGCCGCTGGTCGGCTGGACTCCTCCCGACGGCGTCCGCGAACCTTGACCTGCCACGGTGCTCGCGAACTTCGCGATTGAAGTCCTAACTTTCCATTTCTGATAGATAATTGAAAATCAACATCAGACTCTCTGTTAGGATTCGTGCGTGTGGGGATTTCTGGATTTGAAGCGCTTTCTAGACTGGTGCGACAAATTTCTCATTCTCATTCTCTGGTTTTTTGTTTTTTGTTTTTGGTTTTTAATAGAATTTTCTATCTTGAAATGAGAATCTTCATGCTGTTTGTATTAATTTGGAACTTTTTGGGTAGAAATCAATTTCAATTTTCTGTCACGATGTGTTTGGGAACCTTGATTTGATTCGTATTTCGGGATCGGAAATTTTAGCGATTTGTTCCAGTAGTAGCTTGTTCTTGTTAATCTGGTAATTAACTTGTACTACTTCTAGCAACTTAGGCTGATTTAATCTGTTCTGTAATTCGAATTTGTATTTATATTTGTTTGTTAGATGTTATATTCGATTTTCTTATTATCTTAACAAATTCCAACTGAAAATTGCGGATATAATATGAAATCACTTCACATGTTCTTTGCTTGTTTTATTTTTATTTTTGTTATTGTTTCGACATTTTTTTTTTCCGAGTGTTGTTTTTTAGCTAAATTCTCAAGATTAAAAATTGAATTAACCACACTTAATCTTTAACCCGAAAGATCTTCGGTGCAGCAATGGGGGATGAAGTAGAAGCTCTCTCATCAAACTCTAACCAAACTCCAAACGATTTGGGGGCCTCGGATGAATCCCGCCAACGGAAGCACGCGGCGATGCTCGAACGTCTTGCGAATCGTCACCAGGCTCGCAGCCGCTGGCCTGCCAATTCTGACTCTGCGTCATCCCCTTCCTTCGAGTCCACCTCATCCTTCCTCTCTTGCTTCGCAGATTCCAAAAGCTCCATTGAGGCGCGAATCGCTCACTGCCGACTCATCCCTAATTCGGAGTCGAATCAGCTCAAACCCCAGCTCAACAGCATCTCCTCTTCGATCTCTGATCTCGAGAAGCTTGTTGCTGAGAACTCGTACTTCTTGCCGCCTTATGAGGTCCGGTCGTCTCTCAAAGCCATCACCGATTTGAAACAGAGCCTCGAGAGTTTGAGCTCCGAGTTGGTCCCAAAGAAGAAATTCACCTTCAAGAACAAAGCGGCTAAGAAAGAGAAAGATCCAGTCTTCGATTCAAACAAAGAGAAGGAGAAAGAACAGAATGAATCTGAAGTTGGTAAGCCTGGAAAGATCGGTTTCACCGTTCCGGAATCGCCGGGGCTTCGGAACAAGACAGGTAAGGTTTTGGTGAGCAAATTCAAGGGATCAGAGATTGGAGAATTTACGATTTCAGACCTTGATTCTTGCGAAGTGAGGTTGATTGGCTGTGTAAGAGCGCTATTTGTTCACCAGCTTCGGAACTGTCGAATCTACGGCGGCCCTGTGACAGCTTCAATCCTGATTGAGGGAGTTGAGAATTGTGTGTTTGTAATGGCCCTCGCATCAGATTCGCATTCACCATGCGAAAGCGACCGACTTTTATCTCAGAGTCAGAAGCAGGCCAATTATTGAGGACAGTACCAATGTGAGATTTGCACCGTATTGTTTGAGCTATGAAGGGATAGATGGAGATCTCAAGAGTGCCGGCCTCGATGGGGAAACGGGTAATTGGGCCAATGTGGACGATTTCCGGTGGCTGCGAGCTGTTCAATCACCGAATTGGTCTATTTTACCAGAAAATGATAGGATTGGGTTGATTAAAGTTTCGGATTCTGATAAAGGAGCAGAGGAAATCTAGAGTTGGTTTGAAGTTTGTGTTTGATCAATTTTGTTGTCCTTGATGAGTTTTTTGTCATTGAAAAGGCTCGTCGAGTTATGAGAGTTCAGGTAACATTCCTTTTTGTACTTGGTATTTATGATTGATATTTAATGAATTGGACATCATTTTTGAACTATAGTTGCACCTTTGATTAGACACTGAAACGAATCTGTATCTTGTATTGTTCGTTTTAGTCATCAATCAAATACACATTTTGCAAAGAGATGTAACGGTCGTACTTCTGTTACTCCTTTCGTTGTAACGAGCAATCCGAACTAGCTTTCTCGTTTCCTTTTGTCAAACCATTTTTTTTCTTAGCGCGCTCTGTAAGAAAGAGCACTATTCTCTCTACAGAGATTGTCTAAAGACACTTTAAATATCTTCTTATTTCAGACTTTGTTGTGTTAGTCCATTATCGCACATTAGCATGCAGAAGAAAAGTTTGTGGAGGGCAGCTTACAAGTCAGGCATGTCGCCATGGGTTCATAATAGTCAATATTTCAGTCAATTTTTTTTCACGAAGGGCTTTGTAAACGTGTCTTCTACTTCTCTCCAAAGAGTACGCTCGTCGTTACAGAGGAACCGTTTTTGCTTCGGGGGAGTGTTACAGATACTGCTGCAGATAAGGATCCAGTTTAAAGGTAATAATCTGTCTCAACTAGAATCCGACCGTGTCCTGATTCTGATGAGCCAACATGATCTTGATCATGATCAAATATCAGAATCAGGACACGGTCGAATTGACTGCCAACATAATTTTGTGTATATATCATTTGTACATATTTTGTAACAAGAATATTTTGGAGGGTACATATTTTGTACATTTTGTTTCAAGATCATGTTGGCATTCATGGGCCATTTTGAGCCATTTTGGAGGTAGCTTGAGACAGATAAACTTATGGGCTCTGGGGGGCCTCTGATGTACTCCATCCCATTTCTAGTATCAAAGTCAGTGACGATTGTGTCATTGGGCTTCAAGTAACACTAAAAATGGGAAGTCAGGCTGACTATATGGTCAAACTTACAGTGTTTTTCAAGATTAGAAGCTTCTAGAGGCTGCTTTTCACATGCTCAATACTTGTCTTTCCATCTTTAGAGTGGGTGGCTTGCCAAAGAATAGTGCAAAGCAAGCAGCTAAAGCAAATATGGAGAAACATCTTGTCTCCGGAGTCAACTACGGAGTGCTCCGGAGAGTGGTCAAAGAAACATAAAAATATTATCTTGGTCCCCAGATGGGTTGATACAGCTATAAGAAGTTGACATGTGGGCTGTGGCTGAAGGAGAACCGAGAGACTGACAAAGAGAGTGATAAAGCAAGTGACCCTAGCATTTTATTAATCTCTAATGGGACCAACTAATTGTATCAAGTAATAAACTTAGGTGCTGACCACAACCGAACATGATAGACAATTCTAGGAGTTCTGAAAGTTAATGAGTCCGGCACTCTATTACCTTCGTGATAGATATGTGTTGTATAACAAAATCTATCTACGAAATATAACTCGAGCACCTATGCCAATCCGGATGCCAAGATCAAGGGACTTTATGTTTTAATTTCCGTACTACAATCATGTTTTAGGTAATTGGAATTATCTTGACCCTTGTATGGAGCACATTCACACTGACTTTGAAGTCATGGCAGGCAATCCTGTCATACCCACATGTAATTTCAATTAAATAACTCATTGTTTGAAAATACAGGATGCTTTTTGGTCCTTAATATTATAACCAAAATTGGCTTTCTCAAAAAAAAGAAAAAAAAAAAGAAAAAAAAAAAAGATTCTTGATGGAGTCATGACAATCTATCATTTAATAGAGCTTTGAGAAATCTGTGTTTGGCTACTAATTGTAAAGTGATTCCTCTTCAGCAATGTCAAAGTTTGTGTTGTCAGCTTTTTCTGTTAAAATCCACGTTAATTCAAAAAGTCATACTCTGAATGCTGTAAAAGTTGACTACTTTCCAGGCTAACTATAGTTGTAAAGAAAAAGGTCATAAAAACAAAGAACTGAAAAAGGAAATTCGGAGCCAGTGTTCCAATGCTTTATCATAGTTTTAAGAATTAATTACTCAATTGGGTTCTAATCTATTGCTAAATGATATTTTGGTTCCTAATCTTTTTTTTTAACAGTTGAGATAAACCTGAATTCTTAAAAAAGTTACAAAAGATCCTTTTGTAATTAACGGATTAATCCACTTAATTACTGAGTTGGTCCATAAACTAATATATTATGATGATTTGATTTAAAAATCTTGAGAGAGATATATAAATTTCTTATTTTTTTTCGTTTTTAAGTTTAGTTTAGTATTAGTAAATTCAATTAAATTTCTGATTTTTTTTCTTTTTTAAGTTTAGTTTAGTAAATTCAACTAAAATTGATGTTTGAGCTAAAAGAAAATGAATGGGGATCAACCGAGTAGACCATTCTGCTAGAAAAAGATATTTTTCGTAATTTTTTTTGATAGTTCGTGATCATTTCATTTAACAAATAAAAGAATGGGGACTAATATCATGAACGCAATAGCTTCGTGACCAACCGAATAATTTATCTTAGTTTTAAGGGGACAAAAGCCTTATAAAATTAGTATACATTGTATTACAAGTTTTTAACATGTACACTTTTAAATCAGATTGCATTAACTTATTGATTAAAACTGCAAAACATACCGGAGGGGCAAAGTACAATTCCCAATTTTTTTTAATTAATAATGGGCTGTATTTAGATCATAAGTTTGAACTATAAGTTGGAATAAAAAAATTATATTTAAATTGGGGATTCGTAAATATGATTAAACGGGGGCTAAAATATGACAATTTGTTTTCACACCTGAGCTCTCTTAATCTGAATAAGACAATATATTTTCTAGTGCAACATGACGATGCCCTAATTATAGCCTTCCTCTTTATCTGGTATTTGATGTTTTGGACTTTTTGGTGTTACTCCTACCGACTCCAACATCGTGATTCTCAGATAAATTTTTTTGACTAGATTCTCTTGGATTTTGTCAAGTCAAACTCATCTCTCTCTCTCTCTCTCTTTTTGAATATCTAGATGATGCCTATTTGCTATCCATCATCCATATGTGATTATCTGTTGATGCTTTTCATGCAAAACTTTTCTGAACCATTTTTTTTCCCCTTCTACCTCTCGTTTTTCATGAATTGTCATAATTTGTTTGGGAGAGGAGAGTCATGATACGGCGGTGTGTGTGGGCGGGTTCAGCAGGTGACGGGTGAGTTGGAGGATTAGAAAATTTATTAAAACCTCAACCCAAAACTGCCCAACATGAATCTCATTCTATGCATCAAAACTTTTTCATTCCAGGGTTTCTTGAATTCTGTCTTGAGTTCTATTTGGTGGTATGAATGACTCAAGATCATGTTTTGCCAGCTTATTTACTAAAATCAGCAGGTATGTTTTCGTTTTTTTTTTTTTTTTTTTTTTCATATACATGGTTGAACTTCATGAATTGCAAAACCAGTTATTGCACTATATTGTTCTTGATGATGATTGGTTTGCTGTGATAAAAGATAGATTAGTTATGACTGTAGAAAGTTACGCGATACAACTAGAGATTAAATTACTTGGATTCTTACAACAATTTCACTTGACGAGTCAATATAATCTATCTCGTATTGAGAGATCAAGGATTCTCAAAATTTTTTAAATTCATGGATCTAATGAAATTCGGTGGTATATTTCATTCGCATTTCTTTTTTCATTAAGAACGTTTTGTAAAACTTTTGGAGTTTCGAATTTGGAAAAGTTGTTTCTTGGCCGACTCATGAAGAGTAGTCAATGTTGGATCAATTTGGGAGCAATCTCTACTAATAAGCTTTAAAAGAAAAAATAGATGCTCAAGTAATTTTCTACTTATTTTCTCTTGACTATGATATCTTTCCCAGATAATCTCTCAAAATAGCAAATTAAGTTGAGTGAAGAACTAACATAGTTTGGATGCTTTCTTATGATCATCTTATTATTTTGAAATCATAAGATAAATAGATAAATGGAGGAAATTCGACGAAACAAATAAGGATATTAATTTTACTGCCTTTTAGTTAGAACAATATTTATTCTATCTAATAGCTAGCGATACGGGTAAGCGTTGTGCCTAGTACTAAATGATCCACATATCAAGTTGTTGAGTCTGATTATTACTCTAATCACAAACTTTTTGTTTTGCTTTTACTCAGCAATTTCTCAACAGACTTAACATTAATAAACACCTTATTTTTTCTTCGGAAGATGTTAGTAAGTTGAGTTAAAAAAAAAAAAAAAAAAAAAGCCCTTTAAGATAGTTGTTTTGTAAGTTGAACACACAAAATACCTTTATAATAATTTTAGTTAAAAAGACAAAAGAAAAAGTTTGAATGCATAGCCCAATGGAAGTGAGGATTGACGAGAAGTGCACAATTTGTCTACAATTACTATTAACAATAAGAGAAGCAAGAGAAAGATCAGAGAAATTTAGGCTTATAATTCCATATTCAACTGATTAAGATATTAAGTGCCATGCTTACTGAAACATGAAAATAGAATGTTGGTAAAATGTGATTTTTATGTAGTTTAATAATATTTGCAATTTACTCTCTGGTCTTGAGAGGGAAAAAAATAAAGAAAATATATAAAGAAAAAGAAAGAAGGAATTTCTGAGTACCTTCTCAGTTTGCATTAATTAACAAGTATTCTTTCGGATAGTATCAATTAGCAGTGCAAGATTTCTTAGCATTGGAAAGTTTTCTCTTTTGTTTCAACAATTAGTTGTATTGCACACACAAACAAAACAAAACAAACAAAAATTAATTTTTATTTAAAAATTATCATGTGAAAGGTTATAGGACCACCACATATGGGAATGAAGGCAAGGACGAAGACACTAAAATAATGGCCTTCGTCCTTTATAACGATTAATATCCAGGCTAAACGAAAATTGTAATATAGTTTGATGCTAGCTTTTTTTTTTTTTTTTTTTATTATTGAAAATTAGGTGTTCTGTTTCTCCTCCTTTCTTTCTTTCTTTTTTTAGGGGGGGGGGGGGGGGGGGGGGGGGGGGGGGTGGGGTGGTGTGTGGGGGGGGGGGTGGGGGTGGGGGGGTTGGGGGGTGTGTGGTGGGGGGGGGGGGGGGGGGGGGGGGTGGGGGGGGGGAGCATACATCCAATAGAAAGGAACATCGTTCGCACCTATTCATTTTTTTTTTTTATTAATTTAACTGTTCCTTTCTTTTTCTTTTTCATGTCTTATAGTACATTATATATAGAACTAAATTGGGTGTATTATAATTATACTGATACAAATTCCAGGAGAGAAATATAGCGAAGGACAATAAGCAACAGATTCGGAATTTCAGGGGACAGCGTTAATATCACATAGCAATTATTAGACGACTTTGTGGATCAACTAGAAATCATAGAAAACTACGGGAGAGTACGTATATGGCTCATGAACATGTTTTCTGGGACCAAACAATAATAAGAAATAGACAGCCTAATTATATATTAATATTAGCTACATCTATGATTGATGTGCTGTTACGCAACACTACTCTTATAATATGCATGCATTTTGTTTGTGGCAGTTATATATATGTATATATATTTTTTTATATACACAAGCAGATGCATACATTCTCATGAACTAGATCGACCACAAGAACCTTCAAGAGGAGGATCAAGTATATACACACATATACATACATATATTTGTAATTATTTGTTTGGTTGGGGGACTTCGGTCAAGAGTAGTGTCTTCCATCACCTGCAGGGCAGTACACACTGCATATATATAGTGGCTAATCAAATAATTTGACATAAACGACTATTTTTTGTTTTGATTTAAAGGGTGGAAATAAGAGTCATAAGTGTAAAAAGATATTATGATTAGGTCGACACTTTTTTAGTGCTCTCATGATATCTATCATGCAATAATACTACTGCTCTAATTTATCAATAACGAGAAAAACGAATAACAAACTTGCAAATGTGCAAGTAAAATAGAATAGAACAAAATGGATGAAAAAGAAAAGTAGAAGCAACTGCCACAAATAAACAAAAAAAAAAAAAAAAAGAAAAAAAAAAAAAAGAGAAGCTACAAACAATCTTGAATTCAATATAGGGCTCAATCTACTCCTTTCGAAAACTAAAATAATGTCTCATTAAACCTTCTGATTGGTAAAATCTAAATGGAAAAACCTAAAAAAAAGAAAAATGAGTGCATGATCTAGCCTGGATGAACGAAGAAAAGACATAATTCCTAGGACAAAAATCGAAATGGTAGTAGACCTACCATCTCCCTACCACAGTATCACCAAATTTTCGAACATTAAATCACCAAGTTTGAGTAATCAAATGCACTACCTTAGAGACCAACAATTATCTGTAACATGATTTTCTACCTTTGTACTTTATACTCTATGTACGCCTAAGAATCGAGAGTAATTAGCCACCGAGCTCTATATATCCATGAGGACTATTTTGCTCCGACTAGGATGCAGATAACCGTAGCCAGCCATGATCTGTTCTCTATTTCCCCTGAATGTTTAGCTTGCCCAGAATGGCGAGATAATTTATAACAAAATTGCTCAAATTCCCAGAATCCAGGCAGTCAGCGTCCTTGACGCAAGCTAGGATAAAGATGAGTACAAAATTTAGATTTTTCCATCTTGGAAGATGATTTTATTATGGAAAATCTCCAATGGTCTGGAACGTAGAAATAAAAAGCACAACGGGAAGTAATTAATAAAATTCCAGTTTGATGCAATAAAATATTCGTCGGAAGCCTTATATCAATAACGCTCCAAACAAAGTAGCGTCGTGTAGGAAAAGTACTCTTCCACCAAATCTCCTCACCCCAGCTGATCAATGCCGGGTTGGTAACTATGCCTAATATTGAAATTGTATGTATCTTTCACTATAGTTTTCCCAAATTTAAATCCTTTCGAACATATTTCATCCTCCATGTTCGGGTTCGTTAAAACCTAATCCTCGTCTATAGTAATTTCTGAATACTTGCTCTGGAATTTCGGGATAAGCATCATTTTGTTACTAACCGTAAAATTTGCAACCATGACTGAGAGAGCTAGCCTCAAAAGCTTGAATTCCGAATCTATCAGCGATATGATATCCTAGTCAATAATCTAAACAGTAAATGCAAAACATAAATGCTACAATTTACTATAGCTGCCTAAACATTAGATGTTTTAAGACATAATAGGATTATGGTTATGATAAAAATACTCATCTTTTTAAAAAAGAAGATGCCAGCGAATTCTCTGTCAGAATCCTCCAGGCGAATTTCTTCAAGAAAACCTTGTTTATATCCTCTAATCTTCTAATAGCAAAACCTCCATTAGCATTCGGAAGCGTACACTTCTCCCATGCAACGGTTGCCCTTTTTCTTTATAGCATATATCGATTCTGGTTTTCCAATTTTTTTTATTTAATTCGTTCAAGGTTTGGGAACTACGATTCTTAATTTGGAAGAAAAATGAATCCCTTTACTCTCTTTCAGCATGAATATACTACTCAATCTGTATTGATTTCCTCTCCAGATGCACTAATTTATAAGTAGTACTTGTAGCTGCTGGGAGATTCATGATATTTGTTATTGTGGTAGATCTGGAATCAAAATTAAATCGAAGGGCTCTGGACTAGTACGTAATGAGGTAATAATTGTGTTCTTGACCAAAGATTAGTTGGTTTACAGAAGTGAAAAATTCAGTAACACAACTCTTAATTGTTTTCTCTCTAGAAGTACGTTTGCATTTGTTTTTTTCTTGCTGGATCTAGAAGAAAATTGTTGCATTGAATTCTTGGAATAAATTGGCAGATTGGGATATTTTGAGGAAAACATTGGACCAAAAACCTGAGAAGAAAAAATTATCTTCCAGACTTAGGACTTGAAATAAAAATAGTTTCAAATTGTGAAAAAATAAATTAATTTATTTCTTTACTTTACTTTCTCTTCTTATTTTCGTTTTGCATTTGATTGTTTTTCCATTTTATTTTTCACTTTTAAGCTTTACGATTGGAAGATCTTTTTAATTTTTTTTATAAATGTTTTATTATTTAAAAAATAATATATTTATATTTTACCCCTATATGCACTCATACCTCAGCTTATATGTTTGTTTATTATTCTCTCTATGATATGGAAATGAAGATATAAGTTTCTGTCTTTCTTTCTTTCCTTCTTCTTTCTTCTTTGTTTTTTTTTTTTTTGAAGTAAACAGAAATTTGATTATTGAACTTTATGTATAGATGTTTAGAAAACTACATGACTTCCTTATATCTTTGTCTAACTATAAACATTCACTGCCTGAAGTTTACTTTAACTGCATATATATGTACATTTAAAGGATCTTTAATAGATTGGCACTAATGTAATTTGCTCCAGATATAATATATGTGCTGAAACAAATTAATGATGTATAAAAGAGAAATCAATTTACAGATAATGAGTGGCTGCACGCCTTGTGTTTCACTACCTTGGGTTGGGCCGCCCCGGGTTGTAATATTTATTCCCAACTATTTATAATAATGTTATATCCCCTATTTCTTCCTTTAACATATAGGTTTTAGTTTTTCTTTTGCATGGGGAGAGAGAAACTGGTATCAAAATGATTTATGATGTTCTATATGTCTAGGTTGGCACCTCCTAAAGAACATATTCCAACTAAGCTCTCAACTCTAATTATTAAAAATAAAAAGAAAAGTCATATACAAGAAAAAAGGAAAGGAAAAATTAAAAAGCGTAGGCGCGTGAAAAAAAAAAAAAAAATGCCGCGTGCAGTGGAAAAGAAAGATCACCACGCACGCAGGCATTAGAACTAGAAAGAAAGAAAGAAAGAAAACAAACCCCCAAAACGGGGAGATGATCCCAAAAATCAAAGTCGGAACTAAGATTTTGCTGTCATAATTCTTCTTGTAGCAATGATTCTTTCTGAAGTAAGACAAATACAATCTTTGAGTCTGTCTACCCAGAATAAAGCCAAATTGATTTTGTGAAACAATTTATTATGCAATCTTGTCTAGCCTATCTGCAAGAATCTCTTGATTGAACAAACTCAATGGCCCAACTTGATTGAGTTGGGATCCATCTCTGAAAGGTCAATAGAATATATTCGAGAAGCTTTTTGACTGCTTTCTTCTGTCGTGCCTACAGGTGTTTACATGGAAAAAGACCTCGTCATTCAACGTGGATCCATTTTCGAACAAAAAACTTTCAAGAACGATAGGGAGAAAGACATCATGGATAAAAGCTTCCATAAACTTAAATTTAAACCTACATAACAATTAACCTACGTCCGCAACATTGTTATTTAAAATTGATGTAACTACTCATTAATTAAAAGATCATTGTCACTTGCATTTTCTTTTTCTAGTGTACACTAGTTGTACGTCATGCGTATCGAATAGACGAACAAATCAGAGCAAAAAAAAAAAAAAAATTCATGTGGTGATGACGTGACAATCACGTGACAAGTAGGGAAATGAGGAGGAAAAAAAAAAAACCATTGGCTCTTTTAAAGTATTGCATAGATATGACCCCTCTCTCTCTCTTTCAAACCCTAGCTAGGGGATAGGTCCTCTAATTCTATAAATTCCTCCTACAATATATTCTCTGTTCCATTAATTTAGGCATCTACACTATGTCGTCATGAATTTGGCCAGTAAAATTAGAAATTCTATGCTATTCCCTACAAAAAGTTGGTGTGAAAACTGCAAACAGTTAGTGACCAAATTACCGAGATGATTGGTCCCATAACACATACGTGTTATATCGTTATCAATATATATTTTACGTTCCACCCACTTAGACAATATTTCTATCTATACATATAGATATATATCAAACAATTTAATGATCAACTGTCAATATCACTATCTTTGGTTGTCCTTATTATTAGCTTTTATATCTAGCTGTTGAAGGTGATGTCACTGCCGATAGAAGTTAAGCCAACAAATAAAATGTAGTAGTTGATGGCTAAAGCAATGATTTTGGAATAGAAATATTTAATTTCCTATATATTATTTTATGATTATATATAATACAAACATATATATAGAAGTAATAATAATGATAAAAAGAATATCTATATTCGGAGCGTAATATATATATATATATATATATGTATACACACACACACACTTTCCTCTTCATTGATCCACTACATTAGGCATAACGGTTGAGAAAAACTGAAACCTAGAAATGGTGGTCATAGGAGTGATCGACAAGCTTTGAGCTCTGATGTTAACGTTGGTAAAAAAAAAAGAAAAAAAGAAATTGCTTTTACAAGTTTGAATTTATAATGACTTTGAGTTAAGAAAAAGTACGATAATTAATTGAGTTACTTGAATTGCTCTTTAACTAATTAAAATTATGTGCCTTACTAAAAAGACTAACCGAGTATGTGGTCCTTAATTTGGGTCAAGACATATAGATATATATATATATATATATATGCACACAAAAAAAATAAAAAAAATGAGAGCTCGAAAGACAACCTTGCTACACGTAATCATCGTTGAAAAACAGTAAAGATATGATGAAATTAGCACAGATTTTGCAGACCCCACATCAAAACTTTGTGCTAATTTTGTATTGATAAGAAGTACTTGCTAGTTGCTAGGTTATTTACATAATGTGAATGGTTTCGAGCAAGTGAAATTATGTTGGTGTCGACAGTCGACGTATATACATACATACATATATATATATGTACAATTCACGTGTATCAGACGTAATGGAAGTGGTTTTATTATAAACCATTTTCTGGTTGTCTTCCTGTCGCATGCCTATTTAATTGTACTAATTTCCCTTTATTAATTTTCTTATACTAATCTTATATTCTTAATTCACTATGGTACCTAAGGATATACTCATTATTGGTACAATCGTTGTCTTTCAGTAGAAAGAATAAAGAAATCCCATGCATTAGCTAGTTAATAAGACAGTATTATTAATTCTCTGTTCGGAAAATATTTCATACTAATCCAGGTAATCCAGGTAGAAGATTTTTTTTTTTTAAAGAGAAGGGACAACTGATATCAGGGTAAGATCAGATATTCCAACTAGATTAACTCCCAAAACCTTGACCCATCGCACACCAAACCGCTAACTTAATTTACCAAAATAAAAAGAAAAAGTAGAAAAGTTCAAGAGAAAGAAAATCAAGATAATGTAATCCCAACGAAAAATCCCACCCAAACTAAAAAAAACCACTTAACTGGTTGAAACTGATTTCAGAAAATTAAGCCGAGATTATACCTCAGAAAATTAGTTCCTATAATACTTCTCAATAAAAACCTTATTAGTAAGGCCTAGAAGAAAAACCCTAGTAAGAGAAAAAGAATGTCTAGGCTAGTTAAGCATACAAAATTACATTAGGATTTGATCAACTAGAAAATAAATCCTTTATTTGGTTTGTTTTCCACCAAATTCAAGAGGTTATTTTATTTTATTTTATTTTTTATTTTTTTGATAATAACAAGAGATAGGTTGACAAAAGTACTAGATTCATCTCTGGAACTGTGTTTTAGGAAAAAAATCAAACAATAAATGCAACAGCCAAAACGAAAATATCATAAAACCAAGCCTACGTGTATAAAATTAGTTAAGTATAACACCGTAAGTGTTTTCTTTTGCCATGGAGATTTACAGACAAAAACCCTTATACGTGGCATGATAAAGTATAGAAAGTCTGAGTTTAGATGTATATTGGGTAGAAACTTAACAGAGAAACCAAATCAGTTTGTTTAGCTGACACTACAATTATTATATACTCATATATATATTTATTTGTATATAAATATGCATTGTTTTAACTCCTTAATAATATTGAATTAATAACCTCTTTTTTATTAGGTGACATGAATGATATTTAATGTATATATATATATATCATTTATTTAATCATCCCTTCTGATGTGAGATGTTGATCCACCAGGCAAAGAAATGTAGTCCAACAAGCAATCTCTCTCTCTCTCTCTCTCTTCCCTTTCTCTCAGGGCTAGTGAAAGATGATTTCACTATTATATCTTTCGTGAAGAAGGTGTTAAAAGGGGTTCTTTTTCTTCCTTTTTCTAACTAAATTTTAGAATCTCTTGAGGTGGTTCGGGGTTTTCTTGAGGTTAAAGCTTGAGCGTGCCGACATGGAAAATGAGGTACAAAAAAAAAAAAAAAAAAAAAAATATATATATATATATATACACACACACACACACACACACACACATATATATATATAGAGAGAGAGAAGGACCCAAACTTCTCGTCCTTTTTCAGTTTGACTGTACGTGGCCTACTGATGTGATGCTTTACTACGAGTTTAGGTTTGATATGTACAACAAAGTTATAATATATGAGCAAGAAAGTGGTCCATCCTTAATTAGGGAAAATACATTATGAAAACTATGGTTATAGAAGTCGACGGAAACATATTTGGAAAAGTATGAACTTATTATACGTAGTAATTTGGCAGCCTATGAACAAATTTGCATGCATAACATTACTAGTGCCAACTCTTTGATATCTTAATTATTGTTTGGGTTTTAATGAGAAATTATTAATACAATTAGATATCCAAAAAATGCCAGCTTTGGAATCACCTACATGGTTCTCATGGGGAAAAAATAATAATAAGAAAAAAAAAAACCTACATCATAAGGCCATTAAGGCCTAAAATGTAGGAAAATAAACCGAACATTAACTAAAGCAATTAAGAGGAAAACCACAATGTAGAAACTTATGATAAAAAAAATTAAGATTTTGTTAATTTAAAACCTTTTCCACTATGAGCTCTAAGTTGATCAAATGATTTTTTTTCGTATTAGGTACTTAGTAAGTTGGTAAGATTTTCTATTTTTTCAACCGAAGATTAAATGATACTACTCTTTATTAACCTAGACGAACATTTTTATCTTGACACAAAGTAAGGCCATACCAATTTATTAGTCTATATCAATGTTATTAGTCCATGTTAATGTTTTATTTGTTACAAAAAGTGAAAATAACATATATTTCTTTATATTTCAATATACAATGCTATTTCTACCTTTTGTTTTTATTTTTGTGCTTTGGAATTTGTAAAAGTGAACATTTAGTATTTAAATAAATTAAAAACAAAAATATTATAAAAATTACATGATTAAAGTTAAGCCAACGACCAATGAGAATCAAATGTTAAATTTGGTATTGACTATACCTTATAATAAATTTGCCACAAAATTTAGTACACGGTAAATTTGGCATCAAATATAGCACTCCATTGAAGAGCAATTTTTTTTTTATCCAAATGCCAAAATTTAGCATTAGTATAACCTTTTAGCATTGTATTGAAGATACTCTAAAGAAATAGAAATTAGTTATATATAGTTTTTATGTTGAGAAAATAGATTTATTACAGCTTTTAATTAGTCCGTCATGTGTGTAAATAGTGCATCGAGTGTCAACAAATTTTTGCCTACCAAGAAGGATATTATAAACATCATTAGATTTCCTTTGTACACTAATTACTTTAACTTGTTATAAAAGTCTCATCTTTCTTTAACTTAATAAATTACTAAACTAATATATTCCACCCTTCTTGGGAAATTAGAAAATATTGGTGGTTAATGTATAGTTATATGCGTATATATATTTATATATCTTGTAAAGGACAAAGGGGAAAGGACGAAGAAGCATCAACAAATTCCTTTGACGCATTCCTCATGGGTGAGGAGGAACGTCTTTGGGATTTCAAGATGGAGTGGAATTTAGAGCGCTTGCCGCACCAACTTCTTCTCTAACTTAGCTCCATGGTCAAAATCCTTTCATGTCCTTTTCTCTGTGCACCTATTGTGATCTAACCAAATCAAGTTTTTATGCCATGTACATTAACGATTTTCATTTTCATGTATATATAATTGCTGAATATGTTTTTTCAATCAATGATTTTTTAAGCATTTCTTTTTGTAAGATACACTAAGACGTGTCCATCAAACAACATTGTTACATTTTGTATTCAATGGAAACATTGTTGATATATATAATATATTTTAGTTTTTTTAATGAGAATATAATATATTTTAGTTGGATACGAAATAAACTCACATAGTACACATAGACATATATCTATTATTCTATAGATGGTGAAGTACATATCATATACATATATATATATATATATATATGTGTGTGTGTGTGTGTGTGTGTGTACATATAGGGAGGGACAGAGGGAGATAGGAACCAAATGAATGAGTATACGTGGAAGAGACTCCACCACGATGATTGCCAAGTGAGACACCAAACTCTCAAAATATTAGCCAATATTGGAGGACATAAAGTGATTGACGTTTTTGTTTTTTTGTTTTTTTGTTTTTTTGTCTCTCTCTCTCTCTCTCTCTCTCTCTATTTTAACTACAATAAAGAAGTGATTGCATTAAGCTTATGCGACACTGCCAATATAGTATCAACCATTATATCTTCTAGCTTATTAAACTCAAGTGGTAGATATTGCCCTCATGAAAGTGTTGTAATAGGATAATATTCTTTTTGCTTACATATTAGATTATTAGAAAAAAGGAAGTTTCGCGAAATTAATCAATTCTTTATATAAAGGTTTTTCAATGATTACAATATTACTTCATATATATAATTGGCAGCCGATAATGATTTTGTTTTATTATGAACTTCAATTTTATCTATCCAAATCAGAAAGTATACGGATATTTCTAGGTAATTGTCAACAAAGTGTAAGATATGTTTTTTGTTTTGTTTTACTTTCTATTTTATTCAAAGTGGACATTTTTTTTTCGTGATAAAAAATCTTCTGGGCATGCACTTTTATTAAATGTAAGAGAAAACCCTCTAAATTTCAAACCTGCTGAAACATATAAGATCCTAAAAACTACTTCTCACCAACTGAGCTAGTTGCGATACGCATTGATCAAAGCGGATATTCTAGTAGTGGTACAGTATTATGAAAAGTTGGAGCTATTGGTAATCTAATTTTTGTTTTGATAAGGTTGTGTCTTTGTTTTCCACTATTTACATACATAATACAGTACAAACTTTTGCCCACGGCACAAAACAACAATACCTAGGTACTAAAGCTCAAATATATAATTCAACAGATAAAATACACGTAAAAAATCTACTGAGATGGGCAACATAACAGGATAATAATTATCAAAGTGTAAAATGACATAGTGAATGACGTCCATGATATAAAGGTAACAAGGAGTGGTACATTGAGGAGTTCATGAACGCGCGCATATTATATACATATTTATTTATACGTATATATTTTTAACTTTTCTTTTTAATTTCCTTGCAAAAAGGAGCTCAATATTAGATAGAAATGAGAGAGTACAAAAGCTAAGGCCATAGATTTCACAAAGAGGACCCATCGATTTTCATAAACGTGACCATATATAGAACCATGCAATGAGTGACGAAAGAAGGGTTCCTTTTTGTTGCGTGCATGGGAAGAGTTTCTCTGACCAACCAATAGTATGCCACCTGTTCCCTGATGTAGGCTTTCACTTTTTTCCCTTCCATTATCAATTTTCTTTTGTTTCATTATGGTTTTTTTTTTTTTGGGTTATTTTCAGAAATAATCCTTATACCTTCAGTCCCAAGTATACATCACTACCTCGAACTTTTCTAATATTACATAATCCATAAAAACGAAATAGAAATTGAACATGTTTAGATCCCGTGCGTTTTAATATTAAGGCTAAAATCGTAATTAAATATTTAGAAGGGAAATCGTATCTCCGCAATAGCACTATGATGTCATATATACATTTTTTTTATTATAATATAGTTTGTCTAATATGTCTTTAATTAAAGTATGATTTTCTTTCAAAATATCTCTGAATGAGATAGAACACAAATATTTAATTATGACTTTACTGATAAATAAGGCTTATGCAATCAGAACATGTTCAATTTTTTTTTTTTATATATAAGTTTTACAGAATATTCACAGTGGGTATGATGTTTAAATCAAAAATCAGAGACTAATATCACACAAAGGCCATTTATGAAATCAACTATTTTTCATTTTGAAAACTGGATTTTTTTTCTTTTGGCGCGCCCTAGATTAAGAGGGTGCAATATTGTTATGATATTTTTGTTGCATTGTTTTTTTCAATTTGATCTTCCCAATAAAATCTTGTAACTGCATTGACTTGCTCAAAACGTGATTAACTATTTAACGGTAATTGTTGTGGTGCAATAAGAGTTGGCCTTTATATTGTTTTGGGACCACTCTAGGGCCAAATAAGACAATTTTTTGGTTTTGATGTGGTTTTTTTGATGATGTCGGACTTGGACGGAAATTTAGGGTTCATTTGGTTTATGAGTTTGAGTTGAGTTTTTGACGTTTAAGTAGTAAATTTTGTTGACTTTTCAGAAAAGACAAAAAACTTTTTGGGAAAAGACAAAGACTTTTGAGGAAAAAGACAAAACTTGAGCTTGAAAACTTGAGTTTGAGCTTGTGAACCAAACAAGCTATTAGTGTTTTTCGGTGGAAATGGGTGAATGAGAAAAACTCGTTACTCTGCCACAATGTACAATACTTTTCGGCCAAATACCATCCTTTAGGCTTCAAAAAGGCATTTTTTCTGTTTTGGGGGGTTTTTTTTTTGGGTAGTAAGTTGACTTATGAATTTTGGATTCCAATTCCAATTTCATTTCCTTATACATTGAGTCCAATAGTTTCCATTTCCGTTTTCTGTTCAGTACTTTCCATTTCTGAAAAAATTCATATTTTATTATTTTTAATTAAATTTGGCTGTTTTTGTTTAGTTTCCCATTCGTATTTGACCTATAAATAGGGACGCTCTTCTGTCTTGAAAGCCAGCTTTTGATGATTATTAAAACTAGTTTTAGTGTTCACTCTTTCTCTCCAATTTTCTGTATATTATGTGTAAATCAACAGATCTTAAAGTTATTATCCTGATATTTTGTGTGAATTAACATGTATTTATCCCTTTATTTTACTATTGTTATTATCATTCTAGGATACGCTTCTGTGCTATAGCAGTAGTATAGTTGAACTAGTACCTGATTGAATTTGCTTCGTGTTATCTTGATTATGTTTAAAATCTGACCTTTAGGAATGGTCGGAGTCCGAATTAGTAGGATTACAATGTAGAAATGAATAAGAATATTATATCATGAATTTGAGCATTAAGGGCATGTTTGGTGGACTGTATTAGAATACTGTATTGTATTATTTTATACTAATTCAGTGTTAGATAAAATCATTGGATTGTATAAAAGAACACGGGTTGTAAATTGACAACATTTATATTGTATTATTTTATACTAATTATACAGTGCCTGAATCATTGCGGCTTTAATTACTATGCGATGAAGTTGTGTCTCCAGAAATTGTACATAGGAGGCTAACTTTTGAATTAGTTTATGATGATGTAGAAGTGTGGTCAAGAAAGCAAGCGTCTTATCACTCTACTTGATTATTTGATGGTATTTAGTTAGGATGTTTTTGCTAGTTTTTATATCAGCTATCCTTATATCATTTTTTGCTTTAAAGAAGAAAAAAAAAAAAAAAAAATCCTTTTAGATACATGGATACACTTAAAAAACAACATTTATTGAAACAGTAAATAAATTAGCTAAGGGAAGGGTTTTGACGTGCTTGGATACACATTAAAGTATCATTATTATTATTATTTTGCTAAAACACATGAAAGTATTTGGTGTAATTTGGACAATGGTAAATATATATTTATATCTAATTTGACTTTTGTTCGTCCCTACTTAAATTTTAAAGATATTATTGAGATTTTAGAAAATACATTTATGTGGAACATAGGCAACAAGTCAAAGGTGGATTTTGCACCACTATCTCATTAACAATAAATATCAAGGTGTATTGTGTGATACTCGAAAATGGAGGGTCCCTTTTTTGATAATAACATTTCTAGATAAGACCTCAAATAGCGTCTATATATACTGTAATTTTCTTTTATTCATATATATGTAGAATACCACAATGCGTGAGATTTTTAAAAAAAAAAACTTTAGGATCATGGATTTGAATTCTACACATTTAGACAGTCATAGATGATGTGAATTTATGAATAGGTTTTCTAATTATTGAATTTGATGGAAAATTAGATATATGAGTGAGAGCCGCCACATTTAAGACATGATCATCTATGTATTATATATCCCTATATATACATATATATAAAATAATACCTATGTATCAAACAATTAACCTGCTCGTGTGACATTTTCCAACTTCTGGCCTAACACTATCAAGACAAACTTGTAAATTGACATTGCATGAATATATTAATAATCCTCACCATCATGGACAATGAGTAATCAAGAGTCTGGTCTTAGTTGTGTGTTATGTGGGACATATTTGACTATTAAGCACTAGATCGTCGTCGTCTACCTATGATTAATATATAATATAATTAAAACATACATATTTTCCTTTGCCGTTGAAAAAACATGGTAAAAAATAATTGCGATGGGGAACAAAACACAAATACTTTATAATGTTTGATTCTAATAACATTTTAGTTTATACAAACCCTACAGTAGGGGTAGGTGTTACATAAGCTCTACTATATATTGAATATTTTGTATTTCGTATATTTTTTCTTTTTTGATAATACACTTTTATAATTTAAATAGAAAAGTGTGTGTAGTTGTTATGCAAGCAAATGGCAAACTAGCACGTCAGTCAGCTTCAATGTGATTGGGGGGACAAGACCGCGATGGCTATATAAATACAAAGGGTGTGGTTGATGGTTGGATTGGAGGGAGGCAGAGCCAGTTAAAAAAAAAAAAAAAATCTTCTTAGAAAAATATAGATAGAAGATATGGGAAGATCTCCCTGTTGTGATGAGAGTGGCCTCAAGAAAGGCCCTTGGACACCTGAAGAAGATCAGAAGCTTGTCAAGTACATACAAAAACATGGACATGGAAGCTGGAGAGCCCTTCCTAGACTTGCCGGTAAATATTTTTCAATAAACTGAGAGAGTAGATAACTGATGTCCGAATTTTTACCACATCTTATGTATGCATCAATTAACACAATTTTCCGAACTCACTCTCTCTTTCAATTGTGTCATCTTTGATTTTGTGCAGGGCTGAACAGATGTGGCAAGAGTTGCAGATTAAGGTGGACAAACTACTTGCGGCCGGATATCAAACGAGGGAAATTCTCCCAAGAAGAAGAGGAAACGATTCTAAATCTTCATTCCATCCTTGGAAACAAGTAATTTATCATATTTTTACCTTTAGCCTAATTGAACATCCAAAGTTTTTCTCCAAAGTAACAAAACATCATGCTTCTTTGACTTGTTGCAAACCATCAGGGTTTGCTGTATGTTGTCATTTTTTCTCCGTGAGGGTCCTTCCGTCATGTTCGGCGAATAGAAACCAAAAAGAATTATTGGACACTTTATTTTACTCTTAAAAAATATTTATTTACTTGAATAGAGAGCAAGTTTCTTCTTCATACATAAATTAACCTTTCTTTTCCTATTTTGATGACTAGATGGTCAGCAATTGCGAGCCACCTGCCCGGCAGGACGGACAACGAGATAAAGAATTTCTGGAACACCCATCTGAAGAAAAAGCTGATCCAAATGGGAATTGATCCGATGACTCACCGTCCGAGAACCGACATCTTCTCTAGCTTGCCTCATCTCATAGCTCTGGCTAATCTCAAAGAGCTAATCATGGACCACCCTTGGGAAGAACTACACGCCATGAGATCAATCCAAGCTGACCAAGCCCTTCAAATGGCGAAACTCCAATACTTACAATATCTCCTCCAACCTCCGAACCCTACAAACACTAGTAACTTAATCAATAATTTCGCCACTACCAATGACATGGATCAGTCCATCAACAGCCTCCAATCTGCCCAATATGATTCCATCCCTTTCGATAATCTGCCCGACTTGTTGCAAATCTCCGACCACTCGGCGCCATTACTCTTGAACAAACAACAAGTGGTTGATATTAACCACCCACAGGATTTCACAGTGTTCAGCCAAGGGGAAGATGATCTTCATCAGATGAATATTTTCACAAGTTCCTCATCATGGATTAACCCTAATTCCTCTGTGAGTCCTACTCCTTCTCCTCCTTCTGTGGCAGCGGCGGCGGTGGAGACAACGTCGATTAGCAATCTGCCGAGTGGCGACGCGTGCAGTGGTTCGAACTACGGAGCTGTTCCTTCGGTTTGGCCCGACCTTCTCCTTGATGACACTTTGTTTCAGGAGATTGCTTAATTTAGATAAATTTCTTTGTTAGTTGTTCCCCACATATTACAAATATATATATATATATATATGCTGTGTATTATTATGTTATATTTGTATTGTTCATATGATATGTACAATTACCGGTGATGAGAGGGCTAGGACGAGTTCCTAGAATGTTGCTGATGGCATGCACGAGTTTCAGAGTATGCTAGCTACAAATTAGCTAGGACAATTCTATAGAAGAAAACAAGGGAAAAAAAAAAAAAAAAAAAAAAAACCTTGCACGTCAAGGACGTACTATAGTTCTTATAATTATATGTTTACAGTTTTTATTAATATACAAAAGTCCTCTTTGGTTCCAAAACAGTAATATTCTTCTGGCTGTATTACATATAATTATAATATTTAGTCTCATTTGTTTTGAAATTTATTCGATTAAACTGGCATCGCCGGTAAGGTAGCCTCTAAAATTGACTAAATTTAGTGTACTTTTCCAAGGTGGTGTTTTCTAACATCTTAGTTTTTTTTTTTTGGTTGAATTCTAACTTCTTAGGTTAATGCATAATATATATATATATATATATTTGAAACCACATAAACTAAAATGCTAGTCATAATATGATGCTAGCAAAATTTTCTATGCGTCATATGTGCTAGATTTACTCCAATTTTGGAGTATTATAACTTGATTCCACGTAAAATCGAACTTTTCGTTTCACACATAAAAAGAGAGTTTAATTAGCATGAAGCAAGAAAAGTACATCCCAAATAGGTACTCTCTTAAATAAAAAGACAAACTCACATTTCCAATTTTCATGCCTTTAAAATTTTCCTCTTTATAGGAGAAAAATATTTTTGATTACATTTTTCGTAAGTTAAATATATACAACTGCGCGGTTAAATGTTTACATTTTCCACTTATGGATGTCAAGCTTTCTCGGATAACAGTTGTTCCTTTTCTCTAATTTATAAAAATAAAAATAAAAAAAAATTTTAAAATCCAATAATCTATTTGTATTTTCCACCACGACCTGAAAAACAAAAGATATATAGTGAGCTACAAATTATATATGCATCATCCTAACATATATATACGTATATATATATATATATTATATATATGGTACATAATTAAGTCTTCACGTTCACACATAAATTAAATTGATGGCATTTTTTTTTATTTTTTTATTTTTAAAATAAATACTCTCCTTCTGCTCCACTTTGGTTTTAACATTAATATTTTTGTTCACCGTACATATCACAAAAGTAGAAAATACTTTATTGTTATTTACACAATCATTCTGGGGTTCATTGACCAAACATTTCGACTTGTACCAGCTACTATAACCACTCTTATGGATAACTCGGAGCTCGATTTCTTGTTTGCAAAGATAAAACAACGTTTAACCTTGAGAGCTTTTTGCCTTTCTAACACACAAAGACACACACAAATATATCTTTATATATATGTGTGTGTGTGTGCATAACATATATATTTATGAAATATTTATAGAGAGAGAGAGAGAGAGAGAGAGAGTTGACCATGGCATTAATGTCAAACAAGTGACGCAAAAAGGTTTCTCAATGATAAGAGAAGTAGTTATGATTTAGGAAGCACAAAGTATGATTTTGAGAAATTTGCGACTTTATCTAGTCAAGAATTGGATAGCTAATTGCCACCAAATGAGTTACCTTATATATATGAATGACCTTTTAATTACCGCGAAAAACTGTTACATTTTATTATTATTTTTTAATAAATCAACTAAGCCCCAACAGCTACAGCGGAGTAAGTCTTCTATTTTAATGTAGGCGTACATTATTTATTTTATCTAAATAACTTTAAAAAAATTATATAACAGGGTTTTTTAAGAACTACCAGATACGTATATATATAAGAATCATAAAAAATATTATATTAAATTGTAACGAGTTTTTACATTTTAAAAGTGCTACATAATAGCTTTATTTTCAATACGATTTAAAAAAATATATCTCGATATATATGATCAAACTATCATTCAACCATTATTCCTATTATTAAGTTGTGTTTCTTTCCTTATAATATAGATAATGATTTTGGACCTAAGAGTACTAAAGTCTTTAATGGGAATCGTTAGTATAAAGATAATCAATTTTAAGTGGGAGCAGAATAAAAAATCTTAAATTTTTAATAGGAAATCATGCCTACTTGACCATAGATGGCTCGGTTCCTAATTTAGTCTATGCTAGACACATAAGTTTGAAAGGTAAGATTCAAAACAATTCCAATTCAACTTGAATTAATTTTTTTTTTCGAAATCCATAACACCTTTATTTTTTCTCTCTCAAACATCAATACAAACAGATTCTCTATTTGAAGTAAAATCATTTATATTTTCCTTTTCAAAAATATGTCCCGAGTAGATATCTTAGATGAAATAAATGTCTCACGTACGTTATCTATTTTAAGCGAGTCTTAAAGCTGCAGTGTTTGTTTCCACATCCCTAATATTTTTTATTAATCATCTTGCGTGATAAAAGCTGAATTTTCTTCATTAGAATAGAAGGCAGAGACTTTTTTGGAAACATTTTTGTCCTTGAAGAAACAAGATCAAGACGAGATTAGTTCTAAAGGATAGGCTGATCATCAGAGAAGACTAGCTAGTGAAGTGGTATAGCTAGTGGACGTGGTTATAATTATATAAAAAGCAAAACATCAGTTCCATTTTCTAACGGACTATTTATTTGTTTATTTTCATAAACAAGCTGACTGTTTCGTGGGAAACTAGCATTATATGACCTTATGTAATCACTTTCTGTATCTATTTATAGATTACTTTGTATGATAGTATCTACTAAATTTTTAAAATTTGGTAATTTAGTACTTAATTTTTTTTCTTGACGAAAAACCATATGTATTTACAACTTTTGACACATTTAGTCCTTTTTGCTTGTTCATTAACATTTGAATGGTTTTTTTGCACATAACTTATAGGCAACAACCGAAGAAGGTCATTGTTGGTCATTCAAACCTAATTTTAATAAACATCTTTTTAAATTTAAATTCACGTTTAAAGTTTAATTTTCATGCTCTAATTAAGATTATTAATTTACCACAGTGTTATAATTTGTCCGAAAAGCTTTTGCCCAACACGAAAATGTTAAGTTCTAAAAATGCAATTCTTTTTTTGCTTAAAAAAAATATTTGTTCTAGCAGTAATACCATAAAAGAATACGGTTTGCATGCATAACCCTTTTTTAAGGAAAGTAAAAAAGTGTGTGCAATAATTAAATCAATCTGTAGTGCCAAAGCTCCATTAATTCTTCTTCTTAATTTGAATATAACTGAATTAATTAATTATATAGTTCCATGTTCTAATAAGTTGGACTTTTAGGAAAATTGATGGTGAGCATACATGACTTTAATTTAGGCTTTATTTCTTCTTTGCACCCACAACAAATTTTCTACAAAAATTTAATTTAATTTTCTGGACACATGGAATGCACCATATATAAAGTTCTCAATGATTATTAAAAAAAAAAAAACATTATTTCTCATACTGTTTCCACTTTTTATCATCATTATTATGCTTTACAACTTATAAAAAAGAACTTTTACTACTTAAATAAATTAAAAATAAAAATATTTGTAATAAGTACATAAAAAGTCAAGACAACAATCAATAATAATCAAATGTTAAATTTGACATTGACTATACTTTGTAGCAAGTTTATCACAAAGTTTAGCATATGAAAAATTTAACATAAAAAGAGCACTCTATTGAAGAGAACTTTTATTTTTATTTTCTTTTTATCAAAATGTCAAAATTTATCTTTAGCACATTCTAAGTATTGTGACGGAACCACTTGAGACTAAGTGGGAGCAATCGATAATCGTCGTTATTGACTTTTTAGTGTCTTTTTTTTTTTCTTCTTTTAAATTGAGGTTCAAAGAATTTATGATTTTTTCATTTCACCTCTATTAGAAATGCCCTCGCTAAACTTTAAACATTTTATTTTTTTTTCTATATTGAAAAAAAGAAATTAATGTGCCCCCAAGGCTAGCTTTGTCACTAAATATGTATCACAGTAGCGCTTCTGTGGCTAAACATAATTTGCCTATTTCCCATGACACAAATAAACATTTAACAAAATTTATTTTAAATTATCCATTTATGATGATGATTCGATAATCATAATCCGCGTATGCGTAAAATTTTTCTGTTTGCTACCATTGCCATTTTATCAGTCGGGGTGAGGAGATTTTTTAAGGCACTAGTTTTAGGTGATTCAAGGAAATGATTGACTTCTACGGGGAACAAATTTTTTTTTAATATATAATAACTGAGCTTTTTTGGGCTAGAAAAGTATGGTCGCTTTAGTAAATCTCATATTTATTAGAGATATTATACTAAATGATAATATTCAAGAAGTGGTATTGGCAAAAAATTTTAAAATATTTTAAGAGAATAGAAAATTTTTAAAATTTATTCATATGTATGGTCAATTTTACCCAATAGTTGACCTTTTCATTTACGGTCTAAATTTTACCCTTATTATTCTCCTTTTTATTTATGGTTTAAATTGATAATTTTTTCTTTTGCCTGATTTCAAAATCCTTCTTTTATGGTAAATGTATCCTAATTTAAATAAAATTTAAAATTTATAAACAGGAAAACAATGTTATGAAGACAATAAAAAAACCACAAGTCTAGCAATTTACAGTGGTATCATTTTGAAATTTAATGACATCTATTATGTATATATACAACCATAATGACAGATTTATCATTATACAATGATATATAAAGGAAGAAAAATGAGGAAAACCATAAGACACATATAGTATTGCATAACAATATCAAATATAGATAATGACATGTATGCATCCATAATGAAAGTCTAATTGACATTATTTTTAATGATATATACGTATATAATGACATGTGTAAACCCCACAATGACAGTACCTATATTATGTAATTATGATTTTGGTGATATAATTAAAATATTAAAAAATTATAAAGTGTAAGAGTAATTATGTCATTTTAACTTAGGATTTTATCCTTTTAAAATATTCCTAATCTTTTGATCGATACATTTCGACTTCAATAGCTATATTTTGTCTTTTTTTTTTTTTTTTTTCTACAAACCCCTATTTATTAACATGTTTTTAAACCTATTACTTGAGGAAAAACAATTATATGCATATTTTCCTGTTCTGGAAGATTTCAATTGTAATTAAGGAAACATATCCGTCCAATATTAATGTTATATAAATTGCACCAAAGAAAGTGAGAAATTTTTTTTGTCCTCCCTATATATAGGCAGCTATTCACCGGCTATTTAATATTGATACTCTTTAAACTTGTTACTTTGACGATTTATCCACCATATATTTAATTCTATTTATCCTCTGAAATTATTAAATTGTTGCAATGTATCCCTTTTAGTTAATTTTTACATTAAAATGAAGATTTGAAAATTTTTTTTATTGGAAATGGGGTTTTTCCAGTGACACATAATGCATATGTGGATTTTTCATAACTCAATTAAAAAAAAATTTAATTCATAAGGCATACATTACAATAATTTAGCAAGTACATGGAGTCAATTGTCAAAATTATAAATTCAAAGGGCAAGTTGCAAAAAAAAAAAAAAAAAGAATGATAAGTTTGACATCTGCACTAAATATCCTATTAAATATTCCCTTAATGAGCAGGTGAACTCTGTTACTTTTCTAAGAAGGAATTGACTGCCCTATATACTTTCCAAGTTGTTGATCATATATATATATATATATATATATATAAAATAGTCTTAACTAGTTTAATCTGAGAAAAAGTTCTCAATGAGTAAAACACTATTATTAGTAGCCGTGTAATAATGATCAAGATATCGGATGGCGCTGAAGTTGTTGATCTAAATTTTGAGTAAGATACAAATTTTGAGCTGGTGTTGAAAAGAGAGTGAATATTTGACAAAAATTTAGCTTCTTGGCTTCTCCTCAAAGCAACATGAAAATATTAATTGAGCAAAATAAACTTTGAGAAAGGTCGCACATAATACGTATTGCATGGTCCTCTTAAAACGATCGTCCTTGAAAAAAAAAAAAAACAATATAACAAATGGGAATAACTAATAATATCAAAATTAAATAGAACATCTCAATTAAATTGACACTTGATAATATTAAAAGGATTGTCTCTTCATAGAATAGAAAAGCTATTAAAAAAAACACCGTTATATGAAAATTTTACGAATAATTTAAAGTGAAAAATGTTTAAATACATATCTTGTTACACTTATTTTTTGGATCAGAAAAAGTGATGGATTTTCATAAAGAACCCTATAAACAATATATATGTTTGTGGGTGTGTGTTATGCGTGTGTATACAGAATTCTACTCCACAGTACCGAATCCTTCTAGAACTTGGTTGGATGGTGAACAGACAAACTTCTTTACATGATTAATTTACGTACATTTTGATTAATATTTTCATAGAAAATAAGTGTATTCATTTCTGATGTTTTCTATTATTAATATATGTGTGTGTGTGTGTGTGTGAGGGAATGTACATACATATGGATAAGCACATTATCCGGAAAGACTGACATAATAAAGGCCGGCATTCAACCAAATTTATTGAAGATAAAAAAAAAAAAAAAAAAAAAAAGGAAAAAAGAAAACGAATGTTCTAGAATAAAAGTGTCCAAGAAAATTCACACTACATATCTCTGATCATTAAAAATAACTATATAAGTAATAAAATGATAAGATGAAATGGGAATTATTAACTGTTTTTTTTACTTTGGAGGAAAGCAGGATAATAAAACAAAAGATCATTTATCGTGTAAGAAAATCTTAAAAATTTGAAGATTTTCCAATAAGAAAGCACACATAACGACCTCCAGGAAAAAATTCAAGCACGAAAGCTTGCAAGACATTGCAAATAAGTTGACTAAAAATAAATGTACTTCTATGTTAGGACATGTGAAATTCTTAATTAGTACTTATTAGATAATTTTAACGATTGGATTAATAAATATGCACATTAAAAGAAATACCATGCATTTTTGTATATCTAAGCGTTAAAACTTATTAGAAATGGTTAAAAAAAAAAACTTCCATATTACTAATAAGACAAAAAGAAAAAACGTTAAGTACAAATATTTTTAAAGTCTACTATTTACATTGATTATATTTATTTAAAAAATGTTCCGTATTAAAATTAAAATTACAATGAAAGAACTAAACCATGTTTTTAAACAATGTTGACATTATCTTCTTTTTTTTTCCTAATTGGAAAAAATCCACCGATTGATGTGTTTTTTAATAACATAAAAGCACACATAAGGTCATATTCAGGCAAAATTACCTGTAACAAAAGATAGATTTCACTACATTAAAAAAATTGGTCATTGTCTACAGTGGCAGTATTTTTTTTAGGAGGGTAGTGAATTAATCAAAAAATTTGATGCAAAACTACAAAGTTAAAATCTTTTATCACCTCCTATCTTTTTATATCTTTGATTTTTTTTTTCTAAATGAACTAAGGTTTAACAGAGTTAAAATTTAGAGTTCAAAAACTTGTGAATTTATATTATAGTATATTTGATTTTGATTCATTTGAGACTAAATTTTAAATGTGAGTAACCTAAAAAAAATTGGATGAAATTTAAAGTCTTTTTTTTGTTTTGAAATATTATGTAAACAGTTAATTGATAAATTTTCAAGGGGGACAAATAAGGGACGAAATTGTAAAATATTTTATCATAAAGAGATGAATTATAAAGAGTGATTAAATTTAGAGGGCTAAAAGAAAATCCTTAGAAATCCAAGGGGGCATTTGCTCGTTGGTCTTACCACCCTCTGCCTCCGGTTGTCTAAGAACTCAATGACAGTATTTTAGGGGCTGTTTGAAGGGAGGGGGGGGGGGGGGGGGGGGGACTCCATTTTTATTTTTATTTTTTGTCTTTTTCTTTAACTCAAAATTATTTTTCACTATTCATATTTCCAATTGTTTATAGTAAACTCAAACTATAGTCTATAGCTTTGTTATTTCAAATCCAAATGAGATTTTTCTATAAAAAAAATTACATAGAATTTTGAGAGAAACAAAAGACGATCCATGTTGATATTTTTTCTCAACACATTTTAAGTTCTTACACTTTTTTCATTTAAAACAATTTATTTTCATCAAACACACATTTTTAAATCCAATCATTTCAACTTTAAAACACCATTTCCAAATGTCCCTCCAAACGAGCCCTTAATGTTTGCTTTTGAGAATAATCAAATTGATTTTCTTGGAAAGCTTTAATTTTTTTTCCTAATACTAGGTAGATAAAGTTGTTGTACTTAAAATCAAATGCATGATTTATAGAAGGCAAAAAAAAACTCTTTTCATGCTGTTAATTTTGATTAAGCATGCGTTTGGTATACGGGTTGGAATTGAATTTTTTGGGTTGGATTTCAGTTGAATTGAGTTATGCGTTTGAATTGCTGGAGTTAAAAGTGTAAAAAAACTTGAAATGTGTTAAAAAAAAAAAAAAAAACTCTTATGGAGCTTGTTTCATTCGTTTCGAAATTCTATGCAATTAAAAAAAAATCATCCCATTTGGACTTGCATATACAAAGTTATGGACTTTTAAAATTTGAGTTACAAAGTAACAATTAGAATTGTGAATAGAAAAATCGAGTAATTGACTTTTTAGAAAAAGGGGAAAAAATGTAATCGGAATTGAATATCTAATTGTTACACCAAACACCTGCTAAATATGTTGTGAAGATAGATTTTGTGTGATTAGAAAAGCACAAGAGTAGCTCTCTTCCTTTTTAAAAACACTAGGTAAATTGGCACATTTTAATTTAATTACTACATATATAAATGAGTATTGTTATATTATCCCCCTAAATTCATAGTAAGGATAAATGGAAATAACATAATACCGAGGGGATAAAAAAGTGAAAAAGCTAATAATAGGGTCATATGAAATTATAAAAGAGGGGGGGGGGGGGGGGGGGGGGGGGGGGTGTGGTCGAAATTAACCTAACTGGGGCACAATCAAGACTAAGAGTTCAAGTTCGGCCAAAACAATAAGGTCAAAGAATACACATAATTTAAAGAGAGAAAAAAAAAAAAAAAAGTATAGTAGCGTGCCGTCATTGCCTACCTATCAATATATTGATAAATAAAAATATTATAAGTTGTTTATATGCGATAGAAATTGGAATACCATAACGAACCTAGACCACTTTTTTGTCTGTTTATTCTTTTAGTGATCGACATGAGTTTGGTTGGATTGCGTATTGTTACTATATATTATAGATAAATTTCACTTCTTCTCTCAAACTTCAGGCCTTATGATCACAAAATTCCTTTCAAACTTCAATTTTTAACACTTTTTCTCAAACTTTAAAATGTTTACAGATTTCCCTCTCAATGAAACTTTTAACAAAGAAACTCATGTGGTACTCGTTAATGAAATGAGTTGGGATTTTAAAGGTGAAATTATAAAATTAACCTTATAATTAGGTTTAAAGAGTAAATATTCTTAGGTCACGTGAAGGAAAAAGTAAGAGAGATTTATGGGGAAAAAATGACAATCAACTTAAATATTTACTTTTTAAAATTAATTATAAGGGTAACATCATAATTTTATATTTAATACCCGAACCCATGTTGCCAATGAGTAACATGTGCACTTTTCCATAAAAAATTTAACTGAGGGAGGAAATTTGTAAACTTTTTAAAGTTCAAGGAGAAAGAATGTTACAAATTTAAATTCGAAGGTCATTTTATGAGAAGACCTAAAATTTGAGAGAAAAAAAGTGAAATCTGTCCTCTATTATATTCTTGTTAGTGAAAATGACGAGATAATGATCCATAAAGTGTTTAACAGCCAGTTTGGAACATATGTACTCGAGTTAAACTTTTCCAAATGTAATTTTTATTTATTTATTTTTTCTCTTTTTTCAAAAGTATATCAATTTCATTATTTATATATTCAAAAAAAATCATAACTTTATTATTTCAAGTTAAAATGAGATTATTATTGTTTAAAAAAAATGCATATAGTGACGAGAAATAAAACAAGATCCATATTGCTATTTTTTTCACACACATTTTTAAGTTTTTATACTTTTTTAATTATCACAGTTTATTTTTAATTAAATACACAACTTCAAACATTCACTCATTTTAATCAAAAAAATTCTCAAAACTCTAATTGGAGTGTAGGCTCTAAACGCCCCTTAAAATCTTATTTGTTATACATGTAAATGTATATAAAGTTGTCTTAGCTGGGCGCAAGATATGAACACAATAGTAAAAGTCAATATTCCATCGGGTAGGAGTATTACCTCAGGGTCAAAAAGATCATAATGTCAACCCTATTGAAAAGTGGTGGGAGAGGATAAAAATATAGAAGGTATACAGGGGAAAATGTTGAAGAAAACTAAAGTACATTCTTACGGTGAGAATTACGGTATAAATATTTTAATTATTAGATTAAATTTTAAATGATCTGATTAACATTTGGAAACATTTTTACATTACATATTGTAAATTTTAAACTTGTACATCTGTAGATCAAACCGTTAAAAGTTAATCTAAAATATTTTTTCCTTCTTATCTTAACTAGTGTGCTTAATTAGATAGAGTAAAACAATGTAGAAGGATTATATACGTGTAAACGTAGATTTTTATTTTCTTTTGTGCCTTCAAATAAATGGTATATGGAATAAGGATAAATTAATCATGTATTTTTAAATTATGATTTTTGACTAAACAACTTCCAATAACTATTTTCTCAAGCCTATCCCTCTATCCTAGCTTGATCAAACAAATAGTAATTTGGAAAGCTTGCGCATTCAAATAAGTGGGCAAGTTTGGTCATAATCCTTGTCAGTCAGTTGTGGCATTGAATACCAAATAGTACGTTTGAAAAAGGTCTAATTAACTATACTAGCAATCAATAAGGAAAATGTTATGTGAGTTTCATGCCTCCAATTCAACGCCATTTGGTTGAAATTTACTGGGACAACAAATGAAATAGAAAATCGTAATCCTAAACTATCTGTTATTGGCTCAAGATTTAAAGAGTTTGTCAACACATAATCTATAAAGGGCAAACTCTTTATGTAAGATAATTTGCACATTTTAATTCAACTAATATATATAGATGTGTGTTTTGATTACACCCCTAAAATCTTAATAATAAGAGTAAATAGAAATGACGTAATTAGGGGGGGGGGGGGGGGGGGGGGGGGTGGGCCGGGCGGGGTGAAGAAGCTCATAGTAGGGTCTTTTGAAATTAAAAAAA
The DNA here is from genome assembly GCA_008635985.1 of Ficus erecta. Taxonomy (NCBI): domain Eukaryota; kingdom Viridiplantae; phylum Streptophyta; class Magnoliopsida; order Rosales; family Moraceae; genus Ficus; species Ficus erecta. The sequence continues at coordinate 3,248,410 of BKCH01000005.1, read as the reverse complement.
AAAAAAAGAGGAAAAAAATCTAAATTAAAACTAACTGGGGCACAATCAAGACAAAAAGTTCGAGTGCGGCCAAAATAATAAGACAAAAAAGAATATCATTTAAAAAAATAAAAAAGAAAATCGATTAGTAACGTGCCCCATTGCCTACAGTATATTGATATTTATAATTATTAAATTTTATTTATTTATTATATGACCTTAGAAATTGGAATAGTACCATATCAAACATAGACTCTTTTTTTAAGCGAAGTGAGTGGACAATTGACATCAGAACAAGATTAAACATTTAATTTAGGTTGCATTCAAAATCTTAACCCATCCCGCACCAAGCTCCTAACTTAGTTTATTAAAGTAAAAGAAAATAATACGTAAGTTTTAGGGAATAGAAAATTAAACCAAAATATTGATGTTCCTCCAAGAAATCGCACCCAAACTAAAAATTACATAACTAGTAGAAACTAACATGGCCAAAAGATTAAGCCGAAATTATATACTTGAAAATCAATTTTTATAATAGATCTCGTTAAAAACCTAATTAGTAAAATTTAAAGGGAAAAACTTAGTGTTGCTAGTCAAGCATATAAAAAAAAAAATTTCTAAAGAAACATAGACCAGTTATTGCGCATGCATTTTCCCATTGCATGGACACTATACCTTGTCTGTTCTTTCAGTGATCCACGTGACTTTGGTTGGATTCCATATATATTATTTGCTACTATTATAATATTATCGTTAATACAAATCACGGGATAATGATCCATAAAGTCCTTACAAGTCTTAATTGTTTTTATATTTAAATACATATTATATAAAGAAAAATTAACGATAGTCCAAAAGAGTAATGTTAATAGTCTTTGCTAGCTAGGCACGAGATAAGAACACAGTAGTAAATGTCTATCTTCCATCGAGTAGGGGCTTGACCTTAGCGTCATTTGTTTAGGGAAAGACCATAATGTCACCTCGATTGAAAAGTACGTGGGCCGGAGAGGGTAAAAATATTCAAGGTATATCGGGACAATTATGTTGAAGAAAATGAAAGTACTTTCTGTATAAGATGAGAACTATGGCATTGTTCTTTTAATTGCTTGATTAAATTTTCAATAGTCTGATTAATTATTAAAAAAAAATTATATCGTGTATTGTAAACTTTTAACGTGAACGTCTGTAGATAAAACTGTTCAAGGTTAATCTAAAATATTTTTCCTTCTTTTTTTTTTTTTTTTTAACTATTGTGATTAATTAATAGATAGTAAAACAAAGTAGGAAGGATCATATACGTGTAAATGCAGATTTTTAATTTCTTTGTATACCCTCAAATAAATGGTATATGTAATAAGGATATAATGATGTTTTTTTAAAATTCTAATTTTAACGCAACAACTTCCAGAGTACATATTTTCTGAATCCTAATTAAGCGTACACATTCGAATAAGTGGGCAACTGTACCTGTAGACAATACTTCAGATCCGGTATACCCATTACAATTCACAAGTCCATTAAATCGCCCTAGATTTGAAAACATCTATATTTTTGTATATGTAAATATGTGTATATATATCTTGTCTGCAGTTGATAGCAGCCAGGAGGAGAATTCGTGGCTGCAGGTACATACTTAAGCATACTTTATATAATTATTTAATCAATAATCATAAACAGATATCTTTTTGACTGTGAAATTGATGATTTAAACCTGACAATATAGTCCAATATTTGTCTGCTGATTGAATTTTTCTATCTTATGTTTATTTTGTGTCTTTGGCTGTGGGGTATCCAATGCACATACATTAGACTATTATTTACCCCAAAAAAAAAAAAAAAAAAACATACATTAGACTATTTAAATGTAACTAACACTTGCAATTATTACTTAGTGGTTTCGTTAGGATTTATGATTATATAATTTTGGTAAATATGTTTTTATTTTTTATTTTTTATTTTTTGTCTGCAAAGCAAGAAGTTCTTTCCCACGTTTGCCGAGACGCGCGTGGAGCACTAGAATCAACCTTGGCACTAATTTACTTTGTGTATTTGGTATTATTACCCCCGAAACTTTTAAGTATGACACTTTTCCCTTAACTTTCTAAAATTATTATAATATGTCACATTTTGTTTACTTTCCATTAAATTAAATATTTGAATTTTGAAGTTTTATATTAGGGTTTGTGTTAGATTGTGAAATTTTGTTCGGAAATCGGGCTTTCCGTCTTCACATAATAGAGTACATTGCAATAATATAGAAAACTTAAGGAAAAATTTCCAAAATTAAAAGTTTAAGGGACAAGTTATCAAATGATGATAAATTTAGGAGACAACAGTGCTAAATACCCCTTTCATTATTTTTTTTCGTAAGTATTTCTTGGGGGGGTTTTTTTTTTCCCCGTTTTGTTTTTATTTTCCCTAGAACACAACTAATTAGCCTAAGGGTTTACTAATCAATATTAAGATCTTAGACAACCTTTTTTGTATTAAGTGTCAAACTCATAAATTTTGATGAGGGGAATAACTATAAGTTTTTTAAAGTTTATAAAATTGAAATGAAGTTTTCATGTTTGGGAGGTTATTTGTAAATTTAAAACAATTTTTAACGGAAATTTAAGACAAATACATATATAAAAACATAAACAAAGAAAGTTGAGAGGGGCTTAGCCCCTGAACATTACAAAACCTTGATTGGAAATAATCAGCTAGAATGTATGAACATTACTAATCAGCTGAATCAAAACCTTGATTGGATCACTCAACACAAAATTTCATCTATAACCCGGCCAAAAAAACTCTAGAGCCTAGCTTACAATTCATCTCACAAGTTTTAGAGAGAAAATATGAGAGATTCTAAGACTACTATGCACTTGTGCTTCTTTATATGGTAGTGAAGTGGCTTAGAATTTCGTTTGCTAACCGTCTTCTGGATTCGGTGCTATCACATTCCTAGACAATTTCTCAACTATGTACATGATTTATTAGAATAGTTGGCATCTCGAATTGGGTAAAATTTATTGAATCAGAATTGGAAATGCCTTAAGTGTACATACAATTGAAAAGGAGATTATCGGATGGTGCTTGAAAAGGTGAAAGCTTGATTGGCATATTTTCCTCGCGCATTGTTGGGCATTAAAAGTGGCAATTACATGGCTAAAAATATATTGGCATGCGTTGATCAATCTTATGGCCTTTACCTCCAGCCCGGCCCGTAAATAGAACCCAGCCCACCTTTTGATCCATTCATTTCTGCAAGCACGGGGATCGATAGCTAAGCCCCCCTTCTATTGCATAACCTAAAAAAGATACAAGTAAAGTACCGCAGGTAGGATATGCTTTGGTTATCGGCGAACGCTTGCAAAGGTAGGAGCATTTAATCTGCAGCTCGATTGCATGGCTGATTTGCTTTTATGAGTCTAGATAGTATATAGTAACCTCACAACCAAGAACAAACCCCACATCGTTTAAGAATGGATATATATGATGGTTTATAAAAATAAAAGATAAAGCCACTTACGAGATCTTTTAGGGTAAAGCCAAAGAGCAAAATTGAACTGGCACGAGGTCTAAAGTGGATAATATCATACTAAAAAAGACATGGATCCTCCCCATGAAAATCTTATCTGAATTCCATGCATGGACATATATCTCATGGAATTCAGCAATCCAAACATTCCTTGGGAACTACAAGTGGCTTCATCATTCAACAACAGAGTAAGTAACTCAGTCATTTTCCTTGAGTGTAGTCACAAATCCAAACAAACACAAAGTTTCCACACAACGACATATAGATAAATTTCATAAAATCTTGAAATGTGATAATTTTCGCCAAACAATAATCTATTTTTGCTGTAAAATTCTAGTCCAGGTGAAATATGTTGTGCCTAAATTATTTTCTAGGAAAACTAGTACGAAATGGTAATATTTGAGGAGCGGAGTCGAAATATATAGCAGAAATTTTAAAATATTTTAGGAATTACAAATAATTGAATTTGCTCTAAATGTAGGATCATTTTTACCTTTAGTTGACCTTTTTAACATTAACCATAACCCTTATAATCTCATTTGCTAGTCTATGATTTAAATTTATATTTATTGAATGATTTAAAAATCGTTGTTTTATGATAAACGTATCATCATCACTTAAAAAAATTTTGGATAATATTTATGTATATAAGAAACCAATGATATAAAGATAATGAGGAAACCATAATAATGAATCTAGCATTGTCAATGAGAGCATATAGCAATATATATAAAGGATATGTACACAACTATATAATGACAGGTCTAACTAAATGAAAAGGTCATAATGTAAAAAATAAATAAATCTGAACGAGCGAGTGACCTAGAAATAAAGGCATGAGAAAAGAGATAATTTTAGGTTTTTAATAACTTGTAGTAAAAAAGGAGAGGAATTTATCTCTCACGCCACCAAAAATTGGAGTTGATCAACGTATGCTTCGACAACCAGTGAAATTTTATTTACCAAAAAAAAAAAAAAAAGCAGCAAAATTTCAGAGCATTATCTCAGACAAACGAGATTCCATGAATAGTTCAGAAGATTCTTCCGCTAACTAACTTATTACAAACTCGAATGAAAACAATTAACTATATTTACTAACTAGCTGAATCTTGCTGACTCGGCTAACTAACTTGATTCGCCAACTAACTACTTCAGCTAACAAACTTGAATGAAAACAGTTAACTATATTCAATATGCAACGGTTTCCGACTTTCCTTTATTTTTTTTTTTACTGATAAATTTTGAGTTAATTCTGCTGAACAGGAAGGAAATTAATAAATTTCATTAATGGCCAAATAACTCTGACTTGCATTTTGAGGAAGTTATATACAGTTGCTATAAAATCAGTTGGAAATGAAAAAGAGAGTAAAGGAATTATATGGAATTGTTTCTATGTAAACATGTCCATTGCAACTAATAGAATTGACAAATTGAAATGTAACATTGCAGTAGCCAAGAACGAAAGAGAAAAAATGGATTAATGTTGCTCAAAATTTAACAAGCATTCAGTAACTAGAATTCTTTGAAAGGAAAATGTGCAGCGAAAACTGATCCGAGAAACTAATGATTAGGCTCTAAATCGTCGTCTCTTCGAGGAGGAAGTTGACATGGCGCAAGCATATTCTGCATAAATTTGAACCATTCCCTTCCAATTGATTCATTTTCTGCAGTAGCAAAGTACGCCAACATTGGTTGCTGACCAACATACAGGGCATAGCTGTCACGTTGAAGGTCCAACGCCCACATTGAAAGGGGTTCGGAACAGCCTGCCTGGTACCAACATTGTTGTTCAAATCGGCCTCCACATGATCGACATTGTTGTTGAAATCGGCCTCCCCATCGTCGACATTATTGCTGTTCAAATCGGCCTGCTCAGTAGTAACGTTTGCAGCTTGCAGGGGCTCATTCTGGGAATTGATGTTAAACTTGTCATTGGCCTGCATATTTGGCATTCCCACAACCAATAAATATGTACACACAATTTTCTTAGGACACTTTTTGCTTCAAATGTAATTTCATTTATGAAAAATTTAGTAACGGTAAAAATTTATTGAAAAAGAAGGGGAAAAAAAAAAGAAATTAAAAGAACAATGTTGACAGAAGTGAAAATGAACTAGATATTCTTCAATATTCACAAATTGTATTTTACTGGTGATTATCAAGAAACAAGCCTAACGAATAATGAATCTAAAACCTAATGAAAATGGTCCTCAACTTGAGCCAAACAGTTGCTCATCAAGACTATCAAGAAACTAACATGGAGATGATCAATTACAACCAAGAAATCATGATCAATCGAAGCAACGGAACGAAGAAATAGAACAAATAACTTGATCAGCAATTATCATTTTCTCAAAGAGGAGTACCAGAGGACCCAATCTGGTTCCAAAGAATCGTCATCCAAGCAGTGGAAAATTTGGAAAACATTCCTTCCAGGGACGTCCAGGGAAACCGGGAAGTGTTGATCCCAACCGCCACGATCAAGACCTCTTCCTTAATCGTCGAGAGAAGCCACGACAAGAGGAGCTGGTCTTGGCGTTGCAGGCCTTTTAACGCGGATTCACGCCGTCAGGAGCCACCGGTCCCTTGTCCGCCGGAGAAGATGAACTGTTCGCTGAGGAGTTCGAGGGTTGTTCAGGAAGATGCTGTGGCGGACACGGCTGAGTGCTGAGGATGAAGCCTTGGGAATCGTAGGCGCGAATGATTGGAAGAACGGCTGATCTCGACATCCAATAATTCTTGCCGTCGAGTTTGATCGACGGAGTGTGGTTGACGATGTTGTCAGGCGGGAGAGGTTGCTGGAGCTGAAGGAACGCCATGTGAAAAGTGTTCACCAAGAAAGCAAAGAAGACAAGACTAGAGAGAGAGAGAGATAGAGAGAGAGAGGGAAGTTGAAAGGAATTTGGGCGCTAATGAACAGATGTAACTGAAAGGCTTCAAGCCTTTTATATGAAATGGAAATTATTTTCTTTTTTTCCTTCAAAAACTTTCGCAAAACAATAAGCTATTTGCTGTAAAATTTCTAGTCCAGGTGAGATATGTTGTGCCTAAAATATGTTCTAGGAAAACGATTACGAAATGGTAATATTTGAGGAGCCGAGCCAAAATATAGCAAAAATCTTGAAATATTTTAGGAATTACAATTTCTCTTACAGATAATTAAATTTGCTCTAAATGTAGGATCTTTTTTACCTTCAGTTCACCTTTTTTACGTTAACCATAACCCTTATAATTAATCTCATTTGCGAATCTATGACTTAAATTAATATTTAGTGAATGATTTATAAATCCTTGTTTTATGATAAACGTATCATGACTTAAAAATTTTTTCAATAATATTTATGTATCAGAAACCAATGATATGAAGATAATGAGGAAACCATAATAATAAATCTAGCATTGTCAATGATAGCATATAGCAATATATATAAAGTATATGTACACAACTATATAATGACAGGTCTAACTAAAATGAAAAGGTTCATAATGTTAAAAAAATAAATCTGAACGAAAGAGTGACCTAGAAATTAAGACATGAGAAAAGACCTAACTTAGGTTTTTAATAACTTCAGCTAACTAACTACTTCAGTAAGTGCCAACAGTTTCCGACATTTTTTTTAAGTAAACAAAATATCAGTTATTTCTGTTGAAGAGAGAGGAAATTATATAAATTTCAATGGTCAAATAGCTCTGACTTGCATTTTGAGGAAGTTGTATACAGTTGCTATACATTCGGTTGGAAATGAAAAGGAGTAAGATTCACAAATTGAAATGCAAACTTTGCAGTAACCAAGAAAAAGGAAAATTGAAGTCAATTGGATTAATATGCAGGTTTCAAAATTAACAAGCATTCAGTAACTAGAAATCTTGAAATTAGGAAAAAGTGTGGCGAAAACTGATCTGAAAGCTAATGACTAGGGTCGAGATCGTCGTTTCATCGAGGGGACAAGGCGCGAGCATATTCTGCATAAAGTTGAAGCGTTCTCTTCCAATTGATTGATTTTCTGCAGTAGCAAATGTACGTCAACAATGGGTGCTGATGGCATAGCTTTCACTTTGGATGAGCCACCCATATTAATGGCGGCGAAACGGCCTGCCCGGTACCAACATTGTTGTTAACATCAGCTTGCCTGGTACCGACACTGTTTTTAAGATACTCCTGTATGGTACCAACAATGTTAACAGACTTAAAAATCAACAAGATATTCTTCAATATCACAAATTGTACTTGCTGGTTAATATCAAGAAACTAGCCTAGTGAATTATAACAGTCTAAAACCTAATGGAAACGGTCCTCAATTTGAGCCAAACAGTGCTCATCAAAACAATCAAGAAACTAACATGGAGATGATCAATTAAACCAAGAAATCATGATCAATCGAAGCGACGGAACGAAGGAATAGAACAAATAACTTGATCAGCAATTATCATTTTCTCAAAGAGGAGTACCGGAGGATCAATCTGGTTCTGAAGAATCGTCATCCAATCCATGGAAAATTCGGAAAACATCCGTTCCAGAGAGTTCCAGAGATCCCGGGAAGTGTTGATCCCAACCGCCACGATCAAGACCTCTTCCTTAATCGTCGAGAGAAGCCACGACAAGAGGAGCTGGTCTTGGCGTTGCCAGGCCATGTAAATCGGATTCACGCCGTCAGGAGCCACCGGTTCCTTGTCCGGCCGGCGAAGACGAACTGTTCGCTGAGGAGCTGGAGGGTCGGGAAGATGCTTTGGCGGACACGGCTGAGTGCCGAGGATGACACCTCGGGAATCGTTGGCGCGAATGATCGGAATAACGGCGGATCTCCACATCACCGTAATTCCTTGCCGTTGAGTTTGATGGACGGAGAGTGCTTGACGATGTTTGTCAATCGGGAGAGGGTTTGCTGGAGCTGGAGGAACTCAGTTTCAATAGGCCTAAAACTCAGGTTTCTAATTATTGATTAATTTTTGAAGCCTCGTTTGATTATCCGGTAGAATTGGAGTTGTATTTATTACCCATTAAAAACGGTGGATTTGTAATAGTTTTACTACGCGAACAAGAGTGGAGAATCATCTTCATTGGCTGTTGGGTATTCACAATTCACGTTTCGTATATTGTTTAAAAATTAAAACCATTCAAATCGCTTTTGACATTCACATAATGTGAAGTTTAAAAATTTATAAATTAAAATCCATCGAGAATTTGACCAAAATTTTCTTCACAAAATAAAAACCTGTGGCTTAAAACTGTTTGGGCAGTTTTCATAAAAACATCCAAAACGTCATCTTAGAGTCAAAAATTTCATGATAGATATTGCTTGCAAAAACGTTCCTAATGTCTACATCTAACTTTTCTCTGTTGGGCTCGAAGCCCGGATCAGCCTCGAAGAGGCCCAAATCTTGGCTGCAATACTGGACAGAGAAAGTTTTCCTGCTCGTAACTGTGGCTTGTAGTGGCTATATAATACACTGTGTTGCTGCTTTGTTTTGCAGTTCTTATATTTTTGTCACTTGTAACATGTCCTAATAACCATAATACCTAGTTTTAAATCAAACGTATTTCTAGAGTGATTTTTACATTTTACAAGTACTCTTGAAAAATATAAACTTATTTGAACAGAATCATGACTTTCAATCATAGTTTGTCCAATATTTCATACTTGTCATCTAGTCTAAAATCATACCACATACAGATAAATCATCACGTAATATGTCTACCATAATACTGCATGATCATAAATTAAGATAATTAATATCCACGATCATCACATATACCATACATACAAACAATATTATATATATATTTTGATAACCGTGGCGTCCGAGACTTTGTCCCCAACTACATATGTATAAACAAAATCAAAACCACATATTTAAATTAAATTCCCCACAACTAGGAGGTGATGATTTTTACCTTGGTGTGAGATGTTTGGATTCAACCTTCTACAAGATTATTAACTTGCTTACCTTTATCACGAAACAAAACGAAATTTCTCTTAGCTTAATCCTAGTAATAATACCGTGGATATACGTGTAAAACACAAAAATTTAGCTCTTTGGTGAAGCTTGACTCTTGATCGAACTATGATCCACTCTTAACACTAGTGGTTCTATTTTTTTTTTTTTTTTTTAGTACAGAAAAGAGAGAATTTTTTGTTCAAGAGTTGTAAAGTAAAGAGCTTAAACTCGGTGTGACTATAGGTTTATATATAGACAATCACTAATGACACATGATTAATTTACTAATAATGGTCTTGAAACAATTTAATGATCAACCATTGCTTAGTTAATCTAATTGTGATTCCAAATCACAAGTCAAAGAGTGGTCCAATTTCAAGATACTTATTCTAAGCCCTATATTGTCAATATTCACTTAGGCCAAGCATCTAACGATCCTAGAGGTTTCGCATTGCGTTTGGAACACGGGTTTGAGAGGTAATTTTTAGCTTGAAGTTGGTTGAGTACTTTTTAAAAACCTAGTTATAATTTTTATTGATTATTGTATATGATGAGTCGTTGATCACATTATTTTTGTTATCAACAAAAATATTGTGACAAAATTATGTGTAACATTAATTGTCACGTCAGAAACACTCTTTCTTTCTTTCTTTCTTTCTTTCTTTTTTTTAAGACAAAAGCATAACACATCATGAACCTTTTTTTTTTTTATTGGTAAGTCACATCATTGAGCCCATTGTATCATATAATATTGAATCTTAGGTTATGAATGTAACCTAAGCTTTTTAGCAAATAAGAATTTTGCACGTTTAAATTAATAATTCACTAAATTTTTACACTCAGAAAAAGTTGGTCATTACAGATACTACAAATCCAAACGGGGTTCTTATGCATTTCTCTATATCTTGGAGAATACCCGGAGACCATTTTTTAACAAGAAAATGAAGGTAAAGTTACTTAAAACTTTAAACAAGTTCTACTCTTCAAATACAAGAAAGATTCATACCCTTCCGAGAAGGACAACTTGGCTAGTAATATTTTGTCTTTAAAGGGTTGCAAAACTCTTTTCCTTGGTTGCGATCTTTTAATGTTAGGATCTCCAAGATATTAACAGGCAAAATCCATGAGCCCAAACCCAGAAAAAAAAAAACACTAAATTAAGAATCGGCTCTTCTTTCAAAAAATTTCGCCAGAAAACAGGAGATTTTTCTTTTAAAACCCTGAAGCTAAAGCGTAATCATTGAACCCGCCAAGAGTGGATCTTTTAGCATTACAAAAGACAAATAATTTTTAGCATAAAGCCATGAGAAAGGGTTCATGAATTTCAACAAACAACATCGAGTCCACTTGATAAACGAATCATGAACTAGCTAGTATCGAATGTGTAGAGTTTAATTATTGTTTATAATCAGACAAACACGTTTTAAGAGATTATGTGAGAGGTTAGAGAAAAAAATTTACTTATAATTACTGCACCTACAGAAGTGGATATAATTGTCAAAAACATAAGCATTCATCATAATTCACCATTTTTTGGGACAATTTTATTGCTTTCAACAGTGTAAAAATAAAATAAAATAACATAAAATCAGAGTGTCTAATTATTAACAAGATCAAAAACAGGACAACACCTCTAAAAGAAAATCAATTTAATTAAAATGTCAAGCGCTCTATTTATGTCAATCTTCAGATCAAAATTACCATGCTGCATGGCCAAGTCAACGGCCATAATTGAACTTGACTAAATATTAGACAAGCTTGCTTAGTCAAGACATGGAGGATCGTCACATGTAGCTATGTCATAACTAATTAATTAAGCACCTGATTTAAATAAGAATAATTCATACTTGCGAGCACATGTGTTATAATTATCCATCATATGTTAGAATACTAAATCTGTTTTTAAATTTTATTTTAAAAAATATGCTTTCTTTTAATTAAAATAACTCTAACAATTGGAAAAAAAATATGAAAAATAAAAACAAAGGCAACATTATCAAATGCTTGATCTATATGCAAACTTTCTCATTTCTTTTTTAGATTAAATAAAAAACTTCCCCCTGAATTATAGACATTTTACCTACCGCTTGAATTTCAAATTAACATCTATTCTCCCTGAAAAATTACTGTTCATAATAATGTTCTTTGTGTTAGAATTTTAACTGAATGATACATGTCGCACAAACGGTGATTGTTGTTAAGTACTTTAGGGGACAATGTATTACAAATGTCATATTCGGGTGAATTTTAATAATTAATCCTAAATTTTAATTGGGAAGTTTCCAAAATATGATAAATTAGAATTTTTATACGTCTTTTCAGTCAAAAGCCGGTAACAAAAGGATAAGTTTTTTAAACAAAACATAGATCGAGGGACTCCCTATTATATTTTGAAATTTAATAGACCAAATATGTTATAAGGGTCAATATATGGGGGAATTTTTATGATTAACTCTTCTTCCTTTTTTTTTTTTTTTTTTTGTTTTAAAAGAATTGTATTTAAATTCATTAGACAAATTACTTATTTAGTCACTAACGTTTTTACAATGATTTGGTGCCCAATATATATATATATATATATATATATATATATTGTGACTAAAAGGTCCTTAAATCCTTTAAAAGAGTGCAAAATAGTCATTTTCACTTAAAAAGGTAAAAAATTTAACAAAAAAATATCATGTGAATTGCACATGATTTACTAGTTAAGGGTAATTAAGAAACAAAATTTGCATAACTCAGTTTTCATGCATTATATACATAATCTATTCATCCAATTTTTAATCTTTTTTTAAGTAAAAAGGATCCTTATATATGCACCATTTTACAGAGTTTGGGGGACCTTTTAATAGTTAAAAAAAAAAAAAAAGATTTAAAGACTAAATCATAACTTCATAAAAAGTTAGAGATCAAACGAGTAATTTATCTAATTCCATGTCACGTAACTAACCTCTGAATTTAATGATATTGCTTACGTTTCAATTAAAAGTAAAAATGATTGACGTTTGTAATTTTCTTTTTCCTTAATAAAAGATGAAGATGTATTGAATTTTCATTATTTTTTTTATTTTTTTGGCGAATGAAGATGTATTGAATTTGCTCCGTGGATCATATTAGAACTTTGTGGTGCAATACAGCAAGACAAAGCAAAAGAAAGTCAAAAGAAAAAGGACTTTATTCGTTGTAAATTATAACAAAACAAAGCAAAACTTCAACAACCTTCTTTCTTTTAATTAAAGCAAAATCAACAGTACCGAAATGTTACCTTTTTTCATTCAAATAAAAAACAAAGAAACTAGCTAGCTAGCTATTTCCTTTCCTTTTTTTTTTTTTTTTTTTTTTGTCGAAAAGAAAATATAAAAATCCATCTCATGTATGCAGCCTCCAAAAAAAAAAAAAAAAAAAAAAAAAAAAAACTTTTGTGATATCGTTGACATTTCAAGATGGAAAAATATGTGTTTTTCATGGAAAAAAGGAGCGACGGAGGGGGATTTATTTGGAAGCAAATGAAATCATTACAATGTCATGTGAAAAAGAAACAACATACCAAGAACAATGAAAAGCCAACATCACAGAATTTAACCCAAAAAATGAAACGACATATGGCAGACTTGTGGAGGATGATTAGAAGTTGTACATCTTTTATATGTGATTTTTATGTGCATATATAAGATAAATAAGAAAGCATTCCGTCTTTATATACATCTATATATGTACTATGTTAGAAAAAGAGGCAAGCATATACTCTTTTATATAATACTAGTTGACGTGCATGAATTTTATATGTGCGGAAATAGACAAATAAAATTAAAATAAAAGTAAAAAAAAATATATCATGGGGTGAATATTGGACCGTCACATGACGAGCTAGGAGGAGTGACAAAAAGACATTGGTAGAAGTGTTATTCGTGGTTTTAAATATTATTAGTATAGACATTATAGAAAATATAAAATATAAGATAAGATAAATAAACTATTCTATTTGCTTTAATAATGATTTTTTTCTTAAAAATTACCGACTAATGTTCTTGTGTTTTTTCTTTATGGTAAACATCACGAATATTCTAGTCAAACCATACTATAAATTTTTATTTTTTATTATTTTTTATTTTTTATTTTTTTATTTTTTGAAAAGCATCCAATAAACCGTATTCGTAACCCATGAATGATTGATGTTTTAGTTAAAAAATTAATGCAAGAAAAACAGACTTTGGCTTAATTATACATTTTAATTCTACTTGTAAAATATGTAAATTTCCGGTTTTAATTCAATGCACACAATATAAAACTATTAAAAAAAAGGAATATTCCCTTTTCCACCCCCAGATTCGAAAATTATTGTATTCATCTCCATTTTTCAAGAAAAGATTCGAGACCCGTAACCGGGATCCCTTTTCTCGGCCTGCACATAAAAGGGGAAAAATAATGTCCAATATTCAGTAACTAACATTCTTGTAATCTCAGATGTTACAGAAGTCCTCACAAAAACATGCACGACTTGCATCCATTCAACTATATTTCTTTTTCTTTTCTTTTTTTTCAACCAAGAAAAAAACTACATTTCTTTTTTTCTTTTTTTTTTTTGTTACTTTTTTTAATTAAAATTATATTCCAAAGCATAGAAGACAATAAAATCATCAATTCACACGCGAAGCCTCTTGTTACTAAAAACTCAACACTGATAGAAAATCCGTATTGCTAATAAACTTAAATGATGCCCAAAAAGAGTAATATGTACTTTCAAAATGGAAGACACCTAAAAAGGTACATAAAATATCGAGAACATATATGACATTTTAACAAATCCTCTACAGTTTGTGGAAACCTCCAATCATCAAATGACAAGGAATCCATAGCATTAATCCCACACAAACAACCTTAAATAAACGGATCTTGTAGACCAAAAAAAACAACAAAACCAATTACTAAAAACAAGATTAGATGTAAATAGACAGAAATTTGAGGTTGGGAAAATAACAAAAACTACAAGTTAAAACATCATGTCGATGAAAATGACAAAAAGACAAGCAATTGACAAACACATAGGGGTGGCAATACGGGTTTGTGACACGACGATACGACTCGAAAACGACACGAATTTCGCGGGTTAGGTTGGGAAAAATAGGGAGCGGGTCGTGTTCGGGTTTTGGAAAAAATGACATGAAAAAAAAAAAAAAGGTCGTGTTTGGGTGGACCGTTTTTTTTGTGTGTCAATTTCGTGTCAAGTTCGGGTCAATTTCGTGTCAATTAGGGTCAAATTTCGTGTTAATTTCGTGTTGTGGGTCAATTTCGTGTCGCGAGTCAATTTCGTGTCACGGGTCAATTTCGGTTCGTGTAGCGGTTTCGTGTCGTGTTCGTGTCGCGGGGTCGTGTTCGGGTCGAGGAAGAAAAAATCGACACGGTTCTAACACGACACGAACCCGACACGTGACACGAATTGCCACCCCTACAACAACACACTCTGACCATGGCAAAGACCTATACATGTACCACCATATGACTCGCCTCCTGTTGCAGACTTAAACCTCCAAGGGAAAGTTGAGATATTAACCAAAGCGCTCGAAAATGGGCTCACCATCAATAACAACCCAATCCTGTTTGATGAAAGTGGGTGGAGAAACTGTTTGGGTGCAAAGAAAACATAACAAAAAAACAATGACAAGAGGCGTAAACTGTCGTTGATGTTTTATGTGCCCCACTACGAAGTTTGCTAATAGTTTTTTTTTTTTTTTTTTAGGTAATTAACTTCAAGGTACAATGAACAATAAGTAGCAATCTTATTGAATTTTAGAGTAAAATTTGATATCAGTCTAGATTTTTATTTAAAGCAATTTTCGGAATAGTCAGTCAATTATGGAGGAGACATAAAGATAGAGAGAGAGAGAGAGATTTGAAGATAAAGATGGATAGAGAAAGAGAGAGAGATCTCGCAACATCTCCTCATTATGCTTGTGATCTCTACTCGCAAACATTGATATCCCGAGATAGCAGCAATGGAAATCATCCGATTGTAGTTTGCAAAGGTCTAACGTTGTCAGATCAAAATGCGAAGGTCCATCACCGAGGTCGACTGAACTTAGATGAAGATAGGAGAGATGAGAGAGAAGCGCAAAGGGAGATAGGACAGAGGAGAGAGAAGAATAGAGGGAACTACTATATCCGTCCCCTTGTCATAAGCTGCAACATATTAAACTTTTAACCGGTTTATAACTCGAATCTTTCTCAACCTCATTTAAGACAGGTCCCTCTCGGTTAATGGTTTATCGGGAAAAATTGTCACCCTTAGACTCGAGTGACCCTATGTTATTTTTGCTAATCATAAAGGAATATTTACTGTATGACCTCTAATTTTGCAAACTTATAAGAATTACTGCTTAAGATATTAAACCTAAATGATCTAATCTATAAATGGAGCAGTATGTGTTGTATGGTATACATCTTTAAAGTACATAATCATATCAAATCGTTAAAGAATAATCTAATAGTTAAAAAACAGTACATACTTGTAGTAGATTATAAAAGGGAACAGTAAGAAAAGCATATTTGAGGGCATTTAGTGCAATCGGGTGGGGGGAAAAAAAGGATAAGGGATGATCTGTTCATATTTGAGGGCATTTTTTGACACCAAAGCAAAAGATTATGAGGCATTTTGACACAAAAAGCAAACGAAAAAACTAACAGCAGCTAACTTGACACACATGTCAAAATTTAGAGATATAACAGATATATTTTATAGTTCATGGAGTATATTGATATTAATAACATAATTCAGGAGAAATTTATGATATTTTTTCAAAAACATATTATAACTTTTAAAAGTGTATATACAACATGTTATGTGTTACAATTTCTCAAGAATATTTGAAAAACTCTAACTAGAGTGGTCCGGACCCCCCCCCCGATCCGATGCTGGCCAAAGTGACTTGGTGATAAAAGATGAGAGAAATAGAGAAAAGAAGGGGTTAGAGAGAGAGAGAGGAAATGGAAGGAACGAAGGAAGGAAAGAAAGAGACAACGCACGTGTTCATTTGGACTTGGTCAGCTTATCTTCAAATATTTTGCTTTTTTTTTTTTTTTTTTTTTTGTATGTTTTAAAAAAATCATCCCCAAACATAATAAAACTCCAAATCCCCATTTTTCCTAGCATACAAGTCCAAGTCCAAACCCTTATCCTACGGAGCATTGTCTCTCCTGGTCCCACGCTTATTAAAATATTGTCGTACATCCCCGTCAGTGGTCGTTTGCAATGCCCGCAGTCTTCTCTTGTTTCTATTTATTTATTTCTTTATTCATTTTATTTATTTTTCCGTCGTCGTTTTGTCTTGTACAACTTTAACTTGGCGGCTTTTTGGTATTTTCTCCAAGTTTCAGCTTTCAACAGTTCCATACTAACTTCGTGTCTCTCTCCCTCTCTCATCAACTAAGTCGTTGGCCACAAGTTCTTCTCTCTCTTCCAGAGATGTCACGCGCCGGCGAGTCCAGCAATACGCCGGCGGAAAATTCCGGCCATCCATCCCACTGGCCAACCTCTCCGCCGGTCCAGATGAGGATGGATTCTCTACACCGCTTCCTATCCCAATCGATCGACTGCAATGCTCCGGTCAACCGCCACCAGATGGAATCGGTCTCCTCCGAGATCGCCGCTGCGATCCAGGACATCATCGCCAACGGCACGGCTCTTCTCGCCGAGTCGCGGGATCTGATAACCGGCCGAGCCGAATCTGCAGGCGGTGAAGAAGGAGGAGGAGTACGACGTCGCCGACGGCGGAGATTTCGAGATCGTGGAGCTCGACGCCGTCGAGCTGCTCGCGGAGCACTTCCACTTCTGCGAGATCTGCGGCAAAGGCTTCCGCCGTGATGCGAATCTGAGGATGCACATGAGAGCGCACGGGAACCAGTTCAAGACGGCGGAGGCGCTGACCAAACCAGGGAAGACGGATCCGACTGGTTCGGACCGGACGATCCGGTTCTCGTGCCCGCACGCCGGATGTAATCGGAACAAGGCGCACAAGAAGTTCCGGCCGCTGAAATCGGCGATCTGCGCGAAGAATCACTTCAAGAGGAGCCACTGTCCGAAGATGTACTCGTGCAATCGGTGCGAGAAGAAGAGGTTCTCGGTTCTGGCGGATCTGAAGAGCCACCTCCGGAGCTGCGGGACGGCGAGGTGGCGATGCTCGTGCGGGACCACGTTCTCGCGGAAGGACAAGCTGTTCGGCCACGTCGCGCTTTTCGACGGCCACATGCCGGCGGTCGTCGGAGACGACGACGGTGGAGAGGGGAAGGGGAAAGTCCGTGAGTGCCGCCGGAGACTATGAGGAAGAGGATCTGATCTTCAGGTATGGTGAATTCGATCCGAATTGCGAAGACGACGGTGTTTTCGAGGGTTTGCTCGATGGATTCGGTTCGATCGACAACTTCTCTTTACATGATGTTTTAGGTATTTGACCTCTTATTTATTTTTTATTTTTTATTTTTTCATTTTCATTTTTTTTATTTTTATATTTTTTGGCGAATAAGGCCTTTATTCCACAGTTGTTTTACCAGCTCTATGTATCATAACTAACCTTTTCAGGTTTTGTATATATATATATGTATGTCATTTTTGTAATAGAAACTTTGGTCTTGCTGAGGATTTTGTTTTATTTCCGCTTTTATTTTTGTCACTCTTGTTTTGTTACTTGATGTTGCAATGGAGGCTGTATCTTTGTGTAACAATTATTCCTAACTTTAACTTCTTTTTACATTCCGTTTTAATAATTTATGATTTAAATGGGGACTTAATAATATAAGCCTTTTCTGGAAATTGCACTGTTTGTACTTCGGAGCGAAGTTGAAGATTTGGTAACCAGGTTCAGGGAAAAATTGGATGCATAATTGCATATGGCTCTAAAGAGTGTTGCCAAATTAAATGAATTGTGAAATGAAAATTAGCCAACTCAAATGCTGGTGAGTAGAATTCAAACTTTTATAAAAAAATTCAAATTTTTATAAGAAAAAACGCCCGTAGGAAAAAGTATTTGTACAGACTCATTCTTATCGATTTGTTTTTTTGTTGTGTCAGTTAAATGCTTAATCTGAATGGATCTTCCTCTTACAGGACTCCCAAGTTCTATGTATGTAGTATTGACTGTGGTAAATAAGTTTTGAAGGACGAACCATTTAGGTTGCTATAATGGGTTCAAGATTCAATACTGTATCGTTTTACTTCGAGGTCTTTGAACCATTTAGGATTATTTGATATGGGGTTCGAATTCGATACTGATGGTGACATGAGGCTTAGTCAGACAAGGAGGGGGGCGGCACGGGGACGCAGGGAGAGGAAACGAAAGGCAGGGCCGAGGGGGGGACGGACGGGCACCACCGGCGGGGGTGCGGGCGGGGGGGCAAGGCAAAAGGAGGGGGCACGAGGGAGAGAGGGAAAGAGGGACAAGAAAGGCGAGGGGAAAACATAATTTATTATTTTAAATTTAAATATAATTATTTTTATAAAAAAAATGATATTAATTTTTAAAAAAATGAAATAAGATTGAAATTGATATTTCTTTCTAAACATATTTACGTTTTTATACTTTTTTATTCCAAATATTTTTTCAATTCCAATTCAATCATTCCTCAAGAAAAAAAAAAAAAATCCAATTCAAATATTTCAAAAATGACATCTCCAAAAATTTCCCGATATATCTTTTTTACTTCATGATTTTCACTATACAAGAGAAGAACATAAGACCACGCCATTGATCTTTTCATTAAAAAAAAAAAAAAAATCCGAGGGCCTCATATGATCCAAATTCCAAACATGTCAATTTCCAGCTTTTCTCTGCCCGGCATGTATGACGTTGCTATTACAAATAAACAAATATATCATGTATCGAACTGTGAGCACATCGTAAGTTCCTTAAACTATTTCACCACACAAAAGAATTGCAAAAATTCGTAAGAATTAGTCAAACACTTCCATTAAAATAAGCTTCAGCTTGGATTATACAACGACCGATGGGGCTCCGACATATTATTCGAAACTTCATCGAAGGTTGTCCGATGATATTTTAACTTAAAATTAATTGAACGGCACGTCGTTTTGAAAAAATCTTTTTTTTTTTTTTTTTCCTCTTCTTCGAATTGGTTGTTTTTGGTTTCTTATTTGTTATTTTTAATTTTTGCTTCGGAACTTACTTTTCCGTGACTAAAAAATGAGACACTGTTTGGATAGCATGTCTATTTTCAAAAATGAAATTTTTCTTATTTTAAATGAGAATTATTTTATTTTTGAAAAAGTTATTTTATTTTGAGAATTAGATGGCGTTTGAATGTGTAAAAATTTTCCTTCTTGAAAAAAAAAAAAGGTTGTTTGGAATTAGAAGAAATAGCGTTTGGAATAGTACATAGGGTTAATATTTTAAAAAAGATTTCAAAAAGTTATTGTATAAAATAAGTTTTTGAAAATGCGATAAATGAAACGATTGAAGAAAAAAGTAGGGAAAAACACTCTTTTGCTAATTTTTTTTTTCTCCATTTTCAAAAATGGACATGCGAAACAAACAAGGGGGGTAAGATTATTTACATTTATTTTACATAATTATTTTCCTTTTATTCAGAATGCATATCTTGAATTTTGAAAGTTTACATTTTTATATCATCATATTACATTTAGTAAATAAATCTATATCATTTCTCGTCAATACTTAACTTTGATCTAAGAATGCCCAAAATACACTTAAAAAGAGGGAAGAAAGAGCCAAATTGCATTTTTTAAAAGCGTAATAATAAAGTATAACATAAAGTTTAAACATAATAATAAATGATATAACCACAATTATGACCACACATAGCACCAAAAAATCCCTCCTCTTTCTTTCACTCTCTAACATAAAACTATGTACATAAAATTGTTATTAAAAATTAAAAATAAGTTATCAGTAAATCTGTTATATGAAATCCAAGGATTTACTAGTAAAAATATACTAAAATGTATCATCTTTTAAAAAACTTGTTATAAACAACAAACTAAATAAAATATGCTATATGCTACAATTGCCCTGAAAAAAACTAAGATTTGAGTTATTTCCTTATTTATACATTGTATTTTATTTTTATTCCGAAAGTATATTTACACTTTGAAATCATTTTTACGCCATTACATCACATTTATTACCAAATACATATTTTTATCGACCAAACTTCATTTTGAGTTAAAAATTCCCAAAATATTTTTTTAAAATAAATTAAAAAAAAAACGACAAATGACAAAAGACAAAACCCCTAATTTATATATATATATATATATATATATATATATATATATAAATTTAGACTTCTCACCCCGACTCTTATTGCCACCCAGCCCTTCCCACCACTACCACCACTCACCCCCCCTTCCTAACCCTCCTCAGTCCATCCATGCTACTAGGCATTTACCCTTCTTCTTCATCTAGCTAGAGCTGCATATATAGTTTTCCCAACAACAGAGTAGAAAACTTGGGGCAACATTGGGTTTGCATATCTCCCGTTTATGTGCATGTAAGGAAATGCTTGGAAGATCTGGGATATCGCGAGAAACACTCGTGGATTTTGCTTTGGGCAGCTCTAGGTTCGTGAGCCTATAGGGTGAGATAGTGTAAGTCATTCTAGTGGAAATTTGAATATATTACTAGCAAACATAATTATGAGTCATATGTTTGATTTATTTATTATCAAGCTTTTGCCTTTTAGTTGAAGGTGATAGAAATTAAATAATGTACTTAATAAGATACCAAATGTTTGAATTTATAAGAAAAAAGAGGGCTTATTTAGGAGAGTAAATATTTAGTTATTTAAAACAATGTCGTATTTGAGAATTGAAACTACGTCTTTAAGGGAAGCTATGAAACGACATCATTTTCTTAAGTGAATCGGGTCTAAAGAAGAATTAAGTGTGCAGCCTTGTTAAGTTCAGACTAAGGTGATACAGGAAGACAATCAAACTAAGATTAAATAAATGATTAAGAGTGATGAAGCTCATGACCTGGCATTATAAACCACCCAAAGCCTATAAATAGAGATTGAGTCCTTAGATTTGGAGGGGGACTTTTACTCTTTTAAGAATTCTAGGAGATATTTTAGAGAATGAAACTCTATGAATTCTTAGAGAGAGAAACTTTGTAATCATATTTGAGATTCATTCAATAATAAGAACTTCATTTGAGACATCTTTTCTTTTCATCGACCAAACTTTAGAATTATTGTTGGGATTATTGGCAAAGAAAATCATCCCAACACTTTGTTACTTAATATAAAGAAGATATGAAAACTTTTAATGAAGTCATATCATCTAGAAATGTTTCTTTTTTAAAAGAGGCTGTAAATGATTAAATAGACTCACTAATGTTAAATTAGGCGTAGATCTTAGTTGATCTACTTGCAGATCGACACCTATAAGTAGCAAGTGTGTATTTAGAACAAAGCATAAAACGTATAGGTCTATACAAACTTATAAGGCCATATTGGTGGCCAAAAGTTACAAATAGAAATGAAAAATAGAATATTATGATACATAAGCTCTTGTGGCTAGATAAACATCTACAAGAGTGATAATGACTATTTTATTGATACAACAGTTATATATACATCAAATGATGTGAAAATCGCTTAATTAGTGGTTGTAGGCATAAACTATTGATATTTTCATATATGATTTTACATGAGTTGCATCCCCCTTACCATAATTAATTCTAAAAAGAAAAAAAACAATTATTGCTTTAGTTATTGATGATCTTGATGAAGAGAGAGAGAGAGAGATATATATATATATATATATATATAATATGGAACTAAAGATGAATACAAGGAAGGAAACAATTAAAAAAAAAAAAAAAAAGCACTACGTGAATGAACTCTGAATTAATTTGATTAATTGAAAAACTGATTAAGTAAATTAACTACCCTACTGATATTATGTGGATAAGAATAAAATTAAAAATAAACAATCTTTTTTTTTTTTTCCCCTTTCTATAGAAACAACCAGAGGGTTTTATTTTGCCTGAGTTTGGAAAGGAAGTTTGCAACTGTCGTTAAGTCACTTTAAGGTCTTAAACAAACACAAAACAACAAAATAAAAATTTTATTTGTTATCTGTCACAATGTTTCAAGCATAATAATGTCGGTAAATGTATTTATTCTAATCGAATACATGATTTTAGTGTAATAATTTCTGTATTTCCTTGGATGTGTGGGTAACCTATTCGGACGTCCCCATGGATGTGACCGGCCAAGTGTCTTCATATTTGAAGTTGAAGTAGGCTTGGGCTTGTTTCCTGATTGCGTCCACGATTCGGCCTTCCATTATGGACGATACTTTTTTTTTTTTTTTTTAATGATTTTTGGAATTCTAAAAGGTTTTGTTTTTTTGTTGTAACAAGTGATAATTAAATTTAACAAATTATTGGTGGATGATTTAAGAAAGTGTATGCGAAAAGTAATAAAGAAATATCAATAGACTCCCTCAATTTTAAAATAAGAAACATTCAGTCCCAACGTGGCTCTGCTTCTGAATTTAGCACGTATAAATGCATAGAACCAATTAATTTGATCACATGCCCACTAGTATCTTGCCATAAATGGGTCATAGGCATATATATAATTTGAGAATTGGGTGTTCAAAGAGACATTCAAATTAGAACGCTAAGATTTTCTCATGCAGATGACTGACGACTATTACTAGTAATGTGATTCGTGACACATGCATTTGGACTAGTGGCAGTAGAACCTTCTCCCACTTGGGTACTGGGCTGCTGCCTATATATATATATATATATATATATATTAATATGTATACAAATACATAAGCGTATAAATATACAAATACATACGCTATTTTTTACGATTTGTAAAAAGAAGGATATCTTGAAATGTCACTCTATATATATATTTATATCGATTTTTTTTTTTTTTTTTTTATGTGGGTTCACATTTCTATAACCAAAAAGAAGTAAAATTGTAAACCATACTTTCAATGTTTAAGTGCAACTCTCTAAACAACAAAAAATAGAGAGAACATTCTAAAAAATAAGTAGAGAGAATTAATAACGACCTGTTTTAATGCGTTCTTATTACAGGTTTGTTATTGGTATGTTTAAAGCATAAAAATGTGAAAAACGGAGGAAACTAAAAAATTGCTCATTTAGTCCATAAACTTTTAATATTATACAATTTTGGTCCCTAAACTTCTTTTTTTTTTTTTTGATAGTTGGAATGCCCCTAAACTTTTAAAATGTTGCTACAATAGTCATTCTTATTAATTTTTGAACAGAAGATGCTAGTTATTTGGTCAAAAAGTGGTGCTAATTACGGATTCCGTCCAAAAATTAACGAAAATGAATATTGCAACAACATTTTTAATAGTTTATGATCATTATGGCTATGGAAAAAAAAACAGAGAATGCTCCTAAACTGTTTTAAAAATTACTATAAAAGTCATTTCTGTTAATTTTTAAACGAAATCCATTAGCAATTGGTCAAAAAGTGATGTTAACTACTGGATTATGTCCAAAACTTGATGTAAAGAACTATTGTAACAACACTTTAATAGTTTAGGGCATTACAGCTATGAAAAAAAGTTCAGGGATCAAAATTATACAAAATTAAAAGTTCAGGGACCAACATAACAATTACCCTTTATATTATAATAAAGACTATAAAAAGAGAGAGAGAGAGAATTGTAGTAGCATTTGAAGACTACAGGTTTGTTATTGGTTTTTTTTTTTCCCCCCTTTTATCATTGAATGATTTTTTTTCTTTTCAATTTGGAGGTGAGAGAATTAGAACTCTAATGGAATTAAATATGAAATTACCGCTAGATTATGTTAGCAATCACATCACATGATTGAATGATTAGCAAAAACAAATAATACACACTTTTAAATCACTTTTTTTTTTTATTTTTTTTTATTTTTATGTAACACATGATATGTACGCAAGTTATGTTTTGCCCATATGCCTTGCCCCATACGATAAATTAAACCTGTAGTTGCTACATCACTTTTAAAACACTATACTACCGTGAATATGTACATGACTATATGAGTGAAATATATGTAGGCATTGTATATATATATATATATATACATATATAGAAATATATATTTTAGTTTATCTCTCTCTTGATACTATACGATTTGATAGAATTATAATATATCAGAAATCTTGTAGTGCACATTATGCTCGTGAACAGCGATCCATACCAACAATATTGAACTGATTCAAGTTGGTAAATCTAAATAATATTTTCGTTTTAGGAGTCAAATTCTTACATTTTCCCTTCCCTCTTTAATTTGAAGACCAAAATATAGCTATTAAACAAAATGATCCAATAAAATAGAGAAAATAAAAAGGTCAAATCATACATGTCTATGGTCATTTCAGTTCCCGAAGCTGACAAATCAAGAACTTTGACGGTCTTTTAGATACAAATGGATAACGAGCTAGAAAGGGGTCAAAATGAATAAAATAAATATTTTACATGCAATACATGTGAATCTTTTACGTACTTTAAACTCTTTATTAATTAAAAGAAATAGATATATCTATATGTATGTATGTAGCTAGCGCATATATAAATATGGATAGGCCATTTGTCTTCCATAGGAATCTCTAGCTAAGAAGATATTTTTCATAGATTAGAAGTGTACCAACCACAAGTATTTCTTGAAGATTTTTTCATATAATAAGATTCCGAAAGAGCACTACACAATTCAACAAAGCTACTTGCTGAAAATAAGCTCTCGTTTATTATATCGTCTTGATAATTTAAAATTTTCGATTCAAATCAACTTCAAATCCACAAATATTTATGTCTGTTGAAGCTCTAGCAATGGCGGGTGCTGACTACATGGAGTGCGCGATCGACCTCGAAGTGTTGGAGTGCAGCCGCCGCCTCGAAAAGCCGCCGCCGTATCTGCTAGCTGAGCAAAGTTCTATCATTATTATATCTGATCACTTCAAGTTGAGGCACAAGAGAAAATGCACGGGCGATCAACATGTTTTACGGCCTGTTGTTGATAGAGACCAAATGAAAGCAAAGATTCGTGAATGGGCTAAAGCTGTTGTTTCCAAGATTGACAATATTTCATAAAAGTTTATTATTTTTCTCGTTATCATCATGTCTTTCCTTATTTCTTTCCTTCATTGGAATAATACGTGTATAGTTTTACTTAGTAAGGGACCAAAAGTTTTTGTATAGAACTAATTATAAAATTGTGAAATAATAAATCGCTTCCCTTCTTTTTTTTTTTGCCAAGTCAAAAGAAAAAAAAATCGTTTTAATCTTCAGAATTTGGTTATATATATATATATGTATGTATATATATGAGAGACTTCTTATTTTTATTTTTTTAGTAAATGAAGATAATGAACTAAATCCCCCATTCAAATTTATTAAAAGAAAGGAAATTTTTTTAAAATAAAGTAAGAAATTCAGAATTTAGTTTTAAAGGCAAACAAAACAAAAAGTAAAAGACAATAAGAAGCAACCCTTTAGAGAAGACATATGAATCCACTCAAAAAAATAATGTCATCCAAATATCTTAAACCCCTCTCTTTTTTTAACATGAAACTTATATGGACATTTTTCTTTTAAATTATTCAGTGATTATGTTGTTTCTTTTATAGATTATTGTGACTTCTTAAATTAGTTCCAAGGTAGTTAATAAAGTTAGCTATAACGATCATTATGGATAGTCATTGGAAGAAATCTGCATTTTTAGGGGCTGAGTGCTAAAAATTTAAAAAAAAAAAAAAAAACTTGCTCATATAAGAATATAAAACGATCTCTCCAAATATTTTTGTTAAATCTTTTAGAAAGAAACACTTTTTTCCACTTTGGTAGTAATTCAATCTCTCAACAAAAACTATATTACTCATAACGAGTCTGGTTTATTACTGCAAGTTGTTGTTAGCTTATCGTCTTATTTTTTTGGGATCAGATTTTGTCATGTCTTTAGGGAGGTCAATAAAGCGGTCCATAGACTAGTTTCATTTGTGCTCGTTCTAGATGATGAAATTATTTCATTGAAGGAATCTCCTCCTCCTATCCTATTATATTGTTAATAGATTTGATGCTCATCTTTAATAACATATGTTATCTATCTAAAAAAAAAAAAAAACCTCCTACTATTATTATTATTTTTCTCTAAGTTCCATTATGCAGCCTTTAATAAACTTACAATCATTTTATAAATAGGCTACTGTTGATATTTAAAATATAGGTGTTTTGTGGATTTGGAATCCTCGTCACGATTAGATTTAGCAATAACATTTTTTTTAAAAAAATTCATCTCTAATAAATGTCTTTTTCTAAGGGGAAAAAAGTGTGCTACAACTCTTTTGATTACACCTTATCGGTAGAATAGAATTCATTTTTTAGACTGTTCGATATATTTCAACGGCTAAGATTTTACTTGTACATAATAATAAACAATGTACCTTAGCTTACAATATTATAATTAAGAAATTAAAAGAAAAAAATCAGGAAAAAAATTACTAAAAATACCCAACCCTTCCACCGGAAACCCCTTCGCCGACGACCTTTTCCACCGACCCCCCACCCCCCAAACCACCACGAAATCACCCCCCACGCCCCCCGACGAGATTGCCCAAAGACAACCACCACCACTGGCCGCGGACCTGTGATTAAGTTGCCAGACGACGACCCACCCACCGCCCCGAACCTATGATCTCCCCTCCCCCCCCCCCCCCAACCAAAATCGCTTTTCGCAAGGTGACCACCCCCCCTCCCCGCGCGGCGACTGCAAAATCACAAGAGATGACGAAATCGCCCCCCGTCCCCTGCGCGACCTCCGGATCCCCACCAGGCATCCCTCTCTGGCGTCCTTCCGCTGTCCCCGGAAACCTTCCACCCCCGCAACCACATTCAGGCTCCCTCCGGCGACCCCTCTTACAATGTTTACTTTTTTTTTTTAAGTTTCAATTTTTAATTTTAATTAAAAAATTTAATAAAAAAAGGTTCAAATTTTTTGTTTTTTTTCTATGGATCCTATAGATCAACGCTTATATTAGTTATCGTAACTCTTGATATCTTATCTGTTAGATTGAATTTCAACAGTCTTAGATGAAACTCTACCCATAGGGTATATAAAAAGGACTTGTATCATAGATTCTCCCTTTTATAAGATATGTATTATTAGATATTGTCTATTGACTAAAATTGGATGATTATTATGTTTTTTTTTTTAATACATATATAGTACAACTACTTCTCATCATCTTCGTCTAACATCTTTTTTTTTCGGTGAATAAGCCCCGTCTAACATCAAATTAACATATATATATATATATATATATATATCTAAATACATCAACCCAAAATAATAATCCACATCCTAAATCATACATAATCATCATACGCATCAGCATCATTGTCATCATCATCCTCAATATTTTAAAATAACACAAAAAAAGTCACCACATATTCACCACAATCATGAATCAATGAAATCAAATTAACATACAAATCTAAATTTCAAATGTACTCATCAAACCCAAAAACAGATATTAAAAAATTAAAGATACTCATACTGGAAAACCTCACGACTTCAACGACACTGTAGATGGAGAAATTCAGTCACGGTGACGATCAACAGACTCCGTAACGATTGAGCACGTAAAATAGATTACCTAAAAGATATGTTTTTAGTTTAAAAAAGTGGTCAATTAATAAGGGTATTTTTCTCTAATTAAGTTTAAAAAAGTAGCCCGTTTTAGCCCATTTGAAATTTGTAGACCCTTTAATGACGACAATTGTGGTCGCTAAAAGATTACTCGAGAAAAATTTGGCTGGCAGCATTTCCAGCTTGACAATACAATGAATAACGAACAATTACTTGTAGATATCAGTTCATCTTATCGACTAGCAAATAGTTCCTTCAATCCTTTGTAAAACATAATCCGTGAAAATAAGGTGCAAATTGTACATGCACCATTTGGTCCTCTTTGACACCGTATTTGAATTTGCTAACTATCTGAAAGAAGTAAAGTAAACCAAGCTTACGTCATGGCTTTAATCACTGTAAAACAATCACAGCTTAAAGCTTAGCGTAGGTTGACACGGATGGTACCTTAAGGATTGAGACCATCCGTACAATTTTTACTATTTTAGGGCATGTTTGACATGCCATATTCTATTGTATTATATTATATAATATGTATCGTATTGTATTGTTATTACTATTCGATATTTGGTTTTGCGTTGTATTACAATATTGTACTATATTGTATATTATTTGTTTTGTAATCATATTGTACTATATTAAGAATTGAGTTATTGAAAGATAAATTTTAGGTCACGATCCAAAAACCTAAGTCAGGTTCCGAGACGGGAGTCAGAGCTGGAGTTGGGGTTTTGAGATCAAGGTCAGGGTGGGTCAGGGTCAGGATTCAGGATGAGGACCCGGGTTTAAGTTTTGGGATGGGTGTGTAGAGGTCATGATCGGGCTTCAATACCAAGGTCGGGGTCTAATTTTGGGACGGGGACCGGCGTTGAGTTTTGAGACTAAAGCTGAGGTCAGAATCGAGTTTCGGTAAAAGAATTAGGGTCAGGTTTCAAGACGGAGGCGAAGACTGGGTTTCAAGACAAAGTGCCGAAGTCGGGTTTTAGGATGGAGGTCTGTACCAGGTCAGGGTCAGGTTCGAGACCGAGTTCGGGGGACTAGGGTTGGGGTCAAATTGGGGAAGATAGTTCGGGTCAAGTTTCAGAATAGGGGGTCGGGGTTTGGTATTGGGCACCAAAACCAGACCCTGACCCCGTTCCTGAAACCCGAAACTAAACCCCAATCCAGAAACCCCCAATGTCGAAATTCGAACCCAACCCCTTACCCCTTTCCTGAAATCCATTCTTGGTCCTGAAACTGACCCCGACCTTGAAACCAAAACTCGACCTGACCCCTACCCCAACCCCAGTTTCGAAATCTAACCTTACCTCAAAATCTGACCCCATCCCAAACGACCCCGATCCCCGTATTAAAACCAGACCCAGAACCTAACCCCTATCTCGAAACCTGACCTCGACCTTAACTCCGAAACCCAACCCCGACCCCGACCCTCATTTAGAAACCCAACCCTTGTTACAAACCCGACCTTAACCTTGATCCCAAAATCCAACCATGACCATGACCGTGATCTCAAGACCTAAAGCCATTCCCAAAATCCAACCCGACCCCATGTTCCATAACCTAACCCCCACCCCTATTTTCGAAACCCGACCCAACCCCTCCGTCCCGAAACCTAACTCAAAAACTGGATCTTGACCACCTAACCCCGACCTCCGTTTGGAAACCTATTATGTTATGTATTTTAATATAATCATTTATATTAAATTATACAATACGGCCTAATTAATACAAAGGTTTTTTGTCGTACTAGCTATCACAATCAGTATTGAATTAATTTTTATTTTGAATTAAATTATACAATAAAAAGATGTTGCCAAACATTGCATTATTTTAAATAATATAATATGGAATGCTAATATGGTGTATCAAGCATGCCCTTAAATAATATCTAATCAATCATATTATGACATGACTACAAAAAAAAATTACAAAGGATTTCAAACTTTTTAAAAATGATGTGATGCAATATTATTTATTACATATTATTTACGACACAAATTTGGAGAGGATATTTAAGTCCCTACGAATATCGTTGAAGTTGAAGATAATAAAGATTCAAAATCAAAGTCATCATTAGGATAGTCAATCGTGCACATGCACATAAAAATCAATCTCTTCATCTCGTGTTCACATTAGAAAATTAGTGAGAAAATCTCTCATACTCAATAAAATTCCCATTTATAGTAGGAATATAAACATAAGAACCCTCGAATATCCGTGATTAAGCGAGAAATCCTACGGTTCTTCATGCATGCGTCGTACATGACATGGCTTGCCGCCTATATATACACACAGACACACACACCAAATAATCACCACGAGGCAACAACTTAATTATCAAAAAGGAAATCAGAGGAACTTTCAGACGAATATTATATCAGCTAGGCATATGCAACATCACGAGCAAAAAGGAATCCAACAGTACAAAAAGACGATTTCCAGCGATACAATATCGAGCATTAGGCGATCGCAACACAAAATGGGAGCGGTTTCATTGGAAGCCCTTGCAATGGCAGATGTGAACCATCTTTCATTGATTTGGACGTCAATGAATGGGAGCATAGGGATCGGTCTGATTCACCTCCACCGCATTTACTAGCCGACGAAGATGATGAACAAGAACAGAACAAGAACATGAGGCAGAAAACGACGATGATGGAGACGCAAAGATGAAGAAGACCGTCATCGATAGCGATATGCGGAGGCGCTTGAACATTTGGGTTAATAAAGTTATGAGAGATGCAAGGAAGTATACGACCATTGATGAGAGAAGAGATCGTTAATTTATTTTGAAATTAGATCAACCTAGCCATTTTATTGTACATGCATGACAGTTTTTCAGTCATGTTTGACGTGTGTATATGTCAATTTGTCACTTGTATTACGAACCAATTGATCTTGGTCATTGTTAAACTAAAGAGGTTCAACTTTGTTTCAGCTAATTGCAACTCTTCATTTATGTCTAGAGACGTTTTAGGGTGGTCTTCATGTATACCTATGAACATTTGTTTTGATTCTTTGAATGTTTGCACGGTCTGAGGGTAATCTGGTCATTTTAATTCTATCTCATCTTTCACGTTTTGGCAAATTTCCCAGATATTTTGTTAAGCTCATAGGAAATAGTATACCTTCGTCAAGTTCAAATATCGTACGTTTTTAATCAATTGCAGCTAGCTAGCTAGCCATACTATTGACGAAGATTGTGATTAGTCTATGTCCACCTTTAAGTTTACGTAATTGAAATAGTTTAAATATTTTACGTATACTAAATTTATATTATATATATGGTGATAAAATAACTATATTTAAGAGGAATATTGCTAAAGTTAGTTCAACAGATGAAAAGAAAAGGCTTTGAATAGAAGTTCTCATATTGAAAATTTAGAAATACTGTCAATCTTTTGATTCGTTCATGGGGTCCCTTTTGTTTAAGATTCATAAATTTAACTCATAAATTTAATTGGTTTTCCAATTTCACCCCACTAGGATGCTTTTTAAATGTCTATTTTTAATTTTATATATTCTTGAATCTATCCCATTATTATTTAAGTTTTTAAACTAGTTTTCTATTTAATCTTCCAACCACTACTGTTTAAGCTAATTAATCTTAATCATGATTTGATTTCCTTTTAATAGCACTTTTCTTACTCTAAACTTAAAGAAAGCTTCGATATCTTGTTGAGATTTATTAGCCTCAATAATTAATATACCTTTTTTGGAAACACATATGTGATGATTAACTGTATGCGAACTTTACCTTCTTTTTTTTTTTTTTTTACTTGGAGATTAACTTTATTCTTTATTTTGATTTTATCTCTTATGTATGTAATCGAAACATATGTAATGATCATCCCAATAAGAAAAATAATTGTTGTAGTATCTTAAGAAAAAACAGTGCTGAGTTAAAAATAAAATGTTCTTAGTAAGTGCCCCGCACTGAATTAATAAAATCCTGGCTTTATCTAAGATTATCAATATTTACATATATTTAAATGATGAGAGTTAGCATCAGGAATAAGTAGCACATCCTAATTAAGTTGATACCTACTAGCTATCTTATCCCACACTAGGCTCCATCTCGAATTTTGACACAGCATTAAACTATGTGAGTGAATTTCAAACACTTTACTAAGGAAATTCCAGTCGTATGTCAACTTTTTATCTATTTTTTCTTTTCGCAAGCTACTTTTACCTTTATAAATATATAATTAGAACTCTTCTTTTACCCTATTAATTAATAGGTACTATTGTTTTCTTATCAATGACTGGTAGTAGTTTTATCTACCGTGCTGTAAACTTTTAACGTAAATACTTGTATATCCGATCATTAAAAATTTGAACAAACAGCTAAAA
Organism: Ficus erecta; assembly: GCA_008635985.1. NCBI lineage: Eukaryota > Viridiplantae > Streptophyta > Magnoliopsida > Rosales > Moraceae > Ficus > Ficus erecta. The sequence goes on along the minus strand of BKCH01000005.1, from coordinate 3,215,956 downwards.
CAATAATATATACCGATAAGTTAAAAGTACAATTCCTATCATTAGGTTGAGCCTGTTTACATACGGAAACGAATTCCCCACATTTCTTAGGTGTTGATTTCTGACTAGGACCACGCAACTTCTTATGAACGATATCTATGAATTACAGTTGGTTAATATCTAAGCGCATTTATTGGTCAACTTTGAAACATTATTTATTTTCAAACCAAACTTTTCATCATATTGAACTTCTACTAATTCAAACTCATATTCACGATATGTATGCATAAAACTATGCGCAGGGATTATTAATTCACAGATTTTTCACGTTTCTTAAGACCAGATAGAGATCACGGGAATTCTAATAATTTGTGATATATATATATATATATATATGTATATGTATATGTAGCACCTTCATTCATGGTATAAGTATAATATGCTTACAACTGCATGATGGCAACGTTTGCCATGACATAAGCAGGGACCAAATAACTAGGTATCTTCATTAATTTTCTCCAACCTAAAAGAGACCAATTATCACGAGAAGTTTTTAACATTATTAACATGATAACAAAGCCCGTGCTTTGCTTTACTTTTTGGCTTTTTTCCTAGGTAGAAATCATATTGGTAATTTGCCGAACATATATAAGCAGAAAATAATTTAGACCTTGTTGTAAAAAGATTTAAGACATAGTATTATATTTACTAGGAACAATGTCGATTGAAGCAATGGCGATGGCGGGCATCGATTATGCAGAATGCGGCATCGACACTGAAGATTGGGAGCTCGGTGATCGGGAACTACCGCCACCAGTTTACCTGCTCGCCGATCAGCAAAGTTCTGAGAGTTATATTATTGAAGCTGAAGATAAGAGGGAGATGAACATAAGCACAAACATGGTCGTTGATGGAGATACAAGTGGAAAACAAGGATCATGAGGGAATATGCAAATTAGTCCGTTTTGCTTGTATCTGTATGAGTTTGTTTCTTCCATCAAAAGAGAAATGTATTGGCTAATTTAGGCTGTTGTTTCTCTGCATGAGCAGTACTTAAATAATTTGTACTTACTCGGAAATGTATTCTCCAAATGTGACTGTAGTCCTAGCTTAACTGGCGGTAATTTCACAAATGAAATCAATTTTCAAATATATGAGTAAAAATGTATGTGTTTTATGTAGGAATATTTCTTTTTCTTTTTTCTTGTTTTGTGTATTCTTTCTACTCTAATAAGGAGAGGTTGATATAGGACTTTTTTTCCTCCTTTCTTTTTTTTTTTTTTTTTTTTGAGGGGTGATATAGGACAATTCTCCTAATGGTTAACAACCTAATTAGAATTCCTCTCTCTCCTTTTTTTTTTTGGCCAGACTCTCTCCATTTACTAAAAAGAACTATGGCACATATAACAGATTGCAGCATATAATTGTAAACTGCTTAATATTTTATATGCAATCTCTAAAATTCCTCTCTTATGATGTTCCTAAATGTAAAAGGGATTAATGTGGCCATTTAATGGTCTCTATAATTCTTTAATTAACTTTACTTTTCAAAAACAAAAACATAAATGTGGCCATTTAATGATTACGGTCTAGGGATTCAACATTCGGGTTGCATCTTCAATCTTCGGTCCTAGATTTTAATATTAATATCAACACTCACCTAACGCTCAAGTTTAGTGCTAGAATGTTTTCTATGTTGATTGGGAATATTGGCATTCCGACGATTCTTTCCAAGATTGCAAGAGAAATCTGTAGTATACAAATTGATCGAGCTTCTTTGGAAGGAGATTTTTGTCACTTCGCTCGAGTTCTTGTTGATGTGGATCTTTCGAAAAAAAAATCTTCCAAATTTTTTGTGGCTGTTGATTATGAAAATATTCCAACGTTTTTTGTTCTAACTGACATTTAGTTCGTCATTCTATTCCTAAGTGCATAAGGAACCCTAACAGATCTTCCCTGGAAAGATAAGAATGCTTGGGGAAATAAAAGTATCAAGCTATGGCTCATCAGGAATTTTGCCCTACGGCTGCTTGTGGATGCAGGGAATAAGAGTGCTTTGAGATCGGGTGCAAATACTACTTCAGTTAACAATGTTACATTTTCGGTTTAGGGGAAAAAGTGTTGGCTAACTTTGAAAATCAGGTTGTGATCGATGGTGAAAGGCTCACTAAATGAGGAACATGTAGCAAAGATAATTCTTTGGAGGTCCAGTAGTAACATGCTCAGGAACACGAAAAATGTTTTAAAACATCAATGATGTTGAACATCACACTAATAAAAAAGTGGGTCCAATTAATGGGTTTATATAATTGCGAGACCCAACATCTATTAGTGAGTGATGTTTTACATCATTAATGTTGCCTAGAATTGTTCCATAAACGCGCATAACCACTAATAAGGATTATGGTATTTCTAGTAGCACTCAACAAAGGCTAAGTGGGGTTCAAGTTCCCACCCAACTTATTTTTTCAGGAAAAAAAAAAACAAAAAAAACAAAAACTACATATATATATACATGTATTTTCCACCAAATGTCAGAAATCTGATCTTAGAAGAACCTCATTAAATAAATATTTTAATTATTAGTCCCACTAACGAGACTCCATTTTGTTTTCTCTCTCATTTATGTATATTTGTTATTTTGAGATTTTTACTAGATATAAATATAGAGACGTATCTTTCCCAAAAAGAAAACATATATATTTAGTCATATAGACGTACCATTAATATGGATATACCCAATTGTAGAAAACTCTTTATGTTTAAACTTTTATTACCTAGTGTTCAATTTGGGGTCCTACTTCTATCACTGTTACAATTAAATGCGAATAAATACGATAAGAACTGGATAATTCCGTCGTTCATTTAGCCCAATTAGTGCTCTTCTTTCTCAACTTTTTTTTTTTTTTCTTTTTTGGATTTTTCTAAGAGTTAAATATCTCTTCCTTTTCCGATAAAACTAAAACTTGATTTTTTTTCTTTGGTTCGCTCATTCTGGTGCATGCATTGAGGATTTCATAAATTTCCTCAAATTTAGAGAGTGGCTTAGCATAATGCTAAAATGTTACGCAAATGATAAATTTTGATATTTGGATGAAAAAATACTCTCAATTTAGTAATGCTATCTCTGTGTTATATGCTAAATTTTGTAACAAATATATCACAAGATATAATCAATACAAAATTTAATTTGATTCTTATGGTTGTTGTCTTGACTTTTTCTTATAACTTTTAAGATACTTTCATTTTTATTTTCTTTAAGTATTAAAAATTCATTTTACAAGTTCAAAAGCTATGAAAAAAAGTATAAATAAAATTAGAAATAGCATTATGCATTAGAGTATAAAGTAAGATAATGATATTTTCACACTCTTTAGTAATAAATATATTAACATACACAAATTCATTGAAGATGATCTAAACTAGATTTTGCTAAGTGGTGATTTCCACCATTAATGAAATATTTACAAAGCCCATTTTTTAAATAAAAAATAAAAAATAAATTGTGAAGACTGAAATGAGTAAGTATACCAATACATTTTAGAATTGTATCTTTTTAACACCCTCGTCAATTATTCAAATCCCAGATTATGCTGTTAATATCAAACAAAATTAAAAATAAAAAAAAAAGAAAAAGGAAAATAAAAACAAGCCTAATTAACAAAAGGCAATAAAAGCAAAATGCAAAATTGTTAGCTGGGGGACGTACATAGTTCAATGACAAACTTTCCAATTAAATTAATATTACCTGGCCAGCATTGTCTTAATGAAAACAAAGACATACAAAAGTTAATTAGTACTAGCTATTCCCCGTTAACCTATATTAACTTATATTAGTTTTTTTTTTAAGTACAAGCCTTCTTTACAGATTTGCATTTTCTTTCTTTTGCATTAGTAAATCACGGACCAAACCAAACCAAACCAAACAATTAAATCCTCAGTCCTAACTGCTTTGGATAGACGACCTAAATTTCTCACGTTTATCATGATCTAAGGGAGCATAGATATCTTGTTAATAGCAACAAAAGCAATGGCACAGCTCGTTTGGACGTGACATGGATGGGCCACTACACATATGAAGTGACATCGCATCGATAAAGGCGCTTTTTAAAAAAAAAAAAAACCTATTTGCAACAACAAATTCCAGTTTTCTTATCACCAACATATAGTGTGGTACCGCAATAAGGATGTCTTTATTTTTTCTCTCAAGATGCACCAAGTTCAACTTCCAGTAACTGCAATCAAAGTTCACGTCGGGCTAAATAGGCTGTGTGGCATCGGACTTATGGTAGTGTGAGTGAAATACATGACCAATCCTTCTAATAAAATTAGATCAAACTCTGCTTTGTTACACTAATTGATAGGTTCTGAAATCTCCTATAGACAATAGGGATGTAGGACGGGACGACATAAACAATTTTCACTTTTTTCGGCCAAAAAAAAATCCAGTTCTCTTTTGCTCGTGTCAATAAAGCAATACACGTCCAATTCATTATTATGTTTTCCTATAATTATCAGTTATAGAGCGCGTGCGGAATAGACAGATAAAAATAAATACCATGTGGCATTGATTAGACAATTACGTGACCGATAACTGGGCTGTCATGTGACAGTTAGAAGGGAGAACGAAACTGCACTATTCATAGTGTATTCATGTTTTTATAATTAGAAAAAGATTTGCAGAAGAAGAAAGTACAACTGGGAGTGGCTTGGAAATATTTGCTATATTTTGTAACGAGTAAAGGAGTAGACTGACATGTGAGAATTTGTGTGGAGCTCAACATGATCCGGTACCGTATGAGGGAGGATTACACTGAATACGGTGGTCACTAGCTAGCTAGCTAGCTAACTAACTAACTAACTAAATTTTAGTTAGCTATCTTATTTAAAAAGAAAAAGAAAAAAACCTAAATTTTAGCTGGCAGGCAAAAATTTTCACTTTTAGCACTACTAGAATTATGCCTTTTAGGGGCAATAGAAATGTGCCGTAAAAAGTCGAAAAAATGCCACAACAAGTTTTGCGGCATTTTTTAAAACCCACAACTGTCAATGTCGTATTTGGTTGCGGCACTTTTTTAAATGCCGCAAATCAATTACGGCAAAAAAAAAAAAAAAAAAAACATCAATTTTTAATTGCCACAAAATTTCTTGCAGCACTTAATACTATGCCGCTATTATTTTTCATCGCACAAAAATTTTTTTTTGTTAAAATGATATTCAAAATAACAGAAATTATAAACATGCTGAAAAGATTTTCCTTCGCAAAATTACCATACAAATATCATAAATTCGAATATAAAAATCATCCTCCAGTTCAATATGAATATCCAATTAGTAAACAATTTCTGTTTGAAATGAATATTGTATATCAAAAATACTCAAATATACTAAGATCTATAGTTCATATGCATTCGGTCCCATAACGTCATTGAAAATTTCATTGTTGATACTTGTGGAATTAGATGACTCAGGAGGAAGTTCGGATAATCGTTCCTGCATTTTCATCTATAGAATATACAACGAACTTAGAAATTAATAAAATAAAAAATAATTCTAACTGCTTCAAAACTCTAAATTGTTTTGTTTTTATAAAGTTGTTTTCTTTGGTATTACCATTGTATTAGCCGAAACATCATCAATAGCTCTTCCATCTTTATTTCATAGTATATGTTTGAATGTTGACATCAAAGCAAGGTGGCTTCACTCCATCATGAGTCATCTAAATTAAAAAAATAAACAACAATTTAATCATGTAATATGAATATATATATATATATATATATCAATGGCTTTGATATATTAACCTCATGTGCTACAACTGCATGACTCTTTCTCCCACTAGTATGATATGTCTTTTGCTTTTTGCGGCTTCTGCTGTTTCTTCGACTCTTTTTCTATAAGAGAAATATTAAAAGAAATATATTATAAAAAGCATAAATACTAAATATCATACTACCATACAAAGTTATCTTACCTTTGCTTCATGACCACCCCACATCTTAACAAGTACTGACCATCTTCCCATAATTCCTTCAACTCATCAACAAGAGGTTGTAAGTAAACATCATTCTTATTCCCTGGTTCATTTGGACCATCAATCAACGTTGATAAGATGAGATAAGGCTGTTTTAAGCACATCCATGGCGGTAAGTTTAATACCATTAATGCAATTGGGCATGTGCAATGGGAAATGCTCCTTGTCTTAAAATGATTAAATCCGTCATCCGATAAACCAAGTCTGACATTACGAACATCAAGAGAGAACTCAGGATGTTGTTCATCAAATCTTTTCCATGCCATTGAATCTGCAGGATGTCTTAAAATGGCATCATCAATACGTTCGTTTGCATGCCATCTCATGAAAGGGGCTGTTTTTGTTGACATAAACAACCTTTGAAGTCTTGGTTTCAAAGTAAAGTACCTAATCATACCTTAGCAGGAGACTTTCGATCTTTACTGCTATTTCCAACTTCAGACTCACATGAACTTTTCTTCCATCTGGATGTATGACACACCCTACATTCTTCAAGGTCTTTGTCCTTTTTCCAATACAACATACAATTGTTTGGACATGCATGAACCTTCTTGTAATCAAACCCCAAATCTCTCACCAACTTTCTTAGTTTCAGGTATGAATTCGGAAATTTCTTATCCGGACGGAAAGCATCTTCAAGTAGTTGCAACAACATAGTGCATGAAGTGTGGCTGCATTTATGTAGGACTTTCATGTGGAATAACCTTATGATTAAGGATAACATCGAATGCTTCTTGCATCCGTTGTACAACTCACTATTTGCATCATTTAGCAACTCGAAAAACTTTGATGCATTTTGATCATGATCTTCTTCATGCTCGTGGGGCACATCATTATCACTTTGACTATCATGGCCTTGAAATCCAAAGGCAACATTTACCAATTCAAACATACCATCTAATCTATATGATTCACATGCTTCTTCTACTCCAATACTTGATGTTGAATGAGACGAAGACTGACCATGGTACTTACCCTTATAGGCATGTTGATATCCACTCATGATTAGATGTTCAAACATATATATATATATATATATTTTCATTTTGACAATCTGTATGAGTTTGAGCAAATAAAATGCAAAAACATATATAATAAATAGAAGATTCTTATTCATCAATATATAAATATATAGAACTAATGTGGTTTAAAAGGATAATCTCTCATAACATTACATAATTAATTGCTGTGCACTTTGGCATTTCAGATTCAACTAAATAATTAGGCATTAATGAAAAGCCAAATATGATCTTGACAGAGATAGAAATTGTAATACCTCAACGTTTATCTGATTCTTAGTTCTTTGATCGGAGACTTCGATTATATCAAAAAAGAGCCGTAGCACAGAAGGGAAGCAAAAGAGAGAAAAGAAAAGCAGGATTTTTGCTTGCAAAATGCTACCTTTTTCTCTGAAAATTGAGATCCAAGATAGGGGAAAAAAAGAATTTTGTTTCATTCTATGCAAATTATTGATTAACTAATGATATCGTTTTACAACCATTCCTTACAGGAACATAAATTAACCAATCGAGTTGTATAAACTCAAATGAGTAAAAGCAAGAGTTTGACATTTAATAAGAAAAGGGACATACTCTGTGTTTTTGAAGTTTACATAACATAATTGTTTGGATAGATTAAAAAAAAATGTGAGCTATGCTTCTTCATGCCACCTCTCTCTCCCGCCTTTTTCTTAGAAGTTTCTTTCTGTGCTGTTGTTGCTGCTAAAACCGACCAAAATGGTTTTACCTCTAGTCTCCACAAATCAAGAAAAACAAACCTCGTAACATGAATCATCAGCTAATGGTCTGGGTTGTGCTCCAACCCAGCAGCAATTTTCACACCACTTCGGTGAGAAATTTGCTGATATGCGTTTCCACTGTTCACTCAACACCATTTCCCCTCCCCCCTTTTTTTTTCTTTGGTTTTTTTTTTAATTTGCCCAAAATATATTTTGTTTTTCCATTATTACCCCAGTTTCATATTTCTTAACAAATTTGTTTCTGTTTTGCTACCAAAAAGGACATAACTTTTTTTTTTTTTTTGTGTCCCTCGTTGTTAATTTTGTTTTATTGATGCTCACATTGCGCTTCGTAATGCATTAATTGACCATTTATGGGAGTATACTAATTCAGATAATTGAAAGAATATCAATATCTTTTTTTTTTCTCTTTTACTTTTATGTTTAGTTATTAAATCTAATGTTTGGTTCACAAATTTTTGTTAAATGCATTTTTTTAAATTAATATATCAATAACAAATTGGTCACTTTAATTTAGAAGGTGTAATTTATTAATTTATTATTAATATGTGAAAAAAAAAATTATATGGGCAAAATTCATAAATTCAATAAATAGTATGAAATTAATAAAAAGAAATATAAAAAGAGATTAAAAAAAAAAGAATATACATGGTATATTTTTTTTGGTGTTTGAAATGGTGTAATGAGTTGGAGATGAATTTACTGTTTGATGTGACAGTTACACCATTTTAGTATAATGGGTTGGAGATGCCCTAAGGAGTTTCACCAAACCTTCCAATACAATAAAGTTGTTACTTCTAAGTGATGAGAGTTGGCATTCGATTTTTTATTTTTGATTTTTTTTGGGCTAAATTAGAGATGAACTTGGATTAATTTAACATGGAATAGTACTAATCATATCAGCAAGTTAAAAACTTTAGTGAGACGACAATCAAGGATTTCTTACGAGTATATAACGACATTCAAGTTAAAAACAATACTAATCCCTCAATATTTTCTAAAATTTCTAACCAACCAAACACCAAATGATCGACTAATGTAAATTACGGAATCTAACACGACATTGAAATAAAAACCTAAAGAAAATCATACAACCCTAGTTTAACCATAGAAATTAGGAAAATGTAGAGAAAATAGACGGAGATCGGCATTTGAGACGAACCTCCAGCGTCGGAGCTTGGCGGTGAGTCACTGGTGTCAAAGCTTCAGCAGCATCGAGCTTCGTCGGCATCGGAGCTCAACGAGAGAGTTACCAGTGTCGGAGTTTCCCCGGCAGGGACAAGAGAAGAGAGACGGAGAGATCGAGTTTTCGGGTTGAAATGATTTTAGGATCACACAAACAATACTTTGTTTGAAAAGTTCTTTTATGAGTAAAGCTAAGAGACACCTCCAGTGTCTTACATCATTTGAGGTGGTCCTCTACATGACTTATCATTTAATAAGAGGTGGGGCCTATCTTACTAAATAAAAAAAACAAAACAACTTTATAGTAAGGGGCACCAGCTAAGGGGCACCAGAGGTGCCCCTTAGCTTTTTTCTTATTTTATTTGATCCGAAACAAACTTATTTCTATTTCATTTCTTGTCAAAAGTAATTTTATTACCAAAGACGTCCAAAGGTAATTGGTTTTTTTTTTTTTTTTTTTTTTTTGAAAGGTAAAGGTAATTGGTCATTAATATTGAAAATTGCAGCTTAGGTTTACTATTTTCTTCTTTTTTTTTTTTTTTAGTAAAAGTCAGCTCATGTTTAAAGCTAAAAGGTAATTAATACAAAAATAGAAAATATATATATATCACATTTTCTATATATACTTTCCACTACTATCATATATATGTATATAGACATATATTTGATTATAATAATAAAATTAATACAAACATTATTTTGGTACTTTTAAAAATCACACGGTTAGTTTACCATTGTTTTCGGGACTAAAATGTTGTTTTTTCTAGCAGCATTATAAACTTCCGTAAAATTTACGGCAACTGTAGAAAAATGCCACTATTTTGTGGCATGTATTAACAAATGCCTTAATTTTTGCGGCATTTAAAAAAGTGCCACTAATAATTGCCACAAAAAGTCATCTTTCTAGTAGTGTAGTTATATTTTAGTGTCTTCGACACTATTATATTTACCAAAGTATACAAATATCATACCAATCAGAAATGTTTAACTAATAGTACGTCACTATATTAGATACAAAATGTTCCACATTCAAAGATTATAACATAAGCATCGAATTTATGCCCTTGGGTTCCCGTCTCTTGCAAAGCAATTTTGCAAGTGTGGATTTTACTTGACGAATTCTTCACAATATAGTATCAGAGTTAGTCTACTCCATCACATATTTAAACAATAAAGCATGTATATTTAGGAAAGGTACCGTCAATTCTGGTTTATCTACAAATTAAGTTCAATACTCTCACTAAAATCAGGATTCTTATTGTACGTTTGGAGTACAATTTATCTGAACACAAAAAGGAAAGAGAGAGATGGGAACTTAAAATGGAAAATGATAGGGTCCAGGTTAAGGAAAGAGAGAGATCACGGATATAATAATTATGAGCTGGTCCATGCCTAGAATTCCCGTGAGTTGGCTTGTTTTTTTTTTTCCTATCGAAAATCGAGAAAAGGGTACCTCGTAAGGTCTAACATCTACATTTTATCTTTTTTGTCAGTAAAGTTCCAAGCAGCTTTGCTCAAGCACTGGGAATGTGCCATAATTGCTAACGTGATAATTTTTTGGTGTTTACCGTTCTGAACATGTCCTTTCCTCCACAAAAGAGCAGGTAAATGGATAATGGATATTCTTAAATCAATATGGTAAATTTTTCGTATGATCTTAATCTTTTTATGAAGTTATAATTTGGTCTTTAACTTTTTTTTGGGGGAGGGGGCGCCGGTGGTTCGTTAAAAACTCTCTAAATTCTTTTAAAATGATGCAAGCTTAGCCATTTTCACTAACAAGGGTTAAAAATAGGATGAAATAGATCACATGCATGACACAAATAAATTGAATCATCTAAGTTTTTTTTTTTTTTTAATTCACTCTTAAATGATAAATCAAGTATGATTCCCGCGATATAGATAAAATAGATCACATGCATGACATATGTAAGTTAAATCATGTAAATTTTTTTCTTAATCATCATTGAATAGTAAAATCATGTGTGATTCATGTAATATTCTGCCAAATTTTTAATATCCATTAGAAAATGACCATTTTACACCCTTTTAATAAGTTTAAGGAGCTTTTAACCATTAAAAAAAAAAACCCAAATTACAACTTTGCTGAAAGGTTAAAAGATCAAACAAGCAAGTCACCTTAATTTTAATAAATGAAAGAGGGCGAGTTTATTTTAGTTGATTTTCCAAGTAGCAGTCGAAGCACAAGTGTAATATGATCCACAGGAAGCTTACTGTGCAAATTGATAAATTGGTCCAAACTTATTCTAGTTTCTATGAATAATCCATTTTTAGATTGTCACTTAAAATATTTGAGATATCACGTGTCTCACGTGTGCACTGCTCTCATAAAAGTAGCACAATCATGATTGAAGACAATTTTCACCCAGAACAAAAATTTTTAAAAATGACAATTTTCATTTTTTTTTTTTTTTTTTTGGGCCATCCCCACATAATAAAAAATAAAAGTGAACCATAGTCCTCAAAGTGGAGATTGGCTTCACAATTTTAAAATGTGAATTCATACAAAAGTGAGGTTTCGTATTCATAAAGTTTGCACACTTGCATATTGTACTAAGGGATATACTGATATACAGATTGAAATGCTAAAACCGATGAAACAAAAAACAAAGATCGTGCCAGAAAAACCCCGAGGACCTGAGATGGAAATATCGACGGCCTGGATTTAGCAAACAGGAAAAATACCGGCATGCTTCATTTAGAGGCACCAAGCTAACCTACCAAAAAGAATATTACATGCTTTCTTTTTACTTAAAAGAGGGAAGGAATGACCACACTAATCTATTACATTATCGGCCGCCAGACAACTCGATAGCGTCCTGGTTATAAATGGAATCTTCACCCCAGTCGAATCTTCTTTGTAGTCTCTCGTACTCTTGCCTACGTGTGACCTCGACGTTCTGCCACTCTTCCCATCTCTCAGCTAGCCCCTCTCCTTCTAGCATCCGCACCACCTCTGACATGGCTGGGCGATCCTCCGGCGACTGCTGCGTGCAAAGCAATGCGACTTGGATCATCATTTCCACCTCTTGGAGGTCGTAACTGTTACTCAGATTGCGATCCACAATCGCACCCAGTCTTTTCTCTCTTTCCAACTTTTTCACCTGCAGAACGGAAACAAAAAATAAAAAAATAAAAATAAATAATAATAATAATAAAATAACATGGCATGATAAGTAGAAAGTCGAGAAAACTGCAGAACTAGGCATCTAAAATTAAGATTATCTCACATGGTCAAGTAATAAAACGTCATCTTCTTCTTCCAAGCGCGAGAAGTCAATAGCTCGTTGACCTGTAACAAGCTCTAGGAGCATTATTCCATAGCCAAAAACATCGGTTCTTTCTGATGACTTCCCGGTGGACAAGTATTCGGGTGCTATGTGGCCCATTGTCCCACGGACTTGAGTTGTCACATTAGTCTTTCTAGCATCCACCAACTTTGCTAAGCCAAAGTCGCCAACAACCGCTTCAAAGTCTTCATCAAGTAATACATTAGCAGCCTTAACATCCCGATGAATGATCTTAGGATTGCAATGTTCATGCAAGTACTCCAAACCACGGGCTGTGCCCAAAGCGATTCGTTTTCTCGTAGGCCAATACAAAACGTGCTCCTTAATCTCTGCATTAGTACTCAGTATCAGGTAATGATTTATTGGAAGCAATATTATAAAATAGATACATGTTAGTAAATCATAATATTTATGACTTCAAAGCAACACCTCGCAATTGATAAGCGACACTTAAGTTCTGCATAAAAGGATAGACCAACAGCCGTTCTGTCGGGGTCGTGCAGAAACCAATAAGACGTAATAGATTCCTGTGAACCGCCACACTAATCATCTCAACTTCACGCTGGAAAGCAGCATCTCCCCCGGGACTTTCATAGTCAGTCAACCGTTTGACAGCTACTTTCGTGCTATCAAATAGCACTCCTTTATAGACCTTCCCGAAACCTCCCTGGCCAAGGACATTTTTCTCACTGAAGTTGTCTGTGGCCAACTGCAATTCCCTCCATGCAAATCGTTTCAATTGACCAAATGCTATTCTTCGATCAACTTCACCTGTTCCCATCATTAAGATAGTTTAAAGAACACATTTCAAAAGAACCAAACTTCAAATGAAAAAAATGAAAATTATAATCTTTTGACCAAAATCACTCGAGTGCCTTTAATATTCAAAGTGCGGAAAAGATGTGGACATATTTTCACCATTATGATAACATATTAAAATTAAACCTGAGAGAGGAGAGAGAGAGGGGAGAGAGCAGAGTGTGAGTAGGAAAGTAACAGAGACCTGCCACGTCTACAAAAACATCCCGCTTGTAGCCTTTTCGTCTATTTCTGCAAAGAAAGTAGATCAAGAGTCCAATGCAGAGAATGAAAACTAGTCCTCCAGCAATTCCAACTATAGTTCCAACACTAGGCTTATGCGAGGACACTGTCAACGAGTGAACAAATATTGGCAGTTATAGAAGATTCTGGGTAAATTGGATTATCGAAATTCAGAGACGACTAATCGGAGCCAAAATAACCTGAACTATCAATATCAGTTGCACAAGGGTGAGTGAAATTTACACCACATTGCAAGCGGTTTCCTGTGAAACTACAACAAGAAACACAAACTAAATAAAGAGTATGCTGATGAATGAAAAAAGAGGGAAGGGGAGAGGAAGAGATAACAGCACAATATTTGGAGATATTGTTGGGAATGTAGAGAACTAGAACTCAGAATATTCTTCTTACTTGTACTTGACAACTTGGAATAATTTATCAGGAATTTGACCGCTCAGATCATTTGAATCTAGCTGACTGCAAAGACAGCATAACATGTGCTCAAACACCAAATAGAGTTGCCAAAATGCACAACTTCAAATAGAGATAAGGCCAAATTTTCCAAACGCAGGAAAATATACAATAATTTTCTTCGATCAAAACGAAGCAACTAAATCATAGTATAGCTGGAATAAAAAAAAAAAAAAGAGTAAAGAAATAATGTTTTCTTATCATTGGTGCATGACTGCATTCTAAAGACATGAAAACATACAGAGTACTCAAGCTCCGAAGATTTGAAAGCGACTCAGGGATTGTCCCATTCAGATTATTTTGACTCAAAACCCTGCTTGCACGAAAGAGAAAATTGTCAAATAAAAATTACGAAAGATGCAAAAGTCATTAGACAATAACGAAAACTTAGAATGCATATGGTACCACTTACAAGAATTGAAGATTCTTCAAGTCACCAAGAGACGGTGGTATGGCACCACTTAAATTATTGTTCTCCAAATTTAAGTTTCCCAAGTTTTCTAGATTTCCAAACTCTTTTGGTATCTCGCCAGTTATACCATTTCCTTGCAATGAGCTGCATGAATACATCTGATATATATAAGGATCATACCGGTGTTTACAATTGTGCAATTTGAGGCGCACCTCAGTGAATTGCAGGCAAAAAAAGTAATGAGGCCTAAGCCTCAAGTGCACGCTAAATTGCGTACGCCTCTCTGAATTGAGGCATACTAAAAAGCGCATGCTCTTGCGCAATAAATGAGGCGGCAGCCTCAATTTTTCTGAGGTTTTTTCTAGTCCAAAGGCCTAAGGCCCCAAAATTTGATTTTTCATGAAAATAAAAAAATAAAAAAGCCCATATTAGCCCATATTTAGGGCTTAAGAAACCCTAGATGTGTTCAACAATCCTGTTTGACAGAAACCATCGTTTTGACTAGGGAAAAGGAAATTGATAGAGATTGAGGACAATGATGAAGACTCAATAAATGTTAATTCAAGTGAGGATGAGAAAGGCAGGAGAGCCATCAACTATCATGATGATTCTGTTGAAGACGATGGAAATGAGGATGACTTTTGAGTTATAACTCATAACTAGTTTATTTTAGGATATCTTTCTTTTAGACTTGTTGTTGAACTTGTTTCTTTTAGACTTGTTGCTTTTGAAACTTCTTTATTTAAGATTTTTTGTGATGTTATGTTATGATTTCTACCTACTATATGATTTTTCATATTTTTTTCAACTTATTTTATGGTTTCATTTCGAGGCTTACGCCTTAACTCGCAAATGGAAAACACCTTAATACCCGATTGCGCAATTTTAAACCTTGGGTCATACATACACGGTACGCACATTTAAGAATCAACAGAAAGTAAGGAAACAGATATTGCAAAATCATTGCATCAATATCTATGAATGGCTAATAGCGCCTCCATAAGTTTCAAGTTGCATCATTTACATGTTGTTAGAAGCAAATAGATTCGATATTGAGCATGTAAGAAAAGATGAGTAGAACAGTTTATATAAGACAAAGTATATATAGTTAGAAAACCAATATCAATGTTCATCACATCAAGTAATACCCTCAAACATAGACAAAAAAAGGATACACAATTCCACTACCAACATTCATACTTACAGTACTTTAAGCGTCTTCAAGGCTCCAATTTTAGGGGACAAGATTCCAGAAAATCCCATATTCGGCAAGGATCTGCAAATAAACAATAAAACTAAGAACAGCTCGGAACAGAAGCTCTTGCTGAAAACACTAATCAACTTGTCAAAAGCACAGACCTTTTTAGGTAACTCAGGTTCGCAATATACAAGGAGGCAAAACATTACTGAAAGAAGGAAAAGAGACAAGAGCAGATAAAAGAATATCTTACACAGATACAACATTATTATTAGAGTCACAGTTAACATTGGACCAGGTGCACGGGTTAACTTGGTTGGGATTCCAGTCCTTGAGTTGATTGCTTGAAGCATTCAGTGCACCTTTCAACGAATAAAGCGCATCTCCTGAAGCACAAAAGTCAAATATTCGCATCACTCAAACAAACATAAAGAGGTCTGTACACCAGTACTTGTACATAAGAACAATGCAAAATAACGATCTAAAACGAATTCTATCTACATGCAGAACTCGAGAACCCACTAACTAATTTGATCTATTTTCCTACAATCCCAGATAGAGAACGTGAGAAAGTAAAAGATAACAGAAGTAGAAGAATAACATGTTTGTATAAGAAAGAGAAAACTTTCTTACTTGTCACATTCACGAGAAACAAATTTCAGTTCACGCCTACTGTACACCGACTAAACAAAATACTTAATACGTACAAAACTCAACCCAACTAAAAAGGCTAAAGAAAAACTCATTCCATTGTGGTTGCCTTATTGTTGCTCCAAAGCACCTTTCGGAAAAAGAACTATAGAACCAGTTTAACTAAAATTCGGTTTAACAGCAACAAGTCTCAAACAGGAATGATAGAGATTACTAGTTTAAGAGATGCCAATGGCATTGCACGTTATCGAATTTACAACAACATTTACCTTTTTTCTTTTTCTATACGATAATTAAATGCTTAGTTTAGCCTACATTAAGCAGTCATAATCCACTCTTCATATCCAGTACCTTGAGGATCAGAAAATGCAAAACAATGCAAGCAAGCTAAGATCAGAACTACAAAGACCACTTCCATCTCCAATGACATCAATTCCACCGATTCGTTCGTCGAATTAAACACTCGATGATCAAGTAACATACGAATCAAATACCATTTCTGCAAAAATTTCCCAGCATCTGAAACATAAATACTTCACATAAAATAGCAGATACAAAAATTGTCGCAAATTATAAGAATTAACTATTCATAAAAAGAAAATAAAAATGCAAATAAAAATAAAAATAAAAAGACTAATATTGACCCCTATGGCGTTGGCTGTAGCTTCAAAATTATTGACAGTCAAAACAACTAAACAAACTGTGCGTATCTTTGGATATAAAGTCTGGCATTGAATTAATTGATTCCAGGTTTTCACTTTCCGCATCATCTGAAACCAAATCTAAAAACCCAAAAATAAAATAAAATAAAGACCCATTATCCAACCACTAAGTTTGGTTGCCGAGAAACACCGGAAAATAACATGGCCTTAGAAGTAAAAAAAACCCTTCCATATACAAACCTTATTTATCCGAAAATACCCATCGAACCCAGAATCAAAAACTCACAAAAACAAAGGACAAATTTAAAAGAAAACATCTTAAATTCAAATTCAATTTCCCACCAGTTTTCTTCCCTTTTTTCCCCGCGACTAAACAGGAATCGGAACTCGAGAAATTCGCCGTCAAAGCAAGAAAGGGAAATACCGAATTGAAGCGTGAAGGAATCTGGAATGACGCTTTGCCCAGAAACAGAAATCGAAAGTAAAGTAGCTTTTGATAAACTCGAAAATGAATTGAATCGGAATTTGAAAACCAAGACGAAGAAAGAGATAAGAGAGAAAAGGGTAGTATAGAGGGACTCGAGGGAAAAAAAAGCCAAAACGTCTGTAAAGCAAGACAGGTTAGCTGGCTGCCAAGCTGACTACTCAGCAGCAGCAGAGAGAGAAAGAGAGAGAAGAAGAAGAAGAAGAAGAAGATGAACAACAAAGAGGAGAGGGAAAGTGTGATATAGAGAGAGAAAATTGAAGTTACAGTGTTTGCAGAGTATTTAGCCTATTAGAAAAAAAAAAAAAAAAAAAAAATCTGTGAAAAGAAAAGAAGTTTTTTTATGTGTTTCTTTTTTTTTTTTTTTTTCCTTTGTTTGCTTTTTATTTTTTATTAATATTATTAAATTTCGTTTCTACGTTTTTATATTAGTCAATGGATGTAGCAATAATTAGCCTCTGCAGAGGTAGCTTTATCGTCTTTGGCCTGGGGACCTCTGGTCGACCTGATACTTGTTTGACCCTTTTTTCTTTTTTTTCTTTTTTTCTTTTTATTTTTTTTCCCACAGGATCGGTAAGTATTTTTTAACCGTTGGCAATTTTTTTTAACCTTATAATTTGTAAGTGTTCACGTTTTCAATCATAAATCAAAATGTTAAAAGAAAGAAAAAGGTAAATAGTAATTTTTTGAAAATAATTAATATAAATAGTAGATTTTAAAATTATTTAGAGTAAATAAACGTAAACAAAATTTGTTTTAAGTAAATAAAAAAATTATCATCTAAATAATCTATTTATTAGAGAGATTTTTTTTATTTATCTAATCAATTTGTTATTTATCAAATAAATTAACAATTTAGACTAAATATAAAATTATGTTATTTATTTTAATTATTTTTTAAAAAAATTGCTATTTACTATTATTCGATAACAAAAAATGGCTGTATTTACTGGGAGAGAAAAAAGTACAATTTTTACCATAAATTTTTTAATTAAAAAATCATTTTTACTAATTAGTAATTACCGAATCATTTTCGAGCTCAAACAATCTCATGTGTATATGTCATCGTCAAAACATGTTAAAATAATGTACTTCATTTAATTTTTTGGGTCTTTCTAGTATTCCTGATCTGGTGGGATGGTCCCTCTAATGTATTTTTTTTCTAAACAACTTGTAACAATTAATTCACTATCTTGTGTAACTTTATATAAAATTATGTGTAACATGATATTATTTGTCACTAACTTATTATGGTACACTTAACTTTACAAAAAGATACAAATAAATCAACTATTTATCATAAGTTGTTTAAAAGAAAGTCACAGTGAGTGATCATCCCACCCTAGGAATGGTAGAAGAACTTTTTGTTTTGTTTTTTTTTTTTTTTTTTTTGAGTCTTATGAAAACGGCCATTTTAATTTAATAGAAAAAAACTCTCAAATTTTTAAACCTGAAAATTAAACTCTTTTTTTTTTTTTGGTCATTTTCATTAAGTTTTAAAATTCATAAAAATAATTTTTTTTTAAGCATGCAAATACTTTCAAAATGACAATATTGTAGTGATTTACTGAAAAATAAATAGATCAAGGCAATAGTAATCAAATGCTAAAATTTAGCATTTGCTATATGGTTTATTTATTTATTTTTTAATGGCAATAAGAGAAGAATTTCCGGCACCTGGTGAGGAATGTGATGATTTTTTTTTTTTGAACGGATTTCATATTGGAACTTCTAAAGTTTGAACGTTTGAGGTTTTTTTTTTTTTTTAATAGAATGTTGGAGTTGTATAAGTTAGATAGACTTTTAAATTCCATGAGAATACTATAATTTATGCCCCATTTGAGACCAATGTAAGTTGTCATGTGAATATGCGTTTTTTTCTCAACTTTTGGAACGTGTAATTTGAAATGATGACTTTTGAAATATTTAATTAGAATTGGTCATTTACAAAGTTATTTGAATTATTAAAAATTCTTAATTTATCCTTTCAAATTTCAAATTAGTCTCACTTGATTTCTTACATTAAAATTTAATTTGTGTGAAAAACAAATAAAAATACTTGATTGTAATTTTCCTTCCTTTTCCATTTGTTTTTAACATATTTGCAAAAACAAACAGAAAAAGGATTATTTGACTGTACTCAATCCTGTCTTTTTCTTCTTTTTTTGTTAATTAAATGAGATTAATTCAAAATTAAAAAGGCAAAATAAGAGTTTCTAAAATTTTGGGGTAAAATGAGAATGAGCAGGGGTGTGAATAATCCAATTGTAAAAGCTTGTAAGTTAGAATTTGGAAATTTGTAAACTTGATTTCAAAATCTGTGTGGGTAAATTACAGTTTACAACCTTCAACTACTTAATTACAATATATACTTCCTCCCCCTGTATATTGTAGTTCATTAGAATATCCAACTTATTTTAATTTATGTTAATTTTCTTTCTAGAAAACTCAATTTAAAAATTTTAATAAATATCACGTTTGATATTCAAATCCCATCTCTAACATTCTTATTATATAATGTTAGAAAGTATCACTCGTCTTTTTAAAAAGAAAACCCAAACGTCAGCCAAACCCATTTCCTACGAAAGAAGTCGTTTATAGATACCACCTCCGTACTTGCTCATATTTGACTCTGAAGTATATATTTTAGATCAAAAAATATATATAAATATATATACATATACAACACGCTAAGATTGACGTTGGTTCCATACTGATAGGTTAAAAAATTTTATACAAATCAAAAAATTTATTTCAAACCGTTCAGAATTGATATAAGGACCACCCTATAAAATTTGGGTACTCCAAAAACATTATGAGCTTAATTATTTGAAAATAGGTTGTATTTATATATCTTTACGCATTTTAGAACTATCTAAAAGAAGGATATGGATAGACCCTTATGCATATTAGGAAACCCTAATTGCAACTTGGTGATCTAAAGCTCTTTTTGTAATCAATCTCGATCTATAGTGAAATCTTAATATTAACAATGAGCATAGTCTCGTATTGATAGTGAATTATTATAAATTTTTTACCGTACTTTTATGCACTTAATTTATCAATCATAAACGAGTGATCTAATTAGATAATGCAAAGTGAGTGAATTATTTGAGTGGCGGATTTTTACCATCAACGAATTATTTTTTTTTTTATCATTTTTTTTTGTACTTATTTACACTTACAAATATCATCCAAACGGTGGACAGGCTAAGTACATAAATAAATATGTGAAAGGACCATTGACTAATGAGTAATGACGGTGAGGAATAGATGGGATATTAAATGTCTCCGGACCCCACAAGTGACAACTATGGACCATCAATAATGTTCATATATAGCCTTCATGTGATAAACATTCTGGTGAATGATTCTTTAAAAAAAATAATAATAATAAAAACGGGGGTACCCTCTCGACAACACATATCGTATTCTAGTGTAGCCTAAAGAGGGGAAGAGACGGAGAGAGAAGAATTGATGGACAATATAAAGTACTAATAAGATGCACGCATATAAAACTACCCATTTTTTCTGTTTGCTAGATTTAAAGTTTAGATGGGGTTTATGACGAAGATCACATTTACTACTAATGTCAATGTACAAGTCTTTTATCGTCGTATTATACTTAAAATTTGGGCAATCAGAATCGATGATTCCTAAACTCTTTAGCAGTTAACACTTTGATGATCTTTTTATTTTTATTTTTTTTTTTATTTTTTTATTTTGACAAACGATACTCAAACTATTGAATTCTTGACAATCAAATTATGTTCATCCACTTTTGTTAAGTTTTTAATAGGATATATGCCATGTGAAAGGCATGCGGTCTGATACAAGAGAGATTTTTTTTTTTAAGCAAAATAATAATAAGTAACAAATTGTAATTTAAATTGAACTCAAATGAAGTTGCATACTTCTGTAAGAAAAAAAATAAAAAACAAAACAAACCTCTCTCTAGGGTTTCTCCTATCTCTTTCTTGCAAGTCTCTCTCTGCATCTTCCCAAAGATTTGTAGGCGATTCGAAGAAGAAGCCATGCACCAAGATGTCCAAGTCAGTGGCTCATGAAGAGAAACTTTTGATTGGAGGATCGATTGGAGGACGGAAGCGTTGTGCATGGCGGGGGAGGGGGGAGTGTGGAAGCAATTGATGCGGTAGGTTGAAGCTATTTACGATGTCGTTGACAGTGTACATTGAGTGCATTGGTACATGCAGTGATGCAGGACGCACGGCCAATCAAGAGGTGTGAACAAGGTGGTTTGTGGGCGGTACTCATGGCGAACAACGGAGGCGAGCAATGGGTATGTAGGGCTGGGCATTTTCTCCCTCTTGGCAGCGTACACCTTGAATCTTCAAGTGTGTGGATTCACATTCTGATGTGGTCTACGGTTCAGGGTTGGTAGCAAACAAATCGTTGTCTAGGGCTTGCGGAGGCATAGAACGGGCTCGACCGAGGCTAGGCTGGTGGCACATGCTACGGGTGTAGGGCGTAGGCTGGTGAAGGTGTTTAGGCTTCTAACGATATGCCATCACAATCTTTCTTGTGGAAAATTAGGTAAATATGCGGTTTTTGAACATTTATTTTTAAAATAATCTAATGTTTTTATTAATTAGGAAAATGTCTGACGGTTCTAAAAATGTTGATTGACCCACCCGGTCAATTAATGATTAATCAGTAAAAACACATATTGATATTGATCAATCTTTAATCAATTAATCAACTGATTGACCGTTTATAATTAGAAAACAGTCAGTTTTCTAAATTAATAAAACTTCATAAATTTATTAAAGAATTACTTAAAAAAGTCATTTACCTACATATCCCTTTTCTAATACCTAAACTAATCTCTCGAGAAACACGAATAAAACACAATTTTAGAAATGATCCTTTTCTACAAAAATTCTCATTTCCATTTTATTATGGTTCAAAACAAAACCATACCCAAAATACTCACAAACAAGAGATTATTTTCAATTTAACTGTGAGGCCAAAGTTAATAATCGAGTGACCTTCCCCCACCCCCCACCCCCCCCAAAAAAAAAAAGTATCCAATTCTTCCGTGTGCAAAATAAAATTAAAATTAAAAATTTTTTCTCACTACGTGACGGCCTGTAAAAAAGGATGAAAGGCACATCACACTTTTATGTAATATAAGAGATTTATAATGTAAAAAAAGATCAAAGATAAGACATTATATTTACATATCCAAAGCATATTTATAGACAAATTGTCAAAAAAATTCTTTTCTTTTTCTTTCCTTAATATCAAGTAAATCCATAATTATTTCAGTCAAAAGAGAAGTTAAATCATAATTAGGTTGTCAATGCGCCAAAGTTAAAATTCCACCAGTTGTGACCTAAAGTCGGTGAGAGATAAACTTTGACACGACATCAAAAATTTGTGTGTTTGTCTTTTATTTTCTTCGCAAGGGCGGAATGTTGTACCAAAACAACTCACATACAACAAATAAATTTTGTCTTCTTTCACGGGACTCGCAAAATATAATTTTTTATGCATCATCGATCTATAATGACTGCAAATAGTGGACAAGCAACAGAGAAAAAAGATGAGAGTTTTTTAAAATAAGATAATGAGAAATTGTAACATATTAATTAAAGATAATATATAACATATAACGTATAACATATACATTATAACATATAATGAGAAATTACAACATATAACATATTTTATAAATTAATATTTTAAAACTTTTAAAGATAATAAATTAGATAATATTTTTACATGTAAATTCTTGAATTTTCTAATAAATTCTTAAATTTTTTTAGTAAATAATATATTTTATAGGTAAATAATAATAAGTTTTCATGACGGTGCCGGTGCTGGTGCCAACGATGTAGATGACAAAGTAATAGAGAGAGAGAGTGAAGGAGTTGTAGGAGTAATTTCAGTATTTTCATATAAATATAATATGAATATGCTATTATAGTCTTTAAAATTATACGATAATTTTAGATTATAGTTTCGAAATATGTTTTAGCTCTTTTTCTCAATAATAATAATACTTAGAATAATAATAATAAATAATAATAATAGTGATTAGTTATAGAAATTCTCTCTAAATTATAGGTTGTGTAACACTTTGCCTCATAAATTTTAAAACATAACATCCGTGCACGCTCAATTTTGGATCCATAACAATTTTGTCCCTTACCGTTCACATATGTCAACATTTGGACTGATAAAGTTAACTGAATGGTGTTAAATGATAAATATGTCCTTAAAATAAGAATTAAAATTGTTTTAAATAAATTCAAATTTTAATTGTTAAAAGAAAATGGGAATGTAATAAAAATATATTTAATTTCAAAAAAATTAAGAAAATTTAAAAGCTATTAATTTCTACTATTTTTTTGTTTAAAAAAAATTAGCTTAAAAATATAATAATAAAACTATGTATCTGCCTTTTCTTCTCCCTTGCACTCCCCTCCACGGCACACACCTCAAAAAAAAAAAAAAAAAAAAAAAAACCTGAAAAACAAGAAAGCATATATATTATAAAATACCATTAATTTCTTATCATATGCGTGTCACATGAGTTTTTTCATTTAGATTTCAGAACTAACAATAGGGGGCAACATTGTAATGAATTCAAAGTCGAGAGGGAACGTATGTTACATTTTGAAATTCAAGAAGGAATAAAGTATTGCAAGGGCTATAATTTGAGGAAATTTTTTTTGTAATTAATTCTAATAACAATAATAATATGTAATTACGTAAACTCTCATTTAGCACCCTAATTTTGCCGGACAAGAACAGCCGCTCTTTTGGGATCGTTGTTAAAAAAATGAACGATGTTGATGCAAAAGAATGTTTATTATGATACAACCACTCTCTCTGTCAGATAGCATAGTTATTCTATATAATTATAGTAATAAGGTAATAAAATAATGATGGAAGAAAAACAAGGAAAAAGGAATTTCCTCCAATATCAAAAAGACTACAAAAAATTAAGTTCTTTTTAATTAAAAGAAAATCAAAACGGAGAAAAGAGTCAATATAAGACTTTAATGCTCTGTTTAAAAGCTTCATTGTTCTGTAATGTATCTAAACATGATATTATAGAATGCAATATGTGTTTGAATGTTTTTTTTTTTTTCCTTACAATGTATTAAGATATAATGTGTATTTAGGTTGTTGGTGAGAGAATGGGAGTATGTTATGTGGTTGACAAAAATAGATAGAAAAAGAAATGATAAATAATGGTAATAATATTAAATTTAAATTTTAAAAATATTTATATGAAAAAAAAAAATGAGGTACCATATCCAAACACATATTTAATTGCATTCGAAAAAAAATATAAAATAAAGGATGTTTCCAAGTACCCCAGCAAATATATGGAATATATATGTGTTTGGATAACCCCTTTTTACATTGTATTTAAATATAATATGTGTTTGGGTTATTTACATTTAAACAGTCTTTCCAATGTGTATTGAAAAGAGAAAAAATATGATATGATTAGTAAAATTAGATTAAAAAAAAGTGTTTAGTTGATTTACTGTTAAAATATATTTGTCTTAAATACAATAATATAATTGATATCTCTAAACACACATTATATTATATTAGTGTTTTGAAACAAAAAAAAAAAAAAAAGCGTAAGACAGAGAGAAAAGAGTTGTTAAGACTTATAATAGTGATGGAAGACAGTCAATGAGGTAGTGAAGAAGCATGTGAGATTGTCACATTCACACTGTCCTAAAGATTAATCTTTTGGTTGAGATTGGTCCTCTATTTGGCCAACCGACAAAGTTTGGCCATGTTTACATACAAATAAATAAATAAATAAATAAAAATTTAGGCCATCAACGAAAATGGAACCTAATTCATTGCTTCAAGTTATTTCTTATAATAACCAACAAAACAAAAAAGTAATTTCTTATCATATAAAAATAAATATATAAGTATATATATATATATATATATATATGAATTGCATTTGTTGCCACCGACTCTTGTTGTGTCTCTTTTGTCTGTCGGGTCAATGATTAGTTTGATTTTTAGAACTTGGTTATATTTGTTCAACACGAGCTTTTTATCTCTCCATTAAATGTGCATTATTATTTTGGATAAATTTTTAGGTTGGTTTTTAAATTTTAAATTTTATATAATTTTGATTTATAAACTTTTTTTTGTAATTAGAATATTATTAAATTATTAAAGTGTTGTTATAATAATCTTTTGTATCAATTTTTAAACGAAATATGTTGGTTAATTAACATCACTTTTTTGACTTAATTACTTACAGATTTCGTTTAAAAATAACATAAATAACTATTATAATAGCATTTTAATAATTTATGGATATTTTCTGTTCTTTTTTTTTTCATAGCCGGAATAACTATAAACTATTAAAAATATAACTACCGTAGTCATTTCCGTTAATTTTTTAACAGAATCCTTGATTAGCATCATTTTTTGATCAAAATACTAACATATTTCATTCAAAAAATAACAGAAAAGACTATTGTAGCAATATTTTAATAATTTTGGAGCATTTCAGCTACAAAAAAAAATTCAGGAATCAAAGTTACAAAAGATTAAAAGTTTAAATACAAATGAACAATTAACCGTATTATTATTATTATTATTATTATTATTTACAGCGACATGCTTGGATTGTGTAACGTGTTATTAAATAGGTTATGGTAATGAAATTGTCCATAATTATATAAATTATGCATAAATATATTCATCATCTCTCCGTACAGCAACTTATAAAACAATAACTGTAATTTATTTATAATTATTATAACAACTAGTTGATATTTCTATAATATTTTTAACTGATACTTATCATTTATATTTATAACTATAAATATTTCATGTTATAAGATGTTAAATAAAAAGTTATAAATATAAATCAATTATATATATATATATAAAAATAAAAGATGCGTTATAACAGTCTTCAGAATTTCATGAGATTATGTTTGTTTTTTACTCGTGTGAAGTAAAAAAAAAAAGTTTTTAGAACTGCGGCCCTAAATTATTATGTATCTGTTGGAGATTGGATGCATATATTCTTTTTCAGGAAAGTTTTAGAGCAGATAAAATTGAAACACTACAAAGAAGAAGTAAATATGCACAGTTAATTATTGATTATAAAAAATAAAAAATAAAAATAAAAATATTAACCAAAAAGGTTCATCTAACTTTTATTTATTTATTTTTTCATGACACGGTGTCTGCCCGGTGTATGGACTCCATTCAATGAAGTACAAGTAATAAAGTGCCTATATTTAAAGTTCTAAGCTAGAGTGACAATATTTTTAGCAGAACTTCCCCTCTAAAAAAGGGCAAAACAAGAATAAAATGAACTATAGAATATAATATTAGTCTTCCTGTCTCTCGCATTTATAAATATTGTACTAAATCTAGAGAAAATGATCCTTTATTAAAAACTATAAAATTTCTTCCTTCAGGCTCTCATTATTTAGCAAATTAAGGACATTATTACAAGAGAAAGGCACAAATCAAAATTATTATTTTTTTTTTATTTTGCTGGAAAAGAAATGCGGTCCATTTCCATTAGCAAGTGGGCTTTGCATTTGCACCACTAATGGCAATTAATTACTTTACTTTGACTGTAAAGTTCAAGTCAAGGTGAGCAATTAGTTTCTTTGAATGAACTTAAAACAGTAAGATCCGCACTAATCTGCCGGCGTATATGTGGGAAAGGGAATTCTGTGAGTGATTTCAATATCACGCGGAAAGACATTCATTTCGGGATTATCTGAGTATCCAATCTCTATCCTTACGAGTTAAGATCTGTTGTCCTAAATTTTTTAATCTCATTGATTGTCCTCTAATAGAGTTATGTCATATAATCTAAATTTAAAAATTTAGCCACATAAAAAATGTTAAATACTAAAAATTTTGAACAAATTGATAAGTTGTCAAAACAGTATTATTGAAGGGATGGTTATTGAGATAAAATAATGAGATAGCAGACCATATACATATATATATATATATATATATATCCCCACTAATATAATTTTTGTTACTCAATTTGTTTAAAACAAATATCAAGATTCTATGAATCAAAAGTTAATGGCATGATTAGGCAGAGAATAGAGGGGTGGATGTGATCCTTGTCTCCTTGGCCTTTATGACTATTCTAAAAATATCAAAATAAAGTATCGTGGAAATAAGTGCATAATGTTGCATTAGTTGGGATAATATTCTTTTTGATACTTAATGCTGACCTTTCCAATACTCCCAAACTTGATTTGTTTTAATGTTATAAACATAAGAAAATTTATAAAATTTACCCAAAAAAACAAAAGAAAAGAAACGTACCACACATTTGAAAAATTCTAAGTACTCGTGAACATTTGAAACATACCACACATCTCAAATCCCAGTCAGTAGATCATGGAACAAACAATCTCAGCTACTGAAAAAAGAAAAAAAATTTATGAACTGAAAAAAATACATAACAACTCTGATCCAATCTTTTTTTTTTTTTTAATCTAGTGGCTGAGATTTGACTTCACAATACATCTAAAAAAAAGTCATATGCACTATCGTTTCTTTCCTTTATAAGAAATATATATGGTACAACCTCTTAATTTTCACTACCGATTGTACTGCTATTTAGATTGCTCAATTAATTTTTTTAATAATTTGATCTATAATTATGAGTAGTTTTATGTTGAGCATTTTTTAACCTGGATATTTCTTGATCAAACTGTTGAAAAAAAGATTAATTACAAAAAATTTTCACTCAACTATAGACATTATAATAAAATAACTCTCACAAACTTTATAAATTATAACATTCGTTTTCCTTGAAATATGAAGCGTAATAAAAGAAAGCTCATTCTGTTTAAAAACTGTACCAAAAATTACATGTATTACATTGATGTCCACAAGACACGTGCTCGCACACAAATCCTTTGGTTCACCGTCTGGGATATGCACCTTTCTATGCATGCAAGAGGAAGCCTCTTAGCTTAAGATTTTACTACATAACGAGCAATTCTATTTAAGCCTCGTGTGGCTTCCATTTCTTTTCCATGTGGGGCTAGAGATTTCCTTTATAATTTTTTTTTAACATTTTCCAATTCCTTGGGCACATTTTAAGGGTTAATTTCTCATTCACCCGTGTATTATTTTGAGTATTTAAATAAATCAATCCGATCTCCTTACGGAAGAAAATGTGAATCTATTTATACACGACACTAACACGTAGTAG
Source organism: Ficus erecta (assembly GCA_008635985.1). Classification (NCBI taxonomy): domain Eukaryota; kingdom Viridiplantae; phylum Streptophyta; class Magnoliopsida; order Rosales; family Moraceae; genus Ficus; species Ficus erecta. The sequence continues at coordinate 3,187,539 of BKCH01000005.1, read as the reverse complement.
GTCCTCTCAAAATTAAGGTTCAAAATTAATACCCAAAACAGGTTTTCCAAAGCCATTTTCCAACATGTTTGACGATAAGCCCAAGGCCAGGGGAATTGTCAAGCATTTTCTTTGAGGAAGTTCCCAAGCAAAGCATGAATGAGGGAGAAAGGTGTGAGATGATGGGACGAAACTCTATAGTGTGAGTTTTGACTTTTCAAAAATAAAATGAAAAAAAAAAGAAACTAATTAGTTTTTAGATTGTTTAAAATAGACTCTCTCTTTTTTCGACATTGGTATATCCTTATTTTATCCCATAGTTATAATTTGCACTCTAAAGTCTAAATTTTTATTTTTGACAATTTACATCATGAATTTTACAAATCAGTAGCAATCTACTCCATTGTTAACAAAATTGATTTTTTTTAATATAGAAATTGACATTTAACGTGCACATAGATCTTTAATTAAGAGCATAAAATGTTTTTTTAATCAATGTTATTCTAAATTACTATTTAAAATAAAGTTAATTTAAAATTTTTTGTTTTGTTAAAACCTAAATAAAGATTTTGTCCTCAATTAATTTGGGTTAAAATAAATAAAAATGATAATTTATTTTATTAATTAACGATTCATGTACAAATTATATGTCAATTTCCTTTAAAATATTAACATTGTTATCAATGAGGAGTAGATTGATACATGTTTATAAATTTAGGGTGCAAATTGCACAAAAAAAAAAAGTTTATGATAAAATTACAACTACACGATAAGTTCAGATATACCGGTGCAAAAAAAAAAAAAAAAAAAAAGCCTTTAAAAAATCTAACATGTTAAATTTAAATGAGTTTTTTTTAAATGGAAATTCAAATTAGGTTTTAAACTCATATCAGATCTTAAAAAAGTGAACTATTAAAATCCTGCCCAAGTCATTTTAATTGTTGGTAAAAACATGGTGGAAGTAGATTTTTTGCTAACGCTTCAGATGTTATGAGGAACGAATGATACGTTTTGAAATTCAATGTGCAGTTCGTTATCGAACGATAATTAAGGAAGAATTTTTGTAATTAATTCAAAAACTAATCCAATGGTTAAAAAGTAGAGGTCCCATATTAGAAATTTCCGTATCCATATTGATTGATTAGCAAAACTGTTCCAAAAGTCAAGGAGAAAAGTATAGTTTTTGGGACCATTGCAGTGGTCCAAGGACCACAAATGCTCATCATCATCTTTAGGTCGCATGGCAAAGTCCAAATGTAGGGCAAACGTCAAGTTTTTGGTTATGCCAGTAGATTCAGTTTTTCGTATTGCACTAATTTGGATTCTATTCCACTTGGCATTTTCTGTTTTTATCTTAGAATGGAAATTTATTTTCACCCTGAATTTTCAGTGATTTTTTAATTACCTTGAAGTAGCTGGCTATTCACTTTTCTAGTGTGTGTGTGTATGTTTTTTTTTTTATATATGTAAAAATAAATAAATAAAATATGGATCATAGTTTACCAGAAGGATTGGGAGACATAAGATAGGGAGGGAGCATGAAAAACTCTCCTTTAAAATTAATAGATATAACGAGGAATAATTCCTAGAGAATATAAAAATATAGATGATGATTGAGAGAGGCATAGATCTTAAATTTCTCCCAAAAGTGATTTTGAGTTGCAATGGAAGGTTAAAATCCATTGAAGTAAGAAACGAAGGATACAAACTCTTATCCCAACATTTAAGTATCTATGAGTTTTTTTTTATTGATAAATATTAAAGTATTGTCATATCAATTGATTATATCTGTCAATGATAATATGACACAAGTTAATATTTAAAAAAGTTAGAATTATAGTTAATATTCTTACTCTGAGAGAGACTCTACCACAGCCTTTCTCACTTTTAAAATAACTTTTATATATAGCACAATATTAACCATAAAGAATGAAATACAATATATATTGTTTTTTTTCCAATCAATAAAAACGTACTTTCACATGTTAGTTGACTATGATATCACCCTTTTAGCTCTTCATAGACGGACGGAATTGGGACTCGCGGTGTTGTGCGTGGGGTGGTGGGAGGATAAGGGTCGTTACCGGAGTGGAGGGAGATGGTTCCATAACGTGGGTGGGTTGTCGGTTGTGTGTGGGAGTGGAGGAAGGAAGGAGATGATGGTGAAAATAGTGGGTGAAAAACTGTTTGGGCACCCAAAAAAAGAAAAGAAAAGAACAGAACAGAACTTAATGAAAACATAGGGTTTGAGGTGTATAAAATATATTGTCCTAAAGATTTTATTTCAACAATGCTAGGGAATATCAGTGATGTTAATATCACTCACTAATATAGGGTGGGTTTCACATTATAAGATCTATCAGTGGATCCCACTTCTCTATTAGTGTGATATTCCCTAACATGTTTTATTTTATTTGGCCCCACTTTGAAGTGTACTAATGGTTTTTTTTTTTAATTACCTCCAAGATACAACGAACTCTCAAATTCAATAAGTAACAATCTTATTGAATTTCAGAACAATAATGAAATATGTTTCACTTTGGAATTTTATTTATAGCCAAAATCATGTCTATTCATAAAAAGATTCAACAGCTGCAGATGCAACCTTTGGTCAAATGATGTATTTTCCTTGAAAAGTTGTAACACTTATAATATATATTTGTATCGACATATGATCAAAGACAAATAACAAAATACAAAACTTAATTGTATCTTATAATCAAGAGAAATCAATTACAATATCTCTACAATTCTCATGACTCTCTCAAAGCGTACATATTTCATGTCCCAACCACATTTATAGTCTCAGATGGTGGGAGTTGTAGTTCTAACTCCTTCGTTAAGGTCATTCACTCTCTCCTCAAAATTTTGGCCTTGCACGTGTCCCTTTTTTTTTCCCCTTGACTTGCTGGATTTACTTCCTGATGTGACATAGACTCGGTTCTACTTTATTTCTTGACTGCTTTATTTCTACTTAATGGGTTGATTTTATAGCGGTGATTTGAATGTTTTTCTCTTGATGTTTTGTTAGTTTAAGAGTCATTTTATTTATTTATTTATTTTTTTTTTTTTTTGTATACGTTAGATGATCAATGACTTTTGGAAAATTTTCAGACTTCAAAGAATTTTGCTCGAAAAATGGAGATTTAGAAGCAAGACAAAGGTTGGGCGCTCCAGCGCCAGAAGCCAAGGCTGCAGCGCTTAGATGAGCTTCTTAGAAGAAATCTTACAGATTGCAGGCATTGTAGCCGCGAGTTGGAGGGCTGCAGTGCCAAAACATGATTTTGTGCAGATTGCTGGCGCTGCAGCTAAGGCCAAGGAGGCATTTGACAATAGATATAACCGTTTGACAACAATTATTTCATTGTGATCGTTATATGTAATTTAAACAATTAGATCATAACCGATATAACTAAAGGTCCAGATTAAATAAGAAAAAAGGCAAGCAAATGAAAAATTGAGCTCTTTAGCTCATTGCGACTATGCCTAGGTCAAAAGGTGTATTTTCCTTGAAGAGGTATAACACTTGTAACATACATATTTGTTTGTCAACATATATAACTGTTTGACAATAGTAATTAGTCTAACCGTTGGATCATAGTTATTCGATCCACAATTTAGATTAAGTACGGAATTGTTTAATTCTGTCAATCGGACTACTGATAATATCAACGGTCTATATTAAATTTGAAAAAAGCTAGCAAATAAAAAAAAAAAAGAGTTCAATAGCTCCTCGTGACAATGGATATGTGTAAAGTGTGCCTTAAAAGCATCCTAAATGCCCAATTGAATGCACGATATTGATATAGATTCACTCATATATTTTGTAACATCGATTTCTATTTAAATCTTTTGGGTTGCTTGTGTTTTCCCAACGTGGGACTAGCCTTTTCAACTTTCAAGAGATGTTACAATCTCCATAAGAGATGAACCGAGAGGACTCAGATGTTACGTTTCAAAGATCATAGGATAAAATGTTAAAAGGGTCAAATTTGATAGGGAATTTTGTAATTAATCCCAACTATTTTTCTTTATGTTTTAGCCGTTTAAGAACCCAAGCAGCCAGGCCGCCAAGTGGGGGTACCAAATAGCATGCTGGCTCTAAAACCCGCCCAAGTATTCAAACGCTTTCCCTCCATTTTTCCATTCACCACTCTCTCATCTCACAACTATCTCAACAACCAACTCTCTCTCTTCCTCTCTTCCCAAGCCTCCACTCTCCAATCTCTCCTCTCATCCCACGCTCTCATCATCACTTCCGGCAATTCAAACAACTCTTTCATCGCGTCCAAGCTCATCTCTCTCTACGCCGCTCTCAACCGGCCATCGTTTTCGAGCCAGGTGTTCCTCTCCGCTCATCCCAAGGACACCTTCCTCTGGAACTCCGTTATCAAAGCCCACTTCTCCAATGGCGATTTCAATGAGGCCCTTCATTTCTTTCTCCGAATGCGAGCCTCCGGTTGTCTTCCCAACCAGTTCACTCTTCCCATGACTGTTGGCTCTTGCGCGGACCTGCTGTTGCTGGATTTTGGGAAGCGCTTTCATGGGTTGGCTTCGAAACTCGGGCTCTTTTCCGGTGACTCCGTTGCGGGATCTTCGTTTGTGTACATGTATTCAAAGTGTGGTGAAATGGAGGATGCGCGTAACATGTTTGAAGAAATTACTGTGAGAGACGTGGTTGCTTGGACCACGCTGGTTATTGGGTACGTGCAGAATGGTGAGAGTGAGAAGGGATTGGAGTGTCTTTGTGAGATGCTTAGGGTCGGCAGTGACGGCGAGAGGCCGAATTTTAGAACGTTGGAGGGTGGTTTTCAGGCTTGTGGGAATCTGGGTGCTTTGGTTGAGGGTAGATGCTTGCACAGTTTAGCGGTGAAAACTGGAATTGGGTGTTCTGAAACAGTCAAGTCTTCGGTTTTATCTCTGTATTCTAAGTGTGGCACGCCCATTGAAGCTTATTTTTCCTTTTGTGAAGTGACGAATAAAGATCTTCTGTCATGGATGTCGGTTATTGGTGTTTACTCCAGATTCGGGCTAATGAATGAATGCTTGAGTTTATTTACGGAGATGCAGATTTGTGGGATATTTCCTGATGAAATTGTCATCAGTTGCATGCTTAGGGGTTTTGGTAATTCAATGTTTATAAAAGCTGGAAAGGCGTTTCATGGATCCATCATAAGGCGATATTATTTACTCATTGAGGTGGTTCATGATGCATTAGTATTCATGTACTGCAAATTTAAATTACTGAATATTGTGGAGAATCTCTTTGGTAGCACGCAGAAATGGACCAAAGAGTCCTGTAGCACTATGATTTCTGGTTATAGTAAGGTAGGACATTTTGCAAAGGCCGCAGAATTGTTTAGGGAGATGCAACGCCTGGGCATTGAGGCTAATTCAGACAGCTTGGTCTCTTTGATTTCTTCATGTTGCCAATTGGGTGCAACACATCTTGGGAGGTCACTTCATTGCTATGTAATAAAGAGTTTTATGGACAAGAATACCTCGGTTGTCAATTCGCTCATAGACATGTATGGAAAGAGTGGTAAATTGAAAATAGCATGGAGAATCTTTTGCAGGGCGCAAAGAGATATCGTCACGTGGAACACAATGATCTCATCCTATATTCACTGTGGGCACTTTGAGGAGGCAATGTCCCTATATGATAGAATGATTTCAGAAAGCTTCAATCCGAATTCAGCAACATTGGCGATGGTGCTTTCAGCATGTTCTCATCTTGCTTCTCTGGACAAAGGAACGAAGGTTCACCATCACATTAAGGAAAGAGGACTTGAGATAAATTTATCTATTGCGACAGCATTGGTCGATATGTATGCAAAATGCGGGCAACTTGAGCAATCAAGGGAGTTGTTCGACTCAATGATGGAGAAGGATGTTATTTCTTGGAATGTTATGATCTCCGGTTATGGAATGCATGGACATGCAGAATCTGCAATTGGGATATTCCAAGAAATGGAAAATTCCAACGTAAAACCAAATGAATTGACCTTCCTTGCTCTTCTCTCAGCTTGTAATCATTCAGGGCTTGTTGAAGAAGGGAAGTATCTGCTTAATAAAATGCAAGACTACTCCCTCAAACCTAATCTGAAGCACTATGCTTGTATGGTAGATCTTCTTGGTAGATCGGGAAATCTGCAGGAAGCTGAAGGTTTAGTTCTCTCAATGCCCATCTCTCCCGATGGCGGAGTTTGGGGATCTTTGTTAAGTGCCTGCATTAAACACAATGAAACTGATATGGGAGTAAGAGTTGCCGGACATGCTATTGAGTCTGAACCTGCAAATGATGGTTATTACATAATGCTTTCAAACATGTATAGTTCAAGCGGACGGTGGGATGAAGCCGAAAATGTGAGAAAAATGATGAAGGAAAGGGGTGTGGATAAGGAAGCTGGTTGGAGTGTGGTGTAAACTGAAGTGATTCTTTCTCATTCTTGTTTGTTGAGCTGTTTCTCAACCTTTTTTTTTTTTTTTGCTCGGAAGAGCTGTTTCTCAACCTTGTTAAGTTTAAAAGAGTATTGGTGATGTAAGAGTGACACAACCATTCCTCTCAAAAGTTGGAAGTGACAAGAGAGGCGTAATCAACTCCTTTAAACACGACCCACTACCAGACATGGGAATCCCCCCAAGCACTATCCGTTTGGGTTCTTACTTTGAGTAGTCCCTTATGAATCCGCAGGCACACCAAACAGACAGGCTCAAGCAATTCTTCGAAGCCCAAGCCACCCAGGTTACCTCCTAAGTTCAAGTACGCTCCTGCATCAGTTGGGATCCAACTTATAACTACCCTAAAATCCTACTAGAGGCAATTAGCAAGGACATAAATCTCTTTTTTCGGTTAGTCAAAACTTTAGTGTATAGTACTATTTGGCTATATAGGAAACGTATGCCAAACTTCCGTTGAGAGTTTTTGACAGAATTTTGCTTGTAAACAAGCACGAGGAATTTGGCAAAGATAGACACTTTGTTCTTGTATTTACATTTATCATCTGCTCTTAGATCTTACAACGTCTTAAACAATACTTTTATAGTTTACGTTTGATTTGATCATGATTAGTGAAAAAGAAAAAAAGAAAGGAAAAAAAAACCTACTTAAGCAGAAATTTTTTTAACTTTAGATGTCAATCTAGTACAAACTCTTTCGTTTCGGCTTTTCCTAGTTCTGTAAATAATGTCATTTTGGATTCCTAATTTCACGTATAGTTTAATATTAATGTTCCCTACTAGGAATTGGGTATGTCCATATTTAAGCATCTTTTTTTTTTTTTTTTTATGAATTTATTTAGGCATCTTGCTCTTATGGAACATTATACATGTATGTACTAGGAAGTTTGGAATATCAAGCTCCAAGTGTGAGATGAATTATGGGCCTTTTCAATGATCTATATAAAATCTAGATTTTTTTTTTTTGAAGGAATAAAATCTAGATTCTATGATCAACTTATAGAGATTCCAAATTGTTTATTTCATCATAAATTCTGGACATGAGGAAGAAAATTAATATACAATTTAAGTGGTCCAAAAATATAAAATTAATAATTTAGCCACCATTATTGACTCAAAAACATAGAAATGGAATCGAAGAAATAAGGCATCATTACATTACACTATATCAATAGACAAACCGTATTAAAAAATAATAAATAAATAATAATAATAAAAAAAAAAACAACAACAACAACAGAAATGCAGATTATCCAACAAGATCACGACAAACTGAACATAAACTATAAAACAAAAATGTAACTAATTAAAAATATTATACGTCTTCAGGTTCATTTGGTGTTTGAGATGAGATGAAATTTTTAAGTTTGAGTTGAGTTGACTTTTTAAAAAGTAGTTATAAAAGTTGTTGACTTTTCAGAAAAAGATAAAAATTGAGATGGAAAATTTAAGTTGAGTTTGAGTTAAACTCATTCACCAAACATAGACTTCATTTCTATTATTATTTTTATATAAAATAATATTTTAAGACACCACCATGTTAAACACCGTAATTAATAAAAAATATGTTACATAATAAATGTTTTTGGACAATATATTAACACTGTAATTAAATATGTTTCATAGAATTATGTTTTTGGACAATATCTTATTAGTGTGTGGTATTTGGCACCACAAATATTCCTAAAGTTGCTCTTTTTTGTACATGCCTAGAAGCTAGTTTCTAACTTTTTAGCCATGTCACACTACTCATATAAAGAAGAACTACTTCTTTTCCCATAAAAAGAAAAATAAAAAATAAAAACAAAAAATCCTTGTCTTATCTAATCAAGAGTCAAGACCTTCTAGATGGCCATAGTTTTCCTTTGAGCATATTTTCATATTTGCTTCTCGGCCATATACTTTAATAAGCTTACCTTTCTTTCTAGACATGGTGATATTCGTCTCTTATCAGAACATCTCTAATAAAAGTATTAAATCAATGACAACTGCTAACATTTAAGAGGGAAAAAAAAGTTCTTTAATATAGTATTATTTTTTTATGTTAATTTTACCAAATGATAAAATTGTTGATAAATTTACCACTAAAGTATAATAAACGCTAAATTTTCCATTTGATTACTGCTGATTAGTATATCAACTTTTTCATCCAATCAGAATGGTTTTTTCATGTTTAAATCATTTAAAAAATTAAAGGATTATTCTCATCCATCTCTTGAACTTTAGGGTAACTCCCACTTACTTTAAAAACTCTTATTTTATCCTAAAAATTTTGAATTTAACCACACTTTGTCTCTTTTATTAGAATTTCGGTTAAAAACATATGAAAAAAAGTGAGTTAAGTATAATCACGTTGTCTTTAATTTTTTTTTAGCATAAATCCTAACAAAATGGACTTAATAAAAGTAATTCTCTTTTTTTTATATAAGTTTTTAATTAAAATTCTAAAAAAATGAATAAGGTGAAGTTCGAGAAGGCAAAGTAAAGATTTTTTAGTATTCAGGGAGAAAATAAGAGTTATCCTAAAATTCATAAGACATAAATGAAATAACCAGATAGTAAAATTTTTACTTTTAGAAATTTCAGAAGCCAATGATAATGACAAAAGATTCGTACGGTAATAGAATTGCATTATGTATTAGAACATAAACGTCAAATATGTTATTTTAAAGTCTTTTATATAAATATAACATTTATTTGATAAACACAAAACACCAAAAGAGTAAAATAAAAATGAGTAGCGGGTTAACCCAGATAACGAGGCATCTAAGGCCCACAAGTTTAATGCCATAGTGCGCGTGAGCTAAACAGACAAGATTAGAGTAGGTGACTTATCATCCACAAAAAGCTGTTCTGTGGATTAAATTAAATAGCTACAGTGAAGAAGACGATGTTTTGAAAAGGATGTCATATGGCCTAAATAACATTTTTTTTTTTAGCCTTTTACAGCTTGTTTTTGTTTTTTGTTTTTGTTTTTTTTATTGTGCTTTGAATCTTATAGCTTGTTTGATGTGCTGTCTATACTACTTTCAATTTTTAAATAATCTAAAATCCAATCTCAATTTTATGCGGTTGCTTGAATTATATGTTCAAACTTATAATTCAAACAGTCATTTAATTTTTTTGGGAGAGAAATTATTGTTTAAAATTTTTGAAAAGTGAATAATAAACAATGTTTAAAACGGGATCATTAAAGATTGACATTTAAAAACATTTTCCAAAGCAAAACTATTCTTAATGTCAAATTTGATATTTGGTTACTTTTTTTGTTAATTTGATGAATAATCACAAAATCGACCTTTTTTTAAAATGAAATATTTCGCTCTTATAATAAGACTTAAAAATTTATAACAATTATAATAAGACTTAAAAATTTATAACAATTAGTATATGTAAAGTCCTTTCAAATAATTTTTTCATTTTTTTTTTAATACCAAGTATAGTATTCGTATCGATATTTTTGTCGGGAATAGTGCCTAATTTTCATTCGGTGGGCTTGAGTTCAAATTTAGTAACTCGTTACAACCCCAACCCACCAACAATCAAGTTTTTTAAGTTTTTAAAATAAAATTTTAACTAAATATTAATTAGTTTTTTATACTAGAGAATATTACATGATTAACCACATTTTTTTTCATCTATTAATCATCATAACACAAATTTTCCATTCTTGATCAACATGACGTAAATTTTAGTTAAGTTTAGTTTAATTTTGTGTTATATTTGATCTAGTGTTAATTTTTTATGTCATGTTGTTACATTTACCTCTAAATTTGTGTCATTGAGATACTTTCCCCTTTTTACTATGGTTTATGACTCATACATTTAGACTCATAGTTGATCTTTTGTTTTTGGATTTGCTTTATTTTAATTTTAAGAAATTGAACTAGAAGTGATCTTATCAAGTTGATATCAAGAATATATCATGAAGTTATTGTTTTTGTCACATATTTCTTATGACACTCGTTTTTGGGTCATGTAGGTTGTGTATTCGTGAGTCATCTCATGCTCTCCCATAATATGTCTGGTGACACGTATACGATGAGAGATGGGCACAAAACCTAACCTCCACACATAGCAAGTGAAGGTGTTGATGGCTCCATAAAAATACACTCCCATGCATTTGTCTCTGCAAAATAGATGGCCAACTCCACCGCACGAGCTGCCCTTCTTTCTCCTTATCAGAGCACCAGATCACACAAATCCATCGCATTCAATTTTTTCAATATTTTTCCAAATTCTTCTCGTGGACTGTGTTGTTTTACCATGTAACACTTGCGTGCTTTTCTTACATGAAAGGACTTTCGATAACCACCTTTGACTTTCTTCTTTACCCAAAGCCAATGTAATTTGTCTTGTGCGTTTGACTTATAATAAACCTTGTCTATCTGTTAAACATTATTAGCTTTATTGTTTTTATTTAATATTTAAATTTAACTCTAATTAAATTATATTTTTTATATTAATTTTTGTTTTTTTTAAGTCAACAAAATTTATAATTAGTTTTTAAAAAATCAACCAACTTTAATTTAAAATTTTCATCTTCAATCGGTGAACTAAATGCTATATGCCAGTGATTGATTCCAACTCTTAACACATCATGTAGGTCAATAAAAAAAAATAATATAGCAATAATTACAAAAAGTATAGTAATAATTATAAAAAAAATAATTGACTCTAGCACTTTTATATGTCATGTAGGTCAGTATTCAAAAATTATTATATAAATGATTATAAAAAAAAGTAATTGTTTGTGATTATAGATATAATTTAACGGTAAATTCATTCTTAACTTCATAATAAAACATGGAGTTTGAATTCTCATCACAAATTAAATTAAAAATAAAAAAGTAATTGATTCTAAACTTGCGTTTGATTTATCGAGATGAAATTTTAAAGTTGGAGTTAGTTGATTATTTAAAAATTAATTATAAATTTTATTGATTTTTTTAAAAAAAAATACAAAAATTAAGATAAAAAATAATTTAATTAAAATTAAACTTAAATATCAAACAAAACCTAATATTTTTATACGTAATGTAGGTCAATATTAATAAAATACTATATTAATGATCAGAAAAGGAGAGGGAAAAAAAATATAAAAAAAAACCCTTAGTGCTCTTCCTTTTTGTCGAGTTAGGTCATTTTGAGGTCAAAAGGCTATATTTAGTCACAATTTCATAGAATTATATTTTAATAAAAATCATCTATCTTTTGTGTCCCCGCCTTTAACGGCCATACGTTGATGGCCATCGCTGTGGCACTCCCTCATTGGAGCTCTCTCTCTCTCCATTATTTTCACTTTGTTATTAACAAACTTCCACATTTACCCTCGTAAAAGAAAATTATATAAATAACATCCCTTCCAAAAAAAAAAAAAAAACCAAGGCAAAACAAAACAAAAACCCCCCAACAAAACAAAAACCCCCCTAGTTTCTTCCTCGTCTTTCTTCAAAGCAAGAACTTTATAGCTCCTCTCTTCCATAATTCTCCACTAATTAAAGTAGTACTGCGTCTTCTTTGCTATTCACTTTTGTTTTTTGTTTTTTGTTTTTTTTTTTTTCCAATGGGGAAATGGTTCAGCATGTGCGCGGCACGTGAGTGGTACCTCCGGTGGTACTTCTCCGTGTCAGGGCTACAATCGACGACGACGGACCTCGGCGACGGCACGATCATGCACTGCTGGGTGCCGAAGAGCCCGGCGGAGTCGAAGCCCAATCTCCTCCTCATCCACGGCGTGGGGGCCAACGCAATGTGGCAGTTCAGCGAGTTCTTGTCTCCACTGATCGGACACTTCAACCTCTACATCCCCGACCTCGTATTCTACGGCCGGTCGTGGACGACCCGACCGGAGAGGACCGATACGTTTCAGGCCCAATGTGTCGCCGCCGTGATGGCGGCCCAGGGGGTGAGGAGGATGCACGTGGCGGGGATCAGTTATGGCGGGTTTGTTGGTTACTGCTTGGCGGCGCAGTTTAAGGAGATGGTTGAGAGGGTGGTGCTATGCTGCACCGGGGTGTGCATGGAGGAGAAGGACATGGAAGAGGGGCTGTTTCCGACGGCGACGGTCGAGGAGGCGACCACCGTGTTGCTGCCGCAGACGGTGGGTAAGGCCAGGGACTTGCTCAGGTTGACGTTTTACAATCCCCCCAGGCTTGTTCCTAGCTTTTTCCTCAATGATTTCATCAAGGTTCGTGCTAATCCTTTCAACCTTCCTTTTTTTTTTTTTTTTTTTTTTTTTTTTTTGTGGTGACTTGGGACATGGGATTTTAACTCGATTTATTTCGGATCAAATCTTTTGTTTTATTTTTAATGTCTTATATATATCTATCTAATAATATTATATCACCTTATTTTAGATTTAATTTTTTTAATAATACATATATTTAGTTGAACATCATTTAAAATATTAAAATTATATGGAAAATGTCAATCCATTTATTTAGTCTCTATGTTAATTGTGTTTAGTTGACAAAAAGTCCTTTTCTTTTGGGGGTGCTAAAATTAATTTGGACTCTAACCACTATTACAAAATTAGAGTTGAGTTTAACATAAACAATTGAACTAATAAGTAGCAGGTTTTAAATATCTTTAAAATAAATAATAGTAAATACGTAAATGATTCATTTATTTTTTGTAAATATATTACTTACTTAGTAAATATATAATTATCAAGTAAATTTTCTTTTTATCTAATAAATTCTATACTTATAACTTCAAAACTATTTAAAATACTTTCTATTTACTTCAAATTTTTTTTTTAAAATACTGTTTGTTACAGTTTCCCCAGATAAATGTGACAACCTCCATAGCATGATAGTCTGGCCCAAAACATGTTTCCCTGACACGTTTTGAGCATTTAATAAGGGAACTTTAGAGATACATCACAAAATCCCGCCTTTCATAGATTTTTGCCACATGAATGTTTTTTTTTTTGGGCTAAAAATAACAAAATATGACATCATATATTTTAATTAATTAATTAATTAATTAATTAATTATGAGGATGAGACCGGTTCGAATCGAATACCTTTTCAAGGTTAATGAGCAATCTTGTTAGTCAGCCTAGGTTCGTTGTGGTGGATGAGCAGGTTACTGGTTCTAGTTTTTTCTTCCCCTGGTATTTCTAGTGCCACTTATTTGGTAATAATATATTGTTATTGTTTGTGCTATTGCCAGATGTACTGGTTTCTTATTTTTTGCTTTTGAATTTTAATTTGTGTTTCTAGAAAAAATTATGTGGTAAAGTTATATCAAAAAAAAAAAAGTTGGACATAGGATATAATTTTTAATTGTTAAATTAAATTAAGATTATAGCAAATCAGTAAAACAACCACAATTCAACTATTTTTTTTTTTTTTTTTCAATCTTACAGTTCAAACCTGTTTTCTTGATATAGAATTATTTCATAACTTACCACCGAATCCTCCAGGTTTTTAACGCGGCTAAGAAAACCAAAAATCAAGTGCAGTAGTGAGGTTTAAATGATTTTAATTATGGGAAAAAATACAGCTTTAATGGTGTACGTCTTATGACCACAAAAAAGAGGTATCCTAAGAAGGAAGTATCTATTATTATTATTATTATTTTGCTGAGCACAGAAGGAAAGATCTGGGATTTTCTTGTTTGGTTGCATTAATGTCGTAAAGAAATGGAGAAAGTGAAAAGTAATCTGGGATGAAGTCATAGTCACAACAAATTTCTTCCTCCCTCATGCTTCATTGGAGCATATGTAGCATTATTTGTGAATCATAAACACATGCGAGGGGTCCTCCCAAAAAAAAAAAAAAAAACATGCGAAGGATAGGCTCGTCTTTAGCGAACATTTATGTCAGCGTCTGTAGAGCCTCTTTGATAAAGTACAGAATGTTGGTCACACACTTTCAAGACATTTACTTAGCAAAAGAAAACAAAAACATGTATGATGATAAGTGACCTAAATAAAACCAAAGTGTGTTTGTTTTAAGCCAACACAATCATCATATCTATAGCTTCCATGACAGTTTTGGAGCTCAACCATCATGGAATCTTGCTTTTCTATGTCGGGTTTCGGATCTAGCTCCATGTCGTGTTTTTTCCCTATCTTAGACAACGGTTTTTCAAAACCATCATGTAATGTCTGTCATGTAATCTAATTTTTGTAATAGTTTCTGGTCATCTCAGTTTATCATTTTCTAACTATTTAAACACTAAAACTTTACTTTTACAAATTTTAAAGCTTAAGGGTAAATTGTTAGGTGATCTCTAAACTTTTAAGTTTAAGCAACTTTCAACATTACATTTTTATCAAATTACTGATGGATTTTGTCCAAAAATTATCGAAAATGAGTATTATAATAACATTTTAGTAGTTTAGGATTTTTGGACTATAAAAAAAGAACGGTGATTAAAATTATAAAAACTTAAAAATTTAAGAATTAAAGAGACGATTAATCAAAAGTTGAGTGATAATGAAAAGAAGTAGATTTATAAATAACTTTATCTGTTGAAACACAAATTTTAAATACATTATTTTTATATAGCAAACAAATATATAACATGAACATTGATTGATTTAATTTGCTTGAGTTTTCACATTCACATTTATGAATTTGGTCGCCTGGCAGTTCATGTGTGCAGAACGTCTTCAAGAGCAGACAGAACTGATCCACGCGTTACACAAGGGCAGAAAATTGTCTGATCTTCCCAAGATAACCCAGGTTATGTTTTATTCACATTTATTTATTTTCTTAAAGTAAAGGAAATAAAATTAAAAAAACAAAATAATAGTAAAAATTAGCAGACCTATGGTGCTGTATCGTTCTTGCCCTCCCAGAGAATAACTTGGTAAATAAAGAAAGAAAGGGTGTCAGAATTTAAAAATAAATGAATAAATAAATAAAGGATATCAGAGGATTATTGTCTATGAACAAATCTTCTTAATGTTTTTCGTTCTTAATTAACAGCCTACTTTCGTTATATGGGGAGAACATGACATCATATTCCCAATGGAGTTGGCACACCGATTAATGAGGTAAAACCTGGAGTCCTTCTTTAATTAAACAACGTTAACGAAATACAACATTATCTGTCATTGACGTAATTTTCTAATTTATATGTAAGAATTTACTCATTTACATATTAGTAAATTTATTTATTTATTTATTTTTTATGATTATTAGGAAAAAGGTGCAAGTTCGTCCTTTTACCTAACTACGTTTAAAAACCCACATTTTTTTTGTTAAATAACTTTAAAAAGACTAAATTACCCCTTAATATTTATACTGATTATTTTTTTTTAGAAAATTATATACTGATTATTTTTCAAGGGTGAGTCTGTCGTGATGGTCTCTACCGGTACATCTCTTTTTCAGGTCATTCAGATTTAATCGAACGGTTCAAACATTATTGGTATATTATACTTATCATACACATTATCTCACATTATCCTTCCCACCCAAAGTCTTCTCCGTCGCCGGTCGGGACTGGGGCTGGTAGTGGGGGGGCCGGAGGTGGGTCGCCGCGGGAGAGAGGAGAAGAGAGAGAAAGGGAAAGAGAGAGAAGATAAGAGAGAGAAAGGGGGGTCGCTGGCGGCCGACTGGCCCGGGCTGGAGTCAGTGGTGGGTCGCCGGCATCCGTCATTGACGGCGGGAAGGTCACTTTGGATGGAAATGGTAATGTATGATAAATATGATATACCAATAACGTTTCAATCGTTCGATTAAATCTAAACGACCTAAAAAAGGGATATACCACGTACTCACCCATTTTTCAAAACTAAAAAGAAAACACAAAAAAAAAAAAAAAAAAAAAAAAATCTCCCCCCTCTACTCCCTTGGTCGCTTTCTTTTGTAAAAATCAGCATCAAACCAAAGTTCTACACAAACACTTGAGCAAATTACAAAATATTAACTTCCAAGTTAAAAAAAAAAAAAAAAAAAACAAAGAAGAAAAAGGAAGAAGAAGACCCAACAATCCTATTGATTTGGTTGAAGAACGTAGGGAGACTTGCGATCTTGCACGGAGGTAATGCGCCTGGGGGTTTGCGAAGGCTCGCGGTGGCGGATCTGAATTCGCGGAGTCAACGACGGCGGATCTTGGTTCGCAAGGGACCGATGGTAGGTGGGTTTTGGCTTGCGACGGGAAGGGTGGGTGGCGGCCTCAAGCTCACAATGGCGGGAGGTTGGGCGGCTTTCCTTTTTATTGGGTGTGAGTTTTTGTTTTGTGGCCTGCAAGTAGCGAGAGAGGAACCAGTAAAAAAGAAAAAGGGTAGAGAGAGGGGAAAAAGAATGAAGATTTCCCCTTCTTTTCTTTTTTTTTTTTTTTTTTTTTGATAATTATTTGAATTTTTATCAAACCAATTTTATGGTTCCCTGTCTACAGACACTTGGGTGAGAATGCACAACTAGTAACCATAAAGAATGCAGGGCATGCCATAAATGCAGAGAAGCCAAAGGAGATGTACAATCACATCAAGTCCTTTCTCCTTGGTCCACTTCCTCCTAAGACTGAAAATGGCAGCAATATTACCAACGGCCACAAGGTGGAATAAAGGAAGTTTGGTGAAACAGATTTAGGTAAATCGAGTTTCACAGATTTACTGAATTGACTTTCACCAAAGTTGTTGTGTGTATTTATTTGGTTATTTTTAGTTTCGATTTTGTTAGAGGAATTCCGGTTGTATTGTTCATAGTAATGGTTGTTTTTTAACATATTAGTCGTTTATATCTAAAATCTAAACAAAGGAAGAGTAAATATGTTGTCATGTGGAGATACTATGAAATCTAGCTTAGCCCATATCTATTGAAAAGGTCCTTAGATTGGCCATGTGTCGGATTCCTGTAATACATTATAAGATTTTTATTATAAGTTACTTTTAGTTTCATGAGTTCAAAAATTATTTTTGAAAGTATTTAGACGTTCTGTCAGAAGGGTTTTTAGTCTTCAGAAGAATTTTCTGTCAAAGTCAGAAAATATGAATTTTGGAGAAAACTCTTGTGAATAGATTTTTAAAAAAATTTATCAGAGTTTAAGTTAGATATTTTAAATTTTATTTAAATATATTTATTATTTATTAGACAATTTTAAGATCATTTTAATTTTAAAAGCTTTTTAAAAATGTGATTATCAAATACTTATTTAAAAATGACCGCTTTACTTACATTTTTCTACTAACTAAAAATAAAGACAAAAATTTTGTCAAATGGACCTCTTCAATTTTTACCCAAAGCTAACAGAAACTTCAAAGGGAACTTAAGAGAAATGTCACAAAATCATGTCTTGGATTGAATATTGCCACACAAAAAAAATTCTTTAAAGAATATCATAACATGATATCATAAATATTTATTTATCTATTTACTTGAAAGTACTAATTATAAATACCACTTGGCATCCTGGCGGTAACCATCTCAGTTATCAGTTGATTACCAACTGGTTATCGACCTCTAGTGAAATTCTGATTGGTCACCACCAACATGTGCGGGTTATCAGTTGGCTACCAACTGATTACTACCTGATTACTTTCACTGTTAGGTTACGACTAGTAACCAACGCTGGCGGGACAAAGGATAACCATTTAGTTACTAATTAGTAACAGTTGGTTACCAACTGGCATGTTGTCGCAAATAATGTATTATACTTGAGGAGAAGGATTTTTATTCTGTTGAAATATTTTAATTACATCATTGCTTACTATAGTTTACACCCGATTTCTGTAACATGTATCCTAATTATCCCTCCAATTTCCCCAACATATCGAAGGTTTGCATTTCCGAACCCAAACCCATACTACCTGCAAGACCCCGACCAAAAATGAACTTAAGATATCAACAACAACAACAGCAAAACCTTAGAAAGTTGAGAGGCAAAAAAAATGAACAATTGAGAAAGAAACACAAAATGTTTATATTACAAATAAGGGGTTTCGAAAGAGGATTTGAAAGAGATTCGTTGAAGGAAGAGGTATAGGAAAATTGAGCCTGGAGTTTGGTCATCTCTGTTTTTAGACGGAAGATTTTCCTCTTTTAATCAACTTACGATGTGACATAAAAATTGATGAATAACAAAATTTTCGTCCTCTGTAAACACACTTCTTCTTCTTCTTCTTCTTTTTTTTTTTTTTTTTTTTTTTTTTTTTCATTCTGCAAAATTAAACGGTTTATCCTAGAAAATTAGATGAAAAAGGCAAAAAGCAATTCCTTTATCAGGTCAAAAGGTCTTTTTTTTTTTTTTTTTTTCAGTTGGATAATTATAAAAGGTCAAAAAGTTGAATGGGCGTGCGTTATAGAAACTCTCCAATCTTTTCTTTCATTTCCTCTTTCCATCGTCTCATCACAGCCAATCGAGCTCTCAGAATTATTTCTCAAATGGCAAAACGGTTCAGCATAGTGGCGGCGCGTGAGAGGTGCCTCCGAAAGCAGTTCTCGTGGGCGGGCCTAAAATCGACGACGACGGACCTCGGTGACGGCACGATCATCCACTGCTGGGTCCCTAAGAACCCGACCGAGTCGAAGCCAAATCTTCTCCTCATCCACGGCTACGGAGCCAACTCATTGTGGCAGTTCAACAACATTGTGCGGCCAGTTGCTCGGCACTTCAACCTCTACGTGCCCGACCTGAACTTCTTCGGCTGGTCCTGGACGACACGGCCCGAGAGGACCGAGTCGTTCCAGGCGCAATGCTTCGCCCGTTTGATGGACGCGCAGGGGGTTAAGAGGATGCACGTGGTGGGGCTCAGCTACGGCGGGTTCGTTGGTTATAGCCTTGCGGCGCAATATAAAGAGAAGGTGGATAAGCTTGTGCTATGCTGCTCCGGAGTGACGGTGGAGGAGACGGACGTAGCGGCGGGGTTGCTTCACACGAAGAATGTCGATGAGTTCGTGAATATTTTGCTGCCACAGACGGCGGCGCAGGCGAAGGACTTGATAAGGTATACGTTCTACAAGCCCATCAAGGGAATTCCGACCTTTATCGTCAAGGATTTGATCAAGGTAATTCTCCCAAAAACTTAAACTGTTAGTCTAGAATAAGTTAACAAACTCGTTATGCTAAGTTCGATTACTAATTTTTCTAGCTTCAGTTGTAGTTACTAATGGGGCGGTACGACGATTAGATAGGATGCCTCATTTTAGACTTTTATATAGTTCATAAACTGTATTTAATAGAATTGAATCGGGTCATTTTTGTTACAACATCGAACATGTCTTTCTTAAATCGACGAATAAATAGATGAGAAAACAGGATGATTTAAAAGTTGATTCCGTTCTTGTTGTGTTAGGTAGTTTGGGGACGATTACAAACCAAAATAACTGGAAAATGAGAGCTATAGGAATTGAATGCTATTACAATTTTTCTTCCGATTTGTGATTAGCAAGTGCTTAGACTTCGTTAAATCTCGTTATGCATAATCTTTGTTTCATCGCCTCAAAGATAACGAGTCACTTTTTGCATCATATGACCTAAATTGAACTTGTAATTTCAAGGCTATCTTCGAAACCTAATATTAATATGGAGTAGCAAGTCTAAATGATAATTCTGAAACGTAGAATTCCTTTTAAAACATTTTTAGCACTGCTAGCCATTAGGGGCTCCGGAAAGCCCCAACTCTGCAACATGCGTGTGTTGCGGAGTTAGGACTTCCGGAAGCCACTCTGCTTCTTTTTCTTTTTTTTCTTTTTTTTCTTTTTCTTTTTTCTTTTTCCCTTTCCTTGGGATATTTCTGTACCCACAAAAGGAGGTCATTGTTCCAAAGAAACATCTGACTGCACCTGCTGGTTGCTTTAGTGTAGTAATGTTTTGGTTTGCCCCACTCAAAAGGTAGACAGATAGAAAAGAGAGAAGAAATTAAACAATTAAAGTTCTCACAGGTCAAGGCGTAAGCATAAACATGGAGTTGAAGTAATGATAGGAAGGAATTCGTTTTATGAGTCTTGAAAAACAAGAAATAATTAAAATTGTTCATATAGGCTTGATAGTTTCTTCCTCTTTCCTGCTTTAGTAATCGCCTTTTTTTTTTTCTAAAGCTTTTTAAAGGTATGATTGTGGACAACAAAATGCTTTTTGGTTAATTTTTTCATTAACTAAAAAAATAAAAAAAAGGACTTGATAATGTCATTTTCTCTAGAGTCCTCTTGTCATTCTAGAAGTTTTGTGATCCATCTATAAAATGCAAAGAATATGACCCAATTTTAAAGAAGGATCTAAATTTACACTTTGCCAACACACATTTAACGTTGCATAGTTTATTGACGGGACATAGGAGTTATAGATTATTAAACACTGCATCAGTCTATTAGTGATTCGAATTCATCTATGGTCCACAGTTTTTGTGTTTGTAAATGACACGTTTGAATTTCAACATGCATTGATTGGACATAGGACTTGCTTTTTTTTTTTTTTCAACTTTTTTTTATCTCAAGCAACTCATAGATAATGAATAAGAAAAGCCGGTAGTAATAATTTTTAAATTGGAAAAAGCCATTGGTGCTAGCCCAATAAGTGAGAGGAGGGTTTGGGATTAAGAGTCATAATTTCCAGATTCGATTCTGGATGGACGTGAAAAATGAGTTTTAGGTTAGATTAGTAGATCAGGAGGGAGGGATGGACATGAAGTGTTTATCTAAACAAATAATATAAACAAACAAATAAATAAACCTTGATTTAACATAGGAAATTACGATGTTACTGCGAGTGGCCTTTTGGAATATTATATTCAGAGGCTGATAAACAAAGGGTTAAAACACCTAGTTTAAAGTAATAGAGAAAATGTGTTTGGCATAGATGGAGTTGGTTGATCCAGAAACATTATAAGGGCAGTTTTTGTATTTCTTTACTTGTTTTATAATAATTTCTTTGGTGCTTTACGACCAAAAGTAAGTACACTTGTGGTAAATGAAGTCATACTTGGAGCCTTTGTTTCTACTAGAATAGAAATTTGAGTTATACATCACGCATGTATACCGATTTGATAAACATTATTGATGGACTCTGTAAGTCTCTGTATGTGTTAGCAACACATAATGAAGACCAAGAGATATGATCCTTTGTCATCTTATTGGCGGTCCTAACTACTTCTTATCTTTAATGTGTTGGGTCACTGATCCCCTTTTTCATTTACCAAAAAAGTACACCTTCTGTGCTACATTTTCTTCTGCTTTACTCTTTACTTTTTGCCAATTATTTTCTCTCACACAAAAGTGGAAACGTTTTTTTTTTTTTTTTCTTTTTTTTCTTTTTTTTTTTCACCCTTTCATCTGGTGGAATTCAAAGAGGAAACCTTAATTTGAACCATGAATTTTGTTGCCTGGCAGTACCTGTACACGAAACACCGCCAAGAGAGGGCAGAAATTCTATATGCTCTATTCCAGAACAGAAAATTGGTGGATCTTCCCAAGATAACCCAGGTTATTTTCAATTCAATTTACTCATCAAATTCAGTCCTACATCGTTTTGATTCATTAAAAAAAAAAAATTTACTCATCTTAAACAACACTTTTGCAATTCTAGTGAATGATAGCAATAAAAAAATAAGACAGCATTTCATCAACACTTTGATTCAGTCCTATGTCGCCTTAAGAACAATAATACAAATTATCAAATTATGATCTCATGTGGTGTTTTTTCATCTTTCTACATGTTATTGAACACAACTTTTTAATATCATTTACATGCTAATTTTTTAAATGTTAATCAACAAAAAAAAAAAATGACAACTCTCAATAAAATAGAGAGGCCGAAATAAAGTTGGGGCCATAGCATTATTTAATGGAAAATTGTAGTAAATAGTAATTTAAAAAATAACTGAAGTAAATTCCAGGATTTAAAAATATTTGTAATAAATAGCAACATATCAAGTAAATGATTCATTTACATCAAATTTATCAGTAAATGATTTATTTATGTCTGATTTAATTATGTAAATGAGTCATTTATGTCTTGCAAATGAAAAATTTACCAAGTAAATTATTCATTTACATGATAAATCTACTATTTATTATATATACTTTAAAAATTTACTATTTACTTTATCTATTTTCTGAAAACTGAAATTTACTTCTTTCTTTCTTATATAATTCTGATTAAGAGCTTTCATTGACCTCCTTTTCTATCCAGACGAATAACCAAGTAAAAATAAATAACTAAATAAATAAAGGTTCAAGGGGTTTCCAAGAATCTTCTGCAGACATTTTTTGTTGTGAAATTTTTTTTTTGGTAAATAATTAGCTTTCCAATTTTTTTTTGTTTGTTATGGTTACAGCCTACTCTAGGTATCTGGGGAGAACATGATAAATTATTCCCAATGGAGCTTGCACACCGATTAAAGAGGTAAACGTAGTGCATCAATTCAAGAAAAATTACTTGCAATTAGAACACTTTTGAATTTTTTGCTACAACAAATGAAAAATGTTATATTCAGGTAAACAAAATGTCTAGTATTTATTATTATTATTATTTGGTAAATAAACAAAATGTCTAGTTTGTCTAGTTCTTCCTTTAAAGCATTTTTTAGGAGTTCTTGGTGTTACTCTCTACAACGAACTTTGGGAGCCCCATTATGATTCTCATTGCATTTACAATTTGAGTAATTTCGTTTTATTTTTATTTTATTTTATTTATTACGTTGTGAAACCTAAATAATGTCCCGAATCATTCTTTAAACACTTGTAATTTTGGTTATTATTGTTTTAAAAAAAAAAAAAAAAGAAATATGGAATGCCCTTATTAGAATTTCATTATGAGAGTAAAAAAAAAAAAAAAAAAAAAACAAAGAGATTTTGTGTATCATCATTAGTCTCCCTCTATAAATCTTGCCGGTTCGTGTTTGTTTATTTTTCTTGTGCGATTTTTATTGTTCTTGGTGATATATAATTAGTGTATGATTTGTGAACGGTTTTCTCCTTTCCAGGCACTTAGGTGAGAATATACAAATAGAAACCGTAAAGAATGCAGGACATGCCCTAAATGTCGAGAAGCCAAAAGAGGTGTACAAGCTCCTCAAGTCCTTCCTCCTTAGTCCACTCCCTCCTAAGACTGACAACGGTAACTACTGCAACACTGAAAAAGGTGCATGAAAGAAAATCGAATTTCACTGATTTACCGAATTGATATTTTACCTCAAAAATAAGTCATAAGAGTTGTGTTTGTCCATTGCATCTGTTTGTTTTCTACTTTTATGAGTGGAATTGCTGTTGTGTTGTTCACAGCAAAGGTATTTTTTTTTTCTTTATTTTAATTTTTTTATTTGTTATTTTTGGTCCAATATATCTAAAATTTTAATGATAGAGAAGTGTAACTATATATATGGAGGAACTTTGTATTCTAATGCATCTCTGATGGAAAATGTTAGTTTACCGATTCATTCCAAAAACTTCAGTGGATAGGAGATGGATGGACATCTTTTATATTCAGAAAAAGTAGCTAGTTGCCCACGGAATCTTATTCCACAAGGAGAATCACTAGTACAAAAAATGGATTCCACGATTGTTAAAAACAGTCGTGAAAAGATACCATGACTGTTAAATTACAGTCATGGAATCTATGGTCGTGGAAAGTCAGAAGATTCCATGACCGTTATTCTATACAGTCGTGGTATCCATGATCGTTTTCAACAGTTGTGGATGATTTTTCCATTTTCAGTCACGTGTGGTCGGAAATACATTTTCGTGCCGCATTTTTGACATACCTTCCACCACCGTTTTTCAAAAATGGTCGTGAAAGCTCCGTTGTGGAGTCTATATTTCGTAATAGTGAATGTGAAGAGTTGGAATTCTTTCAAAGGAAGACAACAGGGATATTGGTGTTGTCTTTTGTTACTAGCTGTTGGATTTGTATTGTTGAGTGCCAATTTTATAGAGTACTAGCGGGTTGATGAAGATCTAGACTTTTATTTCAGTTTGAGACAGAATAAGAATAACAAAATTTTAAATGACACCTATATAATTGCCAACAATAATTTTGAAAATTTTCTTTTCATTGCTCATATTTAAGTTATAGTGTTGAGTTGTTAACTATATTATGAAACCATTTTCAAATATATATCTGTTGAACTTACTCCCAAATACTAAGAATATAGTTCGCAACCGGAGTCTTCAGCTAATGTTTATGTTGATTTTTACTCTACTTAATTTTTTAGTAGTTTTTTTTTCCAAAGGTACTTTCTTTTTTTGATACCCGATTGCTATTATAATTTTGAAGTTAATAATTATAGAGAAACAAATTTATTGATAAAAATATGTGAATAGAAATAATTTGGGAGGGAGAAAATAAATCATATATTGTGGCTAGCACAATAAAAAAAAAGGGGGTAAGTAATCTAAACATCAAGTAAGAGATCATATTCAAGGGGGAAAAACAAAGTAGCACGATCAATTAATAATAGAATTAAAGAAAAATACAGGCTCTCTCTTTCTCAAATCAAGCAATAAGGTATGCTCTAAAAACTAAAAATCTCTCCCTTCCTCTGAGGATCTAAGTTATGACATGCAATCTTCATGTTGCATTGTTTTCTTGGAGAAGCATACTTGAACTTGAGGAGGACTTATGCTGTCGCTTGGTTCTTGAAGAAATGCCCGAGCTTATCTTATTAATGTATTATGAATTTGTAAGAGATTCCTTGAAACAAGGGTTTAAACGAGTAGCATTTAGGATGGATTTTTTTTATTCTAGTCGTAGATAGTCTCAAATTCAAGTTCATATATATATACACACACACATATATATAATTGATAGATACACCTGAATTAGAGGGTGTACTTACGTAACTTGGGCCTTCAGCATAAGTCTATCATCAAGTTTGCACTTATGACTCTCCAACTTACTAAACTTGATATTCTCAAGCTTTTAATCAATTGTGATAATTCACCCCTTAAATTTATAAAAATCTTGGTAAATTCACTCCAATTGTTGACTTCCTGGCTGTAGGTTTCGTGCCTTGTTCCTGTTTGCACTGCTCTATCATGAAATTATCTTGGGTTTGTACATATTTAGCTTTGCAATTGGCCAACCTTCACGATAAATATGTACTATTTTACTCCTTTAGAATTTTTCCCAAAGAGATTTTGACTAGAGGGTTTTTAACGGAGCATATTTGTGAACTATTCTCAAAGAAAGAGTTAGGCTTAATCATCTGAGTATGTCTTCAGACAAATTGTGATCTTTTCTTTGAAGTTGTTTTTCCTTTTCAGATTTGGATCACAAATATAATATTTTTCTATTCTTTAATAAAATTTCTATGACATGAAATAGGGATGAGAATGCTAGAGAGGGACGTTGACCTAGTCGAGATATCTTGGTATTGTTTTGATAAACTGAAAAATGAGATAGCTGATATCAGGGAATTCAAACACATCCCAACTAGGTTGGCACCTGCTCAAGAAAGTCGAGATGTCTTGGTATTGTTTTGATAAAAAAAAAAAGTCCAGTTGTTGACTTCTTTATGAACATCTAATCGAAGCCTCCTTGTACAATCAAGTGCGCATTTTGAGAGAAGCATACGAGAATATGAAGAATTAGAGAAATATGGCATATCCTTTCTTGTAAAATGTACACAACGGTATATTTCAATTATTACTCGGACATAATTATAATTTTTGTTATATTAGGGGCACAATTTAATTTTTTGAAAAATTAAGGGAATAAATTTGAAATTTATAAAGTTAACATTGGGGTTGAACGTATTTGGGTAATATCATTTTTTTTTGTCTGAATAATAGTCAAAAGTAAAACTATCGCAGATGTTGCACTTTCGGATTAGAAGAGGCTGCAGATGGACCATGATGCGATGTGGGACTTATGCCTTGTATGACCGGTAACGTCCACGTATGGCTCCATGAGAAGGGCGGTGGACAGAAATGGCCTTGTTATACCTCACTCTCGTCTTCAATGGGGTCTGCCCTTTTTTTCTTTTTTTTGGGAGAGTATGTCAATATGATCCTAATGAGGTGCGGAGCTTTGCATCTGACATTCGCTGGGCTTCCCTCTTCGGGAGCTGACCTTCGATTTCGGAGATTAGAGCAGAAGAACTTCGTAACGGCTATAAACACTTTCTTTTTCCTATTAACAAAACATCCTCTTTTTCTAAGTAAAATTATCGCTATATTAAACCTGCAACTACTCAATCCTACTTTTTTTTTTTAAACACATGCAACAGTTATAGTGCAATAAATGTTAGAGAGAGAGGGAGAGAAAAAAAAAACGAAAAACAAAAACAAAAAAACAAAAACGAGTGGATGGGGTCTATATGCCTTTGATCAAAAAGATGCTTTTATGCGCTACTTGTCTTTATTCTTTCCCTTTTCCATTTGCCCAATTCTAACCAATAACTTCACACGTTCCTATATTCCAAAATAAGTGCTCTTTAATTTACATCTGAAAAAGAGAGGAAAAAAGCAAGTAAAAAAGAAACAAATTTGCAAAAGCAAAGCCCACTCTCAAGCAGCTACAAAGATTATGATTCCAGCCAAAACCCCATGCCAAAATTTCCCTGAAAAGTTGATGAAAAACCAAAACTTCAACACATATGAAAACTTAACTAATAAGGTATCCACACATTACTAAAGTCTATACTTTTCATAATTTTCACCCAATAGAAGAAATATTTTACTTTTTCTACGTCAGAACAAATGCCCCATTAAAGTATTTGTAACTTCCAGTACTCTCTGGTTTCAAATCTTTTTAGCCACGTTGGAAAAAAGCTGGCTTTGTTATCCTCGTAGCCAGGGCGGGGCTAGGGGGGTGCCAGTGGGGACTACAGTCCCCCACTGAAATTTTTTGTTATTTTATTTTTACCTCAAAAATTTTATAGTTTTTATAATTTGTCCTATTAAAATTAAAAAATTCTACTATAATTCTTATTTTGTCTCAATTAAAAATAAAAAATTCTAACATAATTCTCATTAAAATTCATTTTATAAAAAAAAAAGTTTATAATTTTATTACTTTATCCCCTATTAAAATTAAAAATTCTCACATAAACTCACTAAAATTAAGAATTCTCACACAAAAAATTTTAGTGTACACCCCCACTGAAATAGATTTCACCCTCCGCCCCTGCTCATAACCATAGGACAAGTAACAAGAAAAAGGCAAAGCTTTGCAAGCTGTTCTAAACTTTGCAAGTTCTTCGAACTAAATCAAAGTGTAACGAAGAATCCGGTGCGCATTTATGCACTATGGATCCCTCACAAAGCATCAACACAAAAAGAAAAAGGCCAGATATATATATATATATATATATATATATCGTTTTAGAGTTTTTTTTTTTTCCCAAAAGTTATTTGTTTTCACAATTTGACTACAAATTCACATTTTTTTTTTTCTCTTCCATTTTCAAAAACTTCAAACTTAAAAAATTTGTAATTTTCTTATTTTGAATCGCTTAAGATGATTATTGTATCTACACACTCATAATGACGAGAGAGGAAAAAAAACAAAAATCTATAGCAACTGTTTTTAGTCCGAACATAATTTTGATTTTTTACACTGTTTAGATATGGCATTTCATTTTTTAATTTACATTTCAATCGAACACAAATTTTCAAACATTCATTTATTTCAAATAGTAAAAACTTCAAAACTCCCAACTTCAACTGGGGTTCCAAATGTGCCTTTATATTTCTAAATACACAAGAAAACTTTACTTAAAAAAATGTTAAACCAAAACAAAGAACAAGAACAAGAAGAAGAAGAAACTTACAAGAACTCGGCCGAAAAGCCGAAGAATCACCCAAAAAAAGATCATCATCAGGAACATAATAACCGCTGTGACAATCCGTAGTGGTGTTGAAACCACTGTTACATACACACACAAACGAATTCTCCTCATTCTCAGTCGAGTACCCACAAACCCCATCACTCATCTCACAGCTTTTACAATTAGTCTCCACAACACTGCTCTCCAAAACCCCGCCGTTATACTTCAAAGCGACGCCGTATTCCCACCTCCCGGGGTCCGTCGCGAAGTCGCCGAGCGACACAACGGAAGCGTAAGCTTTACACTTCATTCCCTTGAGGTCGAGCTCGTCCTTGGCGTTGAGATTCGCCGGGGAATAGACGCAGCAAGTGTTGGTCGGAGGAAACGTCGGAAGGCCGAGAGAGACGACGGCGGGGCAGGTGTAGAGGGAGGCGCAGAGGTGGGAGTTTCCGTCGCAGACGGGCGAGGAGACGCCCGTACCGGAGACGGCGAAGAGAGCGGAGGTGGGGGGGCTGCAGGCGAGGAGGATGAAGGTTGACGGGCCGGGCAGGAACGGGCCGGGCCTGTCGAGGCCGAAGTTGGAAGGCGAGGGCTGCATGGAGGAGCAGGTGGACATGGCCGGAGGGGTGACGGTTAGTGTGTAGGTGGCGTAGGATATGGACGTGATGGGGTAGGATCCGGTGTGTGTTGTGAGCATGAGTGCTTCTTTGGTACTGTCTTTGCTACCTGTTGTTGTTGATGATGGTGATGGTGATGGCGATGAGGTGATGATGGTGTTGGTGGTGCACGTGACGTAGGGTTGGAAGCGTGGTGAGCCACAGCCGGGGCCGGTGCCGAAGGGGTACTTGACCTCCACCGAGCCGCACGTGCTCCGGCACGAGGCAGCCGGAGGGTCGGAGGCTAATGTGTGCCGGAGGAGTAAGAGGAGGAGGAGGAGGTGGAAGAGGGTAAGTAAGAGAAGATGCTCCATATGAAGTAAGGACCGTTTTTTTTTTTTTTTTTTCCCTTTTCTTTCTTATCTTGTGAGAGTGAGAAGGTGAAAGAACTTTTATTTCCTAGACGTGTTGTGTTTATTTGAGGAGAATGGAGATGGTTGTTACATGTGTTAGCAAAAGTGATTAAAGAAGCAAAGGAGTGAGCAAGAGGATGTAAAGTGATATTTTTTTTTTCCCCCAATTGCTAGAGGATATAAAAATGAAAGTTGATGTTATTTTTCTTTTGTTATATGCTTCCTGAAGTGGAGATTGGATATATTCTAAAATAGGTTTTGTTCTCGAGTTATTTAATTGTGATGTTTGGTAACTATATGGAATACATGTAAACTTGATTGATTATACATGCAATTAAAAAAATGAGAAAGTTTATGAGGAGTTATAAGTTTTTTTTTTTTTTTGATAGGAAAGTTATAAGTATATTAGTGTTACGACTATGACATTTTAAAGGATTTAATTTAATGTATCATATTTCAGTTTGATATATCAATTAAATTGTTTTTTTCTCTAATGTTTGTTTATTTATTTTTTAATATATCAAGGTCTTTGATTGTCTTGTACTAATATACAATGTTTTCATATCTAAAGCTATGCTCGTAACCATAAAATAAAATTTGGCGTTTAAATTATAACAGTTGTAATTAAGTATTCACAACTAATTAAGTCTTATATTGTATTTTTTTACTTATTATTTTTGTTTTATTAATGTGATGAAAATAGCTACTCAGGTAAATAGGGTACCATGTGTGTATCCCGAATACGTGACGGGAAAATCCTGTCCCATTCCTGTCAACTTAAATGAGTTAACGAGATGGGTGTAGAGATGTATTTGACGGCGTCAATTAGGGCAGCGGTGGAGGGGTACGCAGGTGAGAGAGGACGAAGTCGGCGATGGAAAGTGGAGTTGTTTTAGGAGGAAGCGAGGCTTGAGTTATGAGGCTGTGGAAGGCCCGTCTCGAAGCAGAATATGCTGGTTGGTTACCCCCTTCTATCGATGCAAAAGTAGCCTTTTGGATTGTACTCCATCTATTGAATAAAGCAGCTATACTTTATCACAAATTTTTTTTTCCAAAAAATCAATGACTCCAAAAAATGTAAAGTTTTTGTGAGGTTTACTTTGGTCTCCTTTAAAGCGCTTCCCTTCCCTAATAAGCAAGGGCAAGGCTGCAAGTAGGATATAGTTGTTTGAGTGCTCATTTCTTATCTCCATCCTTTGAGAAATTTCTAGCACATTCAAACTAGATTGATATACCCACTTATAATCTCGTTCTTTTTCAAATTCCCAACTCAATATTATTTTTGAGAAAAAAAAAAAGGTCTCAGTAAGAAGGGGAAAATAAAGAACCCAAAACAAAACGGGTAAACATAAAAAAACTAAAAGTGAAGTAAGTAGCTAGGAGCCACTTTTGAAGGATTGAACTACAACTATTGCAAGCTCAAAAATATAGTACTTAACATAAACAGAAGATCATTTCATACTACAATCGGCATATCCGGTAAAAAATTATTTATATATGATGTTCAATTCAATCAAACAAAAGCCCCAATTTAGTACTCCTTCCATCATCGCCTTCACAAGGGCAGCAACTTCGTCACGCTTAACGACAATTCGTTAGCTGATCTCCGAAGAAAGGCCAGCAGACAACAGGAATGCCGACGGAAGAATGTGCTAAAACTTCCTGTTTTGGACACCACTTTGCTAGAAAACCTCTAACCTTAATCTCCTCATAAATCTCTTCGGGTATGGTTGCTGATTCAGAACCCATCACAACATCAGGCCTAACTATCAACAAAAAAATAGTGCTTGCTTTTTGCAATTGCAAGCCCCCATGCAAATTTTCTGAGATTTTCTTCTGTCATTCTGGTGACGCTTCCATAGTTTACGTACACAACGGAATTGGGGTTCCCTTTTGTCAAGCCATTGAAGACATGTCTTGTCTTCTTTCCATAAATTTGTACTCGTCAGCCTTTCAGGAAAATGTCGGCTGAGCAAATGAAGTGGACCTATGTTATAGATGTTCGGGAAATTGGCTGAGATTGCTTCGAGCATTTCACGTTCGAACTCGTGGAATGTGTGGAAGATGATTGCTGATGATTTGAGGCAGTTCTGTGCTTCTGAACCTAAGAAATCAAAATATTTTATCGTCCAATTGATTGTGTTCTCATGAAGCAATTGGCAAGTCCTTGAGTCGGACGTTTTTCATTCCCAGGATCCAGTCTATTGGTGTGTCAAGACTACCGTCATTCATGAAGTTCCCATCTGAAACACATGGAGAGATTTAAGTGTAGTTATGTTATTGGCAAAACAGTTATGTATCGACAAAGTGACCATCTTTGAAATAATTGAATAATCGAATGCCTAGAGCTAGTGATTCCCTTGCGATCTTTTCTTCCTTCTATAGAAGAATCGGATATGGTCAAATTCGATGCTTTCTTAAATCTGTAGATTTATAGTGGTCGAGTTATAGAGGAGGATCAGATTTGCTGGAAATCGTATTGGAGTTTTCTTTTTTTTCTTTCAGAAACTAATATGGAAGTATTTTTTTTTTTTCAAATTAATATCTGATAAACAAAGTTCAATGTCCAATCATTAATGTTGAAAATAAAAATATTCTGAGAGATATTAAAAAAATATGCTATGAGAATACGCGTCGACAACCGGAGTTTGAGACTCCCGACTATCTATGTTGTAACCAAAAAGTATTTTCGGATATTATTTTCTCTTCGGCAAGGTGCCAGTGCGAGACTGCCGTGGTCACTTTTTGATTCCATTCAGTGGCATCTGGTAGAATACCTGTGGTATTCTACTGTATTGAGTCTTCAACTGACGGGAAAAATTTGACAAAAACATATAATGTTAAGTTTTGTGACTAAAATATGAAGTTCAACAAGTAGTTGCAAATATATGACTCTACTTAAATGTGCAAAGTTCGAATACCCCTCTTTCTAAATTCAAAAAAAAAATATGACGTTCAAAATATGTTTTGAGAAACTTTTAGTTGAAGTTTTATATGGTTATAACCTTTTCTCTCTCTCTCTAAATGGACTAATTAAAGATTATATTTGATAATCTATAGCTTTCAATTTGGTAAATCATAACCAATATATAGATAGTGAAAGCGCAATATCTATTATTGTACAAGGTATTTACATCCAAAACATTTCTTTTTGGCCGAAAATATTTTGCATTTGCTTTTTAATTTTTCAATTTTCTGTTTTTTTATTTTAGCCCTTTTTTATTTTTTATAATTTAGTCCTTTTTAAGTCCTTCGAATTCCTTTTATTTTTATTTTGGCCCAATTTTTTTATTCTATACAATTTAGTCCTTTTTTTGTATTGGATGAAAATGTTTTGTATTTGCTTTTTAGTCATTTGATTTTCTTTCTTTTTTTTTTTGGCCAATTTTTTTTTTAGTTTGTTACAATTTAATCCTTTTTGTATTGGTCAAATTTTTTCATTTTAGTCCTTTTATCTTTTTTTTTTAATTATTTTATCATGCCTCTCTTTTTTTTTTTTTGGTCCTTTTTTTGTGGGTCTATTTTTTAAATTATTGTTTTAAATTTTTTGTCTGCAGTTAAAATTTTTTAAATGCATCTAACATGTGCATAGCACCTGCTTTAGACTAGTGTGTGAATATATGTGAATGCAAGCATATTGATTGGAAAGCAACCAACATATTCATATTCACTGGGTTCAAGTTAAATGAAACCCTTTTTATATTCAAATTACATCAGTAATATTATTTGATTAAAAATGTCTCTATTTCTCATGGATCTTTCTTCTCATTCTTTTTAGTTTTTTTAATAAATTCTAATATTTTTTTTAAGAGTAATATATCCTGATTCTAAATACATAGTAAATTTGAGTTTTTTTTTTTTATTGCCATGTTTTGGTGCTTACCACAACCTGTGAACTTTTTTTTTTATTTTAAATATCCTTTTCTTTTGGACTTTATGCACATAAGTTCCTAATTTTTTTTAGAAGAAAGCGCAATAACTATTATTGTGCAAGGCATTTTCGTCCAAAATGGTTCATTTTGGACGAAAATGTTTTGTATTTACTTTTTAGTCCTTCAATTTTATGTTTTTTTTATTTTAGCCCCTTTTATTTTTTTACAATTTAGTTCTTTTTTAAGTCTTTTGATTTTTTAAATTTTGGCCCAATTTTTTTTTTTACAATTTAGTCCTTTTTTGTATTGGACGAAAATGTTTTTTATTTGTTTTTTAGTCCTTCAATTTTCTTTTTTATTTTGGCCCAATTTTTTTTAGTTTCTTACAATTTAATCCTTTTTTGTATTGGTCAATTTTTTTCCATTTTAGTCCTTTAATCTTTTTTTTATTAATCATTTTTTCATGTCTCTCTTTTTTTTATTTTTGGGTCCTTTTTTTGTGGGTCTATTTTTTAAATTAATATTTTAAATTTTCTATATGTGGATAAATTTTTTTAAATACATCTAACATGTGCACAACACATGCTTTAGACTAGTAGAACTTTAAAGGCGGTCAATTAGAGCTTACTTACACTGGTGGTCCCGTAAAAATTTTCATTTTGCGTATTGCCCCCTTAGTATTCAATTTATCTCAAACATACCGCCTTTCCTTGCTATTTGGGCCGAACTATTGAGCCCTTATCTCTGCCCAAATAAATTAGACCCAAAGAGATTTGTTTTTCGGCCAGTCGGCCGAAATTTGCCTTTCTGTTGGACCTGAAGAAGTCCACAATAAAAAGATGAGCCCACGCTCATGGGAGCTTGCATTACCAACCTGTCCTTGGGGTAGGTGCGAAAAATGTCGCTAAAGGTACGGTTTTGCTATTATCTTCTTCTTTTCTTTTCTTTTTTGTTGGAACTTGAGGATAGAATTTTTTTTTTTTTTTTTTTAAGTGAGGGTAAGATATTTAAACTCTGTACTTTTTAATAAAGTCAAATATAAAATTATAACTATAATCACGTTATGCTATTATTTGTTAGACATATTTTAAGTTTTTTCAATTTTATGTATATATAATTTTTTATTTTAATAAATTTTGTCAATTTAAAATTTTTTTAATCTTAATTTGATTTTGAACGCATCTAATTAGGGAATATGTATGTATTCTACCATATAAGCTACTGGCAATTTAGAATTCAGAATCAAAATTGCTTCGGACTATGTTGAAGTTAAAGTGGCCTATTATAATGACTGTAAAATTCTTTTTGGCTTATATTTGTTTATATTTTGTTTTCCCTTTTCGGCTTTTTAAACCTATTTATTAAGAGCCAGCACTTTAATTTTATATCACCGAGAGCAAAATTAAAATAATAATAATAATAATAATCACATAACACGTAAATTTTTATACAGAGTTGTCTTAATTTGAGACTACGTCATGTTAAACCGCTACAGTAACTCACTAGATGATCAATAAACTTACAAAAAGAAATCTCTCACCCTCAAACACTCTATATGTTTCTTTCTCTAACTTACTCTTATAATCCTCAATGATGACACTCTCTATTTATATAAATAAAAACTAGGGCAGCTGAACTTATGTGAAAACCTCAAAATTCTCCGAATGAATACCTATAGATAATCAATGCTATATCGTAGACTATGGTCAAAGAAAAAACATATGTATTCCGGAAAATAAAAACTTCTAACACGACCGTTGTATCTATTTTGGAACACTCCTCGTCTCCTCGAATGGATGATTTAATAGAAGTAGAACCATCACCAAGTCGTTTATTCTTCTTATAAATGACCTTTTTCTATTCAATTTCTTTATGTTTTGTCATATATATATTTAACCTTTTCCTAAACAGAAGAATTTTTTTTTTCTTTTAGAAGAAACCACACAAAAACATACATTTCCATAAAAATATAAAAGTGACAGACGTGTTCATAGTATGATCAGTAGGAGAAACAAATTTGTCTATAATTAATTATTCCATCATAGTGGGAAATATTTAAAATTTCACCAATCAATTGCTCATTATAAATAAAAATGAAATTCAACTATGTCTATGATTTAATCCCAGTATCTTGAGTATCGTTATTCGGCTCCATATTATTTTGGCTCTACGGAGAGACTCGCATATATGATGTGGAAGTTCTATATTTTCATTTTTTAAAAATTACTTAACAAGTGGGACCCACTCCCATATAGGCTCCTGCCACTCTTGTTCTAAGCAACTTCCCCTTGAAAAATTATTCAATAAATCGGGTGTATCACGTTATCATGTTTACATAATACACACGTCTAATAAATGATTGACATTTAGGTGATTTGTTAATGTCTATCATGTTTTAAATTCCTGATCACTATTTTCTTTCCTAATAAATCTTAGCTTTATTTGGGTGATTAGGATAGCTAATATAGACAATTCAAATAAATATCAATCACTCATTAGACGGATATATCATATAAGCATGATGACGTGGTACACCCGGTCTACTAAATAATTCTCATTTCCTACCCTTTAAGTTTGGAGGGAATTTCTTCCTTGCAGAAGTTTCCCTTCCAACAAACCATAAACATCACCTCACTCAACTTGTCAAAATTCAAGATCCATGGAGTCTTCTTTATTTTTAGAATGATGTCTTACACCAAAAAAAAAAATAATAATAAAAATAATAAAATAAAATGAAAAATAAAAAAAAAATCCCAATTCGGTGTTAAAATTCACAGAAAAAAGATTTGAAATTTTTTTTTTTGGGTAATCATGAATCTGAAAATCTGAGACCAACTAGAGAAAAGAAGCTAAAGCCCTGTTTGGAACCATTAGTTTTTCTGGGAGAAGAGTTTATTGTCTTCAGCCTTGACTTCGAGAAATCCAAAGGAAGAACTCAACTTTTGTTTTTCTAGGATGAGTGAATCTCTTTCATCGTGCTTCAGAGATTGAATCCCCCACTTACCAGCAGACACAGCCCAAGATATGAAACAAATTTTTTTTAAGGGAAGTTATATAGAAAGAAATATTGTCAATTAGAATAAAACGAAAAGGGAGAGAATGGGGAGAGAATAGAAGTCACATTAACCTTCAGATGATGAAAGAGTCCAAAAGCTATTTTCAAGTTAGAAAGAGGAAAACAAAAAAGAAAAATATTATAATAAAAGACGGATCCCACTTAATGCCACCTCATGCGGAGCTATATATGGAATGAGGTTTGCGGAGATTATAAGCATTAATCCAATATCTCACATTAAATGACAATTAAATAGGACACAATATTTTGTGAGGTATCGGGATTTAACCCTGACAGAACTAATTCCCATTGTTCTTCTTCTTTTTCTCTTTTTTCTTTTTTTTTTTTTTTTTTTTTGTGTGAAAGCATTGCTCAATTGTTAATACGTGAATGAAGTGACAAGTGATTTAACAAATTTATCAGACAATAATCACCACAAATGAAGTTTTGTACGTTGGGACTCGTATTTGTACAAAGAGAATGCGTTACTTACAAGGAAAACTTTTTTTTCTAGTAAACAAGGAAAGCTAGTACCTTTAAAAGGAATAATGCCTCTTTTAGCAAGTCCATCATACTGAAGACAACCCATGAAGCTACAAGCAGAGGATGTCCAAAACTGAAATTGTGGAATCCCCAGATCCTCAGCAGCTTTAATCCCAAAACTCATAATCCCATCAGAAATTATACAAGTCACTGGAGGCACTTCAGAGCTGGACTTGAGCCTTATCAAAAGCTCTTTAAATGGAACGAGATAGTTTTTTCTAGTCGAGTCGCACAACGGAACATCTTGCGTTGCATCACGATCCGACAGTGGCAGACCGTCGGGTATGCTCTCGAAGGAGAAATCGGGTAGGCCCTTGGCAAATTCGGGACCTTTCGACCGGATTAAGCGCCGCTGGTTGAACCCTGTGTTGACAAAGGTGATGTTAAAGCCTCTTGAGTGTTGAAGCTTGGCTAATTGCATCATCGGATCGATATTGCCTTGTGCTGGGAATGGAACACAAACTGCACGAGGCTTCTTGGCAAAAACAGAATTCATCATCTCTAGCAACAAAACAAAGCAAGAAGATTTATAGTTTGGTAAATAATACATTCTTTAAGGGATACGATGAGAAAATACTAATTGAGAGAATTATAAGAAATAAAATGCTTAAGATTACTATTTGAGTTTGTAGAGAGAAAAATTATTTTAAAATGGATCAATTTAAAGATAAAGGAACTTCATTGTTGCAAATTTAAAAATGCAAGTTTTTAGGAGTAATAAACCGGAAAAAAAATACAAAATAACTTTACCAAAGTATTAAATAGTGAAAAAGAACTCTCATTTACATAATAGTAATGGATAATAGACAAAAGATTTTTTGGGGGGGGGGGTTGGTGGTGGACATTAAAAAAGGCACAAAAAGAACAAATAACTTGATCAAGGTTTTGAATATTATAAAAGGGAACTCTTATCTATGGATGAGTAATATATATATGCATACACACATATATATATTCTAGTACATGTATATATAAGGAATATGAGATGTCATTTTTTTTTTTGATACTTTGGACGGGCGTTATGGTGTCTCGGTGATGTTGATTTTTTTTTTTTTTTGTTTGCTTTTGTTCTTGTTCTTGTTCTTGTTTTTGTTTATGTTTTTCTGTTTTTGTTTTTGTTGTTCTTTTTTGACGTGAGGATTTTTGAGACAATTACAAATTAACACCATGAGAGGAATGTCATTTTTTAAACTCAAAAAGTTAAGATTCCAAGCTCACTCTCAGACTACGTTATCGGCCGTGAATAGGGAGGAATAGTAAGAGGTACATTGATCAACACCAACCAAGCCCAAATAAGGAATGTTTAGTAACCTTTGCCTTTCAGATAGCTAAGAGGCAAATGCATTTCGGCCTTTTGGAAGCCACCAATTAAGAAGAGAAAAAACGTGTGAGGAATGCCTCATTGTAGTGTGCCTTATCATGTATACTACGAAAAAAAAAAAGGGGCTTTAGCAGCTGACAAAGCAACGGAACCTATCACTACACCACGAGCTTGTTTGACAGAGTTTTTTAAAAGTTATTTTTGACTTATCAAGTCCAAAAGTAGTTTTGTAGTTTCTGGTAGTGTTTAAATAATTTGTCAGAAGAGCTTTCAGTCTCCAAGAGTACTTCCCGTCAAAGTCAAAAAATGTGGCTTCTGGCAAAAACTCTTCTAAATAGACTTTAAAACTTATAACAAAATTTAAATTAGACATTATATACTTCATTCAACATTTTTAGTATTTATTATAATACTTTAGAGATCATTTTGACCTCAAAAGTTCTTTGGTTCCAAATACTTACTGAGAAACAATAGCTTTTGCTTCTCTTCTTCTACTGGCTAGAAGCAAAAACAAAAACTCTGTCGAACAAGCTCGGGTCTCCTTGGCAAACACACCCTCCAGCACCATCATTAGAAGGCCCACAATACGGTCATAACTTTAGGGTCGTGAATCCGGTGACGGACCCACTTGGCGGAAGCATTGGACTCTGGGCATAGAGGAAGCAGGACTTTGATGTTTTTCCTTTGAGCAGCACAAGGATATAACACCTAGAGAGAAAAAGGAAAGGTTCTTGGTATAAATTTTTTTAATACAAGTCATGCTTACTCACCACAATAGTGGAGAGACTCTTTTATCAATTTATTAAAATCATTATAAGATGAACCCTGAGTATCGGTAGCTTCAACTGCTTTCTTCTTCCACTCCTGAGCCTTTTCTCTCATTTCCTTACCCTTTCCTCCTTCCATCATTTCCTCCACAAGCTCCGCGATTTCATCACGCTTAGCATCACTATTTACTTCCACTCCAATCCCCCATGTGGTGCACGCGAAACGGCAATTCGGTTGCTGATCAGCGAAGAAAGGCCAACAAATCACAGGCACACCGGCACAAACAGTTTCCAAAGTAGAATTCCAACCACAATGTGTTAGAAAAACCGCAACGGAAGAATGTCCTAACACTTCCTGCTGTGGACACCACTTTGCTAGCAAACCTCTGTCCTTAATCTCTTCAAAAAACTCTTTAGGCAAAGTAGTCGAATCAGAACCGGAAACAACATCAGGCCTAACTATCCACAAAAAATAGTGCTTGCTCTTTGCTAGTCCCCATGCGAATTCTCTTAGGTTTTCTTCCGTCATCGTGGTGATGCTTCCGTAGTTCACATACACAACCGAATTGGGTTCTCTTTTGTCAAGCCATTGGAGACATGTCAAGTCTTCTTTCCATAAGCTTGCACTGAACGACTGTAGTCGGCTTTTGGGAAGATGTCGGCTGAGCAAGGGAAGTGGACCGATATTGTAGATGTTTGCGAAGCGGGCGGAGATTGCTTCAAGCACTTCGTGTTCAAACTCGCGGAATGTGTTGAAGATGATTGCGGAAGATTTCAGGCAGTTTTGTGTTTCTGACCTTAAGAAATTGAACATTATATCGTCGGAGGACTGTGTTCTGATGAAGCTTGGCAAGTCCTTTAGCCGGATGTTTTTCATGCCCGGGATCCAATCTATTGGCGTTTCAAGTGTACCATCATGCATGAAATTTCCATCTGAAACAAACAAACGTCAAAATTTAGAAATTAAAAGAAAATCATGTATGGAAATTACGTGAGATGTTTCCAGTACATTATTATATGATGGATAATTTAGCAGGGCTAGAGACAGAAGCACTAAGTTTTTACGGGGCTTAAGTATAATTTAAAAAAAAAAAAAAAAAGGCTTTTAACAACATTATTAGAAGAGTAAAACCTAAAATCTCTCCTTTTTTTTTTTTTTTTTTTTTTTTTTTTTTCTTTTGATCGTTGTCTTTTTAATTTTTTTTTTCTTTTAATCTTTTCGTATTTTGTTTATTTCTTCCTCTAAATGTAGAAAATTAACTAGTATTGTATTCCAATTTCTATTTATTTGAGTGATAAATTTTAAGATGCTGGATACAAGGGAAAAAAAAAACTCAATATATTTTGTACAAATAGAAAAAAAAAAAAAATAATTGCATGACTAAAACATTCTCAACAAATTATAAAAATTTGAGTGCAAATTAAGAAAATATGGGAAAAATTAATCGATATTGAAAATTTTAGATACACAAGTTCTCAAAGAGAGTTCTGCACTTAGTCCTTTTCAATTTCACACATACAAAATATCAGTTGGGACAAAAGAAAAAAAAATTAAAATTATGTGGTGTAGAATGAGTCATGTAGAACACAAAGCGAAAAGATTGAATTGAGATAGAGAAGTAGAACCACTAGAGATTAGAGAGAATTTGGAGAAGGAAAATCTCAAATCGCGATATATATTTTTTTCATCATCCAAGTATTTAACACAATTACAAGCTAAAGATGAAGTTATCATACCTCTGAAAGGAACAATGCTTCTCTTGAGAAGTTCATTAAAGTGCAGGTACACCATAAAGCTACAAGGCGAGGAAGTCCAAAACTGAACTTGCGGAATTCCCAAATCTTCTGCGGCTTTTCTTCCGAAGCCCATGAGGCCATCCAAAATTATGCAAGTGACGGAAGGAACTTCGGTAGAGGAGTTGAGCCTCAGCAGCAGCTCTTTAAATGGACCTAAACAGTTCTTTTGAGTTGAGTCGCATAGCGACGGAATATCTTGAGTTGCATCGCGGTCTGATGGAGGCAATCCGTCCGGTATGGTCTCGAAGGAGAAATCTGGAAAGGCGTTGGCAAAGTCATGACCTTGGGACCTGATCAAGCGCCTGTGGTTGAACTCGGTGTTGACAAAGGTAATGTGGAAGCCTCTTGAGTGTAGAAGCTTGGCCAATTGCATCATGGGATTGACATGGCCTTGTGCTGGGAATGGAACAAGAACTACATGAGGCTTCTTGCTACCAATTGGACTCATCTCTAGCAAAAGTAAGCAGAGATGAGTGGACGGGCAAATTTACCAAGGATTTTGGAATATATATATATATATATATATATTATTTTTACACTCAAAAACTTGACAACGAACCAACAAGCGCGATATCTCACTATCCCATTTTAATCTTTTGGAAGGACTTGTAAGTGCGTGTCATAAGAGAATTTCATTTTAATTAATGGTAATTTTTCTACTTCCACAAAAAAACAAGTGGTTGGCGTTTTCTTCTTGGTTGAGAAGCCTTAACGATATTCTCCAACTTACCACGAGTATTGGCATCATTATCAACATTTGATTAGTCATATGTGTCTTATTCAGTTTAATGCTTACAAATCCTAAACTACTGTGAATATCCCTTAGGTGGGTCGGTTGGGCTCGTTCTTCTCGCTAAATATATGGGTTCGAATCGTCACCACCGCGTTGGTCGGGGTATATAGACAATTCACTTTATAAGGGATCCATATATCACGCGGAGATACATCCACCTCCCCGGGGTTATCCGGGCATTCTAATTTCTACCCCTATAACCCTCTTTTTATCCAAAAAAAAACCCAAACTAACTTGTACTTAGTTATAATTTATCATAACTAGATTAGCTAAGTTTCATTTCTAGATTAACTAGATTGATTAACTTGAATTAACTTTTTTGCCTAAGTTATAATTTATCAGCAATGAATTATTATTTCTTAAAAAATTTCTTTAGCCAAAATACACACACACACACACGCCACATTAACTAACTTGAACTCCCCTAAAAAAACCTAACTAAATTGAACTAGTAATTTGTGACAAAGGCCCAAAATTATATATACATATATATGCGCGCGCGAACTTCAAACAGTGGAGAGGTGGAGATGTACCAGCAGGGAATCAAACTGGGGTCTATACCGTGGCAGGGTACTATTCTTTCACTAGACCACTGGTGCTGTTGGATTTCACAAGGAACTATACTAACTATGGTAACTGAAAGACGTCAAGGGGGAAAAAAAATAACTCTTGTGTTTAATCATAGGGATGATTTTATATATCATGTCGTAAAAAAAAAACTGAGATTTTCTCTTGGGTTTTACTAATTGGAAAAATTCCATTTATGGTGTTCCATTTAGTAAAATGTTATTAGCTATGAACAGAGATACTATTACCCTTTCATAAAAGAGATACTGGCTTTTAGAGCGTTCCTAAGGATGGTAACGCTATATTTTATTTTTCTAGCCGAATAGACAACTACATTCTAGGACATTTGATTTCTTTTTTTTTTTTTGGATACTTGGAAAATTGTTGTCATCAAAATTGAATACACCATTTTTTATGTAGGACAAAAGTTTTTTTTCACACACTTAAATTTGACGGTGTGGATATTGTGTGATTAGATTCTAAGTTTTTGTTTTTCAAACTTCATGAATTCCCGCATTTCTATTAAACACGGAGAAGGTTTTTACTATTGCACTTTACTTTAATTAATTTTTATCATCTTTTTCCATTATGGTTAACTACGAAATTGGACAGAGTAATTACAAGAAGAAGAAAAAAAAAAAAAAGTCAGAGAACAAACTGCATTTACCATAACAAAGCATGTGAAATCATAAATTAATATTCAAATCATCAGTTCATATCTAGAACACATCCGATCTAGATTCTAATCAGTAGATCTTTTATTGTACACAATTCAATCAAAGTTTTCCCAGCACAAAAAAAAAAAGGCCTAAATTTAGCATTCACTGCCAGAGAGGATAGCCTCCTTGATCAACTTATCAAATTGATTGTAAGATGAACCACCGACATGAGTAGCTTCAACTGCTTTATTCTTCCATTCCGACGCCTTTTCCCTCGTTTTTATCCCCTTATCCCCTTCCATCATCTCCTTCACGAGCGCTGCAACTTCATCGCGTTTAACATCATGGTTCACCTCCATTCCGGTCCCCCAATTCACGCATGCATACCGGCAGTTCGTTTGCTGATCTGCGAAGAAAGGCCAGCAGATGACAGGCACGCCAGCACCAACAGTTTCTAAGGTTGAATTCCAACCGCAATGTGTTAGGAAAACAGCAACCGACGGATGTTCCAACACTTTCTGTTGCGGACACCAGCTTGCCAGCAGTCCCCTGTCCTTAATCTCCTCGTAATATTCTTCGGACAGAGTTGCTGATTCTGTTCCCTCCACAACATCAGGCCTAACTATCCACATAAAATAGTGATTGCTTTCCGCAAGTCCCCAAGCAAATTCCTTGAAATGTTGGTCTGTCATTGTCGTGATGCTGCCATAGTTCACGTAAACAACAGAATTTGGTTCCCTTTTGTCAAGCCATTCAAGAC
Organism: Ficus erecta; assembly: GCA_008635985.1. Classification (NCBI taxonomy): domain Eukaryota; kingdom Viridiplantae; phylum Streptophyta; class Magnoliopsida; order Rosales; family Moraceae; genus Ficus; species Ficus erecta. The sequence continues at coordinate 3,144,288 of BKCH01000005.1, read as the reverse complement.
ATCTCGGGTCTTCTTTCCACAGGCTACAACCAAGGGACTTGAGATTGCTTTCCGAGACATGCCTTCCTAGCAAAGAAAGTGGACCAATTGTGTAGATGTTCGGGAACTTGGCTGAGATTGCTTGTAGGACTTCATGTTCAAACTCATCAAATGTGTTGAAGATGATGGCAGAAGATTTAAGGCAGTTTCTTGCTTCTGACCCCGTGAAATCGAACATTATCTCATCGGTTGACAATGTCCTTATGAAACTTGGCAAGTCCCTCAGCCGGACAATTTTCAAGCCGGGGATCCAGTCAACTGGTGTGTCAAGTGTTCCATCGTGCATGAACTTTTCGTCTGCAGTACAGGCAATTTAAATACTGGTGAGAAACAGACAAGATTTTTTATGCCATGAGATATGGAAAGCCCCCATTGGATCTCTGAATTAATAAGTCATTATTTAAAGTAACTAAAAATTTCACCAAAGTAGCTAAATTAAAGAGTTTCAATAAATTAACCAATCTCTCAATATCAACTCTAATACGGCCATTTTGGATAGTTTAATTATTATTACTATTATTACTTTCAGTATTGGCCTTCTTTTTAATGGCTGCCTGTCATCTTTCTCATCGCGTCCTTTGGCTTTTGCTTATAAACTTTCAACGAACCAGTATCAAATGTTAAAGCTCTGTACTCTAGCTCGTACTTTTCCTTTACATGAACAAAGCTGTACTACAGGCCGATGAAATACTAAGACACAAATATATATACAAATATGTGTATCGATGGTAATTAAACTCTAGAAAAGCTTAACAAACACAAAATTCAGTCTAAAAAACTAAGTACTTTACCTTTGAAAGGAATAATGCCTCGATTAATAAGCTCATCAAAGTGCAAGTAGCCCATAAAGCTACAAGCAGAGGCAGTCCAAAACTGAACCTCAGGAATGCCCAAATCCTCGCCGGCCTTGATCGCAAAGCTCATCAATCCATCCGAGACTATGCAACTCACAGGAGGCACTTCTTCAGGCAACGAGTTCAGCTTCAACAGCAACTCCTTAAATGGAGCTAAGCAATTTTTTCTAATTGAATCACACAGTGCCGGGACGTCTTGAGTCGCATCACGATCCGACGGTGGCAAACCATCTGGTATGGCCTCAAACCGGAAATCCGGTAAGCCCTTGTCAAAGTCCGGTCCTCTGGATCGGATCAGGCGGTTGTGGTTGAACACGGTGTTGACAAAGGTAATGTAAAAGCCTCTAGAGTGAAGAAGCTTTGCTAGTTGCATCATGGGAGTAACATGGCCTTGCGCTGGACATGGGACACAAACAACATGAGGTTTACTTGAACCAACTAAAGCCATCTTTACCAGAAACAAAGGAAAAATGGCCGGGGATGGAAAATGGTTCCAACAACTTCTCAAGATTTTTCAGTATTTAAGTAGAATATGTGATCAAATGAAAGACGGCAAATATTGCGTGCATTAGTTTTGTATTTATCATGGTCGTCGTTAGGTGGTCTTTAATCTCCTTTGCCTATAGCATAAGCCTAGGCCCACTGATAGTTCAATATTATTTGTACACTCTACCAACAAGGGCAATATCTCACTATCCCACTTTAATCTTTTGGAAGGACTTGTAAGTGCGTGTCATAAGAGAATTTCATTTTAAGGGTAATTTTTCTACTTCCACCAAAAAACAAGTGGTTGCCGATTTCTTCTTGGTTGAGAAGCCTTGACGATATTCTCCAACTTACCATGAGTATTGGCATCATTATCAACACTTGATTAGTCATATGTGTCTCATTCAGTTTAATGTGTACAGATCCTAAACTACTGTGAACATCCTTAGGTGGGTTGGTAGGGCTCGTTCTCCTCACTAAATACATGGGTTCGAGGCGTCATCACCGCGTTGGCCAGGGTATATGAATAATTTACTTTATTAGGAATCCATATATCACGCGGAGAGGCATCTACCTATTCAGGGTTATCTGAGCATTCCAATCTCTACTCCTATAACCTTTTTTTTATCAAAAAAAAAAAAAAAAAAAAAAAAAACCTAAACTAACTTGTACTAAGTTATAATTTATCATAACTAGATTAGCTAAGTTTCATGTCTAGATTAACTAGATTAATTAACTTGAATTAAGTTTTATGCCTAAGTTATAATTTATCAGCAATGGATTATTATTTTTTTAATAAATTTCTTTAGCCAAAATATATATATATTTATATATAAATATACCCACACACACACATACCACATTAACTAACCTGAGCTCCCATGAAAAAAAACCTAACTGAATTGAACTGGTAATTTGTGACAAAGGCCCAAATATATATATATATATATATATATATATGCGCGCACGAACTTCAAACAATGGAGAAGTGGAGCTGTACCAGCCGGGAATCGAACCCGGGTCCATACCGTGGCAAGGTAATTTTCTACCACTAGACCACTGGTGCTGTTAGATTTCACAAGGAACTATAATATCTAACAATGGTAATTGAAAGACGTCAAGGGGGAAAAAAAATCACTCATGTGTTTAATCATAGGGATGATTTTATATATCATGTCTTAAAACAAAACCGAGATTTTCTCGTGTTTTACTAATTGGAAAAAATCCATTTATGGTCAGTAAAATTTTATTAGCTATCACTACAACAATAAGCACTTTTATAACATTAAGTAAGAGCGTTTCTCAAAAAACGTTCCTAATATGGCGGCAACCAACAAAAATAAATTTTAAAAAAAAGAAGGCTCGAATTTTTTTTACGGCAATGACCCAAGAAATTTTTGTCTTTTTTTGAAAAAGATAAACCATGAATTTCTGAGAACACTTAAGAAAGAAAACTGCACGGTTATCAAAATTATTGTCTCCAATAATCAAAAAATGAGCAACTGCGTTCCCCTAGAACTAGAAGGATGAAAACTGATCAAATTAGAATCTCCAACAATCTCTCTCTTTCAAATCCCTAAAATTTCACCCAAATTCCGGGATTAATCCTAAGCTCCCAAAATTTTCCCCAAAGTATTTAACGATTCTTCTTTTCACCCATGAGTGGTCGTTGTTTTGAACTTCATCGCATAAATGGCCCACGGCCCTGTCTTTGCCAAATTGAACTCTGACTTGCGCCTTGTCGCACTGTTCCGCGGAACATCGTTGTGCGACCATTCACGGGATGGAATTCGTCAAGTGACGACACCTTCGCTGGACGGAACTCTCGCATATCAATTGGTTGCTGCCTTGGACGATTTGTCGGAAGTAAGTAAATTCTGTCTTGTTGGAACGATTGTTTGAAGAAATCTTGTTTTCTGTCTATTTTGATTGACTTTGCCTTTTTTTTTTTTTTTTTTTTTCAATTCATAATCCAACATGAAATAATTGAGTTTACCGCAGAGATATTGTTGAATGGCATTCGAGACTATATTGCATACTTTTTTCTTTTTTGGTTATTTTGTTCAATTATTTGTTCTTTCATTTATGCATCAATTATTTAATTGGAAATAGAGGCGTTTCTAAGTAAAAGAACCATAACAAACAGAAAAATTAGGAAAACTTTGATCTGAGTTTGCTAACACTATTTGTGATTAGCATTTGGCAATTGAGTTATGAAAAGAGAGTTTAATATTCGGTATATAGACTGGGTTTTCGTCTTTGTTTGTTTTTTATGTACATCATTGCATGTTTCATTTGCATTGTATAACTATAAGATAACTACTGAAGTGATATATTCTTCTAGAAATAATTAAGTGAAATGAAAATTTTCATTTGTTATTGGATAAAAAGTCACAAAAAATTCAAAGAAATAAACTTAATCTTTTTAACAAAGTTGATCCTAATTTTCTTCATCTATTTCTTAAACACTATAAACATAAAATTTATTTAGTGAATATTAGATATAAGCTTCTGGATACAACACAAAAGTGAAAAAAATATGACAAGAAAAACCCATCTTTAGTAGATTCTTGAAGTTTTGGCAATCCGAACATTAAAAATCAGATCTTTTGTCTAATAAACAGGGCAAAATCTGAAGTTGAAGAATGAATATTGATGTTTGAAGTAGACCAATCATTTTCATTGTTTAGCATATTGCAGCAGAGCTACCCTATTAGCACCAAGATTTTGTTAAGGGACGAAAAGCTGATCATGGAAGATAAAAAAAACTCACTACGAAACAATTAGATGATTATGACTAGACTAACATATAATTATCTTGTATTTGTAAAGGTGAATTCATCTTGAAGCTCTTCCTTCGCCAAGATCCCAGACAAACATATAATATTTGATTTGGTAACAAGGTTTCTATGAAGCTTTATTTAGTCCAATTTTCTGGTTTTTATATCCTTTCCCTTGTGAGAATAGTGATATGTTCTGTTGAATCATCCAGGAGACAAACAATATTTTGGAATCTCTCCACTCTCCACACAGATTCAGTAAGTTAACCAATATCTCTAGTTCTTTTGTGAAGCTACTTACCACTTGTCTTCTAGTTATCATTGTCACGGTTGGCTTTGTTTAATAACTTTATGTTACTTAAGGTCCTAGGTGCACTTATATATTCAAATGTTTGTGTATCCATCAGTTGGCTTTGTTCTTGCAATATGCACGTGTTGTCAAATAATTTAACCTTTCTTGCAGGAGAATGGGGTAATGAACTTGGTAGAAAGGTTACATAATGGCGAACCTTAGTTTAATGGTGCAAAATTGATACGTTGGGATGATGAAATTGGTTCCCTTGAAATTGGCATAAAGGTTGGACGTTTGGCCTGCATAAATTATAAAAAAAAATTAATATACACTTGCGCATGTTTTGAATCCAAAAGTTCAAATTTGCATCTCTCTCTCCTAGTTTGCAAGAGAGCCTAATGCATTTTTTGGAGATAAATTGAAGAAGCTATCAGTTCTCTAATTATATAGAATGCTGAGAAAGTGGGAGTAAAACAAAAATAATATGATTTGCAATTTGGACCTTTGGTAGCTACGTGTAACGTTTATTATTATCACTAACATATGCAAATAAACTTTTTGTCCCATGCTTATGTAGGAAGGGGTGAGAATGTTTAAACAATTGATAGAAGATACAACTTGGAGACTAGAGAAAGATGTGAACCGTTGATAGCAGACAAACATGTCTGGAGGCTTTTGGTTGACTGCACAATTTCCTTGGAAGACTCGATAAGAAGTGTTTTTCCCCTGTTTTAGTTGAATTACTTCATTTAGGATATTCTGTAACTAAACCATTGTTGCTTTTCTTTTGATGAATTATAAGAACATACGGGTAATATGTTCTTAAGAATGATTTTATACTGATACCAATAAAATAATCATTGAAATTATTTAACTGTCTATTAAAAATAGGGATTAATGATTGAGATGGGGAATGATTTAATATGTCATTTGATAAATATCAAAATAACAAATTTTAAGGTTTACAAAAGTTGTGCCTTGCTGCCCAAACATAGTACCAGAAAAATGCTACATAAAGAAAAACATTGCAGCAGAAAAGTGCTACATGAAGGCAAACATTGCACCAGAAAAACGCTGCGTGAAGGTCAAACAGAGCACCAAAAAAGTGCTATTACAGATGCAGGCTTTAATGCAAGGGCAGTAATAGCGTTTTACTAAAGTGTTATGAAATACTTATTATAGCTTTTTTTAAAGGCTATGAATTCTTTTTGCTTGTAGTGTATATATAGTGATATTATTACCCTTCATAAAAGAGACGCTGGTTCTTAGAGCATTCCTAAGGATAGCAACGCTATATTTTATTTTTCTAGCAGAATAGACAACTGCATTCTAGGACATTTTATTTATTTATTTATTTATTTTTTGGATGCTTGGAAAATTGTTGTCATCAAAATTGAATTCACCATTTTTTATATTGGACAAAAGTCTTTTTTAACACACTTAAATTTGATGATGTGGATATTGTGTGATTAGAATTTAAGTTTTTGTTTTTCAAATTTGAAGGTTTTTACTATTGCACTTCACTTTAATTAATTTTTATCATCGTTTTCTATTATGGTTAACTACGAAATTAGACACAGTAATTATAAGGGATACAAAAAAAAAAAGAAAGTCAGAGTACAAGCTGCATTTAATAAAGCATGTGAAATCATAAATTAATATCCAAATCATCAGTTCATATGTAGAACACATCCGATCCATATTCTAACCAGTGGATCTTTTATTATACACAATTCAATCAAAGTTTTCCCAGCAAAAAAAAAAAAAAGAAAGGCCTAAATTTAGCATTCACTGCCAGAGAGGATAGCGTCCTTAATTAACTTATCAAATTGATTGTAAGATGAACCACCAACATCAGTAGCTTCAACTGCTTTCTTCTTCCATTCCAACGCCTTTTCCCTCATTTTCATTCCGTTATCCCCTTCCATCATCTCCTTCACGAGCGCTGCAACTTCATCGCGTTTAACATCATGGTTCACCTCCATTCCGGTCCCCCAATTCACGCATGCATACCGGCAGTTCGTTTGCTGATCTGCGAAGAAAGGCCAGCAGATGACAGGCACGCCAGCACCAACAGTTTCGACGATTGAATTCCAACCGCAATGTGATAGGAAAACAGAAACCGGTGGATGTTCCAACACTTTCTGTTGCGGACACCAGCTTGCCAGCAGTCCCCTGTCCTTGATCTCCTTGTAAAATTCTTCGGACAGAGTTGCTGATTCTGTTCCCTCCACAACATCAGGCCTAACTATCCACATAAAATAGTGATTGCTTTTCGCAAGTCCCCAAGCAAATTCCTTGAAATGTTGGTCTGTCATTGTCGTGACGCTGCCATAGTTTACGTAGACGACAGAATTTGGTTCCCTTTTGTCAAGCCATTCAAGACATCTCGGGTCTTCTTTCCACAGGCTACAACTAAGGGACTTGAGATCGCTATCCGGGACATGCCTTCCTAGCAAAGAAAGTGGACCAATTGTGTAGATGTTCGGGAACTTGGCCGAGATTGCTTGTAGGACTTCATGTTCAAACTCATCAAATGTGTTGAAGATGATGGTAGAAGATTTAAGGCAGTTTCTTGCTTCTGACCCCATGAAATCGAACATTATCTCATCGGTTGACAATGTCCTTATGAAACTTGGCAAGTCCCTCAGCCGGACACTTTTCAAGCCGGGGATCCAGTCAACTGGTGTGTCAAGTGTTCCATCCTGCATGAACTTTTCGTCTGCAGTACAGGCAATTTGAATACTAGTGAGAAACAGACAATATTTTTTATGCCAAGAGATATGGAAAGCCTCCATTGGATCTCTGAATTAAAAAGCAACTATAAATTTCACCAAAGTATCTAAATTCAAGAGTTTCAATAAATTAACCAATCTCTCAATATCAACTCTAATACGGCCATTTTGGATAGTTTTATTATTACTATTATTACTTTCAGTATAGGCCTTCTTTTTAATGGTTGTCTGTCATCTTTCTTATCGCGTCCTTTGGCTTTTGCTTATAAACTTTCAACGAGCCAGTGTCAAATGTTTTGACAAGTTTCAGGTTCATTTGAAGAGTGTTGTAGACAACAACTCCAATACCAACTTTTAAGTACCAACTTACGTGATAATAAATTGTCATCTTTTTATGAGAAATAGTTTTAATTGATTTAACAATCATGTCAGATGGTACTCAAATATTAATATTAGAGTTGGTGTGCTAGTATTCTTTTTCTGGAACAGCCAAAGCCCAAGAGGCCAAGAAAGGAGACAAACTTGCCTCTCAATTATCCTAAATAAATGCAGCCGATTATACGGAACTTGGCCTCATATGTATTTGACCTTTTGTCCTTTTTCATGTCTTGACATAAACTTGGGTCTTTTGGCCATAGTTAGAACATAAAAGAATATTTATTCCAAATTTCCGACTCTACACAGGCATACAGTTCATCAATGGCTACATGGCAAGAAAAATGTTAAAGCTCTGTACTCTAGCTGGTACTTTTCCTTTACATGAACAAAGCTGTACTACAGGCCGATGAAATGCTAAGACACAAATATATATACAAATATATGTATAGATGGTAATTAAACTCTAGAAAAGCATAACAAACACAAAATTCAGTCTAAAAAATTAAGAACTTTACCTTTGAAAGGAATAATGCCTCGATTAATAAGCTCATCAAAGTGCAAGTACCCCATAAAGCTACAAGCAGAGGCAGTCCAAAACTGAACCTCAGGAATGCCCAAATCCTCGCCGGCCTTGATCGCAAAGCTCATCACTCCATCCGAGACTATGCAACTCACGGGAGGCACTTCTCCGGGCAACGAGTTCAGCTTCAACAGCAACTCCTTAAATGGAGCTAAGCAATTTTTTCTAGTTGAATCACACAGTGCCGGGACTTCTTGAGTCGCATCACGATCCGACGGAGGCAAACCTTCCGGTATGGCCTCAAACCGGAAGTCCGGTAAGACCTTGACGAAGTCCGGTCCTCTGGACCGGATCAGGCGGTTGTGGTTGAACTCGGTGTTGACAAAGGTAATGTAAAAGCCTCTAGCGTGAAGAAGCTTTGCTAGTTGCATCATGGGGGTAACATGGCCTTGTGATGGATATGGGACACAAACAACATGAGGTTTACTTGAACCAACTAAAGCCATCTTTACCAGAAACAAAGGAAAAATGGCCGGGGATGGAAAATGGTTCCAACAACTTCTCAAGATTTTTCATTATTTAAATAGAACATGTGGTCCAATGAAAGACGGCAAATATTGGGTGCATTAGTTTTGTATTTATTATGGTCGTCGTTTGGTGGTGTTTAATCTCCTTAGCCTATAGCGTAGGCCTAGGCCCACTGACAATAGAATTGAAAAGAACATGATCGAATATTCTTAAGGAATTAGCAAACGTGTTCAAATTTAAGACCACAAGAATTTGTCATTATTATAAGAAAAATTATAGTTTTTTTTTTTTTTAATATGAAACTACTTTTTGATAAATAAGTAGTTTCAGAACACATCATGAAAGCTGTGAGGAAAAAAAAAAAAAAAAACAGAAAAGAAAAGTCAAGACTTTAGTCAGTTTAGTTTTAAAGAACTTATAGAATCTTGACATGTTATAAATTCTTGACAGCAACGATAAGATTTTTCATGATGTATTTTATTATCCACTCGTTCTTATCATAGAAGTTTTTTTTTTTTTTTTTTTTTATGATATATATATATATATATATAATGATTGATGTGATTTCATTCATATCCTTTTTATTTGTAGCAAAAATCCTGGGTTCTCAAATTTTAGATAGGAAAAAAAAAATCTTGCCCAACTTTAGTTTTAAAAAAAAAAATTCAGTTTTATACAGTTTATCGAATTCGAGGCGATAGGATTTTCTAATTATTATTTTTTCTCTCCGGAAACAAAATAATTTCACTATTTACAACTCCAAGTCTTTTTTTTTTTATTATTATTTTTCAAAAAAAAAATCTAACTTTAAAAATTAATATCTTTTTTATTTCAAAATAAAATGAGATAAATTTTTTTAAACTGCATAAATGATGAGAGGAACGAAAAAAAGATTCATATTATTATTTTTTCCGAATATATTTTAAGTTTTTATACTTTTAAACTACAAAAAAAATGCATTTTCAAACAAATACATATGTTCAAAACTCAATTCAATTTCAATCAAAATATTTTCAAAATTTCAACTCTAATTGGTATTCCAAACGGCCCTCATATATTATTCCACACCAAAAAAAAAAAAAATGAAAAAGTTGGTTGGCGTTTTCTTCTTGGTTGAGAAGCCTTGACGATTCTCCAACTTATTATGACCATTGGCATCATTTGTCAACATTTGATTAGTCATATGTGTCTTATCGAGCTTAATGTGTACAATCCTGATTCATGAATTAACTTGTACTAAATTATAATTTATCATAACTAGATTAACTGAGTTTCATGTCGAGATTAACTAGATTAATTAACTTGGAATTACGTTTTATGTCTAAGTTATAATTTATCAGCAATGGATTAATTTTTTTAATAAATTTCTTTAGCAGAAAAAAAAAAAAAAAAAGAAGTTATACCAGATTAATTAACTTGAACTAGTTATAATTTGCGAAAAGGCCAATATGTGCGTGAACTTCACAAAATAAGTAAATAAATAAATAAACAGTGGTGATGCACCAGCCGTAGAGCACTGGTGCGGTTGGATTTAACAAGGAACTATAGTATCTAACTATGGAAACTGAAAGACGTCAAGGAAAAAGAGAGAGAGAGAGATAGATTTTCTCGTGTTTTTCTAATTGCAAAAAATCCATTAATGGTGTCCCATTTATACTCCGTTTGGTGAAACATCTTAAACTCAAATTTTTCATCTCAGTTTTTATTTTTTTTTTGGAAAAGTTAACAAAAATTATAATTAATTTTTAAAAAGTCAACCAATTTAAATTTAAAAATTTCAACTCAAATCGTTTCACCAAACGGAACCTTAGTGAAATTTTATTAGCTATGAATACAGACATTATTACCCTTTATGAAAGAGATACTAGTTCTTAGAGCATTCCTAAAAATAGTAACACTAAACTTTATTTTTCTAGCAAAATAGTCAACTACATTCTTGGACATTTGATTTTTTTTTTTTTTAATACTTGAAAAATTGCTGTCATCAAAATTAAATACACCTTTTTTTATGCAAGAAAAAAAAATATTTTTTCGCACACTTAATTTTGACGGTGTGGATTTTGAGTGATTAAAATCTCAATTTTTGTTTTTCGAATTTGATTCTTCCACATTTCTATTAAACACGGAGAAGGCTTTTACTATTGCACTTTAATTTAATTAATTTTTTTAATCTTTTTTTCGTTGTAGTTAACTACGAAATTGGACAAAATAATTTCAAGAAAAAATATAGAAAGACAAAGTACACAATGCATTTATCATAACATATCATTTGGAATCATAAATTAAGATCCAAATCTTCAGATCATATGAATAGCATATCTGATCCAGATTCTAACCAGTCCATGTTTTATTGTACTTAGCTCAATCAAACTAAAGCCTAAATTTAACGTTCACTGCCCCGAGAGGATAGCCTCGTTAATCAACTTATCGAAATGATTGTAAGATGAACCACCAACATCAGTAGCTTCAACTGCTTTCTTCTTCCATTCCAACGCCTTTTCCCTCATTTTCATCCCCTTATCCCCTTCCATCATCTCCTTCACGAGCGCTGCAACTTCATCGCGTTTAACATCATGGTTCACCTCCATTCCGGTCCCCCAATTCACGCATGCATACCGGCAGTTCATTTGCTGATCTCCGAAGAAAGGCCAGCAGATGCCAGGCACGCCAGCACCAACAGTTTCTAAGGTTGAATTCCAACCGCAATGTGTTAGGAAAACAGCAACCGACGGATGTTCCAACACTTTCTGTTGTGGACACCAGCTTGCCAGCAGTCCCCTATCCTTAATCTCCTCGTAAAATTCTTCGGACAGAGTTGCTGATTCTGTTCCCTCCACAACATCAGGCCTAACTATCCACATAAAATAGTGATTGCTTTCCGCAAGTCCCCAAGCAAATTCCTTGAAATGCTGGTCTGTCATTGTCGTGATGCTGCCATAGTTCACGTAAGCAACAGAATTTGGTTTCCTTTTGTCAAGCCATTCAAGACATCTCGGGTCTTCTTTCCACAGGCTACAACTAAGGGACTTGAGATTGCTTTCCGGGACATGCCTTCCTAGCAAAGAAAGTGGACCAATTGTGTAGATTTTCGGGAACTTGATTGAGATTGCTTGTAGGACTTCATGTTCAAACTCATCAAATGTGTTGAAGATGATGGCAGAAGATTTAAGGCAGTTTCTTGCTTCTGACCCCATGAAATCGAACATTATCTCATCGGTTGACAATGTCCTTATGAAACTTGGCAAGTCCCTCAGCCGGACACTTTTCAAGCCGGGAATCCAGTCAACTGGTGTGTCAAGTGTTCCATCTTGCATGAACTTTTCGTCTGCAGTACAGGCAATTTGAATACTGGTGACAAACAGACAAGATTTTTTATGCCATGAGATATGGAAAGACCCCATTGGATCTCTGAATTAATAAGTCATTAATTAAAGTAACTAAAAATTTCACCAAAGTAGCTGAATTCAAGAGTTTCAATCAATTAACCAATCTCTCAATATCAACTCTAATACGGCCATTTTGGATAGTTTTATTATTACTATTATTACTTTCAGTATAGGCCTTCTTTTTAGGGGCTGCCTGTCATCTTTCTTGTCGCGTCCTTTGGCTTTTGCTTATAACTTTCAACAGCCAGTCTCAAATGTTTTGACAAGTTTCGGGTTCATTTGAAGAGTGTTGTAGACAACAACTCTAATATCAACTTTACCAACTTACGTCATAGTAAATTGTCATCTTTTTTTATAAGAAATAGTTTTAATTGATTTAATAATCATGTCAGATAGTACTCAAATATTAATTTTTGAGTTCGTGTCCTAGTATTCTTTTTCTGGAACAGCCAAAGCCCAAGAGGCCAAGAAAGGAGAAAAACTTGCCTCTCAATTCTCCTAAATAAATGCAGCCGATTATACGGAACTTGACCTCATATGTATTTGACCTTTTGTCCTTTTTCATGTCTTGACATAAACTTGGGTCTTTTGGCCATAGTTAGAACATACAAGAATATTTATTCCAAATTTCCGACTCTACACAGGCATACAGTTCTTCAATGGCTACATGGCAAGAAAAATGTTAAAGCTCTGTACTCTAGCTGGTACTTTTCCTTTACATGAATCAATGCTGTACTACTGGCCGATGAAATGCTAAGACACAAATATATATACAAATATATGTATAGATGGTAATTAAACTCTAGAAAAGCATAACAAACACAAAATTCAGTCTAAAAAATTAAGAACTTTACCTTTGAAAGGAATAATGCCTCGATTAATAAGCTCATCAAAGTGCAAGTACCCCATAAAGCTACAAGCAGAGGCAGTCCAAAACTGAACCTCAGGAATGTCCAAATCCTCGCCGGCCTTGATCGCAAAGCTCATCAATCCATCCGAGACTATGCAACTCACAGGAGGCACTTCTTCGGGCAACGAGTTCAGCTTCAACAGCAACTCCTTAAATGGAGCTAAGCAATTTTTTCTAATTGAATCACACAGTGCCGGGACGTCTTGAGTCGCATCACGATCCGACGGTGGCAAACCTTCGGGTATGGCCTCAAACCGGAATTCCGGTAAGCCCTTGTCGAAGTCAGGTCCTCTGGATCGGATCAGGCGGTTGTGGTTGAACACGGTGTTGACAAAGGTAATGTAAAAGCCTCTAGAGTGAAGAAGCTTTGCTAGTTGCATCATGGGAGTAACATGGCCTTGTGCTGGACATGGGACACAAACAACATGAGGTTTACTTGAACCAACAAAAGCCATCTTTACCAGAAACAAAGGAAAAATGGCAGGGATGGAAAATGGTTCCAACAACTTCTCAAGACTTTTTAGTATTTAAATTAGAGTACGTGATCAAATGAAAGACGGCAAATAGTGGGTGCATTAGTTATGTATTTATTATTGTCGCCGTTAGGTGGTCTTTAATCTCCTTAGCTAGCGTAAGCCTAGGCCCACTGACAATAGATTGGGAGAGAACGTGATCGAATAGTCTTAAGGAATTAGCAAACGTGTTCAAATGTAAGACCACAAGAAATTGTCATTATAATAAGAAAAATTACACAGGTCTTGCAAATTTAGTTTTTTTTTCTTTTTTCTTTTTTCTTTTTTTAAAGAAACTAGTTTTTGATAAATAAGTAGTTTCAGAACACATCATGAAAGTTGTGAGGAAAAGGCGAAAAAAAAAAAAAAAAAAAAAACAGAAAAGTCAAGACTTTAGTCATTTTAGTTTTAAAGAACTTCTAGAATCTTGACATGTTTATATTCTTGACGGCAACAATTAGATTTTTCATGATGTATATTATTATCCACTCGTTCTTGTCATAGAAGTTTTTTTTTTTTTAATGATATATATATATATATTTAATGATTGATGTCATTTTATTCATATCTTTTTCATTTGTAGCAAAAATCCTGAGTTCACAAATTTTAGATAGGAAAAAAAAAAATCTTACCCAACTTTAGTTTTAAAAAAAAAAAAAAAAAAACTCAGTTTTATACAGTTTATCGAATTAAAGGCAATAGAGTTTTCTAATTATTTTTTTTTTCTCTCCGAAAACAAAGGAATTTCACAATTTACAACTCCAAGTCTTCTTTTTTTTTTTTTTTTTTATAAAAAAAATCTAACTTTAAAAATTAATAACTCATTTATTTCAAATCGAAATAAGATGATTTTTTTTAGATTACATAAATGATAAGAGGAACGAAAAAAAGATCCATATTATTATTTATTCTGAATATGTTTTAAGTTTTTATACTTTCAAAATACATAAAAATGCATTTTCAATCAAATACATATGTTCAAAACTCAATTCAATTTCAATCAAAATATTTCTAAAATTCCAACTCCAATTGGTATTCCAAACGGCCCTCATATATTATTCGACACCAAAAAAAAAAAAAAAAAGTTGGTTGGCGTTTTCTTCTTGGTTGAGAAGCCTTAACGATTCCCCAACTTATTATGACTATTGGCATCATTATCAACATTTGATTAGTCATATGTGTCTTATCCAGCTTAATGTGTATAATCTTGATTCCTGAATTAACTCGTACTAAATTTTAATTTATCATAACTAGATTAACTAAGTTTCATGTCTAGATTAACTAGATTAATTAACTTGGAATTAAGTTTTATGTCTAAGTTATAATTTATCAGCAATGGATTCATTTTTTAATAAATTTCTTTAGCAAAAAAAAAAAAAAAAAAAAGAAGTTATACCAGATTAATTAACTTGAACTAGTTATAATTTGGAAAAGGCCAATATGTGCGTGAACTTCACAAAATAAATAAATAAATAAATAAAAAGTGGTGATGCACCAAAGGGGAATCGAACCCAGGACAGGATACTATTCTACCACCAGACCACTGGTGTGGTAGGAATTATAGCGGAACTTTAATATCTAATTATTGTAACTGAAAGACGTCAAGAAAAAGAAAAGAGAGAGAGAGAGAGAGAGAGAGAGAGAGAGAGAGAGAGAGAGATTTTATCTTGTGTTTTTCTAATTGCAAAAAATCCATTAATGGTGTCCCATTTGGTGAAATTTTATTAGCTATGAATACAGACATTATTACCCTTTATGAAAGAGATACTAGTTCTTAGAGCATTCCTAAAAATAGTAACACTAAACTTTATTTTTCTAGCAAAATAGTCAACTACATTCTTGGACATTTGATTTTTTTTTTTTTTAATACTTGAAAAATTGCTGTCATCAAAATTAAATACACCATTTTTTATGCAAGAAAAACAATATTTTTTCGCACACTTAATTTTGACGGTGTGGATTTTGAGTGATTAAAATCTCAATTTTTGTTTTTCGAATTTGATTCTTCCACATTTCTATTAAACACGGAGAAGGCTTTTACTATTGCACTTTAATTTAATTAATTTTTTTAATCTTTTTTTCGTTGTAGTTAACTACGAAATTGGACAAAATAATTTCAAGAAAAAATATAGAAAGACAAAGTACACAATGCATTTATCATAACATAGCATTTGGAATCATAAATTAAGATCCAAATCTTCAGATCATATAAATAACACATCTGATCCAGATTCTAACCAGTCCATGTTTTATTGTACTTAACTCAATCAAACTAAAGCCTAAATTTAACGTTCACTGCCCCGAGAGGATAGCCTCGTTAATCAACTTATCGAAATGATTGTAAGATGAACCACCAACATCAGTAGCTTCAACTGCTTTCTTCTTCCATTCCAACGCCTTTTCCCTCATTTTCATCCCCTTATCCCCTTCCATCATCTCCTTCACGAGCGCTGCAACTTCATCACGTTTAACATCATGGTTCACCTCCATTCCGGTTCCCCAATTCACGCATGCATACCGGCAGTTCGTTTGCTGATCTGCGAAGAAAGGCCAGCAGATGACAGGCACGCCAGCACCAACAGTTTCTAAGGTTGAATTCCAACCGCAATGTGATAGGAAAACAGCAACCGACGGATGTTCCAACACTTTCTGTTGCGGACACCAGCTTGCCAGCAGTCCCCTGTCCTTAATCTCCTCGTAAAATTCTTCGGACAGAGTTGCTGATTCTGTTCCCTCCACAACATCAGGCCTAACTATCCACATAAAATAGTGATTGCTTTTCGCAAGTCCCCAAGCAAATTCCTTGAAATGTTGGTCTGTCATTGTCGTGATGCTGCCATAGTTCACATAAACAACAGAATTTGGTTCTCTTTTGTCAAGCCATTCAAGACATCTCGCGTCTTCTTTCCACAGGCTTGAACTAAGGGACTTGAAATTGCTTTCCGGGACATGCCTTCCTAGCAAAGAAAGTGGACCTATTTTGTAGATGTTCGGGAACTTGGCTGAGATTGCTTGTAATACTTCATGTTCAAACTCGTCAAATGTGTTGAAGATGATTGCAGATGATTTGAGGCAGCTTCTTGCAGCGTACCCCAAACAATCGAACATTATATCATCGGTTGACAATGTTCTCATGAAACTTGGCAAGTCCTTGAGCCGGACATTTTTCATGCCCGGGATCCAATCAACTGGTGCGTCAAGTGTTCCATCGTGCATGAACTTTTCGTCTACAAAACATAGATGATTAAATGATATTCTGTTCTGAAAGAGATCTGTAAATTGTTTTCTGAAAGCCAAAGTAAGGCAATTTGAATACTGGCGAGAAATAGACATAAGATTTTCTATGCCATGAGATATAGAAAGCCCCCATTGGAAGGGAAAACTCTGAATTAAGCCATTCATAAATAAGTAACTAAACATTTTTCCTAGGTAGCAAAATTCAAGAGTTTCAATAAATTAACTAACCAATCTCTCAACATCAATTACCAGTCAGCTAATACGGACATTTTGGATAAAATGTCACCATATAAGTTATTGCATTTCATAGACTATTCGACAGTTTAATTATTATTATAACCACTACTTCACTATACTGGCCTTCTTTTTAATGGCTGCCTGCCTTCTTTCATGTCCGCGTCCTTTGGCTTTGCTTATACTTTCAATGAACCAGTCTCAAATGTTAAGATAAGTTTCAGTTCATTTGGAAAGTGCTGGAGACAACAACTCTAATATAAACTTTTGAATACCAACTTAGATAATGGTAAATTGTCATTTTTTTAAGGTAAATATTTTTAATTAACATGACAATCACGTAAGACAGTATTCAAATATTGGGGTTAGAGTTGATGTCCTTAGCATTTTTCTTCTAGAACAGCCAAGAAAAACGTTAAAGCTCTGTACTCTAGCTAGTGCTTTTCCTTTACATGAACAAAGCTGTACTACAGGCCGATGAAATATTAACACACAAATATATGTATATATGGTAATTTATCTCTAGATCAAAGCTTAACAAACACAAAATTCAGTCTCCTTAAAAAATCAAGAACTGTTACCTTTGAACGGAATAATGCCTCGATTAATAAGCTCATCAAAGTGAAAGTACCCCATAAAGCTACAAGCAGAGGCAGTCCAAAAGTGAACCTCAGGAATGCCCAAATCCTCGCCAGCCTTGATCGTGAAGCTCATCAACGCATCCGAGACTATGCAACTCACAGGAGGCACTTCTTCGGACAACGAGTTCAGCCTCAACAGCAACTCCTTAAATGGAGCTAAACAGTTTTTTCTAGTTGAATCACACAGTGCTGGGATGTCTTGAGTCGCATCACGATCCGACGGTGGCAAACCATCGGGTATCGCTTCAAACCGGAAGTTCGGTAGGCCCTTAACGAAGTCCAGTCCTCTGGACCGGATCAGGCGCTTGTGGTTGAACTCAGTGTTGACAAAGGTTATGTGAAAGCCTCTAGAGTGAAGAAGCTTTGCTAGTTGCATCACGGGGGTAACATGGCCTTGTGCTGGATATGGGACACAAACAACATGAGGTTTGCTTGAGCCAACTAAAGCCATCTTTACCAGCAACTAAGGAAAAATGGCCGGAATGGAAAATAGTTCCAATAGTTGTGGCGACTTTTCAAGTCTTTTTAGTATTTATGTACAGTATATGTGATCAAATAAAAGAACTGTGGATGCATTAATTTAGTATTATTATTATCATTATTAAAAAGGATTATTAGTGTCTGTCTATCTCCTTTACTTATAATAGAATCATGACACATCATGAAAGTTGTCAAGATCTTTTTTTTTTATTTTATTATTTTTTTTTTACGAATACATTTTAAGTTTTTACACTTTTAAAATTCAAAAAGTTCATTTTCAATCAAATGTATATTTTCAAAACTCAACTCAATTCTAATTAAAACATTTCAAAAACTCCAACTTTAATTGGTTTTCCAAACGGAACCTTAGACATTATTCGGTGAACATCATGGTCTTCCTATTAGACAATGTCAATTTTCATTCATGACTCATAACATATAATTTTCCACTTAGACCATCTCTATTTTTGGACATCTGGATTTGGCATCGTTGTGATACTTTCTACCTGCCTTTTGTCATCATGTGAAACACGACCCCGACCCCAACCCCCCGTATTGAAACCTGACTTGAAACACAACCTCAGCTCCCATCTTAAAACCTGATCCCGACTCCAACCCTCGTCTTAAAATTCAACCCCAACCCATCCCTTAACCTTTAACTTGGCACTTGTTTGATATAATGTAGTACAATACATCAAAAATGTGTCGTATTAGATAATACAATATAAATCGTATTAATTTGCAATCCATACAATTTTATAGAATATAATGATTTTACCAAACATTGGATTAGTATAAAATAACACAATACAATACTTTAATACAGTCCAACAAACATGTCCTTAATTTGACATAAATTAGATTTAAAATTTAAAAAAAATTGTATAAAGGGTAAGCACACTCTACTGTAAAATGCTCTTTCTAAATTAAAAAAAATAAAAATAAAAAAATAAAAAAAAAATAAAGAAGTTCTCAGCTCGTTTATTGGGTTGGCGGAAAATATTTGGAAAATCTTCTCAACTGTCAGGATCAATATTTGGTTTGAGGAAGATATTTTTGTTCTGGAAGTGCATATCGTGTGGCTGTGACCATTTCTGTTTGTCAATGATCTGGACGCGTACTGTCTTTTCAATTGATTAGTTTTTACTGTAAATTCCAAAACATTTTTTTTTTAAGAAAAAAAGATTATAGTGGTGACTCTCTCATCTCATCGTCTCAATTTTCAGCCTCATAAATAAGATTAACTTCTTTAGATATGAAAAAGAAGAGATAGACCTTTAAGTCAGTCTCTTTCAATCGTCAATCCAGATCTCATTGAAAATATCACCAATCCAATGTTACAAGAACTAAAACTGGAGTGAGGAGTTTTACAAGAATTCTACAAAATTTAAATATGGATGGACGAAAAAAGAGATTAAGAAAAGCATCAACCCCTTTATCGATCCATCCATATCAATCCATCCACTTCTTTGAGTGTAAATTAAACATTTTACACTGTCAAGTATTACCTGTAGGCACAATGAGGATCCAAACCAGTCCCACCAAGATATCATTTTTGGAGCCTTTCGTGACATTGATATCTGGACCTTCCTGCTTCAGAAGATACTCCAGTACTCTCAATCAGTGAAACCTGAAATCCTCGGAATAAAAACATAATAATTATTTTGTTTGGATTTTGATGCCTACCAACTTTTTTGAAGTAAATATAATCTTCCAAGATCATGTCCAACTTATAACTCTATTTTAGTATAATTTTTATATTAAAATAGTATAATTTTTACATTAAATTAAAAGTTTATCTCCAATTAATTTTATTTAAATTTTATTCTAAAAAGAATATTCTTATTATTACTTTAATATTCCATTGACAATAATTATTTATTATTAAAAAATAATTATAAAAACTTTTGGACACTATTTATTATCAGAAAATATTTTAAGAAAAAAGAGGGGTGCGCTTTCCCCAGTGTTGCGCTATTAATAGCACAACACTGTTCACATGCGGCAAAATAGCGCATGAGTTAGTGCTGGGTTGGAGGGTCTTTTGGTCTCTAATTTGGCGTTTAGCGCCAAAAGAGCATTTGGTTGGAGATGCTCTATGTCACACATTAGAATTTTTTATCCTATTTCTTATAAACATTTGTTATAAAATGGAGTAACTGTTTTGTGTTTAATTGCATGAATTTTATTTGATTAATTCTGCATTTTTGTTAAAGTGGATGTCTAGATTAATCATGTTTTAAGAGTTTGGGGATTTCAGTCTCAGACTCTGAGCCTTCAAGTGAATGCTTTCTTTCCTCATTGTTTCTCTGTTTTCAACCCTATCTCTAAGCTTCCACGAAAGAAAGATGTATACATATAAAGATACATACATATATGTCTCCGTTCAGTGAGGAGTGTACAAGAATTTACACCCACAAAGCTTCAGATGTAGAGAACGGGCTATGTTACATCTTGGAATCGAATTTTCTCCATGTTCTTAAGTTACACCTGTACATTCTTTCAATCAATGCGTAAAGAATTATCTCAAGAGACCAAATCAATCGAGATAAATGCCAAGACATCGCAATTTTATCATGTGATGCCTTTAGTTATGTTTAGTCACTTGCAGCAAAATTCCGAAAATTCCTATTTTGCGGTGACAGTTTCTTGAAGTAATTGTTCCAAGTCTTTCAATCTGTCATGGATGGAACAAAACATGTTTGAGATGTCAATCGATCCAACAAAACAAGCTGCGATATCATGAGTAAAGCACGCGGCTTCATACCTCACATTACTCAAGTCGGGATATATTGCTACTGCGTCTTTAAAATCCTAGATCAGTCGCAACAAAAAATGGATGTAAGATTTTAATTGTCTGATTCTCACAATATAGTACATTGAAGATTCTGCTACCTAACACATACAATTTCCTTGTCACTACAAAAAAATAAATAAATAAATAAAAAACGAGCCTTACCTGGTCAGCGGTTGAAGATGTGTAGGTAATCACACATGGCATCCCAGCGCTTGTTGCTGCCTACAGACGGGAAATTTGCTCGAGTTTTAAACAAAAAGTGTACTTGATTGAATAATCAATTGCAAGTTCGGGATAAAATGTGCTAATCACTCAAATGCAGGATAAATTTACTGAAGTTGTGCGAATCAAACCCCTCTTATTATCTCATTAAAGTGAATTAATTATGGACAAAAAAAAACACCTCTTCTTCAAGGTTTCAACCATACTTGTAAAGTTCCATAACCTTAGGCATCGGAAGTAACAATTAACAAGAAGATCAAAATGTACCTGTAGCCCAATGACACTGTCTTCTACAACTATACAATCTTTTCCTGACAAGCCTAACTTCTGCAAAGCGTAAGAGGAAATCATAGAGGTTTCAATTTGTAAGTTCCAAATGCTGGTACTAAATTAATTACCTCAGCAGCCGTCAAATAAATAGAAGGATCAGGCTTTTTCAACTTCACATCATCGCCTGCAAACGGAAAATGATATTGTAGTCCTTTTTTTGTACCTGAAGATAGTCTGAGAAGCAGATAATCTAGATAATACCAAGCCAAACCGGAGTAGTACTGCCTCGATTTTTACCAAACACACCATAGTGTTGGATAGAATTTTTTGGGCATTGATGCGACTCTAAGGTCCCGTTTGACGCCTAAGTTCAAACCCACTTTTCAAATAGTACATTCATAATTTTGTTAGAGAAAACATTATAGCAAAAGGTAGAAAAAATTTTGAAAAGTGGTTTTAAACCTAGGAACCAAAAAGCCAACAAGTCTTAATCTTAATAGAAAACCTAACACAAATTTCGTGTCTGCAGCATACAATATCTAGTTTTACGTACGGACATAGCCATTTACGCTATAGCATTAAACAATCAATGTCTCGATGACAAGGATAATCTTTCAGAAGTGGTCTTCATACCAGCAAGGAAGCAATCCAGACTTTGAAAGCGGTCCTAATGCACGAAAAAAAAAATTAAAAAATAAATAGAAACAAAACAATGAACAAACTTTACGGAAACAAAAAGGCAAATGGTTCTTGTTGTAAAGGAAAAGGACAGAGAAAGGGGCTTACAAGTCCAATAAGGTTTTCAAGACATAGTATGACTGAACTCTTAGTTGCTGCAGAGCAAACGGCAAGTTTTTTTCCCTGGAAAACAGTGAGTTAAAGGGAGCGAGTATCACAAGCACAAAAGCACAATTAAGCAACATAGCTACATAAATCATGGATGATAAGCAAAATTCAACAACATAATTTGGTACGGCAAACAACTTAATCGAACCGACATTTAAAATATAAACAGATTGCAATGTGCAATACAAAAAAAGTTGCATTGTGAATTGGGAATGTTATCTTACAGCAGCCTTGGCCTCATCCATTAGTCTCAAAACTCCAGGTCTTGGTTCCACCTATGCAAAGTAAGATCAGTCTATGTTGCTTTAATTAGCCTACTTTATGACATTTCAAACAAGAAAACAAAAACAAGAGAGTAAGTACAAACGTTTCCTTACGGTTCCAGACTTGATTATTTCCTTGTATCTTTCAGTTTTCCAATCCTAAAAGAAAATAGAAACATCAATATGGTACCACAGAATCAAACAAAGTTCACAAGTAAATTTCTCGCGTCCAAATTAAGCTTAGCCTACATATCAAAAAGTACAAAAATCCTCTCAAAAGAGAGCGAGAGAGAAGCAAAGAATAATCTTAAGTTGTAGGGTCCATACGAAATATACCAAACTGTTCTGTACCAATAAACATTCTACTTCACACTAAGAGACAAGGCATCATATTTATAACAAATCATACATAAAATTACAGCAGTGTGCTCTCACTGCAGTTCAACTAAATTACACTCCGAAAAAGCAAAAACAACCCCAAAAAAAAAAAAAAAAAAAACTGAATTAGTACTTAGTTTTACAATTCTTCAACATTTAGTTTTATGTTCTTATTAGTTCTCTCTTGTTTCTAAAAAGTTAGTAAATTCACTAAATTATGTCAATGAATTACGAAATTCTAGCAAAATAAGAAATCATTAACACTCAAAAATTTGAACTTCACAACTTTTCTACACATTTAGGCTATGTTTGGTAGGAGGGAGAGAAAAGTGGAAGGAGGGAGTGGTACATCACCTAGGTGAGGGGGATGGGAAAGGAGGGAGAAGTCTTTTCTTTCATGATGTTTGGTGTAACAAGAAGGAAAGAAAGCAAAAATCATCTCTCTTGTTTGGTATAGAGATACATGGGAAAGGAAAGAATTGGTTTTATTTGTAAGATGACTATATCATCTCTAACCAATAAGATAGATTGAATCCCTCCAAAAATCTCTCCAATTTGGAGGGATTGAAATTGAGGTTTTTTGAAGGATTGGGAGTCCCTCCCCAAATCCCTTCCTCCTCTCTTCTCTCCTATCAAACAACTATAATTATCAAAATCCTTCAACCAATCCTTTCATCTCTCCCCTTCCTTCCATTTTTCTCTACTATCAAACACACTCTCAGTCACAATCTAAACAACAAAAAATGAAGTTAATACAACACCTGCAGAGTATCAATTAACTTAGCTCGATTCTCATCGTCCTCCGGCGGCGTCCCGAAGATCGTCGACGACGGCCATCCGTGCTCCTTAAAATACCTAACCAATAAAAACCGCAACAATTTTCCAATCTCAATTCAAAGAACCAAAAAACCAAATCAAAAATGAAAAACCCAAGCCACAGATGTGTACAAAAAACAAAACAAAACAAAACCATCGCATTTTAGGTTTTCCGCCGCCGACTCGGTTCTGAAGCTCGTCGTAGAACTCCAAGCCCCAATTGAGAGGCTCCGGCGAGCTGGAGCACCGGACGTTGAAATGCGCGAAGGCTTCGTTGTAGGCCTGGCGGTGCAAGTGCTCGGACTCGAGAATGACGCCATCGCAGTCGAAGATGAGAGCTTCGAGAGCAGAGGAAGCAGAAGCCGAAGCGGAGACGGAGAGAGGCTTCCATGACTTGATTGAATTCCTTCTGGTGGAGGTTCGGAGACGAAGTGGGGTAGGAGAGAGAGAGGAGAGAGAAGGAGAAAGAAGAGCAGTGGAAGAAGATGGAGGAGGAGAGAGAGTGATGGTGAACGCCATGGGTGTGGGTGACTGGTGAGTGGTGGTAAATGAGTTTGGTTTTGGTTATGGTGAATGGTGAGGTTTCTTCTTTCTTCTTCGCTTGTGGCTTTTTGGGGCAGTCGCGGTAATTTCAACGGATTTCGCGACCGTTATGGACCTCCAATTTTTGCCTTCGGCGCCTTTTCCCTTGTCACTTTGGACCATTTTTTTTTTTTTTTTTTTTTTTAAATACGCTTTGGACGATTTCTGTTGCAAGGATAAAAGGAAAATTTAATAAATAAAATAAATAAAAGAGTTAGAAGGATTCAAAGAGAGGGAGGCCATATAACTCTTTTCAGGATGATTTTATTTATGTCCCCGAATTTTAGTATTTTTGTAATTTTATCTCTTAAATTTTGAAAACTGGTATTGATAATCTTTAAATTTTAGATTGTTAACAAAAATACTTCTCGAAGTTTAATTGTTAGCGTAAACCTTATGTTATATTTAAACCATTAGGGTTATTCACTTGTCTTTAATAGATAGTTTATGTTAACTCAATCACTGATTGATCACCATCTTTTTGTGGACGAGACATCAATTATGACACCGAAAAGGAGTAACAATGGGTTTATGGACCGACAACGGGACCTATATGTACTCAAAGTGGACTTATGTAACTAGCATGTAGACCTAGCAAACCTAGGTACTGGAATCTATAATATTTGATTGTTAATACGATTAAC
The DNA here is from genome assembly GCA_008635985.1 of Ficus erecta. Lineage (NCBI taxonomy): Eukaryota > Viridiplantae > Streptophyta > Magnoliopsida > Rosales > Moraceae > Ficus > Ficus erecta. Next base: position 3,119,458 of record BKCH01000005.1, on the reverse strand, counting down.
TATTTAATCAATTAAGAACCATTATTAATTTGGGTTCACACCACTACTAGGAACCAAAGCTACAGTCTAGATATAGATAGACAACTTTAGGAGAAGCTAACGATAACAAAAACTGAAGCTTTTCACCGATATAATCAATTACCGTATGATGCAAACTATGAACATCCATAATTAAGACTATGTGAAAAGTTTCGTTCTGATCTCTTTAATTTTACATGTGTATACAAATATTGTTAATTCTTTAATTAATGTTTTATTTTTTTTTATTTTTTATTTTTTTCAATTTTGATCGTTTTGCACCCTTTTAAGAGTTAAGAGAGTTACCTGCTAAAAAATAAAAAAATAAAAATAAAAAAGAAGAAAAAATAAACCAAAACATAATTGTTATTTGGGGATCAAAATTTCAAAAATTTCTCCCAAATATAGTCATTATAACATTTTACCGTTTTAATTTTGAAATGTATTGTCCCTTCTCCGTAAAATATGAATTGCTATCAAGTTTGCTCATTCGTTAGGTTTTGTTGACGAAATTACACATATCGCTTTATTAAATGTTGTTGAGGTATAATTACTTTTTTACCCATATATTCTTCTTTTTTTTTTCAGAATATAATAAATTATATAGCAAGCCACAAGACCTGTGAAACATATCAACCAGATACAAGATCCTCATTTTCATCATCAATACAAGATCTCCATTTTCATCCAACCAAATTAAATCCCCATCTCTACATTTAAGAAGATTCCCAGTCTTCGCTAGAAAGAAAAGGGACAAAAAAAAATCAAATAAAAATACAATAATGGCAGCAATAATGGTGATCTCCAAAGTCAAGTGCATAGCAACAACACACTTGAGATCAGGATATGCTACTCAAAAACAAAGAGCTTAACCTCCTCCTTGGCTAAAATCTTCCGACAAGATTCTCCATGCTGAACGCCTACGACTCCACCACATCGGCACGACAGATCGTGCTCGGTGGCGATCGACAACGACCTAGCACTATTCTTGCCCTATCTCTCGAGCCATCCCGTGGGTCCTCTTGTTTGCCCTTCTGTTGGCGCTGGCCGGCAAGATCATTTTCCACCTCCTAGCCAGAAGACACCATGAAGTAAAAACAAAGAGAAGGAAGAATATACATACTCACACACATATGTGTATAAGCCCGTTTAGCAGAGCTTTTTCTTTTGCTTCTAGCTAGTAGAAGAAGGAAAGTAAAAACTATGACTTTTCAATAAATGTTTGAAATCAAAGAGTTTTTAAGGTCAAAATAATCTCTAAAGTGTTCTAATAAGTACTAAAAATATTAAATGAAGTTTATAATGTCTAATTTAAATTTTGTTATAAGTTTTAAAGTATAATCATAAGTGCTTTTGCCAGAAGTCACATTTTTTGACTTTGACAGTAAGCATTTCTGACAGATCATCCAAATACTTTCAGAAATTGATTTTGGACCTGAGAAGCCAAAAACAACTTATAGAAAACTTTGCCAAACCGGCCCGGTATTTACTATTCTCTATTGGCTTTTTAATTTATGTTAAATAGTAATCCTCCTTAATGATTAGATTTTAAAATTACTTTAAATTTTAAACCTAAACTAGAACAAACAAATGTACAAAAATAGAGTTATCAAAATACCTTTAATCTCAAGTTTATTTCTCAAGTTTATTGCGTGTAATTTTCCATCAAAATCTAACAGAAATAACAAAATTTGATACCAAATGTTATATTTTGAAATTTGAAGAGTGAAATATTACAATGGTTATAGTTGGCGCGAAATTTTTGTAATCAATCGAATAATAAATTGCTCATCTGATCCCTTATCTTATTATGAAGTTGCAATTTGGTCAACCAATTTTTTGGGACTAAAAGGTTACTAAATTTTTTAAAAATAGTACAATTTAGTCTTTTTTACTTAAAAAAAGAAAAGAATAGAGAGTGAAATAAATCTCGTGTACAACATATGTAATTTAATTCATGTAAATTTTTTTTAATTATCATTAAATAATAAATCATGTGATTAAGGTGATATTATCGGTTAAATTTTAACATCGGTTAACCAAAAAAAAAATCATTTTGCAACATTTTAAAGAATTTAAGAATTTTTTTAATTAGTTTGCTTTCCAAAAAAAAAAATCTTTTAATCAAATAAATTAAAAATCAAACCGCAACTTTTTGATAAATTAATTTTTTTTTTTTTTTGGTAGAAATAAAAAGAAGGATGACTTCTTCATTTCTAAGATTTTCAACTAAGTACGCCAGAAATATGTCTTTTATATTCATTTCTATCTAGTCATCCATCCGGGAATATCCTGTCATCACCAAATCAAGTTTCAATAGCTAAAACTAAAGCGAGGCTTAAAGAAAGACAGTGAGAGTCAAACTCTGGTAGACTTATAGAAGATGCCTAACAAAACTGTCCAGCCCTTTCTCATCTCCTCCACACTCACGGGGTGTTATGATAAATTAGATTAATTACCAAACAATTTATACCACTAATAATGTCATTGTCCTTTTTGAAAGCCTTTGGGATCGGATTAATTGTACTCCCAAGTCCCAAGCATGTTCATGTCTGACCGAGGCAACCAAACTCCAAAAAATGGCTCTATGATCCGCGTGCCCTCTGAACTACAAACACGCCAGCCTGGGAAACTCACCAAGCAAAAAGCCTTTAACCATGAACAGAAACCAAACCACACACCCCACCCCCTCCTCCGTTTTTTAAATTCACTGAAATACCCTTTCCACTTTCCACTATCCCCATACCCACTAACAACGTACGAAAGGCTGTTTCTGTCATTTCGACTGACACCATTATTTTACCACAGCAAGAAAAATGATACGTAGTGAGAAGACCAAACGAGAGTGATAATTTGTACTGCATTGAAATGCCATATATATATATATATATGTGTGTGTATATTGAAATGTGGATCCCAAGAAGATAAGGAAAAAAAAAATTCCAGAGAAAATCAAAAACAAATCCCAGAACATCATATTGACAATTCAACCATCTTCAGAGCCACATCATGTGACTATAGTCAAAAAGTTTAGGAAATACAACTACAGGACATTATGGGCCCAAAATCCAGAAAAAACAGAGTAATAATTCAAACCAAACAAACAAAATCATACAATTTATACCCCAAAAAAATGTACAAAAAAGATAAAAGAAAAGTCAGTCGCAATTTCTGTACGTCCTGTAGAAATTAATTTCAATATTGTGTACAAATTAATCACCAAGCCGTGACAACACGTTCTGTACTCTCACTAAACCAACAAAAAATAATTGGACTTTTTTTCTTACCCCAAGAAAAAAAAAAGATACCGTATTCATACCGTATGAAAATCTGAAAAACCCATATCGAATTCTTCATGAATTAAACGACTGGCTAGGGGTTGAAAAAGTGATTTCCACAACAGCATTTCCAACCGAGAGGCTTGTAATTGGAGTACTTGTTACGAGGCGAGTCGAAGAACGCGACCGGGTTGACGGTCCGGCCAGGTTTCGGTTGAACCGGTTCGTTTCTGGGAAGGGTGGGAACCTGGACCGCCATGCATGGGTGGCACGTGTTGCACTTGTTGTGGCAGCTCGGTGGTGTCGAACCGAGCCGGGTTTTCTCCCCCACAACCAAACCCTGCCGAAAAAATAAATAAATAAATAAAACCAATAAAAAATCCTTAAAAAAAAAAAACGAAAAACAAATTGTTTTTTTTGTTTTTTTTTTTTTTTTAAGTTTACCTGAGAAGAAGTGAAGGGATGAGTGGAAAGGCAAGAAGGAGAAGACAACAGAGTAAGGAGAAAGATTAAGGTAAAAATAGAGGTGAAAAGAATGAAAAGTGACTTCATGGCCGTAATAAAGTCATGAACAGGCCGAGCAAGTTACCGAGCTGTAGAACAAGAAAAGAGAAAGAAGCGAGAGGGAAATTTGGTTAGAGGTTTCTGAGATATTGGGGTTGTGAAAGAATAATAAAGATTAAAGAGCAAGAGGGAAAGGGGAAAGGAAGACTGGTGTGGAATTAATTGGACGGGGAGCAGATGGTGACCAGAAACTGAAGAGAGAGAATGTGAGAAAGGCTCTGTGACTGTAGAAACGCAGTGAAGGGACAGAGTGAAAGGAACAATACGTGAAGTGGTAAACGAAATTGGGACTTTTTGGACTGATAATGTAATAGTAATAGTAATAGTAATAGTAATATACCATCCACATCAGAAATCAATTCGGAAAATTTTTATTTTCTATTCTAAAAGAGATAATAGTGAAATTTGTGTTGGAATATTTCCATATTGCTTTACCATCAAGTAATCAGGCAGGTAGGAAAATACTTACTCTCTCTCTCTCTCTCGATTAAGTGTCTTGAATTCAAGTTGTTATCTTCGGTATATAGAATTTAGAAAGATTCATTTTAATATTATCTGAGTACTTTATCTTCGACCAAACTTCTTATTTTAGGAAAAAAAAAAAAGTGTGTTGTCTTGAGAGAGAGAGATGAGAAGAGTGTGTGGGGTCAAATCGTAAAAGTGGGGCACTAATATAATTAATAAATGTGGGGGATGCATTTAATTTAATGAGACTGAGTAGCTGAATCACTTTTTTTTTTTTCTTTCTTTTTTTTGTTTGTTTATTACGTACTGCTCGGATTTCAGAAAATTTTGAGTTTGACTGTGATTGGGATAATGTGTCATAGTGAGGCTAATTAACCAAAAGAGGGGTTTAGCGTTTCTCTGTGATTATGGTCGTAAGATGGGATTTTCCAACATAATTATCTGTATACACTTATAGGTATATGGCAATGAAAAACAACTGCTTCCATGATCGGATATGTATATAGAGATTAAATGATATCCCACGTGTTAATAAAATAACTTTTGTATTTTTTACTTTAACAGTTTGCAACATTTTATATTATTTTAAATGTTGTTTATCAAATACTCATTTAAAAATGTTACTGAATAAAAACATTTTTGGGTAAAATTGGGAAATGATTGAATTAAACAAAAAGGTATTTATGGTGTTTTTATTGGAGTTTTTTTTTTTCGAAGAAAATAAAAGTTTAAGGGATGAATTGTCTTGTGGGATGTGATCCAGACTTTTTATTATACTAATTAAAAAATTAAACTATCCTAATATATTAATAAAAAGAGTAATATTATAGAGTATCAGTGATTTTTAACATCATTCATTAATAAAGAGTGGATCTCATAATAAGGGAAACACTAATGAGACCTACTTCTTTATTAATATGATGTTGACTATCGATGATGTTCTAAATCATTTTTTTAGTTAAAATCCTTGAAAAATAAAAATAGTGATTACATAGATAATGCTACTTATTTCCCTACACTTTCACTTACAACACCAAATAACAAATGATAATTTTAACTTGAAAAATTTTAGGGACATCAACTAGAATCTGAAGTTTTGAGTATCACTTTATGTGACATATGAGTTGTCATTATTTCATTTATATGATTGTCACATTAATTATAAGCATCTATCATTGAAAATATGACAACTCACAATCACGTGAATTGATATTTAAAATTTATGATTAGAGTTTATATTCATTGCACTACCCATTTAATATTTTTATTTCTTATCTTATGAATTGACGTAAATTCTCTGTCTTATTATTATTATTATTATTATATCCCTCCCTCCCTCATGTCTAACATAATATAAGGGATCAAGCAAAGCAAAAATAAAAAAGTAAAAAGTCAAACATCAAAACTACTGTCCATTTGGAAGGGTTTTGAGAATGATTTTGTTTTGGATATGAAATAAAAATGAGAATATTTTGAAAATGATTTATTGATATTTTTTGAAATTGTGTTTTTAGATAAATTAATTTGAGTACAAGAAAATGTTAAATTGTGTTTTGTGTATATTTCTAAAAATATTTGTTGAGTGTATCAGCTTTAGAAAATGAAAATGAAAACGAAAACGGAAACGGGAAAACAACTTGATTTCATTTTCAAATTCTTTAACAAAAAATGAAAAGATTTCTTGTTTTTGTTTTTGTTTTCTAATTTTGTGCAAAACGAATGCTATTTCAAAACCATTTTTAAGACTGTTTGATTTATAACTGTGAGATTCTTTTTAAAAACGATTCAGAAACAATATCAAACGGTGCCTCCAAGTTAGAAAAATCCGATTATATATATATATATATATATGTGTGTGTATAAGGGCATGGGTCAACTAGCTCCTATATTAGAAATCGAATATATCCAACATGGATTCGACAGGCTGTGGAGACAACTTCATTAGGACCTCTAACGGGGTGTCGGGTGTGGGGTCGGCGAGACTCTAGGAAGATCAAGAACGGATGGCTTTCAGGACCTCTTTTATTTGTTGCCAAAAAGCCGTTAATGAACCTGCAAAACAAGATAATGATCCAAAAAGGAACAAAAAATATCGAAGAATGAAGGGAGGAGAAATTGAATAATTGATGGACAATTGGTAAGACTTTTGGTGACTTCTAGAATTAACACAAATTTGAGGTACGTAGTATTGTAAAACTAGCACCATGATGGCGCAGCGGAAGACAATTACTATATACAATAAATTAATACATGATCTACATATTTTTTGAAAAACGAAACCGTATTTCTAAAAGAGTTTTTCTTAAAAATGACACTAAGAAAATTCTCAACCAACTGACCTCTTTTGTTGTTCTCTCAAGTTTTCAAAAGCCTCTTACATTGCGTCTTATGATTTTAGTTCACATAGCACCCTACGAAGTCTATTCATAGTGGTGGTTGGAAGCCCCACGGATAATTCTTAATTTGAATAATCTTACCACCAAGTTTTAATTTTTAAATAAATAACATACTCTGTTTATAGTGGTAGTTGGAAGCCCTAAGGATAATTGGTAATTATCTCTTAATTCCTAATATGAATAATCTTATCACCAAGTTTTAATTTTCAAATAAATATCATGCTCGAGTCATTATCTATTTAAAGTACTCAATTATTATTCAAATATATTTTTTAGAATTAGTTTCATGTTATCAGATAATAAATCAGCAAAAAAATATCTAGAGAGTCCGCTTACGGACGTGTTACAGTACGATCCGACTAACCAGACCAATACCACTGGTTGACTAGACGAGCAATACTGTTGATCACCAACCATGTGCCACCGATTGACCGGACAAGGTCTGATTGCACCATTAGGTGTCATGGTTCAACAAACTAGTAAAGAGTTTATGAACCTGTTGAATCAGCAAAATACCAATAATTTATGGTCAAATCAACAAGAAGTTGATTTTCTACTCAATTATTAACTTCGGTTTTACTTTACTAAAAACCCAAATCTACACTTTTGGTTGTACCATCATTAACAAAAGATCCAAATATCTTTTATGCATAATATATCGTCTACTTAACATCTTCGTAAATTATTTATAATCAATTTAAGAATAAGTTTCATTCTACCTTCAAGATTATTTTATCTTAAAGTTTTACAATTTCATCATTAAGATAACCCCATTTGTGAATTCATATAAATAAGATACTACTCCGCCGAGAAATGACCAAAGATCGAGATTCCTTAAGCTTTCTAACATCCAAATAAATAAAGTGTCCTCTTTATTCCATTGACTGGATTTAGGGTTGACATTGATTCGTTCCACATACTAAACACCTTACATGTCCAATTCCAAATTTAGTTAATAACAGTTTCGAAAAAATTATGTTTGCTTGCATACAATCGACATATAAATGTAAATAGGACACAATGGATAGCATGAATTAAAATCATTTATTGAAATGATTAAAATGTTATAAATACATCAAAATCTAATCTATCTTGCATCACAGATCCCAACAAAAGTTGACAAGATACACAAATTTTGGGCTGCTTGGAGTTTTTTATTTTTTTATTTTATTTTATTTTTAACATGAGGTTCAAGGTTTAAGGGGTATTAAAGGAGTCATATTACTAGGGTGCCTAAGCTTTCTTCTCATTCATCAAGTTGTTATATTTATAGGGAAAGACTCAACCTTAAGACATGGTACGGGTTAGACACGTTTCTGTGCTCTAGAGGGCCATTTTCATACACCATTCTCTTCCTAGTTTCAAGAACTTATTGTTTTCTTGTTATGAAGCTCAATCAACCTAAAAATGGAGTAGAAATATTTGGACAATTAAGCTTAATTATAGTTGATACCAGGTCTTCCCAAGGAGCTGAAGGTACTTGGGGGGATTTGACCAAAATTGTCCCCCTGTCAAGTTGTTGGTCAATTGCTAAAAAGCTTGAGTTTGGCGGCCGCTAGAGACAGGCTGTGCTGACTTCTCTTAACCATTAGACAGGTGATCAGGCCGTATTGGGAAATTTTAAATAAGTTGGTAATTTTGGGCAATTAGGCTACGTACCAAGGGTAGAATAATGTGCCTTTGGGACTTTTGAAGAGAATGTGCACTTTGGGTTACCTAATTAAGCACACGGAAGAGTTTTTTAGGCTATTTCTCCATCGTCCACTCCCCTATAGCCATGGTAAATTTAAAACCCTAGGATCGATATCAACCTGGACCAAAAATTAATGAGTTTTTTTTTTTAATTACTCATAGCCCATCAAATTATAGCCTACGAGAGTTTTATGAGCACAACTTAGGGTCTATAGAGGAAGCTCATTCACATCACAAGATGTGGATGTTGGGCATGTGACTTGGCAAAAGGTCGTGTCAAAAAAAAAAAAAAAAAAAAAAAAAAAGTATCAACAGTTTTCAAATTGTATGACTTAACAAAAACTGCTATTTATTTCCCTCACAAAATAAAAATAATTTCTCTCCCGAAATGCACTTGGAAGAACCAAAGATCATTTTGAGAGTTAGGCATAGTATCGTGACTGATCTGATATGATTCTCTTACAAACTCCCAAATCTGCTTTCCTTCATGCTTGTTCTCGTGATTAAGAAGCCATGTACTCCAAAGAGTAGAAATAACCTCAGTAAGCTATATTGCCTTCAACTGAGAGCTCATCTTGTGAGTGATATCTGGCCTTCCGGATCATATGAAAAATCCCATCAGAGCAATCCCTAGTAACCCGAATTAAAGATGTGACTCATTCGATCCCAGAATTGGCGAGCAAAAATTTAATAAATTAAATGCTCCATATCTTCCTCATTATTCCCTCAAAGAATGCACTTGGAAAGGAAGTATCATCCCTATGGGTTTTGTAAGTAGTCATGTGATATATATGTACTCTTTTTCTCCTTGTTTGGTTTTGATCAAAAGAGTTTTTAACGAGACATATTTGAGTCTTGATTTCAAGATGTGAGTTATAACTTAATTCTCTAATACTGAGCTCTAGCTACATTGGAGGCTCTATCTCTTTTTTTTTTTTTTTTTTTGGGGCCCTTGATAGGGCTGCTTTCTTTTCCTTTTTATTATTATTATTTGAACGTATTTGTATTATATTTTCTTTTCAATAATATTAATTGGCAAACAGTCACTCTAGCATGCAGAATATAAAAACAAAACAAAAGTCAAAAAAGCAAATAAAAAAAAATTTCATGTGATGATGATTAGGTCATAATAAAGTGATGACTGAATCGTCATGTGACAGCTCAAGAGTAAGGATAAGAGCACTATTGCTCAGTTCAAATGCTCTTTTATATATGATAAGATACAATACGATGGATGTAGGTACTAAAGAGATACCGGTATCTTAATGTATGTAATTGAGATGTTTTAATATATCTATTAATATTTATCAGTGTCGTCGTTAAGAAATAAAAAATAAAAAATAAAATAAAGAAAGCATCACCCTTGTTCTTTTAAAGGACATCATCAGTAGAAACGTACACATTACGTTAAAAAAGGCTTCGCTTGGGAAGGATGAAAGTCTGCCAGAAGTGACAGGATTGCCTCCATTTGTATCTTGAGTTATAACTTTACCCAGCGTAAAAGGGTCTCACCCAGCGTAAAAGGGTCGACCAAACAAGCTCGCTACTAAATATTCTAGCAATAGGAATATTGCCTGTTGAACCAACAAGCTCAAGAAAAAGCTCACTTTAAAGCTATCCTTCAAAAACCCATTTACCGTAAGCAATGAAACTTATAAATCAAATTGACATTAGGATCTTAGCTCAAAAAAAAAAAAATGGGATATTAAGATCATTTCAAGGACTAATAGTGAAATTAACCTATTTTATATTGCATACACAAATGTCACCATTATACCACTTTTACGTTTTGGAACATTTTAACTGTGTCCCCATAATTCATGAAAAGTTATAACCATACCCCCATTCAATAATCAAAATTCATTATGCTCCTGAAAGGAAAAATTTTAGTTTGTGCCCCACTTAATAATTTAAATATATACTTATGTCTTAATTCAATAAAATACCATCTTTAATTTTCTTTTATAATGCCCCAACTGCCAAAGTAACAATAATAATAATAATAATAAATACATAAATAAATAAAATAAAATAAAATATTGGCTATGTCATTATTCAATTACGCTATCTATAACTAAGGGTCCATTTAGTAGAGCTATTTGAATGATAACCTTCTGGACGGAAACACATTTGAACATAACCATTTGAATTGTCATTTGAAATGGTGTTTGGATGTTTGCAATATGAAAAAAAAAAATATACATTTGAAGAGAATATTTGAATGTCTTTGAATAGATATTGAAAACAATTATAACAAATATTAAAATCTCAATATTCATGACAAATATTGATAGGATATATATGGATGCAACTTTGTTTATCTTTTTTTATTTGAATGCATAAAAAAGATAATCGTTTTAATTGAATTTGTAATTAAAAAATTATAAAATTTTAAATTTAAATAATGGGAGAAAAGGTTTTCTATCAAAGTGAACCCAATAATTATTGTTGAATGCAAATAAATGAAGTAATTTTATTTACGCTCCGTTTGGTAAAACATCTTAAACTCAAATTTTTCATCTCAGTTTTTATCTTTTTCTGAAAAGTCAATAAAAATTATAACTAGTTTTTAAAAAGTCAACCAACTCAAACTTAAAAATTTCAACTTAAACTATTTCTCCAAACGGAGCCTTAGGCTATGTTTGGAGAATTGGTTCAAACACAAATTTTCCATCTCAGTTTTTGTCTTTCCCTGAAAAAGTTTTTTATCTTGTCTAAAAAGTCAACAAAAATTACTATTGAAACTTAAAATTTCTAACTCATACTCATTCACCAAACATACCATTAATGATTAAAACAACTATATCTAGTTTGCATTTGCTTCAAACTGCGCCTCCTGAGGTGATAAAAATAAATAAATAAATAAAAGGCAACGTAACTAGTAATATAGGTATATTAAAACTGGTGTTTTTTTTTTTTTTTTTTTTTTGGTAAGTAAGTATGAAACTGAGTTTGTAACTAGTATAACTAGGAATATAGCATAAAGAATTTTGTCTTTTCAAATTACTAAATTCCTTGAGAAATTGAATTTTTGTAATGTTATAGCATACGTATTGCCTACAGGTCTAGTGTATAAAAGTACAAGCTAGGTTCTGCAAGAAACCACTTCGATCTACTTTTCTCAGAAATTTATAGTATATTATAATAATATTCATCGAAAAGTTAATTATAATAATAAGTTCATAACTATATAGCTTACTCATAATGTACATAATAATTAGTTTTCCTTTTTTTTTTGGGTGGAATAATAATTAGTTTTCTTAAACAAACGTAAAACATGAAACAAGAGAGATTCAATGTTTTTATATTCTTCACGATCAGGTACGATAAACAGTTATATTTGTGTGAATTGTGATATTTACTGATTGCAATGAGTCAAGCTGCCAAAATATTATTGACAGTCTTACCAAACAAAAAAGAAAATTTATTATTGATAGTGAGATTTCAGAGAGAGAGAGAGAGAGATTTTGACAGTGAATAGTTAAGAACCCAACGTATCTACAGGACTTCTTTTTTAGAATATTTTATCAGCAAACAAACAAACAAAAAGAAAGAAAGGAAAGGTGGTCAGGCACACGATTATAGAAATGTCGTGCAAGCAATTTTGAAACTTTTTTTTTTTTTTTTTGTGTCTTGTTTTTCTGTTTCTACCAATAAATTATATTCAATATAATAATTTGTACCTTCTCTTTTAGTCAAACTTGATTTCGAACTAAAAAATAATGTCCAATACCGCCAAACAAAAGATATTTGTCCATTCAAAATAACAAAAGTTAAAAAAAAAAAAAAAAAAAAGAAAAAACCCCAATCTAATAGCATAATTTATGTTATAAGTTTTTATTTTACATATTTGACGATGATTGTGGTAAAACTCTTTTTAAGGACGCTACCTGTATATATATATATTTTTTTTTTGCTAAAAAAAAAGGACTACCAATAGTGTTTAATTTAAGGATTAATAATTATGGTGCAATGAAGAGGGAATTACCTTAATTAACCAAACTGTCATGACTGAACCTGATTATACCAACCTCAGGATCTCGGAGATAGGGCTGGAATGTCTTGTAAAGGGAATGACCTCTAAAATCGGACTGTGATAATAACCTGAATATTAGGACTGTTTTCCAATGGTTGATTGTCATCATAAATGGCAGTGGATAATGGCACCATAACAAAATTAGATCATTTCTAATACATGTTACAAGAAAGTATGAAAATAACATTAACCTACTACTTATGCTCCAATGTGTTAATGTTATATCTAATGCTATTTTTATTTTTTTGTTATTGTTAATATTGAAGTTCGTAAAAAGTAAAATTTTAGTAATTTTGATTATTTAAAAAATAAAAAATATTATGATGATTGTATGAACAAGTAAAATCATCAACCAATAACAATCAAATGTTAATTTAGATAGTATGTTTACAACCAAGATTCGGAGTAAGGACCTATTTGACAGATAGTTCTAAAAGTTGTTTTCTACTTCTTAGATCCAAAAATAATTTCTGAAAGTATTTGAATAATCTATTATAAGAGTTTCCAGTCTTCAGAAGTGCTTCTCATCAAGTAAAAAAATATGACTTTTGACAAAGGCTCTTCTGAGTAAATTTTAAAACTTGTAACAAAATTTATATTAGACATTATAAACTTTATTTTAACACTTTATTACTTATTAGAGAACTTTAAAGATTATTTTGACCTTAAAAGCTCCACTTACAAAGAAATTGCAACTTTTGCTTCTATTCTTCTACTAACTAGAAATAAAAGCAAAAACCCTATCAAATTGGTAGGATTCATAGTCCAAATGAGTTGTTAGCTTTTCAGGAAGCCATTACTGTCAATCTCGTTTATGGCTTTGATCAAATGAATTATTATAGATTTACTTTTATACCCTTAATTAATAATTTGTGTTTAAAGTTTTTCAAAATAAATTGTACGTTTGTCATGTTAAGAATAATTAAATCAATTGCATTAACAATAAAATAGGTGGTTGCAGATCTACTCTAGCGATGATACCACATCTGACTGAACCTTGCGGAATTCGAATTCTCTCACACCCAAACTAAAAAAAAAACAGTAAATATTGGTTAAAATTAAATTATTCTAGAAGAATTAAAATAAAGTGTAAAAAATTAAAGAAAATTTATAATTCTTTTAATAAAGAAAAGTATCAATAGTTAAAATACTTTAGTTTCTAAAAATAATTTGTACACTTACCATGATGAAGTTAATAACAATTAAAATAACTATTGATATTGTAAAATAAAGCAATTAATGTTGATTGTACATTATATTTTACTATTTTTGTACAAAATATATATTTTACATCAATATACCCTGAATTTATCGGGCGAGAGACTTAACATTGTCAATCTCATTCTTAAATTTTAAATTTGGGTGGGTCAAACAAATCTCACTCCCACCTTATGATTGAAATGAGAAAAAATTATTTATGGTTCGTTTGGCATTTAAGTTTAACTCAAACTAAATTATACTTTTTTATTTTATTTGTTGTTTTTTTTTTTCTAAAAAGTCAACAAAAATTATAACTAGTTTTTGAAAAGTCAACCAATTCTAACTTAAAAATTTCATTTTCAACTGGTGAATCAAACGCAAGCTTAATTTATACAGGTCAATAAAAAGCTAGCCTTGTGTTAATTTTGCATGTCAACTCAATGTAATAATTTTTTTTCCCTATTGCGCGTTACATAATCATTTAGTTATAACTGTCATACACATTCGACCTAAATTTATTCTATTAATTAATTTAAAATTATATAATAATCCAACATATTAAAAATAAAAAATAAAAATAAAAATAAAAAAAAGAGAAGAGAACGTGTTATTATGGACATTTACGATTCTTTGTACTTGGGATTAATCTAATGTTTGGTTCTTGATCTTGGTAGGACTTCTGGTTCAGACGAAGACCAGTAATAGAGTGAGAAACTCGAGAACACTTCCATTTATTGCTGTAGACTTTAATGGTGGTAGTTGAAAATGTGAAATTTTGATATTAGTGGTCACTTAGGAGAACTCTGTTCATGCAAGTGGAAGGGAGAGGAGGAAAGGTCGCGAGACTTCATCAGTCATAGCTGGTCAAAGTAAAGGCCGCCTGGACGATTCAAGAACTGGTTTTGGTTCCCATAAACCACAGTCGGAGCTCGGTTGGCTTACGGAGTAGAAAGGCACGCTTTACAAATATTAACTTCCCGGCACTGGAGTAACATTCGTCTGCGTCAACATCAAATGCTGAACAATCACATGTTCAGAACCAAAGTTTCAACATAGTTAGAGACCCAATCGTGGTACGCATGCAACAAAGGAACAGCAAATAATAGACCGCAACAAAGGAATACTGAACTTCAAATTTATGCTTTCAATATATATATATATATATATATATATATATTCTTTAATTTTGCAGAACGATAACTACTATGTTCATTTATCATAACTAACCATTCTAACCAAATTACATAAGTTTGTACAGCTAGATTTTTTTTTTTCTTAAACAAATCTTGACATGAACGTCACTTTCCAATGTTAAAATAGTGTTTTGAAACAAAATCGTCAAAAATAACGTTAAACTTGAATTCAATTCCTGGTTATATTACCCAAGCAACAGACAAATTTACTAACATAATGGGACATTTCTAGGTTTGATATCAAATTGATTACATAGGTGTCCTTGTCCCAGTATTAGAGGTCTTTTCGAACCGAATATATTATATATAACTTCAACCAATTAGCCTTCGCAGGAAAGGTCTTCTCTATTAGACATATTGAGTTTTAAATTTCAACCAGAGTTATTAATATATGTCTCGCAAAGATGTCCATTATTTAGGTGTTATTGTCCAAGGATTGGCGGTCTAATTGTAATAATTCTATAATAACTTCAAGCAATTAAGGTCCCCTAATTTTGATGTAATTAAAAATTCAGCAAACTCGGTAATTCTAATTTTATTAGTTATTATCTTTTTTAGATGGAGTTTAAGGGACATATACATCGCATTTCATAAATTATAAAAGAAACGATCTTAAATGTAACGTCTACATATTAATATTGTAAAATCTAATTGGGTAATGTTAATACCTTCAAACATTCTTAGTACTCATTTTGATGTTGATATTTTCTTGTCAAACTTAGTAGTTCTAATTTTATGAGTTATTATCTATTTTGATAAATTTTTCAATCTATTTTTTTTTTTTACAAAAATTTTGCCTGTTTAAGTATAAATTTCACGATTTTACATATATCAATATAATTCCGACAAAAATTATTACATAACATATTTACACACTGTTAATTTCATTTTTACTTATTAACTTTTATTAAATTGCATGCAAAAAATTTAGTTACGTGGTTTTAATAAATTTACATCATACGATGAACTTTTTACTTGAAGCTAAACATCTGTTTAGTTCGCAGGTTGGGAATGAAAATTTTAAATTAAAATTAGTTGATTTTTAAAAAATTAGTTATAATTTTTATTAGCTTTTATAAAAAAATAAAAATTAAGATGAAAAATATAATTTAATTATAATTGAGTTAAAATGTCAAATGAGATTTAAAACAAAAAAAAAAAAAACTATTTTACATTCCTACAACGTTATTTACAAGTCAAACTGCTACGCAAAATACAACAAAAGTCCAACCTGTACAGCAGCATTATTTCAGGTGAACAAGCTTATTTACAAGTCGAGAACCTCAACCGCATAAAATATTATTATCAGTACAGAGAGGAAATTATCAAATTAACCTTCACAAAACTAATAATATACTCTCCATTGACTTTTGTGTTATCACTTGGCCGCTTTCACAACCCCTTTTTGAACACTTTTTTTTTATTACGGGGCCCACACCACAGCCTAATGTCAAACTCTTTTCCCACAACTTACTGACACGCCTATAAGTGTGACCACACCGGCTTGTATCCGCCATCGGATACAAACTCCTCCCTATAAAGTTAACATATATACATGTATGTATAATAAAAAAAAATATGTATATATATATATATATATATAATACATACATATCCCGACGGAGGTGGGGCGGGACAGGACGGGAATGCTTCTCCCGTCCTCGCCCCACTTTCAAATTAGGGTAAAGATTTCTTTTATATCTATATTATCTCTTATTTCCGTTCAATTTAAATCGAAGTCCCATTAGATCGTTCTTATAGATATTAATATTAATATCCTTATGCAGTAGCTTCTAGTCATTTTCCAATTCATTCCGATCCATTCTTTAAGTCATTAAAGAAAATTATAACCAAATCATTTAAACTAGAAACTGAATGGTTCTGTTTCAAACCAAAAATAATTAAAAATAAAAAAAATTAAAGAAAAAAAAAATCATTCTCACGGATTTGGAAAGTTTTATCTAACCGATGGTTGGATTGAACGTCTTTCTAACGTAGTATCGAACTATTAAACCAATCCAGTTCCACAACCCCCCATGGTTGAAAGCATTTACTACAGTTGGCGCTGAAACTTGAATCTTGATAATGAAAAACTTATTAAAATTAAAAAAAAAAAAATCTGAAAGGATATCGTTTTCTAATTCTAAAAAGTATAATTGGCAATTTCTGCAATTAAATTCCATAGGACACAAATCTGTTGAACTTCCATAGGATATCGTTTACTAAGTTGTTCAACTAATAAATTGCATCAATTCTCCTGCCCATTCATCCCAAACCACGTCCAAATCTTAAATTGTGTAGCTCGTTTTTTCCGCAATCTACAAGCAAATGAATTCGTAAAAGGTAGATTATAACACCAATCAAATACCATAACTTAATTTCACATATTAGAATTCAAATTGTAACATATTATAGTGAAACTCCATAAAGCTCAAATAACCACAATTGAAATGCTTTTCTAATTACCTTCTTAAAAAGCTCAAGAGTAGTACGCGATTCAACTATGACTTTCATGTACCTTAATGTATAGTATCCACATTCCCAACCGGAAGGCTGTATAGGAACCTTAATACACAAAGCAAATCATTAATTGATATTTGTTATGAAAAATTAACAAGAATAGGAAAATTATTTAAGTTAATAGACAAATGAATCCACTAAATCAAATATTAGTACAAGAGAAATGTGTTTTAATTTGAGCGGTTACAACAAAATAGCATGACACTCAAATTCTAAAATACATCATATATATTTAGGTCACGGTTCTCTAACAATATTGACTGATTCTAACATGTTATTTACTTTTAAAAATCGGGGTTAATAATACCTTAATTCTTTTCCAAATTTGATTAATAGAATTCTTTTCTTTCCTTCCCACTTGAGCATTATAAATTGCAAACGCCCTTCAAAAGAATATCAAATTTCATATCATGTCTTAAACAACTATATATAACCTATCGAAATAAAATACAGCCTTTTTTTTACGTCATCGGGGGAGTTGGTCCCCACGTGAATCCTGAAAATATGTAAGCTCTTTATGTGGATTTATTAAAATTAACATCCAATGATATCTAATCCAACATAAAAGAAAATCTAATGTTTAAAAAACAAGAGTAATAAATATAAGTTATTAAACACAATAATTAAATCATTTTTCAACTTACTTCTCATGCCAAGGTACTAGTAACAATTGTCCAGGTTGAAATGTTTCCATCTTCTTAGCGAGATTAATGGCACGATTTTCTGGTTTTCCAGTTTCACGACCGACTAACCAAGGAGGCATGAAAGCAAAGGTCTCTTATCATCTTTCAGAAGAAAGAAGTTGACAGGAGTAACCAAAAATGTCTTTATCCATTGAAATCCTTAATGAATGGTTATCCGGCCATGAATTTACCCTCGTCAAAATCCAGTTTATAGAAGATGGCCTCTCGTACATGATATCTTCTAACAAGTGACTTGGGCCATGCCACAACTATCCATAACTTGGACCATGGATAGTGTCATTCATATCATTCGATTCACATGCAATGCCATCTGCAACAATATTATCTACAGCATCTACAGCAAAGTTTACATTGTTTTCCCTATAATATTTTCAAAAAACCAATTGTTTTGTGTAAATTAAGAAACAAAATATTGAGATAGAAATGTTTTATATAATCATTACACCGTGTAAATAAAGTCATACCGTCGGAATGCTAGATGCACCCATTGGTTGTTGCTTGTCAACTCCGTGCATATGATCATATGAACCTGTGGAGCAATATTTGATGATCCTTCATGAGGGCTATCTCTTGCAGCTTTCAGCTCTTGAATCGTCCTCTGAAACTCAGCTACTTGTTTTTTTCTTGGATCGCAAGTAGAAAAATAGCTACGGCTATTGGCTGTGATTGTTTCTGGAACTATTTTCTTTCTTATCTTTGTTATATCGTGCATGCTTTGTGTTCTCTTTGTTTTTGTATATCTTTCGCCAACTGCTTCTGGGCCTTTTGTATTAGGCTTTTGAGTTGAATATTTCATGTTATAACGTCTTGTGCCAGCCTTAAAGACGCTGTTGAGTGATAAGGTAATATGAATATTTTGTGTATCCGTATCTAAAACATAGCAACTATACTTGTCATGAAGAATTATATATTGAATTAAAAAAAAAACATTTAACTCGTTAATTGAGAATCCTAGCTTCTTTCAAGATCTACACATATACCAATTAATTGTTCATGGCCCGAGATTTAACAAAAATTAAATGATTGTATCCGATCTTCAAATTCAGATACTACTACATATCCGTAGTGAAATTAAAAAGAAAAACTAACTAGTTTTCCTAGCTTTTATTTTTATTTTTTATTTTTTTTTTATAGGTAAACTCTTTAAAAAGGTGAAAAATGATCCTTTCTGCTAAAATAAAGTTTAAAATTTAACAGAACTTCATGTGAATCACACATGATTTACTATCAAGGGTAATTATTAACAAAAAAATTTACCATATGTCATGGGCAAGAATTCCATCCAATTTCTAATCTTTTTTTAGTAAAGGATCATTATGCACCATTTTAAAGAGTTTAGAGACAATTTAGCCACAAAAAAAATGTTGAGAACTAAATCGTAACTTTGTAAAAAGGTTAAAAATTGAATGAGAAATTTACCCTTAACATTATTTCTTAGATTTTGGCCCACAGGCTTGATGCAGTTGTTAAGAGTTTTGTTTCCCAAAACCAATTTGAGTTCAAAAATTTCAAATTGTGTTGCTTTAGCCTCACATGGAATCAACTCACACTTATAAAAAAAAGCTTTAAGTATTTAAGCCAAAAAAAAAAAAAAAAGAAAAAAACTTTGGTGGTAAGATGGCTGTAAAGATTGATATTCGAAAAGCTGTTGATACTTGCGAGGGCCTCTCATCATAAGACATGTCCTACATGAGTTCAGATTTATTGTAAAGTTTGTGGGTTGAGCATCTCTTTGTCCTTTTTAATAATTCACCAGATTGTTTCTTTCGAATGTGGTAGGGGATAAGGCAAGGTAACCTTTTTTTCTCCTCTTTTATTTTATCTATATCAAAAGACTGCTTACGCATATTAATAAGCATGTGCTGAAATGGAGACATAGAGAGTGTTTAGTTGGTCCGCTTGATGAGTTTTGGAATTATATACATTTTGTTGATTGGAGTTAAAGAGCATACAAATTTGAAATGTGTTCGTACAAAAATATATTAATGTAGTTTGTCTTGAAATTTTATATGATTTATTTTAAAAAAATCATTTGGAGTCGGAATAACAAAGTTATGAACTTTTAAAATTTGAGTTTTTAAGTTAAAATAAAAATTGTAAATAGTGAAACTGAGTTGACTTTGATAAAAAAGTAAAAAAAAAAAAAATTGGAGTTGAATGACTGTCGTGGTTGTACCAAACATCCTCTTAGTCCTATTTTCTCTCCTAGGGGAGGTCATATACTGACTCTTTTAATGTTTGCTGATGATGTCATAATTATTTATGCAAAGCTTCGATTGTGAATACAAATGGCTTGATGATAGTTCTTAAGAAAAGATATATGGACACTCATAATTGTGAAAAACCATTTCACACTTAACTAATATTAATTTGGTCACATAAGATATATATATATATATATATATATATAAATGTATATATAAGTATTACAAAGAAATTAGCCTCTAGGCATCCTAGAAAGCTCATTATGCATTTTCAATAGTATCAACTATATTGTTGATGATCGATTTTTTGATTTTTTAACCAATTTCTCTCGGACTTATTGACCAATTTTATTGCTGGTCATATTTCAACATTCAAAAAGGGTATGGAGACCTATATACTCAAAACTCTAATAATTAACCGGTATTTAACTGGACTAAACTCTTTAATCAAGTCATCGCCACTACTAACTTGTGTTCGAGCTACTAATAAGAACCAAACCACTACAAGAAATATGCCTTTCAGTGGCAATAGAAATGTGCCACAAAAAGTGGAAAAAATGCCGCAAAAAGTTTTGAGGCATTTTTTAAAACCCACAATTGTCAATGTCATAATTGATAGCGACATTTTTGTAAGTGCCGCAAATCAAATACGGCAAAAAAATACATCAATTCTTATTTGCCGCAAAACTTCTTGAGGCACTTAATACTATGCCCCTATTATTTTTTGTCACAAAAAAATATATCTATAATAAAAGGATTCTCAATATAGTGCAAGCATTGTTGATTCTCGTTAAAAAGGAAAATTCTGTCAAATTTACCAAAAGATATTCATAAATTTTATTTAAACGCCAAAAATGTTCTCTAATTCAATGTAATATCCAAGTAGTAATATCCATATCCAACTAAGAAACATACTCCGTTTGAAATGCTTGGACAAAAGAAAAATAGCTGTTTAAATAAATATCATACAACTAAAATTCTCTTCATGTACAAAGATCTATTGTCCATATTCAGTCTCATTTCTGATCTCCTTCCTTACATAGCCTGTAAGTTGTAACAAATGCTCCTCATTTCCTTATGAAAGGAACCTCCAATGACCAAACGTCAAGTTCAAGCCTTAAGATATCTATTTACATGAAGAAACTCATGCATTGGAAAGGACAAGACATACACATTTGACAGACGAAGGGAATAAAGATCCAAAAGTAATGCACAATATAGTGAAATACCTTTCCAATACCGGAGATCGGCTTCCCATTCTGATTTGGACGAGGAATAATGACTTTTAACACCAAAACAACAGACCGGATCCAAAACAGAAGATTTTCACCATTCTTTTCTTCCTTGGAAGATCTGAGAGATACATACATATCAATTTGAACGTTTTAACTAATCTCAATTCCTCAAGTGATATTCAGGTCTACTTGTTGCATTCCTTATCATTCAAGCATTGTTAAAAAGTTTCCCAATTCAATATGATATGAGGTGAAATGGTAGAACATACTAGTTATTTTTTTTCTTTCACTCATCCAAAAGTAAGGTCTAAAAGAATAGGCAAACAAATTTGAATAGGTTATGAAAGACAAAGTCACTTAAAAATAGCTTACCAAATTTGCAAAGAAGTAATTGTCAGAAGCTATCAACTTTGAGGAAATGCTTGTCTTGGCATGAATAGACCTTAAGCCATAAGCACCATCGTTTGTGGATATTTCTTTCCCAGCGACTAATCTCAAGGCACCTTCTGTGAAATGCAACTTGACCTGCAAGAATTAGAGTCGTAGACCAAGAAAGCCCAGGAAAATAATGAAATGTAAGAAGAAACTAGACTAAGAAATCCAGCAATTGAAAATGAATGAATTATATAAAAAATGGATGGCTTCAGAACTTTTTAAATCATAGATGTGAGGCTGAAGAGACTTACTTGCACCATTCATCCTGGTCATTTTCTTCCATTGCTTCCCCAAGGCATTTTTTGGCTTTGTCAGGACTTGTAAAACAGCTTTGCCATAAGAACACACACAAAACTGAAATAAGAACTTAACGAATTAACATGAGTCTGCAAATCCCTCTAAATGACAGTTCTTAGACACAAAATTGTTTCTCAAACTACAAAAATAAATGCAGCATTCACCGACAAGAACAGGAAACAGCCCAACAAATTCGGGTACCAAAACCGTATGCAATGAGATCACCCTGCCACAGAATGATTTTATTTGCAGTGCCTACAACATCATAAAAAATCTCATTGTCAGCGTATAGCGCCAGTCAGCAAGTTGTTGGGTATTCACTGGATTTGCCCACATAGTATCGCAGACCTACACTAACATTTAAGCAAAGTATAGCAAGATAGATTAGATAAGCAAAGTACCAAGATAGAGTAGATAAGCAAAGTAGCTAACATTTGCAATAACCAGAACATGTTCAGTGAAAATTACCACTTATGTAGCAGCCAAGGTCAATTACAAGTAGTTCATTCTGCTTTACTCTTTACGGTCTTCATTTACATAGATACACTTTATGCTCATTAATCAAGCATACTTCCTTCACCACCGCAGCACTTTTGTTTTGTTTAACCCTGTCTCACTAGTACTATATATAGACTACTAGTTCAGAAGGTGACTTATACTCTATCTAACAAATCTACAACTCCGATTAGCATACGTAATAAGCTTTACTACATGAAACTTTTTTCTGACAATACAAGCAACTATATACAAGCAACTTTACTAGAATAATAATAATAAACAAAACAGAAGATACAGAGAGTTGAATAATATTAATTGGTGTAGGTGATCACAATCACATATCAAAACTAAAGCTAAATAAAATACGCATTCCTAACTCTGAAGGCGAGCCAAAGGAAAATGAATACTAAATGGGACTAGTTTTCCCAATTTGACTTTTAGGTTTAAGATGCTTCCATGCAATTTCAGAAAACGTAAATTGCAGTTCCGGAAAATGATTCGAGCAAAGTTCTATTCGGTTCAAATTACTATTTCCAATTTGGCTAAAAAAAAAAAAAAAAACTAAATCAATCATCAATAATCAACGAACCAAAAAACACAAGTAAATGAGACATCAATCCACATATAACACTTTCGTTTCCAGTCTGATAATTTCGCAATCTTCCTAAAAAGGACAGACAAAATTGCGAAGACTCACCGGTGACCAGAAGATGACCAAAATAGAGATGCCTGAGGAAGACGACTCTCTTTCACTTAAACCTCCTACCCAAGGTAATCAGAAAACTTCCCGGCGTAGCGTTTGCCCTAAAATTTACACAAAATCAACTAATTTTAGTGAGAATTACCTGCAAAACCTAATTTAACCATAGACATGGAATTTGAGAATGGAATATCAGATGAAGAAACAAGAAAAGAAAAATTGAGATTAGAGGTAGGGACGAAGAGAGCCACTGAAAATGCGGGCTTCGTCGCCGGTGTTGGAGCTGAAGAGCGCCGAGAGAGAGGTTAGGGCATTTGTTGGTCCTGGAGGCATCGCCTACGTCGGAGCTTGGCAGAGGCTTAGCCGGTGTCGGAGCTTGGCAGAGGAATCGCCAGCGTCGATTCTCGATAGAGGAATTGCCGGAATAAAGCCACTGATAATGCGAGGCTTCGTCGCGGGCGTTGCAGGTGAAGAGCGCCGATGGAGAGAGAGGAATCGCCGGCGTCGATTCTCGGCGGAGACGAGAGAGAAAATCTAGGCTATTTTGATTTGGGGCTACATTGAAATTGAAATAAATATTTTGGGATTTTTTTTTTTCCTTGTATAAAATGTGGTAATGTTCTTTTTAGAAAATATGTATAGCAAAAGTTGCTTTTGTTTTGTTTTGTTTTGTTTTTTTTTGTTTTTCTCTGCAACAGATTTCTTTTTTCTCCATTTTGCAAAATAATTAAACATGAATCTTCTTCATATTTTTTTTCCCTTGTTTTCTAAATACAAATATAAAATCAAATAAGAAAAAAAATATATAAACCAACTAATCAAAATAATATTTTGATACTTTTAAATTTATATTCACATTTTGTGAAATTTTTAAAATGTCGTTATTTTTAGCGGCATATTTTCAATGTCACAAATTTGTGGCAATTTTCAAAACATGCCTCAATTTTGTGGCATTTGTTAGCAAATGTCTTAATATTCACAGCATTTTCAAAAAATGCCACAAAAGGTTACTTTTTTAGCAGCGAACATGCATTCTAAGAATATAGTGATATATATTTACGAGAAACTAATGATATCAAACATTATTAGCTTTATGCATTGATATAGTTAACTACCATCCGATACAGTTTAATTACCCTTTATTATTAAAATGCATAACTAGAGCTAGGTGAAAAATCCGTTCTAACTTCTCTTATTATATCTTTGTTTATTAGTATTGTTGTTTCTTTAGTATGTGTTTTATCAAATAACAAATCAACGATAAATTTCAGCCCATACAGTGGATACGAGATATCATTCACTCATGATTCTCAAATTATCACTACATGAGGATGTCATTTATCTCCATACAAGATCATTGTTACGATTTTCATATTTGTTCCCTACTACCTAGTATAATGCATTTCCAAAACATTGAAATATTTATCTACAGAATGTTTTGGTTCATCAATCACTCAGGATGGACCTAATTTAGGTCCATCGATAAACTAATCATCTAATTATAATGAAATAATAGTTTTTTATTGATATTAAACGGATCTTACTAAAGAATATATTATGTTGTAATGCATTTCAAATACATAGATATCTCTACTTTGCAACTCCATTACGAATGACCCAGATAAGTCGTCTCACAAATTTGGAAATAGATAATATCACAACCTTTTCGGAATAAAATATCAAGCTTTTTTCATTGGTTCATGAATAACTATTCATGCTTTATCCTTAAGATCATACATATCCCTCAACATATACACAATCAAAGATATACATGCATACATACATATATACATAAGCAATGGAAGATGATGTATTTTTTTTTTCCCAAAACTGTAGCAAATTAAATGAAAAACCTTAACATGTATTCATTAATAACAATAAATACTACTTTCTAATGATGTCTTAATGTCAAAACATGATTGTTTAACAAGCACCTTATTCTAACATTTGCCTGGCAAATTATGACTCAAATTTCTCTTGCCATCACTTTTCTAAAAGATAAGTATTTTCATAACTTCGTTTCGCCCAATTTATAAATCTTCTTCTAATTGATGTGATAATTTTATTTTTTATTTTAATCGATACAGCTGGAAGAGGCTCTGGATTGAAAGTTACTCTACTTACGTTGTGAATATTATTATCGATGTTTTATGGAAGTAGAAGGCTAAATGAGTTTTAGCTCTTAAGCGTATGCAAGTTATGGATTTGCAGATTTCTTATATCTACATATAGAAGGAAATATAAAGTTGTTGATAAATTGGCATTTAAAGGTGTCAATTGACAGGAAGCTATTTGAAGGTACTTCACCTCGCTGTCTTTATACATACGATTCGTTTGGTGAATCATTTCAAACTCAAACTCAACTCAAAATTTTCATCTTAATTTTTTTCTTTTTCTGAAAAGTCAACAAAATTTATAATTACTTTCTAAAAAGTCAACTCAACTCAAATTTAAAAATTTCATCACATCTCAAACTCAACTCATTTACCAAATGGACCCATAGACTTTGTTTCGAAGGACATTGAGGGTAATATTCTTACAAAGTTTGCTCATAGCTTTTTACTTGATAGTTCAAACATGGATCATGGCATTCTTTTCTCGTTTTCTGGATTTTTTTTCCTTCGAATTTTAATGCCAAAGGTTTTCAAGGGGCCTCCTCTTCTAGGAGTTGATCGATCGTCTATGTACTATCTTTTGGGCAGAGGGTACCCATGACTACAACTTTAGCGGTTCAAATCGAAGTTTTAATTTGCCGTTGTATTTTAGGTTAAAGTTGTTTTTTTGTTGCTATTTTTCGATTTAGCTCCTTTTAGATTTTTTTTAAAAAAAAAAAAAATAATAATAATAATAATAAGGAAGGTGCTCGATCATATTTGGAAAGGCTATAAAAATGATCTAGCAGATTATGGTTTGATTAGAATGTAACAGTAGATTGAGTTGATTTGAATCCAGGATTTTATTGCTTATGAATAGGAGACCCTAGTTTCTCGGACTAGAACCAACTAATTGTTTTTTTTTGTTTTTTTTTTTTTTGTGGGTATGGATGACCTATAAAAATTATATATGTCTGAATCTGCCATGAAAACCTCCTTAAAAATTTGCTCCGTACTAACACTCGCGTGGTGGCACGATATTGATGGAACACAGGCGGAGCAATGTGGGCATAACGGCGGATCCGTGAGAATTGGCGGCTCAGACGACAGAGCTGAAGAAACTCTAGGAGACGTAATTGATTAAAACTTGTGTCACGTCAGCACTTGATAAAGAAGACAAATTTCATTACGGTAGACGTGCATATGCAACGTCACTGTTCTATTAACTTGGAAGAGGAAGAGAGACGACCAAACAAACTTTCCGGCCAACTTTCCAAACACCATATATATATATATATATATAACTTTTTTTTTCCTATATGATATTCATATTTGCATATAGGACTACGTAACCATATCCAACCGTTATAATTATTCCCGAGCCCCTTAAGTCAACAATATCCTAACAGCTCTTTTTGCACTTTTCCTTACCTTCCCACGTGACGAGTTACCTCTTTTTCCCTCCTAAAATATTAGCACTCTTTTTCTTTTTTCAGCTTCTTTCATTTTCTTGCACAGAATTTCACAAATTCACACACTTTAATATCATTAAACAAATTCCATAATTCAAAGCAACATATATATAACTGTTAAAATAACACAACACATAATTCTAATTCTTAAATTTTTTTTTCCTAATAACGTGCGAATTTAAAGGTATCAAACAGTAGTACGTAGATACAATATTACAAGAAATTAAAATGTGTAGAATTTTAAGTAGAGTTGACCCTTAATTTATCATGTGATCACTAATTACCTCATTATTAAACCCTAAAGCTTCACCAAAGCTGCTGCCGCCGATGGCTAAGGCGACCCCGGCGGAGTCGAGATTCAAGCCACGGCCGTGACCTAATTTGTTTGGTACCGCCAAACCCCAATAAACATCTGAAGAGGCTAAGCGTGGAGAACTATTTGAGTTCAACACTCCGTGTGTGCAATGAGCTGAAAGTTGATTACTATTTGATTGGAGAAGACGGATTTGTCTCTTCAAGAACTTAACGTACTGAATGGCTTCATCAAGCATGGAAGCCGTGTCCATCTTGGTGCCGCCGGGGACGAGCCGCTGAAGGATCCGGATCCGCTCGCTTATCCTCTCCCGCCGGTGACGTGCCGCCACGCTCTGGGGGTCGTCGCTTATCCGGACGTTGCGCCGCTTTGGCTTCGGGATCGTAGCCGGGTCGATGTCCACCGGCTGCATCGCCGCGATCTTGTATATCATCTCCTTCATGGCTCCGAGCTCTTGCTCTGGCTCCTGAACTTCGAGTTCTTCCATTTCTTCTCCGACTGAAAGGGAATTTGAAGGAGGAAGAGGAGCTGAAGAGGAAGGTATTTGCTGCGGTAGTTGAAGATGGAGAGAATTGATGTGCGTGGGAATTTGGTGGTGGAAGTGAAGAATATTGTGGAGTTGTTCAATGGGTGTTTGATCCCAAGATGAGCTGTTAATTTTGATCTTATTATGAGTGGTGTTGATGTTTTCCATGGCATGCCTCGGGGTATGAGATTTTCTTTACTGGTAATCAGGGTAGAACTCTATATTTAAAGAATTCGTGTTTTTTATATATATGTGTGTTGGGGGGTTGAGGCCGGATAAAGATATATTTATACATACATATATACATATATATATGCATATGCATATGTTTGTTTCGTCTAAACCGTTTAGGAGTTATTATTCTGGTTACTGCTAGTTTTAGAATGGGTATTTTAGAAGGTTTAGGGGTGTTTAGAACCTGTATTTCGGTTGGAGTTTTGAAAATATTTTTGTTGCAAATATATATACACACACGTTAAACTAGAGCTGTAAGCTGGTTTAGAAGGAGTTATTGTTCTGCAGATTATTACTAATTTTAGAATGGGTATTTTAGAAGGTTTAGGTATTTGAAGTTGTGTGTTTGGTTTAAGATGAACCGAGATAGTTAAAAAGTGTAAAAACTCGAAATGTATTTAAAAAAAAAGGTATATTACTCATTTAGTCCCTAAACTTTTAAGTATGTACAACTTTGACACCTAATATTTTTTTTTCTAGCTAAAATGCCTCTAAACTATTAAAATGTTACTATGATAACCATTTTCGTTATTTTTTGAACGGAATCCGTTAGTAAGTTGGACAAAAAGTGATACTAACTAACGGATTTTATTCAAATATTAACGAAAATTACTACTGTGGCAACAATTTTAATATAGGATATTTTTTCATTACTAGAATCCCCCTAAACTATTGAAATGTTGGTACAATAGTCATTTTTCATTAATTATTGGACAAAATCAGTTTGTAATTTGATCAAAAAATGATATTAACTATCGAATTTCGTCAAAAAATTAACGGAAAAAAACTACTAAAACAATGTTTTTAATAGTTTGGGATCATTCCAGCTACAAAAAAAGTACAAAGACTAAAGTTATACAAATTTAAAAGTTTAGGAACCAACCTAGTAATTTACCTTAAAAAAAAAAAAACAACAACAACAACATGAATCTTGTTTTGTTTTTCTTATCATTCTATGCAATTTAAACAAACAAATCATCTTATTTCAACTTGACATAAGAAAGTTAACGACTTTTAAATTTTGGTTTTTTTTTTTTAATAAAAGGAGAGATTTAGATATGTGAATAGTAAAATTAATTAACTTTTAAGGAAAAAAATATATATATACATTTAGAAAACTCCAATTAAAATGTATACTCCAAATGGAAGCTTAATTTAGTAATAATAAACACGTAATTTGCATGTATCAAAAATTCATATCTATGGTTGGGGTTTATCAAAGATATTGTTGCATTTTTTGCCCTATGGCTGAACACCTCACATTATTAAAAGGTTACTTGATAGAAAAAAACATAAATATATGTATACACACACACACATATACACACAAACAAAAACAAAAACAAAAACACAAACACAAACAAAACAAATTAAAGGTAAAGTAAAACGACATTTAAAAATAAGCATGAGACCTATAGATATGATTTTTTACTAGTTGTGAAGCTTAGTATGATGTTCCAATATATATATATATATATATATATTTTCATACTGTGTTTGTTTCTTATAACTTTGTTTCCAGCTCTGGAAATGCGATCACATACATTGGCCAAGTGAGAAATCATGTCTAAGTACTAGTGACGTTATCTGTAGTGCGGAAACTCCGGCGCTTACGAATTTCTGATGCTATATTTACTGACTTATATAATTCCTAATTTCTTTCAAAAAAACTATCTGCATATACAAATATTTATGTTGTTCAGAGGTCAATAATTGAAAGGGACACACATAAGTGAAGGAAGTAATACATTTTTTAAGCAAGTACTACATTATTTAATAATATTTGAGTTAAGGGATTTAATATTGGACAAATAGATAGCCAGTGAGCGCCAATTTAGTTGAGATGTATTAGTTATCTTTGAACTAACAAAAGCATCTTTAATGAAATGTTAAATTTCTATGTGAAGATTGCCAAAATATAGCGTTTTTATTTCTTAAGCTAAAAAACATTTACAAATTTATCTCTCAAACAAAACATGTAATTCTCTCAGTAATTTATCGATTGTGTCGGAGTTGCTGGTTACATTTTCCAAATGGCACAAGCTCATTAAGGATCATATCTAATTCTTCGAGCACTCTAGATTCAAGGCAAAAAAAAAAAAAAAAATATTGTCCTCATAGTATGAATTTCCAGAGGCTAACTCAATGCTACCAAACACTACTAAGACAATTATGGGGTCCGGATAAAGTTTCAGAGAGAGTCCTTGTGGCCATAAATTGAAATCCCGATTGTACTTTTTGTTGAAATTTTGTGGCATTGATTGATTGATTATTATTGTAATTACCCTTTAATTGTGTTTCTTTCCATTTTTTTAGAGATCAAGCAATATCAATTAGCTTGATTATAGGATTTGACTTTAGGTTTTTTGATTTAAATTATATCCATATTTTTTTAAAAAATTTGTAATTTGCCCTCATTCAAAAATTTTTTTTTTTTCTCAAATGTATCATGTAACACTCAATTTATTCTTATATTAAACTTTTTATCCTATGAAGTTATTAATTTTAAAAAATTTCTCCTTATGTGTGTCCATATTAAGAGAAATTTCTGGATCTATCACTGCATGTACGTGAGCATCGTTATGACTAGAACCTAAAACATTTTATTTATGTGCACAAGATTGGATGAGTTGCGTTACGCCGTGGTGGTCAAGCTCATTTACGATAATATATAGCTTATAATTCCATAGAGGCCGAGAAATAAATCTTAATAAGAATCTGCTCTTTTGCCAAAATATTCTCCCTGATCCCGGTTTGCGGTAGAGCTTCGTTCCACAACGGGTTCCTGGAATGGGATTGCGCTAATCCACAACCATAAGTCGAGGCAGACCCATTTTTTACGATTTGTAGCCTCTTCGAATGGACTTGCAGGATTGTCATGATCAGACGGTACTTCCATGCTGCAAAAAAAACAAAAAACAAAAAACAAAACAAAAAAACAAAAACAAAACAAAACAAAACAAAAAAGAAGAAGAAGGTATTTTCCGAGTGAGCGTTGATGGTGATCTTCGCTACCAAATTGTCGACTTGATCACTGTCATCTGTTTGTGTTGATCCAGGAAAATCAGATTGTGAACCATTTGACCAAGAAAAGTTTGGATAGACATAAATACATTCGTAGTCTATCCTAATATGAAGTTCCGCTGCTTCAAGCTGATATTCCATCAACTATATTTATTAATTAAATGATGATAATTATACATCACGTGAGTTGGTATTCAAAAGTTAAAATTAGAACTGATATCCATAATACTATTTTTTTTAAGTAAAGAGTATTAGGATGTTGTTTACATATATACACATGCATGATATTACATGGTCGTTACAGATTTACATATATATATATATATAGTTTGGCATGGTTTCTTTTTGTCTCTCTAAGCTAGCAAAATTGTTAGGTTTTTTGTTTTTTTCATTTAAATTACTATTAGGGTATTTCTTGAGGAAAAACAGAGAAATCAGATAACTTCAATAATTTGGGCACATCCGGACTGAATTGACAGTCACTTATCCAAACACAAAATTATTGGGCTAAGAGCTGCACGATTATGTAGTAATGCAGTACCGCAGCAGATAATTTAATTGAAAGCGGATGATCCAACCCACATATAAATGCTTCAACCAAAAAAAAAAAAAAAAAACCCCACATATAAATGCATAAATGTATGATAAAGAAGATCATGTACTACTGTAGTACGGAATATTGTCTCTACAAAAGCAGCTTAGCAAAAGGGATCCCAGTATACTAGCTAGGCAGGCTAAAGTCGTGATTAAAGAAGTTGGGAAATGCAACATATATTAATGGAATCACGCGCAGTTACTTTTTTGTTTGGTGATTGGATGATCAATTTGACAAAAAATTAGTTCTTTTTTTTTTTTTTTTTTTTTTTTTTCTTTTTTTGGTGTGGAAACGGACCAAACAAGCAAAACTCGTTGCTTTGCCACGATATACTACGTTTTTTTTTTTTTTTTTTTGACAAATTTCATCGTTTAGGCATTCAAAAGGCTTTTTTTTTTTTAATCTTTTTTTGTAATAATTTGATCTAGGAATTTCGGATTTCAATTTCAATTGACTTTTTTTTTCCCCTTGAGTGTAGTAGTTCCCATTTCTGCTGTTGGTTCTAAATTTTTTTTTTTTTTTTTTTGTGGAAAATTTGTTTTTTTATTATTTTTTAAAGATGTTGGGTAGTTTTTTTTTAGCATTTTCCCGTTTATATTTGGCCCTACAAAAAAGAATGCTCTCTTGTGTTAGGAAAGGCAAAAATTGTGGAATGAAATTTAGAATTTTTACTCTTTCCTTTTCTAATTTCAATATTATGTGTGTATTAATAAATTATGATGTCTCCCAGTATGCTGTGTAAATCAACAGATTTTATTTTTACTATTTTACTATTCTAACATATGCTTCAACTACATCATTTGATGTTTTCCGTTTTCTTATCATTGTGCAGGCTTTTTGATTTCTCCTCTACATTTTTCAAGACTTCACGATAATAGTTTATTTTTCCTCAATATTACAACTTAATGTTTTAATGCATTTATTGATTTCCATCATCCCTGTTTATTTGAAAATGAAATATGTAAGCGTGTGTGTATGTGTACATATATATATATATATATATGTATATATATAAAAAATAAGGGATGTATGTATTGGAACGGTAGTAATATTATTGTCCAGATCGAAGGACTAATATTGTGCGGCCTTGAGACCAGATTGCATCAGCCAGCAAATAGGGTAAGAGTGCGGGACAAGTGAATTAGGTCAGCCTTTTTGTTTACAAGCGATATATATATATATATATATATATACATATACATATATATTATATCAATATTTGACCTCCTGTTTTTCACTTGCGCATGCACTAGAGTAATAATTCTTGTCTTGGAGTTTCACTTGTGGTTTTCCCAAAGACGCATGTACGTAACTACAAATACTGGCACGTTTCTTTAGCCAAATAATAATAATAATAATAATAATAATAATTCTGGTACGTTTGTATGTGTATAAAGGACGCGTTTGTCAAATCGAAACGATTGTAATGAGAAATAAAAGCAAAACTGATCATCATCCTAA
The DNA here is from genome assembly GCA_008635985.1 of Ficus erecta. Taxonomy (NCBI): domain Eukaryota; kingdom Viridiplantae; phylum Streptophyta; class Magnoliopsida; order Rosales; family Moraceae; genus Ficus; species Ficus erecta. The sequence goes on along the minus strand of BKCH01000005.1, from coordinate 3,086,305 downwards.
CTAGTCAAAAGGAAACAATCAAAGCGGAGTAACTTATGACCGAGTTTGGATTTTTATTTATAGTAAAAATTTTTAAAAATTTTTTTTTACATGTTATATTTTTTCTGATTTAACCCTCACACTAAAAATTAATTATCCTTATATAAGTCTGCTTAAATTATTTTATCCTTTTGTGCATATCAAGAATAGGTTATAGGTTGGCTCTGCCGCTAAAATATCAGATGATTGTTTATTAGTTTTGTCTGACTAATTATCTAATTAGGTGTGCATCATTAATCGCAATTACTTATCAAATTGATGCTTTGAACTCACAACATGTCAGTCCTGTTTTTTGATCTTTAAATAGTGAATAATATATAGGCGTTTGGAAATTGCATGTGCATGTGTACTGTTGAAGCTAGGGAGAGCTACAGCTAAACATATAGACTAATTAAGGACCATATTTATTATATCAGCATAAATTAATAGGGTGTATGGCGATTCATTTTATTTTCACAGATATTGCACAAATCAGTGTTAAACCCTTCAAAAAGGTGACTTGTCAGCAAACTTACCTAGTCAAGAAAAGATGGATTGCATCCCAACCAAAATAATAAGGGTTACTTGTACAAATGACACCAGATTTATACATCATGCATGTCTCGTGTTACTCCTTGACTTTTGATTTACAGTTAAAGTTGTAATTTAATATCTTTTTTTAAAGGAAATTGTACATCGATTAGAGATATTTGAAAACAAACTATAGTACTTTAAATAAAGATGTATAGCACAAAGTAATCAAATATATATAGCATCATAGATTTATTTTGGAGGTACGGTTTCCTTTTAAAAAATATTTATTATTATTCTAGTTAAAGCTCACGTAATCTTAACATGTCCAATTTCCGTTTAATTTTTTTACGAAACACTATTTATACTGGCCATTTTCATAACAGTCATGACCTGTAAAATGAAATTCATGAACTAACTTTGGACTGAGGATATAAAAAATGCATCTTTTTGTGAAAATATTCCAAACAACAACAAGAACAATAGAAAGCTGATCTCACAGTACAAATACCAAAGACAACAACAGCTTATGTCAAAAATATTATTGAAGAATCAATATAAATATCTGTAAAATATAGTAAGAATTTAGTGTTGAGTGGCCCGGTGGCCAAAATACAAAAACTTAGCGGTATGAAATTTTAAATTTTTTCTAAAACATCTAGAATATGTTCATGATTTTATATAAAATAAATAATTCATTCAATATAGTTACTAATTCATTTTGATAATAGTATCCTTAGTCTTCTTTGTCCTCAATATACTACGAATGTCCTCACTATTGTTGACCTTAGTTACCGTTTGATTTTTGGAGTTGTTCTTCTCTCTTAGAATCACTTGGACCATAGGAACCTTTGAATCTTTTTGAACGTCAATTCTTTCTTGGTTATAGCTCTCTTAACTCTAAGAATAAAAGTCTAGAGATCTATTTTAAAGGCCATAAAATATCTCTTATGAGAACAAGACACAAGAGTTTAGTGTGATAGAAGGGAACCATTCCCTTCGTACTCTTGCATAGCCAGAGTGGTGGAAAGTTCAACACTACGACTATTTCATGGATTATTCCATTGACTCTTTTAGGGGTTTATAAAGCTATCTAGAGGTCCAAATTGACCTACATAATCGAAACTCCAATCATTAATAATTGCTCTAATCAATACTTTAATTAAATAAATATATTTATAATCCTTAATCTTAGCCACGATCAAGGATCAAAACTGCACTTTTTGAACGTTTGTGTCCATTCATGTAACAATATGCATATTCGTAATTAGAGTTAGGTGTATTTTCCATTTCACCTCTCTAATTACTTTTTGTCTAATAGTTTAGTTTAATTAATACTCTAATGGGTAACCTATTTATGGAAAAATCATAAATGAGGATTTGAAAATTGTTTTATAATATCCAATATAGAATAGAAGTTGAGGATTTGCACCCAAGTTAACTAATTAACAACTGATTATGGGAATATCATTAATCTTCACTAAATAAAGTTGTGGATTTCATATGTATGAAATGACTTTCACCTAAATTATAATATTCGTTCTTATAAAATAAATTTATAATGTTCGATGTCTCTAAAAGACTGAACATTTGATTTACAAACTAATCTCATTCATTTGTAAACAAAAGACATGCATAAACGTAAGTTCACTAATCACTCAGGATTAACATACATTCGTAAATTGGTTATCTTGTGATAGATCATTAGTTCTTAACTGAATAACTAATTAATAAGTTTTTGAGTTGATCAACGGGTTGTGAAGACTTTCGAAAAAGTGGGGGAGCAATATTTCTAGTTCTCTTTCTTTGAGCTTGTACAGGTATTCTATATATTCAATAATTAAAGACAATATATATATATATATATATATATATTGATTGTCGCTGATTTCTCTCAGAATTCCTAATGTTATTTCTTGCCGAATATTCTACTTCCTTATTTTATGAACATTTAGGACTTTCCATTTTCTACTGATCGCACAATTTCTTGAATTTTCCAACACTCTCCATCAAGATGAGTCATGATTGTGTGGCATTACCAGCTCGTTGATTAACTGATGGAAGTGAGCATTAGGAAGTCTCTTTGTGGGAACATCAGCAACCTGATTTACTAATAAGCGTACGTACTGTGCAAATTAGGCCAGATTCCAGTTATTATTTGATGAAGTGTCTATCAATCGCTACATGTTAAGTCCTTTCATGTTAAATTGGACTGTGAGCTATTTCGATAGTTGTTTTGTTACCATAATTCAACATCATTGGAGCATCTATCTTAATTTTTATATCAGTGAGGACTGATGAGGATGATTTTTAACCATAACAACTCGCAAATTTCTTGAGTCATTGCTCTAAACTCAACTTCTGCATTAGAACTGGTGACAAGAGAGTATTGTCTGTCCTTTCGGGTTGTTTATTTTTTATTTTCTCATTGTAAACTCTTTTTCTTTTTGATAAATAGATGGTGTGAGATTTGTTTTTTAATGGATGCAAATTTAGTTGGGATGTGATAACAATGGCCTTTTTGGGGGATGTCTCCATAACACATTTCCATTTTTTTTTTTTTGTCTTTATTTTAAATTTAAAACTACTTTTTACTATTTACATCTCCAAATCTCTCTTGAAAACTCAAAATTTTAAAGTCCATAATTTCTCTAATTCAAGTCGAAATGAGTGTTTTTTTTTATATTTTAAATTACATAAAATTTCGAGATAAACGAAATAAGATTGATATTGTTATTTTTAATTTATCTCCTCTCATCACTTATAGAATATATGGGATATTTTTTGTTCCCTATTGTAAGCTATTAATACTATGATCAAGAAGTTTCTAAGGAAAAAAGTAACCTTGTACTGTAATTTTGCAAAAGGATATGTCTATTTTTTTAAAATTTAATGTAAAGACCACAAACAAGTATCAAGAAACCCACATCCCTATTAAATTGGCATCCAGCTTGAACCCTATCTTATGTCTAGAGAACCGATAAAGTTTACCACCAATAGATTAAGATGATGGTTACTACGTCTCTTAAACTAGTTTAGTTCACAGAACTAATTGACCTAAAAAATATACAATGGCATCATTGGAAATTATATTATGGGAATTAAAATTAGGAAAATTATGGTAAATAACATTTTTACAAAAATAATTTAAATGAATAGCAAGGTTTAGAATCTTCGAAGTGCAAAGAAAATTATGGTAATTTTGAATTTGACTTAGTGTTAGTTAGAATGGGAATTATGTATTAGGATTATAATTTTTTGTATAACGTTTATTATGTTAACTTAGGCCGCTTCTTAAATATGAGTTTTTAGGATTTTATTTATTTATTTATTGATCATTTGTAAACTACATTTTCAGAATTCTCTGTACAAAATTTGTTTACCATGGCGAAGAGCTAGCAAAATAAACAAGACAAGGATTGCCCGACCGACAATTGATGGGTGAACTCTCGATATTTATTAGAATCAACGAATTTTGTATTAATTTCTATTTTTCTAACATTCGTGAGAGAATTAAAAGAGTAGTATCCTATAATCTATTATTCTGAGTGAAAAATTAGATTTACGAAAATTAATTTATTTATTTATTTTAACTTTAGATCTGTTACTCTTCCAAACATCATAAAGAAATTTTCACTAGTTAATAGGAAATATCTTCCTTTTTTTTTTTATTTTAACAACAATAGGCATAATATTGTTTAAAGTATTTTATAAGATCTGAGCTTCTTTTGGTGCCATCACTGTATCGGTATTATTATACTAGTTCATCAAAACTTTTACAACTTTACCGTTTAAAATTTACAATTTCGTCGTTTAAATGTACAAATTATTTTACTATGTTAAAAATGTAAATGTCTATCGTCAATCGTACTACTATAGTATTCAAACTTTGCAAAATTTTACATAAAATATACAGATTATCATAATCTTAACACGGTACTGGATACACTACGCCACCACTTCCAAAAAAAAAAAAGAGAGAAAAAAAAATCCAATCGGGTGACTAGCTACTATTTACTCATGCATTTAATTTCCCACCATCAATAATAATAATTATAATAATTACGAAAGAGAAAAGGAGCTAATGTACCATGAAATTCAACCCCCCATGATTCCCCCCCAAATTGTCCCCACCTCAACGTCTTTGATTATAATGACTTGCATAGAGATCGGAGTGAACACAAATTCAAAAGTTTCCCGGTTTAGGAAAAAGGGTAAAGAAAAAGTATTGTTTCCTTTGTTGGCTCTTAATGTGGACCTAAAAAAAAAAAAGTGTTCATCGGTAACAACACATATAAATCCTTATAGGCTTTGAAAAAAGCCAAACACTTTTATTTTATTTTATTTTATTTTATGTTTTTATGTTTTTTTAGTTTTTAATTTTCTACCTATGGGGACGAGCTTTTCAGCCTACCACGCTTAAAAGTCACGTCTCATTCTTGTCCACCAAAAGGGTTCCATTGCTTGCATTCGGCCCCCTTTTTGTGGCCAGGGAAAAGAGTAAAAATTCTGAATGAATTTGCAGAAATGAAGTCGACAAGTCAGGCCTTACGTACGGAGAATTCAAATTATTAACTTGTCATTTTGATAGTACAATGTAGCTGGACGTGGAAGTAAGACGATCTGAATTGCAAATCCTTGTATTGTATGTAAAGTAGCGATAATATGGTCTACAACTACGTAGAAGGATTTGAATCGAACAAGATCACTCAAGAATATGGGAAGGACGTTTTGAAACTAAAGCCTCTTAATCAAGTTTTCGGTTCGATTCGTTTGCCTTTTATGAAAGATATTTCTTTCTGGTTTTTAAGTAAGGGACTAATTTGTTACTCTTCTCCATTCATTTATTTATTTTTAAAAATCTATTAAGATACAAGATGCAAGGGAATCACTATATCTATAATAAAAGAAAGGGTTATTTATGTTTTTGTACTCTGTATTTTGTTTTTATTCAAAAAATATACTTTGTGTTTTGAACTTTTATATTTATGTATCATCAAATTACATTTAATATACAAATTTATATAATTTCTCGGTCAACACTTAATTTTAATATTAAAATCCCTAAATTACCCTAAAAGAAAGACTACAATTATGTATTATTTACATTTTTAGACCATGCATTTTGATTTTATTTTAAAAGTATACAATGTGCTTTAAATTTTAGCACCTTTATATTGCTAGAAGATTACATTTAGTACTTAAATCTACACATTTTCTTGATCAATACTTAATTTTTACATTTAAAACCCCCAAACCCTTGAATTTAAAATTAAAAATAATCAAATAAATTCTAATTTAAATTATAAAGTTGAATTTCTCTTTTCCTACTTGGCCGAATATCATACGGTACCGGACATTAGACTTTATAGTATATATGTATTATTTCTCAAAACATGTGGCGGAAACTGGCATTTTGATGAGATATATATATATATATATATATTTTATAGACACCTCTTAAACAATTTAAATTTGAAAATTTAGTCCTTAAATTTTTTTTGTTGACAATCAACTCTTGAAGTCCTTTTTACTACTATGCATTAAAATTTAGACGGTTTGATTGCACGTAACTTGAATGTGATAGCCCAAAAAAGACATTGGTATTTATATTTATTTAATTTTAATACGAATTCATCTGAAAAATTGTAACTAATTCTATTATAATTCAAATTTGAAGTTAAATTTCAATAGAAATTTGTATTGAAATTAAGTAAAAATGACCAGCAGTGTCCTTCTTGGACTTTCAATACAGGTCAAGTGCAATAAACCGTATAAATTTTAATGGACGTCAACAAAAAGGATTGAGGTATCGAAATTATAAGTTCATAGATTGATTGTCAAAAAAATAAAAAAGTTTAGGGAATATATTATTAAAATTGAGAAATTCATTAGGTCTCCATACAAATAACAAAAAAAAAAAAAAAACATTGATACTTTTAAAAATTTAAAAGGAAAAATGAGAATTTTTAAAGTTTGTGAGAAAAGTGGAAATAACCTTATAGTCAAAAGAGTGTGTATGAGAATGATTGAAATGATATTTTAAAAGACATATTTGAAAATACAAGATTTAAAAAGAAAAAAAAAAGACACGCAAATAAACAATAGATTAAATACTAGACTCTATGACCTCATTGATATAAGTAAAAGATGTATTTTCTTGTAGCTTTTATTTGAAGAAATAATTATGCATAATCTGCGCATTTTTAAAACTCTTTGTACTGTTAGTCGATAAATCCACGTCAATGGAGAAGATTTTTATGTAGTTTGTAAAACAGGTGGATCTGTTTATTTTATGAGTAACGTTTGGTATACCCAACTCTAATCGAAATATTTTTGAATATCATTCATTTTTCTCATTAATAACAAATAATTAACGCGCATGGTATACAAATTTATTTATTGATTAAATTTCATAAAATTATTAAAAACAAGAATAATTTTAGAAAAATCTAGTGATTATTACTTTAGACAAAATGTTTAATAAGCATTTCATGTATTGTTTTTAGAATCTGATTTTCTTATTGTTGAGGTCAGATTTCGTATTTCATTTCCCACCCCACACGTGACAATTTGAATCCATCAACGAATCATGATGACCCCTTGACGGGCCGAATCGGTTGATCGAGCAGACAGCTCCACGAGTCGAATCCACGAGTCAATATACAACATTCCTCCACAAGTTAACAGAGAATATTCTCAAGCTCTCCCTTATTTAAGGAATCAACAATCGGATCATCTAAATCGGGAATGTAATCAACCAGAGACAACTCAAAGGAGCTAATTTGGGAACATTCAACCCCAATCAAGGCAATCACACCCATCGTGAAAAATAGACACACGGCTATAAGTGAAAATATATCATCAGCAATCAAGCACTAAGGGCTCAAGGTCAACTCCAAATCAGTAAACAAATCAAGCGACCCACAAAGGAAAAGTCAACTGATTGAGAAGAGGATAACATCTTCCTAATTCAAGCCCAAATTAAGAGCATGATCGAGAAACATTGGAGCCTACCTCAACTATAAAGTAGAAAGCCATCCACACACAAGACACATTCACAAGCATCCACACACATACTGATACTCCCGTACATATATATCCCTTGTATCTCTATTCTACATTCTCCCTCTCTCTCTATTTCTCATTCACGATCTCATTGGAACACATTTCTCAAATAGTGGTTGATTCTCCGAAGACCCGACAAAGAAGTAGCTCTCATGAAAGGAGCAAACATTTATAAATCTTGTGTCTCATTTATTTATTTACTTTATTGCTTTTTGTCATTCTTGCAACATATTGACTTGTCGAGCAATCATTTAATACAACGACGACTCCTAAACTCAGTCCTTGGTCATTCGATTAATCAATTGTAGAATTAACATTCTACACTTATTAATTGATTACATCATTATACTAAAATCTAAAAAAAATTAATATTAAAAAATATATGTTAGTGAAAACTATAATATTTATGTTTATTTAAAACTATACATATACAACAAATTTACTATATATATGCTAGTTTATATTTTTAGGCTTAGGCTTGTAAACGCCACCGTTTATAATACGGTGATGACATGTACACTAGGCATGTCAGGCCCAAGCTAAAGAAGCTTGAAAAAAAATGCTATGAAGGACGACAGCGTGAAGTTTGAGACAGCTGAATGTGGGTCCCGGCATTAGAAATTTTGGCATCATATCGATAAGTAGTTGGCTGGTTTAGAGAAAAAAATATAAAAAATGTAAAAAGTATTAGGCAAATTCTTTTGCAATTCAAAAACGCAGAACTGTGAAAGCAATTTAAGTATTGATCGTAGGACTGTTGTCTTCTTGACCGATCCACACGTAAAACAGTCCGAGCTCTGTGTTTTTTTTTTTTTTTTTTTTTTTTTAAATTTAAATTAATTTTTGACCTCTGCACCCGGTTTTTGTCTAACCTCTACAACTTGAAGCTATGTCAGAATTTTCCTAATTACCCCTTGAGTTTAAACACTGCATCCTAGCTATCCTCACTCAAGACCCTGATCTAACGGCTACGTTTAAAGTGACGGACACATACGATAATTGTTCCAAAGACTATTCCATATATTTGAAAAAAACCAATTACACCAGATCCGTTACGGTAAACACGATTTTATTATCTTTCGTTTTTTTTTTTTCCTTTTTCTTTTTTCATATCAAACATTTCCTGTATAATCTGTAATGATTTTCTCTAGGTAACAGCAGTTCAAAGTCGGATGGAGAATAAATGTTGTATTGGAACTAATGTAACGATTTGAACCTTTTTAGATTACCATGATACTAGAAAACTTGGTCCTTTTAATTAATGGTTGGCTGGAAACTTCAATTTTGTATTTGTTTGAGAATTTTTAATTTGGTTTTTTCACTTTTCACTTTTTATTAATTATAAATAGAGATTTTATTGAGTTTGTTAGGAGATTCGACGTGGTATAAATACAAGCTTAGGAGGATGAGTAACAATATAATTTTCATGATTCTTCCTAGTCAAATTATTCCATATACGCAGGTATTCAGCAAGAAAATCCATCTACATTTCTCTGCGTGTGTGATTTTTTTTTTTTTTTGGAAGATAATGGATTTGCAGACACACACACACACACACATATAGTTTCATATTACCATGATCTCCCCCCCACCCCCCCCCCCCCCCCCCCCCCCCCCCCCCCCCCCCTTCTCTTTCCTGAAATGTTATTTCATCACCTTTCATCATTTTACAGCGATGTCGACGGAGGAAGATTGTGAATTCCGATGATGGGACGAGCTAGTACCCGAGGCGCTAGAACAGATTTTCAGGAAATTGTCATTAGATGACAAGCTTCTTGCAATTCCAACTGCGTGCAAATCATGGGGATGTGTAGAGACAAAGCCTTATTGCTGGCAAGAGATTGAGATAGTTGGGAGATTGATCCGGTATTTCCATCCCAAGATCTTTCACAAATTGCTTCAGATGCTTTTAACAAGATGTTCAGGTGTACTATACACTCTTAGTATCCCTTGTCTTCCCGATTTTGACCGTCAGATTTTGTACTATAGCTCGATCAGTAAGTACAAATTCTTATTTTCTTTTATATCAGTTATAGATATTGATCTTGCCATTTTTTATTCTTTAAAACTTTGTATATTCATAATTTATTTAATTAACTTTTTTAGGTAAATTTTGTTTCATTGATAGTTACCGAGTTTTGATTTTTTCTTTTTTTAAATACGTTATTCGGTTTAAGCACACATGCTAGAGAGTAAACTATTTTTTCCCTATTCTCATGGTATTGGTAAAAGGATTATTTGAATTTGTAGAGTGTATCATTGAGGCAAGATTGGATTTCATATTACTAAATTAAGTCTTTCTTTTCGAACTTTTTGTTAAGTAAAAAGTTCGTGATAGTGGAAAGAAAATGGTTTTCCAACATATAATTTGTTTGTTCTTTTTGCTTAAATAAGATTAGTTCTATTCCAGATTCGGTTTATTATGGTTTACGATTATGGTTTATGTTTGCTTATTCTTTAACTTGTGGATCCGATTAGTACACAATCACTTCAGACATTGAAGCTACCAAGTAGCAAGATTAGTGACTCCTCGTCAAAAAAGTTGCGGCGAGGTTTTCCAATTTAACCTACTTGGATGTGAGCAACTGTGAATTCATTGGAGCTTCTTCTCTCGAGGCATTCGGGAAGCACTACAAGAATCTACGAGGTTGGACAGATCCATCGATCCGTTAAATTTCCGCCAAGGCTCTCAAGATGATGAGGCGTTAGCTGTAGCGGCCACTATGCCTAAGGTTAAGCACCTTGAAATTTCTTATCTGCCTCTAAGAACCAAATCCATTCTCAAGTTACTTTCGAGCTGTCCTGAACTTGGGTTATTGGATATTCAACAGTGTTTGGAAAGTTAATCTTGAACAAGTGCTTGTCAAGAAGTTACCTAGTTTGAAGGTGCTAGGACCGCAAAAACAAAAAAATTTTTGGTATTACAGATTACTTAGCACATCCGCGGTTTATATCCGAGGGCTTCGGGTACTCGGATTTGGATCCCTCGGAAGACTATATGGCAGCTCATTATGACTCTGATTCTTCCTGGTCTCCTTGAATCCAACTTGAAGCTTTTTACCATGTCTTACCATTTTATGGGATTTTATCATAGTTTTCTTCGCAAACTGTTTGATGTTTCTTGTTATATTTCTACTATGTCGTGTAGGGTTTTATAGTCTTTGTTTCTCGTATGGAAGTACCTGGAAGTTTTCCAATTGGATTTTCCGAGTTCGAAAACATGAAAGAGACCTTTTAGGCTATTTGTGACCATCTTCCTCACTTCTTTTGTTTCTCTTTTTGTTTCGCATAATATGCATATGGACTTTAAGGCGAAGAGATACTGCAGAACTCGTAATTAATGTAGAAGATTGTTGATGTCATCTCATACTCCTAACATGAAAGGGATTTCAAATATAGAAGATTTATGCAAATCTCTAATTTAGGACATGAAACCGCACATGATCCTCAATCGAGATTTTAGCAATTGTATAAACAAAATAACTAATTTTGAGCAACTTGTATGGTTTAGCTAGGAACTTATACTGGGACGTTTTAAAAACCAAGGATCAAAATAGAATTTGAGTTCAGAGACTAAAAATAATATTAACCCGCGCAAAACTCCACACCCCCCCCCCCCCCCCCCCCCCCCCCCAACCACCCCCACAACACCAAAAAAAAAAAAACAAAAAAACTGATAAGTACAAAGATATGGCTATTGCATCTGTTTGATCAAAATACAAAATTTTTTTTTTTAATGTTTTTGAAAGTAACAAAAGTAACACCTGTGTTGTCAACATTTGATCAAAATCTGATGAACAAAGAAAAACTACTCTACGGATAATGAAATGATTTTGTGAACTGTTGAAACCAGTATTAAAAGTTCCAAGTGTTCATTTTGGATCAAGCAGATTTGACCGGTATAAATTTTCGTCTGCTATTAGTGGTGGTATACTCCATGTCCCGAGTGGATGTTTAGACATATTCCCTCCTAAAAAATTCTAGTTCTGGTAAATAAGAGTTCTTGGGAGGGGAAAAAAAGGAAAGAGGGTCTGGTCGAATCTCACCAAAAAAAAAAAGACATTAAATAGTGACATGTTACCTTCTCTAGTAGCTTCTTCACATCTTTTCTGGTAATTTGACGACAGTTGGGGATCCAAAGATTTCAACAAGAGGTTGTACTTTTCTTCAGCCTCAGTTATGTACTTGGCCTGAAGAAGAAAATATAAAAATCATGGGGAGTCAAAATTTGGATACGTCTAGTTAGTTGATAAGGTCAACAAGAAACTTGGCGATACTCACCAACATAGTAGGGGCCGAAGCTCCATATACTCTTACAAACATGCGGAGTACATTGAAATTATTCTCTAATACATCATCCTGCAGGTGTAAAGGAATCAACATTTGGAAACCGAAACAAAATACAAGTACCTTGTTAGACCTGGACGTAACTCACCCACCTCATAGTCAAATCTGCAAAATAATCGTCACATGAAGCTGACATTAATCTCACCACGTAGGTTCATCATTGAAAACTACTACCATTAATTGGTACCATACTAGAATCATAATCAATAAAAGAAGCCAAAGGAAGCAGAGAACTTTATGCTCCTTGATGAACGGACAGAATATCCAGGCTCGTGACCATGCAAGAAACAAGAAAAATACTCACAGATCATCTGCTACCTCGACAAGAAATTCCGAGATTGAAAGGAAGTCCATATGCAACTCAGCAACCTTCAAATAGCTTCAAAGAAACCACAACTAAATGAGACTTGACGAACACACTTGCAAACGCTCATATCAAGAATGCAACTATAATATATTCAAAAGAAATGCCAGTTTATGCATATAAAGACACACACAAAGGAGCTAGAAACGAGCACCTGCTCTCCTCTTAACTGATACAGGAGAAGGTTCAGCACTCGATAATCGAAGGATTTCAGATGAATTGCCTTCATCACATCTTCAACAGATATCTGACAAGCCACAGATCACCCATCTGAAACGAACAAGCTTGAGGAAAATTTTTCTACAAGACGAACCGAATTAAAAGATATACCTCCTTTTTGTTAGCTAGAGCACAACAAAGCTTTCTTTCAAGTGCCCAATACTCTTCTCCATGCTTGAATTCTTCTCTCATTCTTGACCAATCAAACAAAAAGAATAAAAGATGGTGAGTTCAAAGCTAATAAATTTTCCTTCTAACTTTGCAAAGAAAAAAAACACTCCAGAACCAAGATACTGAACCTGTTAGTCAAAAGGCCACGAGAGTCAAGTAGACCTGCCAGTGATCTAAAAGGGTCGTCTTTGAATGCATTAGTAAATTTAGCCATTAATCTCTTGTTTTCTTCCTGCAAATGAATAGGCACAACATTGAATAAGTGGATATTTAGTGCCAAAGACACTTTTCATGGTTAGTTCTTCAAGAGTTCTTGACGTATTCACCTCGGATCCTTCTTCTGAATATTTCACTCCATAACTTGGCACATGCAGGATCTTCTCATTCAAACTATCCAGCTGCAAATAAGAACCCCATGTTCGGAAAGGGAAAAATGAAAGAAAGTTCATAGAAGCTCAATACCAGGGATTAACAGACAGATCATAGCAGTCATCAATCATGCTTACAAATGTTGAGAAAAAACCGTACTGAATACTATAACCAAGTCACATTGTAATCTATCGGTTTTATATGCAGGTATGTATTCTGATACAATGCAGGCAAGAACCGAAAAGAGGAAAAAGGAAAAATACAAAAAAGAGAGGGAGTTTGCCCTTGTATGATGTATCAGGGAAGTAGACAGAAATAGTTGTTCCAGGTCTTACTGTTTTAGAACAAAACGGCCAACAAAGCAAAACATTAGCAGTGAAACAAAAGGTAATCAGAAAAAAATTTATCATCTCAATAAATAAACAATCTACTGCCTCTGTTTGGATTACCTGATAAATATAACTTTCTGTGAACAAAAGCAGGGGTAAATATTTGAATAATGCTTGTAGATTGTTTGCATCCATCCCGTGAAACATAAAATAAGATCTGCACTGAGAAATGCATAAAGTTGAATCAGAATACACGTGCTTGATGATTTCTGATTGCATTCTCAAATTTGTATAACCAAATGATATACGTTCCGGGGTCATAATTGATTTTTCCAGAAGTTCACATTTAAGAAACAATCATAAAAAACCAAAGGCACTCTTTTAACAGCTAGTGGACACCAAAAGTTCTTGGTGTTTGCATAAAACAGCTCGAATGCACATTGTCAAAGGGAAAATACAAAGTCATGACACAGTTAAACATGAGAAAAAAAATCTGGGCTGTGAAATCTGAACGATTCCAACTTGAAAAGCAGCTTGTTTCTCGCCAGCAACCCCAAACAATTAGTAATATAATATCAAGATGCAATTTATCATTCATTTTTTGCAATCGTTGCCTAGTAATATTCGACTGCAACAGATCTTTTTCATCAAAGGGAACCGCTTACAAAATCTTCAATGGTCGAATTTGCCCGCTGCGTTGCATCGAGGCCAATTGTAGCCATTTCTTCATAATTAGTTGTCAATGGTTCAGAACATGACTTATCCTCAGAGCCAAACTGCGAGTCCTTTTCTAAGATCTGCTGTTGAAAGCCTGCAGAAAAGTGAAACTTCTCCATACTTCCAACCATTGAATTCTTACATTCGAAGAAAATACGAGTCCATACCAAAGCATACGATTTTTGGAAACTATAATCCTAATAAAAGGCTATCTCTTCCATCTATTGCACAGCAAGTGAAGTGAAGTAAAATGAAGTGTGTGTGAAAGAGCAAGTGAAGTAAAAGCTCGCAATTTTTAAGAGTAAATGTTCAAGTTCAAAATTACAATAACAAAAGTTACATATAAATTAATTTAAAGCAGAAATAAAGATACAAAAACAATGTGCCTCTAAATTTGTGGGTTTTCTTTATTTCCAATACCTTTCTTCTGGGTAAGGCAGATTGAGGCTTTCTCAAGGAACCCAGAAGAAATCTGTGCGAAAAAAGTGAAAATAAGCAAAACCCATTACACCCAATGAGCTGCGTAGCCGAACAGAATCAGAGAGACGAGCTATAAGTAAATTGTTTACCTTTGGTAAATATTCAGAAACCAAAGCACTCTTCTTCTCCAAGTCGAGCTCGCCACAAGGTTGCATCTTTTGATCATTTCATGTTCCCAAAAAACACATACAAGAGGATTACAAAATATGCATACACATATATAATAATACAAAAATCGGTGAGAGGTTTTTTTTTTTTTTTTTTTTTTTGGAGAGAAGGGGGGGGGGGGGGGGTGTGGTTTACCAAGAAGAGGACGAGATTGGCGATAAAACGATCAGAGTCGTGGTCGGAAGAGGTCGTAAGGATTCCGTCGGATTGCATTAACATCATCGTGGTTTGTAAGTCTTCTAGCCTCCTTAAGCTGTCCATTTCTTCTGCTCTTTCACTGCGCGCTTCTACTTGTAGAAAGTGGGAACTGTGGAAGGTGGGAGCAGGGGAACTATTGGAACATACAAAGGTTAGACCCCCCTCCCTTATCACCGAAATCCGACCTCAACCTTCAATCCTAAAATCCGACCCCGATCATGTCCTAAAACCCGATTCCAATCTCAATCGTGAAATCTTATCGCGATCACGAATTCTGACCTGAAATTCGATTGCAAACACGTTCTTAAGTTTTGACTTTAGTACCAATTTGATAGATTTTGAAATATTTCATATGTTTTTTAGTACCATCATTTAGCTTAATTTATACAATATGATCTAATACAATGATTTTTTTTATCATATTAATTTCCGTATTTTTTTAATTTTAAATCATATTAAATTATACAATACATAAATGTTAGTAAGAATTATATTCTTTTTAATGATACAATACGCAATACTACTACAGTGTATCAAAAATACCCTAAAAGCAAATTAATTATAAGGTTGTGGTTGAAAATGATATTAAAGTGTCACAAAAATATTATGACAAAAAAATATCACAGGAAAATTTATGATTAGAACTTTTTTTTGGTAGTGGAGATTTGCACGACATCAGAAGATTAGTGTAAAGCTTTCTTTGTTGGCTGTGGTGGAGTGTCAGGATACCTTTCCTACTCATAATTTCTGTGTTACTTAATTGTAACTCAAAGATGTTTTTCATCCCATTATAATTGTCCCTCTTAGTTGTGTCCCCACCCTCACCACCCCCCCCCCCCCCCCCCCCTTTTTTTTTTTTTTTTTTTTTTTTTTTTTTTTTGGGTTTCCTCTTTTGAAAGTAGTCCATCTTAATCGTGTTGGTGTGCTCAGTATGATATATATATATATTTTTATTCTTTTGTTGGGTTTTGACTCTGTTACAAACTGGTCTGAAGCTTAAATAGGCCCGGTACTCTAAAAAATTTACGTTTGACTTGTAAGTTACAATTGTTACGTCTGTTCGGTCGAACACACTAACATAGACTCATATTAACGTTACATCTCCGTTTGGTATTCAAATTTAATTTTAATTAAATTATATTTTTTCATCTCAAATTTTTTTTTTTTCCTGAAAAATTAACAAAAATTTTTAAAAAGTCAACCAACTCCAACTTAAAAATTTCATCTCCAACTAACTTACTAAACGGAGACGTAAATAAAGAAAAAATGAGAAAAACCAAGTAAAAATGACATCTCGATTCTCTGTTGTTATGATGTTAAATATTAGATGTGTGTGTCTGTATCATTTGTTTTTTCGCTAAGATATATCCCTAATTCAAGGAAGAGGCATTTAAAGGATTTTTGCTCAAACACTCCACATTCCAAGCACTCATATAAAGTTAAACGTAAACTCGTGTGGTTTTTTATTTTGGTTTCTATTTACGGGCCGTTGGTTTAAAAATACTGCTAGAATCAATGAGAAGCACTAACGGATTCCTATAAGGGGTGACGATTTGAGTTACAAAGTGCTTGTTGGGATCCTGTAGACGTAGCTCGTGTAACAAATGTGGCAATCTATGGCTGGTTGGGACCTCAGCTGACTCGGAAAGAGGCTTTGAAAAGTGCGAAAACGGCTCGGGCAGGTTCTCAAACATTGAGTGGGAATTGATTAGGCACAAGGAAATTCAAAGAGAGAGCTTTTTGGAACTACCATACTGCTAAACAACCAATGATTAACTCCAATTTGACCTGCAAAACAAGAAATCCCAAAAGATGATAAAAACAAGAAAATTTTCATTTCACTGAAAATACAAAACTGCCAAGACGTAGATACACAGGCAATGAGCAAAATCTTATTGTTTCAACAGAAGCTGCATCAGTAATTGGACGTCATGCCACCATCGTCTATTAGAAGTTAATCTCCAAAATGCTTGAGTAACTTTGCTTCTACCCAAAACTTATACTTGGTGGGATTCGCTCTGTTTTAAACCGCCTGCGGTTGCATTATGCATTTCAGAGTCGTGGTCGGAAGAGGTCGTAAGGATTCCGTCGGATTGCATTAACATCATCGTGGTTTGTAAGTCTTCTAGCCTCCTTAAGCTGTCCATTTCTTCTGCTCTTTCTCTGCGCGCTTCTACTTGTAGAAAGTGGGAATTGTGGAAGGTGGGAGCAGGGGAACTATTGGAACATACAAAGGTTAGACCCCCCTCCCTTATCACCGAAATCTGACCTCAGCCTTCGATCCTAAAATCCGACCCCGATCATATCCTAAAACCCGATTCCAATCTCAATCGTGAAATCTTATCGCGATCACGAATTCTGACCTGAAATTCGATTGCAAGCACGTTCTTAAGTTTTGACTTTAGTACCAATTTGATAGATTTTGAAATATTTCATATGTTTTTTAGTACCATCATTTAGCTTAATTTATACAATACGGTCTAATACAATGATTTTTTTTATCATATTAATTTCTATATTGTTTTAATTTTTAATCATATTAAATTATACAATACATAAATGTTAGTAAAAATTGTATTATTTTTAATGATACAATACGCAATACTACTACGGTGTATCAAAAATACCCTAAAAGCAAATTAATTATAAGGTTGTGGTTGAAAATGATATTTAAGTGTCACAAAAATATTGTGACAAAAAAAATATCACAGGAAAATTTATGATTAGAACTTTTTTTTGGTGGTGGAGATTTGCACGACATCAGAAGATTAGTGTAAAGCTTTCTTTGTTGGCTGTGGTGGAATGTCAGGATACCTTTCCTACTCATAATTTCTGTGTTACTTAATTGTAACTCAAAGATGTTTTTCATCCCATTATAATTGTCCCTCTTAGTTGTGTCCCACCCCCCACCCCCCCCTCCCCCCCCCCCCCGTTTTTTTTTTTTTTTGGGTTTCCTCTTTTGAAAGTAGTCCATCTTAATTGTGTTGGTGTGCTCAGTATGATATATATATATATATATTTTTATTCTTTTGTTGGGTTTTGACTGTGTTACAAACTGGTCTGAAGCTTAAATAGGCCCGGTACTCTAAAAAATTTACGTTTGACTTGTAAGTTACAATTGTTACGTCTGTTGGGTCGAACACACTAACATAGGCTCATATTAACGTTGCATCTCCGTTTGGTATTCAAATTTAACTCTAATTAAATTATATTTTTTCATCTTAATTTTTATTTTTTTTCTAAAAAATCAATAAAAATTTTTAAAAAGTCAACCAACTCCAACTTAAAAATTTCATCTCCAACTAACTTACTAAACGGAGAAGTAAATAAAGAAAAAATGAGAAAAACCAAGTAAAAATGACATCTCGATTCTCTGTTGTTTATGATGTTAGATATTAGATGTGTGTGTTTGTATCATTTGTTTTTTCGCTAAGATATATCCCTAATTCAATGAAGAGGCATTTAAAGGATTTTTGCTCAAACACTCCACATTCCAAGCACTCATATAAAGTTAAACGTAAACTCGTGTGGTTTTTTATTTTGGCTTCTATTTACGGGCCGTTGGTTTAAAAATACTGCTAGAATCAATGAGAAGCACTAACGGATTCCTATAAGGGGTGACGATTTGAGTTACAACGCGCTTGTTGGGATCCTGTAGACGTAGCTCGTGTAACAAATGTGGCAATCTATGGCTGGTTGGGACCTCAGCTGACTCGGAAAGAGGCTTTGAAAAGTGCGAAAACGGCTCGGGCAGGTTCTCAAACATGGAGTGGGAATTGATTAGGCACAAGGAAATTCAAAGAGAGAGCTTTTAGGAACTACCATACTGCTAAACAACCATTGATTAACTCCAATTTGACCTGCAAAACAAGAAATCCCAAAAGATGATAAAAACAAGAAAATTTTCATTTCACTGAAAATACAAAACCGCCAAGACGTAGATACACAGGCAATGAGCAAAATCTGATTGCTTCAACAGAAGCTGCATCAGTAATTGGACGTCATGCCACCATTGTCTATTAGAAGTTAATCTCCAAAATGCTCGAGTAACTTTGCTTCTACCCAAAACTTATACTTGGTGGGATTCGCTCTGTTTTAAACCGCCTGCGGTTGAATTATGCATTTCAGTTCTTTCTGGTTCTTGACTACGTTCTGGTTTGGTTTCCCACAATTTTCCGGTCTTCCCAATTGCAAGAATCAACTCAAGTTGCTTTTGCTGTTGCTCCTACAGAAAACACTCAATGCAAGAAATTCTAATTAAAAAAATCTTACTTCCAACAAATCTAGCAAAATAAAAACTTTGGCATCAACAATTCGGTCTTATAATGATAACAGGATAATAAAATCAACTTCCAAACTAACTAGATCTGGCGTATGTGTAAAAAACTAGAAGAAAAATGCTAGGAACACCAACTCTAATCCGAATTTTTGAGTACTAACCTATGTGGCATATGATTTTTTTGTTCTTTTATTGGTACTCAAAGAGCTGAGATTAAAATTGGTGTCCCTAGCACTACTCAAACTAGAAACAAATGCATCGTTCAAAAATTAAAAAATAAAAGTAAAATAAAATAATATTCTATTGATCACTACGTAGTAAGTGGTAAATTGGTGACAATATGAGATTGAAGTCCTTGGAACTGACTCTCCATAGTCCACACCAGGCGTCAGATAAGAACTTCCCGAATAATATATTTCAGAAAACATAAAGCATATCGCAACTTATAACCGATTGTCGAAAAACCTAACGCGGTCAACAACACATTTAGTTTATCTGCCAGGGGGATATTGATGCCTCACCTGCATAGCCAGTAAAACCTTTTGAATTTCACCAAGCTCCTTCGCCAATATGTCTTCTTGAACTGCTAATGCTCGAGTAGCCTCTGAATTCTTTTGGGCCAAAGCTGCAGTCTTCAGGCACAAAGACATACTTGAAAATTATAAAAGATGAAAATGTCACACTATCTTCTACTAAAACAGTTAAGTAATAGAAAGTTAACGCATATTCTTCTCACAACACCTCAATCCAAACCTCAGACGCGAAGACTGAGATGTCTACAGTCTCAACCAAAAACCATTTTATCGACAAAACCAGATCCTAGCCCAACCAAGCCCATCAATACAAGCAAAGCCACAAAGTTTTATCATCTAACAAAAGCAGCCAGTTGAAAATCTTGCTCTACCCTCGGGTGGAATGATCTCACTGCTTCGAGAGGACATGTCAAGAAATCTAAAGTTCTAAATCCAAGGACACAGACCTCAGGACGAACAATAACATAAATATTTTGCTTCTTTTATTACTTACCAGAAACAGAAAATTGCTATCTGAATGCAAGAAATCAAGCATACACAGAAACGAGGCTGAGCATATCAAGATGAAAACTTTTTCCCTCTCTCCCAAGTCCTATCCATAGTTGACGAATACAACTCCGTGATTGAAGTGCAAAAAACCATCCATTGATCCACATTTTTAACTTTCTATTGTAACATAATCCTTACAACTAATCTGCATGCCGATCTTACATCTCTCACGCATTACTCTCCGCGATCAGTATATAAATAGAGAGCAAACCATACACATGGTTCAACATAAATGTAACCATAATGAAGTTTTTACTATATTCCAAGCTAACTCCACCATAATATTCATAAACTACAGTGCAATGAAATAGAACAAACTCATCAAATCAAAACAATCTCAATACCTCCTCAATGGGCTGCTTTAGAGCCTTGCGAGTAACCCGAAACCGAATCCCCAACTTCTCAAGCTGCCTCGACATAACCCGAATTAACGTCGCGGAGTTCCTCAAATCCTCCTCCAATTTCTCAATCCTCCCCAACAAATTCACCTCCAAACCGCCCCTCACCGACCCCGCTCGGAACCGGCTCCACTGGCGCCGCCGAATCCACGCCCCGATCCCAACCCCAGCCGCCATCACCAACACCCCAAACGCAAAGATTCTGTTCCCCATCGCCGCCGCCATAGCCGTCTTCTTCGAGCTCGAAACCGCGCAATTCACCGCGAATCCAATCAAGACCACCGCCGACGAGAAGACACACAAGGTTTCAACGACCGAAAGAAAAGAATCGAGATCGAATTCAAAATTTCCACCGACGACGCCATTTCTCTGTGCTGGACCTTCGGACTCGACAGCTCCGATGCGAAACCGAAGAGTCCTCGGAGAATTGGAGCAGAGAGGGCTTGGAAGCTTCTTCCAATTCGAGGGTGCAGCGAAGTGGCGAGAAGTGATTCGGAGAGAGAGGAGGCTATGGCGGTTCTCCGGAGGAGTCGCGACGACGTAGAGGAGGGTCAACTGAGAAGGTGAATTCGTGAGGAGGTCGAGAGAAGCGAAGGACATTGTCGTGGATTTCGCGAGGTGTTGCAGAGTTCAGATTGAGGATTCGGGTTTCGATGGGTTAATTGGAGAAGCCATGCTTAGGGTTTTGCAGAGAGCTCGTGGTTCTTTGGGTAGCAGAGAAGGAAGGGGAGAATAGGAAAATTTTGGCGATAGATTCGATAAGTTTGCGCGCGGCAGATTATAGTCTTTTTATTTTTAATTTATCAATTTTTCGTTTAGTTCATATTTATTTGACGAAGTTACCATTAGATCTTTTAAAGTTTGTTTAGGGTATAAGTTTAAACTTACATCCATTGATTTAAATTTTTTTTTTAATTTTTTTTTATTTTTTCTAAAAAAATTAATAAAAATTATTATTTAAATTTATCAATTTTAACTCAAACTTACACACCAAATACAATATTTTTGTAATCAAAAGTCGTTAAACTTTTTAAAATGATATAAAATGATCTTTTTTATCAACATATATCAAAAGTTTAATATAAAAATGTTAAGTGAATTATATATAATTTATTATTTAAAAATAATTAAGAGAAAAAAATTTACATATTTTAATTTTTATATATATACAGATATATTTCATCCAATTTTTAACCTTTGTCAATAAAAAGAATTAAATTGTACCTTTTAAAGAGTTTAAACAAAGAAAAAAAATGTTAAGAGATCAAATTACAACTTCATAAAAACAAGCAATTTACCTTAAAAGTTTACAGCACTTAATATAACATTGTTGTAATTATATATGAGATCAATGAAAATTTAATCAAAGGACTAAACAACAGTTATTGCAGAGAGCATATAAAAGTCTCACTCCAATCCTTCCATGAGTCATTGCGACTTGATAAAAATAAGCAATTTACCTAAAAAATTAACAGCACTTAATATAACATTGATGCAATCATAGATAAAATCATTAAAAATTCAATCTAACGACTGAACAACAGTTCTTATAGATAGCATAAAGAAAGTCTCACTCCAATCCATCCCGAGTCATTAAGGATGATTAACAAGATTTTAGCTGTTGAAATTCCCTTATTATTGTTGTTTTTTATTTAAGAAAGGAATTACATATTTTGGTAATATTATATTAAAATCACATCAATCATGGAATGGAAAAAAAAATACATATCTATTTCTATTGCATAATAGAAAGAGAGAACGAATTTTTATGAGTGTTTTCAAAAAAGTTTTGTACGTTTTTTCCCGTTAAAAACAATTTCATTAGGCGTTTTTGGGCCTCCTTTTTTTTTTTTTTTAATCTTCAAATTATGGTTGAAAATATTCACGATATTTTGGAAATTTCTATCAAAATTTTCGTATTTGAGGGATACTAAAATATCTTTTTGATGTAATATATTTTTCGTCACAAAATCAGAAAATATTGGGATATATCGATAAAAATATTGATATTGGAAAAACATCTTGCAATTTTCACAAAATATCGAGAAATATCGAGGAAATATCTATGGAAATATCATAAACTTCGGAAGCACCGTAGCTACCTCCCACCCCTGCGATATCTGGTGTTGCAACAGTCCTTTCTTGCTAGATCAGACATACGGCAAAGCCACCTAATTTGCCTCGCTTCGATTGATCTCTCTGTCATCGACGCTTAACATGGTTGGGACCGTTTGTTTGTTGATCCCTAGAATGCTAATCATTTTGTGGATCTAGGGGAAAAATGGGTTCTTATCAATGCACAAGACTTCCACTGTCGGTGGGTCGTCGGTTGCTCTCGCTTCAAACATTCTCTTTCATCTTTAATAATGGAAGAGTTTTCAAGTGGTTTATATACAAGAATGTCATAGAATTATACTTATTATAACATTAAAATTGATAATTTTATCATTTTATAATATTAAAATTATCAATTTTAATATTAGAATGAACAAAAATACAAGAAGGTACTCAAAATATGATTCTTTCTCTAATTTTTGTCCTTTTTCAGTAGGTTCTTCTTCGTTTGTTTTGGTACAGCTTTGACCCGTTGCATTCTATGCCTTTTGTTTGTTCTCTTCTTTCGCTTGGAATGAAAATCTCAAGTATCAATAATAATAATACAAAAAAAAAAAAAATCCTCTCAGTTGTCGTTTCTGTTACTAGTTTCTCACTCTGCATATGCTTCCTCTTGCAGACCAAATCCAAAAGTCATCACTGAGATAAATAATGACTCAATGGATGATATAATGCAAATTAATCAAAACGTGGAGCCTAGCTGATGATCATTTGCTTCTAAAAATTTATCTGTCACAATCTTTTTTTTTTTTTTTGGGTGGGAGATAATTATTTAGCTTTTTTTTTCCCTCCCTTTTTTTATCAGGGCATGAAAAATGATTTTTTTTTTTTTTGTTGATTTTGGTAAAATTACATCCAATACCCCCGATAGAGAGGTCATGAGCAAGGCACATGTCAAAAACTGTTGAACATTTAACAGAACTTATGGAAAGGACCACCAATGCAACACTTCTCAAATTCAAGGGGTTGATTGTCAAAAATATTAATTCAATAACTAAATTACTAAATGTGAAAAGTTCAGGGAACATACATATAAACAAGCCTGTTTTTTTTTTTTTTCCCCTCCCCTTCTATGTCTTTTTTTCTTTCACTCATTGTTTTTCGCTCACGAAAAAAAAAACCCCCCCTAAAACGGTCATATTCCATTTTTTATTATAATATCCTGGTTTCTTTACTAGTTTTTGAACACATATTAACTTTTTTTTTTGAGGGTGACATGTTAACTTTTTTATGTAACTTTAAAAAAAATTAATATGTCAAAAATAACTACTCAAAATTATATGTAGATTGATTTAAAAATATACTCTATAAATTAACAAAAAAGATTTAAAGTACTATTATACGTGGATTCAACTAGTTTGATCATATAAAATGAAATATGAAAAGTTATTTTAACTTTCCAAAATAGTATTATTGTGCGGGACAATAAATAATAGTTCTTTCCTTTCCATTCACAAGTGATAATTGATGTAGGGAGGATTTAAACTTGTGAGTGGGCATAGTTGTTAGGATGTGGAATATGTGTTTGAGCATGTTTATAAGGTAACGTGCACATGAAATCGTACGCGATTTCTTGAAATAAGTGTCTAAGCCTTAGGTCTATTTGGAGGAAGCATTTGAATAAAAAAATTTGGGATGAAAATATTTCAATAAAAAAAATTTTAAACAAAAATATTTGAACTCTCATATATAATGGTACTTGGATGTTAACATTTCTAACCAAACATTTGAACAAAAACATTTAAAATGTGTTTAGAATGAAATATCTAGAAAAACATAGAGAGATACGAAAAATAATATTTAAAATGATTTCCAATTTTTAATTTTTGTTTTTGTTTTTGTTTTTTTTTTAATCATCTGTAGAGTATATAGGGAGGAGGGGAATAGGCCAAATTATCTTTTTTTTTTTTTAGTAGTAAATACGCATAAACAGTCAACAAAATACCGAAATCATTCCTATGATCTATCTCTTCTTCTCTCTCCTTCATCTCTCTTGTCTCTCTCTCTTGTAACTCGTCGACAGCCACCCCTGTCTGTCGTTGCCAAAAGTCACCATCGCATCACCGTGGCAATCGTGAGCTCCGGCCATAGCCTCCGTTACTCCATCGTCATCGTTAGAAACCGGTGATTGGGAAGATTGACGACTCTGACGAATATGTCGTCTTCTTCGGCCACAGCATCCTCCACCGCTCCCTTGGGTTCTTCGCCGACAGTTCCCGCACTTCAGATCCCTTTTTGCTAACTCCGACCGATCGCGATATCACTATCTCTAGCTTTGCAATCTAGGCGTACAGGTGTCGTGATCCCCCGTTTATGGTCTCTGTCACGACTGGCACCGGAACTGCGTTGGTTCTCCGGGTGGGCCTTATCGTCTCCAGTAGCGACTCCGCCTGGGTGATACCGGAAAAGTTTAGGGCTGGTAGATTAGGGTTATGGGTTAAGGTTAGGATTTGGTTGAATTTAGCACTATCTTAATATACCTATTGATTTCTATTGCCCTTATTTATTTAAAAAAAGAAATTAGCAAAAGACATTTTCAATATAAAAAGACATGTACCTTTGTTTAGTTTTTCCCCCTTCCCTTTTCTTTGCTTTGTCCATGCTTTTCCTTAATAGGTCTAGACACTACCACAAATATGGGATTTTACGACGGTACTTCGACAACCGTTTTTTAAAAAACCATCGTGTAAAATTCACAAAAACACGGAGCGAAAAAAATTTTACGAAAACCGTCGTGGAAAAGCTTGCTTCCACGACGGTCTTTTAAAACCGTCGTGGAAAAGCACGATTCCACGACGGTTTCTGTAAACCGTCGTGGAAGCATCCGCTTCCACGACGGTTATTCAAAACCATCGTGGAAGCAGCCGCTTCCACGACGGTTTCTCAAAAAAAAAATTTCATTTTTTTTCAAAAAAAAAAAAAAATTTTGACCTACTACAACGATTTTTTCAAAAAACCGTGGTGGTAGATCTACCACGACGGTTTTTCCAAAAAACCGTGGTGGTAGGTCAAAAAAAAAAATTTCACCTACTACGACGGTTTTTGCCGTCGTGGTAGGTATGAATGCGGGAATTTTGAAAATTTTTGAAGTTGTTCAACTTTTTGGAGCGTATATTAAAACCCAAAAAAATACCCTCTTTCTCACCCCATTACACTCCGAGCCTTTTTCACTCTCTAATACAAACTCTAACTCCAAACCCAAAGCCGCTCATATCCTCCCTCCATTTATTACTCTCCGCTCCTTCTCTACATTCTCGCCGCCATTCCTCTCTCTAACCCCGAGCCTTTTTCCCTCTCTCTCTAGCCGCCATTCCTCCCTCTCTCTCTAACTCCGAGTCTTTTTCCCTCTCCCTCTCGCCGTCATTCCTCCATCCCCTACATTCTCTACCACTCCGCCCGTACCTACGCTCGACAATCCAGTAAGTTAAAATGTATCTTGCTCGGGTAAGGCACGGATTTGTGAAATTTCCGTCCAAAATGTCAAAAATCCACAATGTTCCTTCCAAAATGTTGATTTGGTTGATTGTTGATTTGAGAATTTTCTGTAGAAAATTGTCCAAAATTCGTCCTTTTGGTGATTGTTGATTGTCGTTGTGATTTAGATTGCTTTAAAATTGATTGGGTAAGACACGGATTTGGGAATTTTTCAGAATGTTGATTTTGTGAGTTAAATTTTCCGGATTTGCCATCCGTGGGAAATGAAATCAATTCGAAAATTTTTTTTCGACGGACCCTACCACGACGGTTTTCTTGAAAAACCGTCGTGGTAGGTCCGCCTATCACGACGGTTTTTTACGTAAAACCGTCGTGGTGTGTTCTTAAATGTCCACATTTAGGCCATATTTTTGCTTATTCCACGATGGGTAAAAAACCGTCGTGGAATCTGAAAAGATTCCACGACCCTGGATTCCACGACGGTTAGAAAACCGTCGTGAAAATATTACCACGACGGTTTTTAACCGTCGTGGTATTCATATTTTGTACTAGTGACAGTTTGTAGGTGGAGAGACAAAAATCCATGATCTGAGAATGAAAATATCAATATTAACGAAGTTATAGAGATTTTGATTAACATATAATGTCAACATTGATGAATATCCTGAGGAAAAAAAAAAAGAAAGAAAGAAAGAATACTCAAAGAAAAATTGATAATTTTTTTTTAAACATTACAAAATATAAAAACAGTCAATATTACTTAATCTGAACTAATAAAATAGTAAAAACAATATATATATATATATATATTTTAATCAAAGACGACAGTTTTATAGGATAATGTAATAGGAAATCATAACAATTATACATCTATTATACTATTCATATGATATTGCATACTCATAGTCCTTACAAACAAAATATAATAACATTGTCGGTATATTAAAATTAAGGCTTGTTTGGGGGAATGCTTGGAGATGGCATTTTGAGGTTAGATTAGAAATGTGTATTTGAAGGGGGGAGGGGGGGATGGAGAAGACTTTTTGAAAAAGTTATGTGATATAAAAAATAATATAAAAATTTGAAATGTTTTTGGAAAAAAAAATTACAAAATAGATTTTATCTTATTCGTTTTGTTGTTATGAGCATTTTAACATAAGAATCATCTCATTTTGATTTAAAATGAGAAGTTATGTACTTTTAAGATTTGAGTTATTTGAAAACAAAATAGAGAGAAAATATGATGTAGAATTAGAAGTTTTGGATACACATGACATTTTATCATCTGAAAATGTTACCCCAAACGGGTTCTAAATATAAACATAAGATATTACATACAAGTTTCGAGTGTCCCGGTTAAGTTTGAATGGAGTGTGAATTCGGGGGAGATAAAATATAGAATCAGATGGATTTTGTTTTAGTGGGGCGAGAAGGGTATTTAGCATATCCTAATCTGTTTAACCGCAGCTCACATGGAGTCACATGCTTTTTTTTTTTTTTTTTAACACCACAAATCTGTCAAAAGGGGGTTAATTATGATTTATATAAAGTTTTGAACTGTAAAATGAGATATTTTAAAATCTAGCATGCGTTTGGATCAATAATCCAAACTATACAATTACAATTTAATTTTTGTCATTTTCCCTTAATATTATTATTCACACAGTTTTATAACTTAAACTTTAAAAATCCATAACTTTACATAGACAATTTCAAATGAGATGATTATTTTTTAAATTGCATAGAATTTCAAGATAAAAAAAAACAAAAACAAGCTCCATATTGATTTTTTTGTTAAACACATTTCAAGTTTTCATATTTTTTAACTCAAATAATTCAAACACCTCGATAAATACATAATTAATTTAAATCCAAATTTACAATCTAAACCTTAACGATAAACACATGCTAAGTGACAAATCAAGAATGAAGTTCGGAGGGGAAGAATGATGGTAATCTAAGTCCATTGAGCTAAGGAATATTGATACTATTTGTTTATGTGGTTTGGCTTCAAGAGTACAATTTTATTGCAAGACAAACAAGTAATCTAAGGCCCGTTTGGGGTGCCGTCTGAAGATGATAAAACACCATATAGATTTTAAAATCCCAACTCTATATCAAACTTTTCGTCTCTTCTATTTTCAAAAAACTCAAACTTCAAAAGTTTATAACTTTTTCATTTCAAATCGGAATGAGATGATTTTTATATCAAAATGCTCATAACAATAAGAGGAATAAGATAAGATCAAGCTTGCATATATTTTTTTCCAAATAAATTTCAAATTTTTGCATTATTTTTTTTATGGGAAAGACTGCGGTAGAGCTTATTTTATATCCCCTATCGATAAAGCTCTTTTATATACCGTTTGATATAATTTCAACGGTTGAGATGTTGTTGTGCATGATACTTATAATGTACCTTGGCTCATAGGATTATAATCTAAGAAATTTTAAAAAAAAATTCAAAGCAAAGAAAAAAAAAACCCAACCTTAGATTACATGCTGGCGACCCAGTCCCCCCCCCCCCCCCGCCCCCCGACGCCGGTAAAGCCCGCCCCCGGATGACGACGAAGCCTTGCCTCCCCCCATGCTAGATCTACCCCCACGATGTCGGTGACCTAATCCCCCCCCCCCCCCCCCCCCCCCCCCCCCCGACGCCGATGAAGCCCTGCCCCCCCTTCCCCAACGACTAGAGCTACCCCCACGATGCCGAAAAATCCCCGCCCCCCACCCTTTATGACCAAATTTGCCCCCCACGACACCAACGAAGCCCCACTATCCTCCCCCCATGCCAGAATCCCGAAACCAAATCCGTGCCCCCCCCCCCCCGCGACCACAATTTGTCTGACGCCGATGAAGCCTCGCCCCAATGCTAGATGCAAAAACCAGACATGGCCCCCCCCCCCCCACCGTGCGCCCTGCACGTCGTGCCCTAGGTTTTTATTTTTATTTTTTTATTTTTGAACTTAGGGATTATTTTTTTAATTTTTTTAGTTTATATTAGTATGAGATAAGGTCTATTATAACCATCGTACACAAACAACATATCGGCCGTTTGATTACATCTTAATGGTTTAAAAATGAGCTCTTCAATATAGTATATAAAAGGGGCTCTACTGTAAGCTTACCCTATTTTCTATATCACATAACTTTTTCAAATTTTGTTTCTACAAACACACATTTCTAACCCAATCTTCAAAATATCATTTCTAGATGTTTTCCTAAACGGACCCTAAAGCAAAGAAAAAAGTAATGCCACCTTTAACAAAAAGGATAGAGCAGTTTAGACATCTAAATGAATTGAATAGCATATTAGGACTAAGTGTGTGTGTGTGTGTGTATTTTTGTGTGTGCAAAAGTAAGTATATTTTCTTAAGAATAAAAAAATTATTCAGATAATAAATAAGTTTATTTACTAAGTGAACCATGTATTTTAACGGGTTTTGAAAATATACTATTTATTTACTTCTTTGACCTTTAATAAATAAATTATTGGCTTCTATCAAAGAATTCCCTTACAAAAAGAGTTGAAAAAAACAAGAAAAAAACGAATGTTTCTTGAGTAGATAAGAAGAAAAAATAAAAGAAAATAAAAGAAAAGAAAGCCAGAGAAAGGGAAACACGTAGTCAATAATGCAATAATCCGTACAAAGCATAGAGCAAATAATCATAAACTCAAAACATCTTTTGCAACATTGTTAGTTCAAATTAAGCTTTGAGAGTATCAATGGCATCTCCTCTTCCTCCTCCTCCTCCTCCTTCGTCATCGGAGAATCCGAACACGAGTACTAGAGAAAGTTCAGAACTACCTCCTCTTCATCCTAGCATATTCCTCTCTGATGATTCCTTCTCAAGTGTATCTTTGGATCCAAATTACCAAGCCGGGTTTCACACCGCTCCTTCTTCGCCACCGCCCTTCAAAGGAAGTACCACCGAAATGTACCCTCCTTTTTTGCCAAAGTTGTTTCTGCAGCCCAAGTTGAACGTATTCCACGGTACAAATAATTTCTTTTTGTCTTTGTGACACTATTACTGTATTCGATCTAGACCCGTGAAATGAGTTAATGGCGATGGTACTTATTCCGTTGTTTTAAATCATGTTTGATTATAATCGTCTCAGCAAGAGACGCTGTACCAAGTCACCACTTGCTCAAAATTGAGTCCTTTTCAACACTTTCAAAAGCTCCAATAGAGAAATACGTCTCCGAGTTTGAAGCAGGCGGCTACAAATGGTAGTGTTCTTTCGATCCCTTCGATCCTCTTGTTTTAATAAAAGATTTTTGGAGCTCTATTTCGTTACGTTTACTTGTTTTATTGTCGTCAATATCGGATCCGTTGTGGCAGGAACTTGTCCATCTATCCAAGTGGTGACAAGAACAAAGATGGGCAAGATCATATTTCTATTTACTTGGAATTGATCGAAACAAGTTCCCTCCCGGCTGGTTGGGAAGTTAATGCCATCTTTAATTTTTACGTATTCGATCAGGTTCGAGACAAGTACGTTGGTCCCCAAGGTAGCTTCTTTGAAATCCTTAATTTCAGTACAAAAACTAAGTTAGTTTATGTCAATATTTGGTTTATCCTTATTCTGGTATATGTCAATTATTTATGGACTAAATCTTATGCAAAAAAGAGTTAAAATTTATCATGTTTTGGTGCATATTTTCAGCAAAGTTCACTACTGCACTATCCAACCGGCAGAGTTTCTTTGTTAATTGTCTAACTCTTACCAAATGAGATATGCAGATTCGAGAGTAAGGCGTTTTCATTGTGTGAAGACGCAATGGGGCATCGAAAAATTCATCGACCTCAAAGCATTTAACAACCCTTCCAATGGTTACCTTGTCAATGACACCTGCAGTTTCGGTGTTGAAGTCTTCGTCGTCAAGAATACGTCCAAAGCAGAGCGGCTATCGATGATAAAGAATCCTGCGAAATTCAAGTATGCCTGGATGTTTGATAGTTTTTCAACAAAAACACTGGAACATTATGAATCTGATTTCTTTGTTGGTGGAGACTACATTTGGTAAATATACGCCACTTACAACTTAGCAATACTAGAACGTTGATTGATTTGCGAATGATTTATATCTCTCTCCATTGTTGGTTCTCAGGAGAATCGGAGTCTTTCCGAACGGATACCAATTAGAAGGTCATGAGAGACACTACAATATTATCGGTCTGGCTCTGCGATTGGAATCTTTAACCCTTCATCCGGGGACTAAACTGCTCGTGCATTTCAAATTCCGGATAAGGGACCAAAAGAATGGTAACCATTTTGAACGAAGCGGTGAGATCATGGTCGGGTTTCTGTTATTTGTTATTTTCATTACAATTCAGACTTTTATTTCTCTGGCTCTTCCTACTCTCATTCTTTTCCTACTGTCCTACGCCGATGTTACGAATAGAAATTTAAAAATCATGACTTTGAATTGTTGTCTTCCAGATGGCAAAGTGTTCGGGTCTAACTCTTTGAGGAGAGGCATCATAGACTTCATGTCACTGACCAAGTTCAAAGATCCAGAAAATGGTTTTCTGGTGAATGACACTTGCATTATAGAGGCAGAGGCTGAAGTGCTTGGTTTAGTCACATTAGAATAGTGAAATGTTGCGCAAGTGTGTGTGTACTTTGTTAATCAAATATTTCTTCGGATGGCATCATAAATTATTGTATAACTTCGTAGATTGTTATATATTCATATAACTGTATAATATCTTATTTTGTTGTAGAATCAAATATTGTCGCATGTTGTAAGATTTCTGGAGCAAATGGACTACAGTTAGTTATAGAATCAAATATCTTATTGGGGACTTATCCAAACATATCTTTTTTTTTTTTTCTTTCAACTCAAAATTATTTTTCACTATCGATATTTTTAAATATCTACAATAAATTCAAATTTTAAAAGTTTATAACTTTATTATTTCAAGTCATAATGAGATGATTTTTTTAATTATAATTTGTATAGAATTTCAAGAGAAATAAAATAAGATCCATGTTGATTTTTTTTATATGAACACATTTCAAGTTTTTATACCTTTTTTTTTTACTCTTAACAATTTTTTTAACCAAACACATATTCTCAACACATCTCAACTATAATCCAACACTCCGATTTCAAAACCTCTCCAAACGGGCTAGGCCCCAAGTCTAACTAAAATATTAAGAAATAGAAACAGAGGAAAAAAAAAATACTAGCCTTTTGGCATTAGATTATGAGCAGAAAATATAGTTGTTAAATTTATTTTTTTTATAACCTGGGGGTAGAGAATTAAAACTCTATAACATGGAACTAAAAGTAGAATTATCTTATATATATATATAATAGAAAATATAATAGTGAACTATGGTGCAATATTTTTGATGATTGATTATGGTGTGATTGAGAATAGAAAAACACACTCAATAAGTAAGGCCTACAAAAGAATTCATTGAAAAAAAGAAAGACTAGGAATACCATGTAGCAAGAAAAATCCAAGAAAACATAAAGTATCAATCACCATCGAAAAGAAAGAGAAAATGAAAATAAAAAAGAAAGGAAAGTCTATTGACCAGAGAAGAAAAAGAAGAAAAGCAGAGGAAGTCAAGATCCATATAAAACAACAAACTAATTGAACCATAAAGCTGAAACATTTTTTTTTTTAAAGCTCTCTCGATTATCAATGGCATCTCCTCGTTGTCCTTCTTTTTCTTCATCATCGGAGAAGCCGGAGAAGAGTAGAGAGAACTCAGAACTTCCTTCTGATCTCTTACTCTCCGAAGGTGGCTTTTCGAATGAATTTAGTAATCTGAATTACGACACCGGATTTCAAACTGCTCCTTCTTCTCCACCACATACTAGTGTTTCTGCAGATTCTTCACTACCAGCCAAAGAAAGTACCACTGATATATCTTCTCTTCCTTTGCCAAAGTTGTTACGACAGCCAATCCCTTCTCCGATTTTACTTCAAGGTACAGTAAAACCCTTAAGTTACTGGCTGTTGTGGTGTTTATATGTCGTATTTTTGGGATGAGTTTTACCCACATTTGGGATGAGGGTATTGGATTGTGAATTTGCTTACATCGTTAAATCACTGGGCTGTTGGATTTCTTTTCGTTGAGCTAACTCTCGGTGATAAGTTCTACTCAAGCGTGTTACACTCACTTCTATCCTTTTATATATTTATTTATTGTCAAGGGATATGATCTGTTATTTTCTGTTGTTGTGAAATTTTCAGGAAGAGATGCTGTACCGAGTCACCACTTGCTCAAAGTCAAGTCTTTCTCGTCCCTTTCGAAAGCTCCGATTGAGAAGTACTCCTCGGAGTTTGAAGCAGGGGGCTACAGATGGTGTGTTTCTTTTGATCCATTCAACCGTTTTGTCTTAGTAAATAAAGTGCGCAAATAGTGCTAATATTTGATTATTTTGAGAGAGAACATTTTGGGTGATTTGTTGATTATATATATGTGTGTGTGTATATATGTATATATGTTATCAATACCACCTATGGCAATGGCAGGAACTTGTCTATCTACCCAACTGGGGACAAGAGCAAAGATGGGGAAGGGCATATTTCTATATACTTGGAAATGGTGGATACAAGTTCTCTGCCGGCGGGTTGGGAAGTTAATGCAATTTTTAATTTCTTTCTATTCGATCAGTTTCGCGACGAGTATGTTGGCCCCCAAGGTAACTTGTTTCAAATCTTTAATATGAATGTGCAGTCAAACTTATTTTTAGGTATTATTTGAGCAAGTTTTAGCCTTTGGTTCCTTTTTATTTTGTGTAGGATATATATGGCATATATAAGACATACTGTGAGTATAAAGTTTACCACATCGCTAGGTAGCAAGGAGTGTTTATTACTTCTGTAACCCTCACAACTTGCGATATGCAGATGCGACGGTGCGGCGATTCCACTGCTTGAAGACACAATGGGGTATCGTAAAATTCATGGACCTCGAAACTTTTAACAATCCTCCCAATGGTTACCTTGTCAATGACACCTGCAGCTTTGGGGTCGAGGTTTTCATCGTCAAAACTACATCGAAAGCAGAGTGTTTATCATTGTTAAACAATCCTTCAACTTACAAGATTACTTGGAATATCCCCAGTGTCTCAAGAAGAAAATCTGATGAAATTGGATGCTTTATTGCCGGGGACTACAAATGGTATATTTGTGTTACTGACTAATGAGGAAGCACATCGGATGAAAAAGTCACTCTTTTTATATCTGTAAACGGATTTGGTATCGCGTAATTATATGATTTGGTCTACTTTCTCTTGTTTCAGGAGGGTTAGGTTCAATCCAAATGGATACCAAGCGGAACAAGGAAAGATAATTAGCAACAATGTCTTTGTTGCTTTGGTATTGGACTCCTTCCTTCCAGCCGGTAATAAACTATTTGTGCATTACACTTTCCGTGTGATGGACCAAAAGAAAGACAACCATGTTGAACGAAGTGGTGAGTGATATCGCAACTGTCAATTAAATGTGACGTTTTTTTCCGTAAGATATATCCCTATCGGTATTGCATGTTTTAACCGTGACATCTAGTCAAATTACATCAAAATAAATAAAAAATACATAGATGTATTCAAAATTGACAGCATGGCTCTGTTTCGGTACTTTTGTATACCCAAGTGTAGAATTCTGATAAATATTTTATCCGTTGAGCAATGAATTAATACACACTAACCAGGTATCGTTTATATAGTTATTTGTCCTTGTTATGATCACAAGAAATTTACAAGTCTCAGTTTTTGGGATTTGTTCTTTCTCAATTCCAGGTAGCAATCGAACGTCTTCTGCTTTTGGTTTCCGGGATTTCATGTCCCAAGCCAAGTTCAAAGATCCTGAAAATGGTTATCTGGTGGATGATGCTTGCATTATAGAGGCGGAGTTTGAAGTACTTGGCTTAGTTACAGTTGAGTAGTAAAATACTAGCTCCTTCAGTTTTCTTTTCGTTTATTTTCTCTGATTCCCGATCAAGTGTTGTTTACGATTGTTGTATGTATCACCGTCTTAACGCTTCAGTATATGACAAGTAAACATCTTCTAAAATTACTTTTTAGTTGTGAAAGCCTAATTGCGACTTTAGCTGTGAAATAGTTGCTACTTTACAGCTAAAATGCTATGGTAAGTCTTCGGAATTCTCTTATTACCATTTATCCTTTTTACCTTTTCCCTTCATAATCCCATGTGTTTTACGGTTCGTGTTAAAACGTTCTCTGAAAATTTTTACATGATTTTCAAGGGAGCCTCTTGATTCGATCTGTAAAACATGGCAATAAAATTTCAACACGATCTACAAAACATGAGAGATAAATGTGTTATTCACGTGAAGTAGGATGGAACGCAACATACCAATAAAGAAACCCTTTTAAATGCACCGTAAAATAGAAGTTAGAAATCGAAAGTTACAAGTCTATGATAAAACGACAGTACAACAACAAGAAAGTTGTTATTCCATGATCTGCAGTCCATCAATACGATTAGAATAAAGTAAACCATAAAAGAATAACTTACAATTCTAGTACACCAACAAATTACAAGGAATAAATGTTGTCTTTTGAACTAGAAAAGGATGGAATAAAAATTTTAACAAGAGAAGAGAAAAGGAAGTTTCGTCTCACGTTAAGCAAGAAAAGGAAAGGAGATGTGAAAAAACCTAACCCGAAGTCAAAATGATTCACATGTACATGCAAAATCAAGCATGTATATAAATACTGCACATATCAAGCATAAAAATCTAAATAAAATCAACCATAATCAAGCAATAATTGCGAAAGCTTTTAAATTTGTGCCATATCCCTAGTTCTTCGTAAATGGAAGACCAAGCTCTCCATGGCGAGTTGTTGAGGAGGATCACAGAGTTTCCAAACACCGCGTTCAATGAAGATGACGATCAAGATGAAATTGAATCCAACGAAAGTGAGGGTAAGCATATCGCATTGTCCATGAAACGACATCAATTTCTTTGGATGACACGTTGGGCCATAACATGATGCCTCAGAATAAGATTTTTATTGATCTAGCCTGCCAATGATTGAAGTCGTTTTGGTAACGTGGATTCATATTTGTTATTGTTCCTACTATTATTGTGCTTGTAGTGATATGTAGATTGTTCTTCTTTTCTTTTTCTTTTTCCAACTTGTTATTTCTTTTTTTATATAAAAACTGTCCATGTGTTAAAACTTGTATTTGACCCTAAACTAAAATAATGTATCAAAGTTAGTCCATCTGTAATGAAATTTATGGATGAAAAATGTTAATCTTGAGAAGTTGTATCAAATTAATTTCATGAACTAACTTTGGTATCTTTTTCAGTCCATAAAAAAAAATATAACTTAGTTAGTCTCCCTGTAGAATAATTTATATAAAATACTAAAGTATTAAATATCGGTAACTTAGAACCTGTTCTATATCTTTCTTTTCAAGTAGTTTTTTTTTTTTAATTTCTTTTTAAACAACAAAATGCGTTTTTGTTTTGGAAAACATATATGGTAATCATGTTTATGCTATATATATATATAATATATGTTCCCAACTTTTAAATTGATGGAAATTTCTTATTTGCCAACATTTGTTACACAACTTTTCTCAGAATTAGAAATTTCTTGTTTCTAAAATTGGGACCAGGATTGAGGTTGGGAGTCAAGATTAGACGAGAGGTCAAGACCAGGGGACGATTCTGAGGATAGGGTTGGGGTTAGGGTCAGGGCCTTTCCGAAACTAGTAATCATCAGAATATGCAATGACCTGATCAGAATATAAAAGATCCTTTTATTAAAGGACATAGAGTGAATTGGTGCCCCGGGGTACTGATCTCAGCCTGACCTTGACTTAGGCCTCCCTCAATCTTAACTATGTCCCAACCCCCTGTCTCGACCTCTACCTCAAATATCGGCCCCCAACCCTAATCCAAGCCTCATCCTAGCGCTCCATCCTAACAAAAAATTTTGTCTCCCTTATTTTAAAAACAAAAAAACAAGATTATCAAACATCTTTCTTTCTGTCTTTCTTTTTTTTTTTTTATTATTATTATTTACAATTTTTCACCTTATATATTTTTACGTTTTCTATTTGAGAATGACCAACTTTTGACCAGTTCTTTAGTTCATGGACTAAAGTTGGAGCAGCTTCGTATATTTAACGTTTTGCATCCATTTATTTAACAAAGTGACTAACTTTAGCATATTTTGTTAGTTGAGGGAATAAATTTGATACAAACATTTTAACACAAAAACCATTTCTAAAGAGAAATAATGTTTGTAACAAGGGACCTTTTGTAAATTTAACTCTAGTTGAAAAAAATAAAAAAATAAAAAAATAAAAAAATCAATCTTAATATAAGTACTAGTAATGTCTTGCTTGGTAGTTAATTTCTCATGTAACTTATATCATATAGCCTATCTTAGGTAAACATTGCATCTTTTCGTTAAAATTTTATAACATGAATAAGTATAGTTAAATCAAGGCATTAGTTTTCCTAATTAATTTGTGACCGAAACTTGGATGGAAATCAAGGTGAAACCATTCTTGTGCTGCCGCATGTTTCATCACAAAATTCTTACGAAAGTTCCGACAATGGAATAACTTGGACTCTTCCGAATTCTCTTTTACAATTATTGCTTCAACAACCACTTGACTTCCGTCGTCAACCAACTCTGCCGTTGCCGACAGCTTCCCGATCACTAGATGGCCCAATTTCAGCAGCTAGTGTACTCCAGCACGGTTCTGGACGTCCAACCTTTCATCGTACGTACTATATCTGAAAATTATCTAAGTTAATTTTGTCAAATGAAAGCTTGTTATAGGAGCAAATTTTAAGGTGATATGTTGTTGTGGATTTAGCTTTATGACTAGGAATGGGTGCTTGGCAAATATAGTTTAGGTGAAGCATAATTTCCCTCTCTTGACCAACATGACACGGACTTTAGTTTTATTTTTATATCATATTGGTCTAGCGTCAAATTTTTATGTCATGTTAGTATAACGGTCTTTAAATTTGTATAATTCAGGTACTTCTCCCTATTGTTAGACTAATATGGTATTAGAATAAGAGATTCTGCGATTGTAAGTTTGTAACTTTTTCACGTTGTGGGCCCTTATTGTCTGCTTTGTTAGGACCATATTAGGCATTTGCATTCTCCTTCTCTTCGATTGGTTGATGATGGACATTTGCATTTGCATACCACTACATGAATGCATTTAATATTTCTAAATCATACAAGCCTGGAATTTATATACCTGTTTCTTCATTTATGTTCTATGTGACACTTTCAGGAAGACGTGCAGTACCAAGTCACTACTTGCTCAAAATCGAATCTTTTCCTTCACTTTCAAAAGCTCCAATTGAGAGTTACAGTTCTGAGTTTGAAGCTGGAGGCTACAAATGGTGTTTCCTTTTTTACCTTCATTATAATTTTCTTGCATATGTAGTTTACTTAGAAAAATGATAGTAATAAGGTCATAGTTAATTGTGAAAAAAGCTTTAATGTTCTGTTTTCTTATTTTTTTTTTTTTTCACAAGAAACGGAAATTCTGTTAAAATTATAAATGAAATAAAAGAAAAATAATATTTCGAAATAAATGAAATTCTCATGACTATTTACTGGCAGGGAACTCTCTATATATCCAAATGGGGATAAGAAAAATGGAGGGCAAGATCACATTTCTGTGTTCTTGAGATTGTTGGACACTAATTCTCTCCCTGCTGGTTGGGAAGTTAATGCAATCTTTGCGTTCTTCGTTTTCGATCAGATTCGAGATGAGTACGTTACTGTGCAAGGTACTTTGTTTAAAATCTGTCACGACTCAATCCTTTTACTAAAACACTTTTTTAGCCCACCCTTTGGTTTGAGCTTATTTCCTTGTTTTTAAAAAAACAAACAAAATTACAAGCTCTCAATGTGATTATCAGTTAATTTATTTATTTAAATACCGTCGAAACCTTGTGCGAGGCGAGGATACACGTATATCCCTCTAAATCTATTGCTCTGTAGAAACTACGTACTATAAGAGCTTTTTTTTTTCTTTTTTTCTTTTTTTTTTTCTGGCATGATTTGTTTGAAGTATTTTCATAATGATTCTAGCCAATTTATTTTCAAATTTTACCTCTCAGAAATAAATTATTATGCAAGTCACATGCACATTCTTTAGTACTTCAGTAGTACATCTACAAATAAAACTTTTAAGTGCACGACATAGGATGAGGCTCGTTTGGGGGTTTTGAAGACCACATTTCCAAATATTTTTTTGCCTTTATCTTCAACTAAAAACTACTTTTTACTGTTTTAAAATGTTCAAATGTCTACAATAAATTCAAATTTTAAAAGTTATAACGTTATTGTTTCAAGTCCAAATGAGATTTTTTTAAATATAAATTGCATAAACTTTTGAGAGAAACGAAATAGTACTATCCATATTGATATTTTTTTTTAGAACATATTTCAAGTTTTTACACTTTTTTACTCCAACATTTTTTTTTCAACTAAACCCACATTTCCAAAACTCATCTCAACTCTAATCCAAATATCTCCAAAACTCCATCTTTTAATACATCCCGAAACGACCTTGAATATCATAATATTTCTTTTTTGGTTAATTGTCACTTTCCTGAGAAAATGCAGATGCAATAACAGCACTCCCGTTTTCATTCAATGAAGACTAAGTGGGGCATTCCCAAATTCATCGATCTCGAGACTTTTAATGATCGATCAAATGGATATCTTGTCGATGGGACGTGTACTTTTGGAGCAGAGGTTTTCGTCGTTAAAAACACTTTTAAAGGAGAGCGTTTATCGGCCATAGATGAGCCCGTTACTTGCACATATACTTGGAAGATCAACTCTTTTTCATCCATGACAAGTGAATACTATCGATCCGATGAGTTTGTTGGTGGAGACTACAAATGGTAATATAAATTTATTATTATTATTTTTTCCATTCCTGATTAATAATTTCAATTTGTCCAAGGATTTTCATTAAAATTTTAAACTTACTTTTACTTAGGCTAATGTTTTTGTGAATTTGTTTTTTTTTTTTTTTTTAATAATAGTGATAGGAATTATAGGTGTATTAAGACATCCTAATTAAATTATGAATTAAGTAAGAATATTATAGTAAACATAGTAATTCATTTTTCTGCTTTTATAATAGTTTTGAGATATCTTTTATATTTTTATTTTTTGGTTTCATAATTGGGTTTCATAAATTGAAATATTAAAGAATATAAGAAAACAACACAGGGTATAATTAAAAATACTAATTTAAGGATATTATGAACAGTAACTTAAAACAATTCTACATAAATAAGTTTGAAAATTTAAGGAAGGCAAAATAAGAAAGGAAGAGACAAGGAACGGATGTTTTAACAATTTTATGACATGCTTACTTATTAGGAGTAGGGAATGAAATTCAATCCATTGTTACTTACTCATTTTTTTCCTGGAATAAGAGTTAGAATAGTGGACCTCGCATCAATTTGGGATTGAGAAAATGAGATTGGCATTCCTTCCCTCCCTTCTGGATTGTGACTCCCAATCCTAATATTACATTAAATTAACATTTTATCCTTAGTTTACTTGCAAAATATTATATTAAAAATAATAACAACCTATATTAATTATTTTTATTAACTAGATATAATCTATTTTTATCAACTTAATATTATATAATTGTCCTAATTATTATTAACTTTCTTAAAATAAATAAAGAACTTATTTTATCATAATATAATAATATGTATCTATTTTATATATATATATATATATATATTATTTTACTTATTTTAATTCCTTTTTTTTTACTCTTTTTATTTTTTTTAGAAAAACAAATTACACATTTATATTTTATTACCTTAATATCATAATGATAATTTTACTTATAAATAAAAAAAAATCATTTTTTAATTTTTGAAACACAATAAATGAAGGGATATACAAGTAAATTTATAACAATTCATTTCGATTCTGGGTTCAAGTAAACAAATAAATGAGATTCGTAGTGACTCCGATTCTGAATCCTTTAACCAAGTAAATAACTTATTCGGATTCCGTATCTTCACTCCGAATCATGTTTACTCCGAATTCTATTCACTTCGATTCATGCCTACTGCGATTACGCGTAAGTAAACACACCCTTAGTGGAGCCATTCAACCGGCTCGAGGCTCTACAACCCTCCCCTGATCCCATGCTGGTTTCATCTTTGGCTATGAAAAAATTTAAGTTTATTCTTATTTATATTATTTGAATTTTAGGGTCATTTTCACTTTACCTGCTGAACTTTAAAAACTCTAATTTTGTCTCTCTAAACTTTGAATTTGTCTCATTTAACTCCTTTTAGAAAAATTGTGTTTAAAAACAAATGAAAAAAATAAGGGTGTTAGTCTTACTAAACACATTCTATAGGATTTCTATTAAACAAATGAAAAAATATCACATGATTGCATTTTAAATCACTTTTTTTTCATTTATTTTTAATTGAAATGCTAATAGAAAGGGGTTAAGTATAGGCAAATTCAAAATTTAGGAGATAAAGAGAGAGTTTCTTCTCACTTTTAAAATTCACAGGAAAAATAAAAATGAAATTCAAGCATATAGGGTGAAAATAATCCAAATATTTATACCGATCGGAGATATTAAACTATCATATATGTGTCATATTCAGTATCCATGCGTGTGTACGTTTTACTAATATATGTCTTTCATTATGATTTGAAAAAAATAACTACTAAAACATATTTTCTATAAATGTATGTCACTGAATTTATTTACCGTTCCAATACTTGTGTAATTTGATCTCTCTCAGGTGGATTTATATCTTCCCTAATGGGAGCGAGGAGGGTAAGGGGAACAGCCTTTCATTGCTTTTCGTGTTGGCTTCAACGCTTCCTCCCGACACTGAATTGTTAGTCACTTGTGTTTTGCGTGTAAGAAACCAAATTAGCGGCAAACACTTTGAGCGAAAAGGTCAGTTTCCTGTATTTTCTATTTAATTTTTAAAACTACTAGAAATCTCTATGTTTGACTAAGAATGACTAAGAAGAGCGATGAAGTTCTTATTTTTTTATTGATAAATATAATCAATTGATATGACAGTCATTTAAACATCTATCAATAAAAGAATTGCAACTCACATACCGCATAAATTGGTACTTAAAATTGAGGATTAGGGTTAATGTCCCTAATATTTTTTAAATTCTAAGCTACAAGATTTTCATCATATATTTGATTCAGTGCAGTTGTAATTTATGCCATAAAAAAGGGGTGCACACGTAAAATAACATTTTTTTTTTTCCGTAACGTTAATTTGCAATAAATAAATTACATTGGGGCAAAGGATTTTTTTATGAAAAAAGATTGTCACATGTCATAAATTCTTATATTGTTCTATGTATGTTTTACATGTAGGACCTATCTCATATATGTTTTTTTATTTGTTTTTTAAATTTGTAGTATATATACCCCTTTTTTTTTTTCAATTTAAATTTTGTTACACTCTGATAACCACATGACATGTGACTTCAGTTTTGGGCATTATTTTGTTTCTGATACAGCCAGCAAAAAGATCGCGACCCGCTGTATAGGTTTTCTTCAGTTCATGTCACTATCAAAATTCAAACACCCAGAAAATGGATATTTGCTGGGTGACACTTGCATCATTGAGGCTCAGTTTGAAGTAGTTGGATTAATCAAACGTGATTGATATGAATTCTCTAGTTGTACTCAATTACAATGGGCCTCTAAAAAGCCCTTCGTTAAAGTTGGAAATGCCTTAATTTAGTAGTGAAATGTTGCTTACAAATGGGTGTATGATGATAAATTGCATTCTTTTATTATGAAGATTGATTTACTGGTAGTTGAAAAGTATTTTTACTGGTTAATAGGCCATTACCAGATACACTTTTGTAGCCATACTTGTTTTTGGATAAAATGGGTGGAAAACTGTTTGGTTGCAAAGAAAACAAAACAAAAAACCGAGAAAAATAGAGTATTTGAGAAGTAAGAAATTTATTATTTTTAAGTTTTTATTTTCCCCCACTATGAAGTTTGCTAATAGATTTCCATGACAAATTAGCTCCAAGATACAATGAACCTAGAGGGGAAGTGATCGAACTCTCA
Source organism: Ficus erecta (assembly GCA_008635985.1). Classification (NCBI taxonomy): domain Eukaryota; kingdom Viridiplantae; phylum Streptophyta; class Magnoliopsida; order Rosales; family Moraceae; genus Ficus; species Ficus erecta. The sequence goes on along the minus strand of BKCH01000005.1, from coordinate 3,042,908 downwards.
GTGTAGGGGCATGATTGCAATTATTTTAATACAATTAAATTCCTCGCTGTATAAAAAGACCATTATGGGTCTTTGCTAGGGTTTTTTTTTTAATTTGTTTTAATGGCCTCCATTTAGGTTTCCCGTCCTCCTTTAAAGTAAGGAAGTCATAATTAAGAGGCATTTTAAGGAGAATTTAAGTCCAAGAAAATTCGGCTGTGTGGAGAACAACAAGAAACATCAAAAGGTCAAAAAAAATCGTAAACTTTTTTAGGAGGCTTGAGCGAAGATTGAAGATTAAATTGAAAGAGTCGGTAGATATGTTATTGCCAATAGGTATGAGCAATGATATTGTCCATGGTTATTTATGTAACAACTATTATGATTCATATCCTAAGATATAATGCATTGGGACGAGTTATTATGATATTTTGTTTTCGATAAAGGATTTTTCTATAATATTTCATACTATCAACGGTGTCTTATTTACATTTGTATATGGAATGTATGCAGTCAACAAATTCCATTTGACTACTATTAATGTAACCATGAATTTGACATACAAAGGGAATATATATGTATATCAAGAGATACAATTGCAAGGTAATAGTCTAAATTCATAATACGCATGTCAGTAAAACAAAAATAGGACTTTGTTCCTAAGAAGATTGTAATGGTCTCCAAGGTAGATACAATGATGTACATCCTAATAGTAGATATATAAATTGATTTGTTTAATATGTTTATTTAACTAATTAATCATTCACTTTAATAATCATTTACGTAATTGATCTTAATCTTAAAATGAATAATAACTCCATTTGTAAGAGTTTTTGGATATATTAAGGATAAAATCACAATAGCTTAAACTAAGCATACCGTATGTAAAAGGCATAACTTATAAATGGTGAGAGTATGACATATGGATATGTTTTCATAACTCTTCTTAGGAAAAGTTAATACTATCCTCTTTATGTGTTACAATAATTTGGAAAAAATACATGAGATCTCGATCATTTGATCGTGTTGTTGACCGAATGATATTCTATTTATTTGGATTTATAAACAGGCTTTTGGCAATAGTGAAATTATGGAACTTTAAGCAAAGATGATTGACAAGTAAACAGAACTTGCCTTAAGTAGGTTACAGATAACCTAAGGGGCCGTTTCATACAATGATTTGTGAACGAAAGTATATTAGTCTTTCATACTACATTATATAATTAAGTGTCTGTTTTTAGGTTTTTAGTGGAGTAGAAGCGAAATCAATAATTAAATGGATAAAATTGATTTGGAATTACTTTATCTATAATAATTATTGGAAATTGTATTATACATACCCAACAGATCCGTGTGCTAGCTCACAAATTCCATAAAATTGAAATAGGATGATTGGTATACAAAAGGTAGTATACAAGTCTACCACTTGGGGTGGACTTGAACACGTGTCACAGACTCTAGAAGTGACTGGGTGCCAAATTATCCCATCAAGGGGACAAGAGAAAATAACCTAAACAATCATATTTTTTTTTTAATCTATTGACCAACAAACATAAACTCCTCCATCTTGATCAACATGTTATAAATTTTAGTTTACTTTAATTTAATTTTATGTCATTTTGGCCTTCTTCGGCTAATCAATATTCTTGAAAACATGTTCATGCAATTTATAGAGACATGGCGGTTTCCAAAGATGCCTATACTCAGTTGTTCATCATCCGGAGGTTCAAAGTTTCTCTGTCGTACTTTAATTTGTGTACAATTATTTTTATTTTTATTTTTTTGTAATAATATTAGGTATTTTTTTTTTGGTAAATAGTTTTCTTAGATTAGTTACTCATCGGAGGAATAAGCAGAGTCTCGTATGAGCTTAAGTTTATGGTCTACAAAGTTTCAATATGTAATTTCTCCAAAAAAAAAAAAAAAAAAGTTTCAATATGTAATAAATGAGATTAGTTTTGTTATATATGTATGGATTGTTGATTGTATTTTTTTTATTTCATTATGGCCATGTATGATATTTACAAGATTCTAACTACTAATGTTTAAATTTGTAAACTAACAATTGTGTTCTAAGATGACATTACAGTTAAATTTTAAAACTTTATCATAGGAATTTTACAAAATTTTAATCGTATCTGTGTTGTAATCCTTGCAGAAAGAGACCTTCCACCAGGTCACTATTTGTTGAATATTGTTTACTTTAGTGAACTTTCTGAGAACCTAATTGAGGATTATTTCTCAAACGAATTTGAAGCAGGCGGCTACACATGGTTTGTTCTTCAGTGTTCTCTTTTTTGCAAAATCTCCTTTACACACACACACACAAACTTAAAAAAAAAAAAATTAAAAACTAAAAAACTAAAACTAAAACTGATACTATTTTTAATTTCTTTGTTTTCGATCAACTGCGTGTTTGGAAATAACAGATTACTCCAACACTCTCCCCATCGGTTGGGAAATTAATGCTATTTTTAATTTCTTTGTTTCGATCAACTTCGGGACAAGTATGTCTGCCTCCAAGGTATTCAAATTTTTTTTTTTTTTTTTTCATGTTCTACTTATTTCTTTCGTCGTTTCTTATGTAGGTCAATACGTTTCATACCTTTTATAGCCTTCTAATGATATGAAAAGATGCCATTCTCATTTACATACATACATACATATATATATATATATATATATATATATAAGATGTCATTCTCTCTTTCGGAGTATTTTTACTTTGTTGTTCATGGTAAATCCCTTGGTCCATGAGCAGATTTTGAAATTCAAATATAAAAATTATATCTTTTTTTTTTTAATTTTTTTCCTACTCTCACAGATGCAAGAGAAAGGCGTTTCCATTCGATGAAGACGGAATGGGGTGTTGCCAAATTCATTGATCAGAAAACATTTACGAATCCATCCAATGGATTTCTTCTCAATGACAAGTACACTTTTGGGATAGAACTGTTCATCATTCAAAACACAATCAAAGTGAGCGTTTAACGGTGCCAGAAGAGCAAGATGAATTCACTTCCAAATTTAAGTGGAAGTTCGAAAATGTTTTTTCGACAAAAAGTGATAACAAATTGTTGGAGTCGAATTTTTTGTTTGTAGAGACTGCTGTTGGTATGTAGGAATCGTAACTCGCATAGCAGGATACAATAATTTTTATTTCATTTTAATTGCTACTAATTTTATTTTTAATTTATTAAATATTATTTTGTTGCAGGAGGATTTTGATGAACCCTAATGGCTTCAAGTCCAGAGGGGGAAACAATACTGCGGTTATTTCTCTTCAATTGGACACTTCAACTCTTCCTCCTGAAACTGAATTTCTGGTGAATTACACTTTACGTGTCATTAACCAAACCAAAATTGAGAGAGAATACGAAGTCGATGCTGAGAACTCTTATTTTATTTTTTTAATTTTCCCCCCTCTCAATAAACTTTTTTTTTTAATTTTAATTATAAGAACTTTGCATTTTCTCATTTTGCCCCCACTACAATTTACTATTATTATATAGCTTTTCAAAAACTTTGCATTATGTAGCTTCTTCTTTTAATGTTCGTCCCTACTAAAACAATTGGTTGGCGCCGTCGTTGATGAATCTTATAAGACTTTTGCGTTTTTTTCTTCTTTCCTAGGTAGCGCTGAATTCATGTCAAGTAATATCTCTGATCGTGGCATAGAAAGAAAAAAGTTTTTCTCATATAGGACATCACATTTCAGTCGTTAGATTCAAAGATCCAAAATGGGTTATCTGGTGGACGACGCTTGCGTTATTGAAGCAGAGGTGCATGTGCTTGCATTTAAGGGTCCTAATGTTATCGTATATGAGGATTAATACTACATTCAAAGTGGACAGATATTTTAAATTAGTTAGGCTTAAATTTTCTTTAAGTTTTGTTTTTAATTTGAAACATATGCCGATTAATTTCTTCTATAATTTGTTTTTTCTTATTGTTAAACGAATTCCTTTGATTTTCTACATATGGAGATGAAAAGAGATATTTTATATATATGTTACACTGTTACATGTGTCTTTTATATCATCCCAATCTACTTCTCAAACAAGTTTTCAAAACTACCCAATTATTTATTATCATGAAGGGGGTTTGCACACCCTCTGTCTACTCTCCCCAAGTTCTTTTTAAGCCACTCAACGATGGAATTCTAAATTTTTGTTATTACTTGCACTATTATAGATTCTATACTGAACAACGTATTTTGGGCGCAGTTTTTTTTTTAAAGTATAATATTAAATAATAAAAATGATAGAAAAATTATAGCAAATAGCATATTTTATAGGGACCTTTGAATTTTATAACATGTTTTTCGAAATATGATAAATTGAAGCATATATTTCTGATAAATCCTTATATTTCCTTATATTTCTAAAAAAAATTTAGATTTACTGTTAATTTTTAATCACAAATTTACGCGCATAGTTTCATGTAAAAAGAGATAAGAGAAGGACGACGTGTTGTTTTGATGTTAAGTGATTATAATCTGATTATATATTATTTGTTACTATGTTTAAAATTTTACGCTACAACTTACTGTTGCTCTTTTTCAAAATATTATTTTACTCTTTCCCCCTTTTTGCTGACTTTTGAAAATTTTCAGAAATTATGGAATGGTATCATACTTGTATAGATTTATAAAGAAGTTTTTGCCAATAAAATTATGGAACTTTAAGATGAGATAATTGACAAGTAAAACAGAACTCATATTATGTCGATTATGGATAACCTATGTTCCATTTGTTGATGTGTCGTGGGCAAAGGTATATTGATCTTTCATATATAAGACGGTATATAATTAAAAGTGTTGCTTTGGGCTTCTAATGTGGCAGCACCGAGATTAATAATTGAATGGATATATATTTTTGAATTAATTAACTCATCAGAGAGACTAGGCACGAAGCAGTCCCATCAGGACTATAGGGCGTATATCCTAAGTTTAGTGGAAGGAAAGTTACCCAATGAACCACTTATTTTCCACTCATGCACCAACGTCATGACACACCATTTTCCCCTATATACCATGTTGGCCAAGATGCACTGGATTTTGCATGCGGCACCGGTGGAGCGAGCTCCAGGACCGGCTCCAAGCAGTTTGGGGCCTTAAGCAAAATTTTAAAAGGGGCCTTTTATTTAAATTTTTTTTTTTTTTGATATTAATAGATATTAAAAGCTTTATTAAAAATTTAGTTAAATCCATTAATACCTTTTTTTTTTCTTTGGAATTATTCACCCCTCCTTAAAGAAAATAGAAAATCAAGAGCTCCTTTTTTGATTGGGTAAACTGTCTATTCACCTATTTAACCTTTTTCAATGGTTAAATAGATCTAGTAAATACATGCTTGTAAAACGGATCATAAACATTAAAATGTTTATATGACTGAAAGCTTTGGACGATGCGATTCAATAAAATTAGAACATCTTATATTTAGCATTTAAGCATTTAATATCAATAAATAGAATGAGAGCTTAAAAAAAAAAACCGTTCTTTTTTTTAATCTAAAAGAGTCATTTTGAATTGAATGAAAGCATTTCATGTATAATAATTTTTTAAAAAATACATCATTGGTAGTGAAAGAATAAAAAGCAGAAACAAAAAATTCTTTCACAATTTATCTCTCCACTAAAGAAGGCGTTTTCAGGAATATATTTTAGACTTAATTCTTCAAAATTTTAGTAATTAGTTTAGTTAAAATATTGCTTAAAACAATTCTCAAGATAATATTACTTAGGGGTCTTAATTGGGGGCTTAAGCTCCTAAGTTGGCTAAGGCAAGAACCGGCTTTGGGGCCCTCCTCTACTTCCTCTTGCTGACAGTGTTGAACCTTTTCCAGCAGGAGATCACACCTTGGCATTGTCATCAGAATTGCGCCGTAAATCACGGGATCAATGGAAGTTTGCGTGCCGGAGTTTGTGTTAGGAGCTCTTGTCTGAGGTTGTACCAATAAGTTAGTTGCCGGCTGCAATCGTCTGTTGGTGGCTATGATCGTTTGTGCAGGATGTGATCGTCTTTCGATCGATCAGAATGTTCTATCGATTGTAGATTTTTTTTAAGAGTTTTGTACATGCTCAATTTATAGGATCGTCGGGGAATTCGAGAAATTTTCCCATCATTCGGATCTTGGCTTTTGTCCTCCTCACGCGCTTTGTTAGATTATACTCATAGAATCGGTTTTAATAAGGTTTTGTCTCTTGTACTACATGGTTATTTTAACCTTTGATATTGGTATTTGTATGCTGTTTTATCTTAAATTATAATTTTCATTTTACAAAAAGTTTTATAAGTAGAACTTCATAACAATTTTATTTTTATAAGTGGTTTCTATCATCATTGGAGTTTTGGATTAGTGTTGTAAATGGGATAAGCAGCATTTGAAATTAAACATGTAAATCCAGATTAGTTATCTAATCTATAATAGTGCAACAGGACTATAGAAAAAAGAAAATTTTCCTCAAGTATAATAAAAAAAAGGATATTGGATTAGTACGTTCCCTACTATATATATAAATATATCGGTGCAGATTTAATAAAATGAGAAATACTAATAGAGAAGTACCCTGTGATACAATAATTGAATTTTTTATTTTAGAAAAAAAAATTGCAATTATTATTTGATCATTTGAAGATAATAAAAGTGCACACAGCTATTTATGAATACGTGTTTATAGGATTCTCTCACTACTCTGTCTATATCTGTTCATAAGGAAATTGGTATTTATAGTGTGGTTTGCAGGTAACTTGTTGGTAATTTTATAAATGACTCCACTACAAGATATATATAGAGTATTTCAAGTTTTTTTTTTTTTTTAAATGATGTTTATTGAAGATTTTTTTTATTATGTTAAAAAAGGTATTTATAGGAATTTTATTATGATATCCGTAGTTGTTATGAAGAATGTACATAATTGTACTTTTTGAATTTCGAATTTTCTGTAATTATTAGTTTGTTTTCTAGTTTAGATTTTCAATTTAATTTGATTTGTAAAATCATTGATTGTAGCAAAGTATCCTAGGTTAGGCAAGTTTAAATTTTGTAAAAGTATCTAGATTAGGACAGTTTGAATTTTATAATTTGTATATAGACATTTGATCTTATCAATGAAAATCCTATACCATTGTTTCCGAAATTCTATAGTTGTTATTTTTATCCAATAAGTTGAAATCTCTTTTAAAAATTTAACTGGGATAGCCGAAGTTATAACCTATATATATATATATATATATATATATATATGTATAAATACATTCAAAGATATAATCATCTATCTATATCAATCAATCAACAATATCATCCAATAACCTCTTAAAGCACGAATGAACTCTACACTTTCCAATAATGCATTTATTTATTCTTCAATTTGCTGTATCGTTCAGCCTTGTTGGCTATTCAAATATCTTGAACACAGGTTGAAGCAAGAGACGTTGAAATATTCTCATCATCCGGGTTTAACCAGATTGCCACCTAAAAGGTTAATAGTTTATACGTTATACTTTGATTTGGGTACAATTATTTATTTATATATTCTTTTGTGAGAAGATTCTATATTATTCCCATTCAATTTACGTTTAAAAAAATGTTATACGTTTCCTTAGTAGGGGCACTTTGACTATTTAAATCTTTTTCACTATCGGAAAAAAGCTCAAGGGTTATTTATGTTATTATTGTTTTTTGTTTTTTTTTTTTGCTTGAAATTTATATTATTATTGTTGTTGTTGTTGTTATTGCCTTTGTCAGTACTCTAGGATCCAATGTTATCAACTAAATTCCTATATGGGTTTTTCTTTTCCTCGACGTTTCTTAGTTTTCTTTTTTTAGTTGTGTGGTGTATTGGTGTGTGTGTGTATATGCGCGTGCAATCTCTTATTATTTATTATCATTTTAACTGTAGATCCAATAATATCTACTAGTGGTTTCGATATTCTAAACTATATTCGCTTTTTTTTTTTTTTTTGCTCTTTCATGTTATCCCATGTCTTCTTAGTTTTTCTTCAATTAGTTTTTGTCTTTTTTTTTTCTTTTTTGGGAAATTGTTTTTTCTTCAATTAGTTGTGTATCGAAGGAATAAGCGCAGTCTCGTGTGGGCTACGTTTACAAGGTCTACAAAATTTCAATATGTAACAAATGAGATTCATATTGTCTTATGGATTGTTGATTGTATTTTTTTTTTTAATTTCTTTATGGTCTTGTATGATATACATTTACAAGGGTCTAATTTCTAATTTTTTTTTAAAGTTAAATTTGTAAACTAACAATCTTTGTGTTCAATAACTATTAAGATGACATTACAGATACAAATTAAAAAAATTTCATAGGAATTTTACATAATTTTAATCGTATTTGTGTTGTTATCCTTGCAGAAAGAGATCTTCCACCAAGTCACTATTTGTTGAACATTGATTACTTTAGTGAACTTTCAGAAAATCTGATCGAGGGTTATTTCTCAAATGAATTTGAAGCAGGCGGCTACAAATGGTTTGTTCTTTGGTCCTCTCTTCTTTGCAAATTTTCTTTATATCTACAATTACTTAAAACAAAAAACAAAACACAAACAAAACAAAAATCTGATATACTATTTTGATGTGCAGGAGACTTGTTATATACCCAAAGGGGACGTAGATAATGGAGGAAAAGGTTATATTTCTGCGTATTTGGAAGTAACAGATTATTCAAACAATCTCCCCACCGGTTGGGAAATTAATGCTATTTTTAATTTCTTTGTTTTCGATCAACTTCGGGACAAGTATGTCTGCCTCCAAGGTATTCAAAAGATTTATGTTTTTTTTTTTTTTTTAATTTATACTTATTCTCTAATCGTTTCTTATGTAAATCAATTGGTTTAATACCTTGTATAGCCTTCTAACGATATGAAAAGATGCCATTCTCATTTAAATATATATATATATATATACTAAATCCATTATGAAATTCAAATATAAATATATATAATATATATATATATATATATTTTCTACTCTCACAGATGCAAGAGAAAGGCGTTTCCATTCGATGAAGACGGAATGGGGTGTTGCCAAATTCATTGACCAGAAAACATTCAAGAATCCTTCCAACGGATTTCTTCTCAATGACAAGTGCACTTTTGGGGCAGAGGTGTTCACCATTCGAAACACAATCAAAGGGGAGCGTCTAAAAGTGCTAGAAAGAACGATGAATTCACTTGCGAATTTAAGTGGAAGTTCGAAAATGTTTTCTCGACGAAAGTGATAACAAATGGTTGCAGTCGGACTTTTTCCTTTGTGGAGACTGCCGTTGGTATGTAGGAATCGCAAATCAAATAATTTCATTTCATTTTAATTTGTATTATTTTTATTTTCGTTTTATTTAGTTTTTAGTAATTAATATTTTCTTGTAGGAGCATTTTGATGAACCCTAATGGCTTCATGTCCGGAGAGGGAAGCAATATTGCGGTTTTTGTCTTCAATTGGACGCTTCATCTCTTCCATCCGATACTGAATTTCTAGTGAATTACACTTTCCGTCTCATTAACCAAACCAAATTGAGAAAGGACTATGAATCCGATGGTGAGAACTCTCATTTCATTTTCTTTTATTTTCACGCAAAAATATGAAGAATATTTGAAGCACAGGGACGGAGCCACTCCATCACCTAGTCGGACTTTCCACTCCCAATAAACCTTTTTTTTTTTTAATAAATTTTTAAAACTTTATATTTTTCTTATTTTTCCCCACCAAAATTTATTATTGTTTTATAATTCTTAAAAAAAAAAAAACTTTATCATTTAATGTTTGTTCTCACTAAATAAAAGACTGAGTTTTTTTGCGTTCTTTTTTTTTCCCCTCTTCCCCAGGTAGCAGTGAGTTTATGTCAAGTAATATATGTGATCGTGCCACAGAAGAAGATAGTGTTTCTCACATAGAGCATCTCATTTCGCTCATAAATTCAAAGATCCAAAAAATGGGTTTTCTGGTGGACGACACTTGCGTTATAGAAGTAAAGGTGGGTGTGCTTGCAATTAAGGGTCCAATCCGCCCTAATGTTATCCGATATGAAGTTGACAGATATTTAAATTAGTTAGGCTTAAATTTTCCTTATATATACATTTTTTTAAGCATGTGCCGATTTAATTTCTTCTATGATTTTTTTCCTATTGCTAAACGGATTCCTTTGATTTTCTACATATGGAGATTAGTAGAGATATTATATATAGAGTAATTAGGCTAAATAGTTTCTGAACTCTTTCAAAGGTGACGATTTGGTTCCTATTCTTTTTTTATTTTTTTTTAAGCCAAGATGACCCTAAACCTTTTTTTTTTTTGGCCATTATGGTCATTTTCGACCAAATCCGTTAACTTGTGAGGGCATTTTAGTAATCTAATAGTAATAATTTAACAAAAATAAAAAAATATAAATAAATAAAAGCTTCCTCTCATTTCTCTCTTTCCCTTCTCTTTCTTTCATTTCTCAAAACCCAGTTTTTTTTTTGGGGGGGGGGGGGGGGGGAATCAGATCGGAAGGAAAGAGGGGCAGAGGGGTATCGGCATCGTAGTGGAGGGAGGGGCCCAAAAACCCAGATCGTGAATTGGGGAGGGGGGGGAGGGGGGGCAAACAGAGGCAGGAGGGGGAGACCCAGACGCAGGGTGGGGGGCGAACGACCCAATCGCGGGGTGGGGGGCCGAATGGAGGTGGGAGGGGGGGGACCCAATAGTGGGGGTGGGGGGCAAACGACAGCGGAGGGGGGTTGAGGGTAAGGGAAAACGGCTCACCCCAGTCACGGGGTGAGGGCTGAACGGAGGCGGGAGGGGGGGGACCCAATAGCGAGGTGGGGGAAAATAGTAGCGGGAGAGGGTTGAGGGTAGGGGAAAACGACTGCGGGAGGGGGGCGGCGAAACCGAGAGGGGGAGTGAGGGGCAACCCAGTCAGGATTGGGGGGGGGGGGGGGGAAGAGAGAGAGGGAGGGATGGTGGGTGAAAACAGGGAGAGAGAGAGAGGAAAGGGGGAAGGAGAGAGAGAGGAGGGTATCTTAGTCATTTTAGTATAAAAATTAACCATTGCAGTAAAATTCTATTAGAAATTTAACGAATGTAAACGGAAAAAATCAAGTGTCATCTTTTAAAGAATTCAGCATTTAGGTCAATTATTAAAAATAATAATAATAAATCATTTTACTAAAAGAAAAAAAGAAATTTTAGCAAAAAAACAAAAATTTATATGAAAAAAAAAATTTGTTGGTTCTCAAAAAAAGCGTTTATAATTGGCCAAACACGGTTCGAGCTCACGATCTGTGGACTGAAAACCGAGGGAAAACGAGAGAGAGAGAGAGAGAGAGAGAGAGAGAGAGAGAGAGAGAGGGGCCTATGGAGGAGGAGGAGCACGAGGTCTACGGTGGAGAGATCCCCGACGTCGGCGAGATGGACGGCGACATGGATGCTTACCATGGTGACGTCGACATGTCCGCCGCCGGCGACGACGCCGTCAAGGTCATCTCTCTTTCATTCTTTTTTTGTTCTTGAAAGCGAAAGAGAAAACCCTAGGTTTCCTCAAAAGGTACCGAATTCGAAACCCTAGGATGCTGAACTGAACTCGCCTGTGGTGTTTCTGTTTCGCAGGAGTTGGACGAGATGAAGAAACGCCTGAAAGAGATGGAGGAGGAGGCCGCCGCTCTCCGCGAGATGCAGGCCAAGGTCGAGAAGGAGATGGGCGCTGTTCAAGGTCTCCTTTCTTTAGTCTCTGTTTTTCTTTTTTCTTTTTCTTTTTAATAAAAAAAAAATGTTTTTTTTCCCCCTAAAATTGAGATTTGAGATCTGCTGTGGTGCTTTTTTTTATGTATGGATTCGCTTGTTTGTTCTTGGCGTTGCTTGTTGAAAACTGTAATGTTCAAATTATCAAGATTTTTGATGCATTAGTCTGCTTGTTCTTTGATTTCATGGAAGTTCTGATCATGCTGTTAATATACTCGTTAGTAGTTGCCTCACCTAATGCTGTATTAAACACTGTTCTTTATTGTAGTTCTTAACTAGCATCTTCTTGTCGTAGTTTCTCATTTGTCGATTATTTATTTGTTTATTTAATCTTGGGGTGGGGGGATCTGAACTCTTTACCTTCTGGTTTTGAAATCACAATTCGTGAGAGTCTTAATCCAGTCCGTAAATATTGAATTCCATGGGAAAGCAAATGAGGTGGTGTGATATCTTGATAGTGGTCAAAGAATTTTGGGTGTGAATGTGATTTTTGTGGGTGCAATGGATGACTCGAATAGGTGAGTGATTTAGAGAATTGGTTAATGGGATAAGAGAATAACGTGGTAAAATATTGGAAAGCAAATGACGAGGTGTGATATTTTTAATAGTGGCTGAAGAATGGGAATTGTGGGAAATATAAGAGGAAGACTTGGAGAGTGGGGTTGGTGAGAGATTATTAAAGAAAAGATATATTGATCATGTTTTTGATATACTCATTAGTAATTGCCTTTGCTAATGCTGTATTAAACACTGTTCTTTATTTTAGTTCTTAACTAGCATCTTGTAGTTGTAGTTTCTTGTTTGTCGATTTTTTTTGAGATCCGAACTCTTCACTTTATGATTGTGAAATTACTGCTAGGCTATGCCTGGAATTTGATCACATTTGGGTGGTTTTTTGTTGCTACTTCTGAAGTTTTTCCTGCATGAAATTTCTTTCAAACTGCTCCGGAACTAAATAACATGGTTGTTTCTGTTTTCCCCAAACCAAGTTTGCTCAACAGAAAAAAGTGAATCACTATCATGAATCATTTGCTCCTTTGTTGGAATTGTCTACAGATCCTGCTAGTGCTGCCGCTTCTCAAGCAAACAAGGAGGAAGTAGATTCACGATCTGCCTTTGTTGGCAATGTGAGTAGCATCATATTGTTTAAATATTACTCTGCTATTGAAAATAAATAAAGGTGTTCTATCGTTGGCAACTTGACTTGTTGTATTGTAATTGGTAAGCTATAGCATATTTGATGGTATATTCATGGAGTTTCAAGATTCGAATACTTGTAACCTCGCACTTTTCTTTGCTTGGGTGGAGTGCAAGTCGTTCTGGAATTTAGTAATTATGTTATGGATTAATCTTGGTTTATATTAGTGACTTAGGAATCGGAGAAATTGTGTTAAACTTAAACCTTCAGTTGAATACAGTTCTTACAATCGTAGTCTGACTTATCTAAGAAATAAGTGTGTTGGAAAGAAAATTTAGCTAGATTGGACAACACAAATCAGTCTAGAATTTTCAATTATGTTGGGGTGTAGCAATTTCCTTAAAAAGTAAAGAGTTAAATATAACCGTCCTATCCACTTTTGTTCTTTTTGACCCCACGTTTTGTTTATTTTCGTCACTACAATATTATTGACAAAAAATTTTTAGAAACTTAGAATTGGTGGTTTTTGTTTTTACAGTCGTCTGGATGTGATACTTCTAAAAATCACAATCATGGTTTGACTTAACGTCTTACTATGATCGCAGGGTCAGTATTACTCATGAAGCTGTCTGTATAAGCGGTGGGACTTTACTATAGTTTGAGGGTGTGCCAAAGTCATTATGATGTCAATTAGGCTTGTATTTGTTTTTGGGGTGGGTGAAAAAAAAGACTCATGCATGTTTGAAATTAAAAAAGAGGAAGGAAAAAAAAAAAAAAAAAAAGGAAAAATGAAAAGAAGTGAAAATTTGAAATATGACAAAAGATTTCTCAGAAATGTTCCAAAACAAAAAAAAAAAGAAAAAGTATAAAGAACAAAAGGAAAAGAAGAAAACAAAAAAGAAAGAAAGCATGAAAAGAAAAAAAGGAAAGAAAGGAAAGAAAGAAAAATAAAATGTGTCTATGTTACGGTGTGGTAGACCGAACATCTTATTTAGAAAGAAAGTGGGGTGAAAGTATGTGAATTCTTGTTCAAATATGTTCTTGGAGGAAAACTGGGATGATGGATGGAAGAAGTAGAATGTAACTTAAGATGCTTTGTCAGCCATGCGAGGAGGGCAAGAAAGCATATTTTGGATAGCAAGGTGGCAAATTAAGCGCATGCAGTAGTAGTTACGGATCGTCTCTGCTGCTGACAAGGGTGGTCATTCCTCAAGGGTGTGTGCCTGTTTAGCACAGATGTTGCGATGGGTACATTTTGCGGCTTTCCTGATTTTAACACTCTTCTTTGTCTGTTGTCTATCACCTAATGGTTTTCAGGCTTTTTTGTTTTAATTTTTTTTTTCTCCCACTTGGTAATTTTGATTGGATTTTGCGGGCATTTTTGTTGGAGATTTTGCTAAGACCGCCTTCTACTTATTGGAGCCTCTCACTAATATCTTTATTTAATCTTTTTAAGATCATATTTAATCTAGAATCATTTGGAATATTTGGTTACTCTGCTGTGTGTGTGATAACGGTAAGAGTGAATGACAATTAGTGGGAGAAAAGCAGAGGACTCAGTCCAAAAATCACAAGAGAATGAATTGTTTTAGGGTTGATCGTTTGATGTTAAAAAAATGAATGTCATGATTCATAAAGGCTTCTGTGCTGCTAGATAATAGGATGTTTACCTGCCGTTGATATTTGTGGGCGGGGACAGGGATTTTTCAAATGAATTAGGACTGTTTTGACTAGTATCATTTCGTAATGAGAACAACGTAAAGCAACAGCAATAAACTATATTCCTCTCTTTTTTCAACAGCTATCATATGTTATCTCTTTGGGGTAGATGTGATGTGCCTAAATGTCCCATATTAATTAATAAGAGGATCAATTCAGTTTGAAAATATTTACGGGTATCTCCTAGCTTAGTGAAAACATTGGAAGTGGCTTCTGGTTGATCTTGAAAATATTTCACAGCCTATGGCGCTTAGGGTCAGGGGGTCTTTTATTGACTTTGCTTTGGTTTCATACACATGGGGTTGGATCGTGTTTTGCAGGTTGATTATGCATGCACGCCAGAAGAAGTGCAGCAACATTTCCAATCATGCGGTACTGTTAATCGAGTGACTATACTGACAGATAAATTTGGCCAACCGAAGGGTTTTGCATATGTGGAATTCGTAGAAACAGAAGCTGTTCAAGAGGCTCTCCTTCTGAATGAATCCGAGCTCCATGGCCGGCAATTGAAGGTAGTTTGTATTTCTTTTCTCTAGAAATTTTTTTTTTCTTTTTCTCCAGGAAGAAGAAAAAACATTATATATCGTGTGCCAAACTCTGAGTGCGATTTCTTTTCTTTTGGGTTCGTTGTGGTGTGGTTGTAAATATGCATACTCCAGGTAATGCCAAAAAGGACCAATGTTCCTGGGATGAAGCCGTACCGTGCTAGACGTTTCAATCCGTATACGGGTTACCGCGTCAGGAGGCCATATATTCCACCGTATGCCTATTCTCCTTATGGTTTTGGGTAAGTTTCTTCCATCTCACCTCCATCGCCATTGGCATGTAGAAGATAAACGTGATTGTTGACTTCCTCCTCTGAACTCGCTGCAGGAAGGTTCCCCGGTTCAGAAGACCCGCACGATACATGCCCTACTACTAGAATGTCGTTTCATCCTACGGCATAATATACATCAGGTGGATGCATTCAGGATAGTTTGCAGCAAGAATGCTAGCATATGCGTTTAGTAAAATTGATGCATTGCCTGCTTTAAGAAGATATTTATTCTATTTCCAAGGATACTTTTCAAGAGTTACAAAGACTGATATTCTGACGTTACATTTTTCATATTGCTGTGGTACGATGCGCTTGTAGCTATGAATCGAATTTATAGAGACATTGAATTATGGTTGTGGTTTATGCCCTTGTAGCTTAGCTAATATAGTTTCTTGGTAGCGACTAAATTCTTGCAACTACCTTTTTTTTTTAGTTGAGGAAATTCCTAGCATGGGTTTTCTTAGGGAGAACGTGAATACAAGGGCCTGTTTAGCCATGTTTTCTGTCTTCGGTTTTCAAAACTTTGTTTCAAAAACAAATCTCACATGTTCTTAAAAAACATGAAGATGTTTGACATTTGTTTTCTGAAAATATGTTCGTAAAAATGAAAATAGAACAAACATGTTTGGATTGAGGGTTTATTTATATATTGTACATTTAATTCGTTTCTTTTCTTACCAAGTCTTTTCTTTTCTACCAAATTTTAACTTTTTCTTTTTTCCTTACCTCCAATTTTTCAACTCAAATACTTTTGTATTAAAGCCAAAATTTCACAACTATCCTTTCAATTACTTTACGTTTAAAACCCCCGGAAAAAAAATATCAAATTTCCTTTTCGATTTGTTTCACTAAAATTTTCAATCTTTTTATTTTTTGGTTTTAAAATACAAAGAACCACCACCTTAAAGCGTTGATTTTCTCCTCACGTCCCACTTTTTGTCTTCGACTGCCAAACAAATCCTAAAAAAATAGGTCCAAAAACTCTTAGAAATCGATTGTATGCCTCCATCCACACGCCACCATCGCTTCTCGCTGCACTGCCCCGCGGCCACCTCCTTTAGGCCCTGCTGCCTCCACCCACTGACGACACCACCCACACCATTGAACTCGGGAATTTTCCTCCTTTCGTGGTTGTATAATTATTCTTGTACTTTAAAATTAATTTTATAGTAATCTTTTTTTTTTTTTTTCCTTAAACCAATATAATCATGGCTTTTCAACAGTATGTTAAGCCCCCGCAACTATACGATGATCCTCTATTATAAACCTCATGCATGCTTGTTATCTAATAAACAACCTCGTTATGATAAAATTATATTCCAAACTTTACCTGAATATGATGGTAGCTTAGACCACAATGTCTTACTTGATTGGTTAAGTAAAGCTTGAGAACCTTTTTCAAGCATTATAATGATATGGATGATTTTCAACGATTGCGTTGGCGCACACAAAATCAGGAAGGTCTATTAAAATTTTTTGAAAAGAGTTCATGTACGAGAAATAAATTACACTTCTTATTTTTTTAATTTTATTTGGTTTCAAGATAAACCTTGCAAACTTGTCATAGATGAGGGGATACGTGGTATTTGAAAATTTTTCCAACTAATTCAAACTTCAAATTGGGCTTTGCCCAAGACTGTTTTTGGCAAATTAAGTTGGTAATGTTTTTCTTAAGTTACCTAAAGATGCTTACCCCCTTTTGCATTCGGTCCCTATATGAGGGGCATTTTTACTGTTAAGTATCATACATATTTGTTTAGGACTTTCTCAGTTTGATGAAAATGCGACGACGTACAATATTTGATGGGAATCGATATGTTTTTGGATAATATCAATATGTTTTGGAAACATCATATCCGATTAAAGTGATGAAATGCGTATCAACTTCAACTTCGACATGTTCCTTGTAAATCCCGAACTTGATTCGGATGATGAATCGAGTGTTACTATTTCTTGGGGCTGCTCTCACTGCTTCACTCATGGTAGTGAAATCTCCAGACTTGTCATGTGCCACTTCTATATTAAACTTTGTTGTTCTAGTTGAAAACATGTTGACCAGAATATTGCAAAAGACTATTGATTACGCTCATATTGTGTCTGGATAAAGCAGTCAATTGTAATATAATGAAGACGGTCGATCCCACAAGGAAGTGACAAAGACACAAACAAAATAAATTATTAGAAATAAATGTTTTAAAGAAATAAGCAATATAAAATAAAGAGTAAATATTTTTGGATTTTTGAAACAACTAAATAATTAATTAATTAAAAGAAAGAAAAAGATTGAGAAACTTTGAAAGCCTTTTTTCAACACCAAATTTCTAATCTCAACTCAATTACAAATTTCACATCTCAAAACTGTAATCGGAAAATATGAATTTGAAGCACAAGTGTTAATAAAAAAAAGTATTTGATTTAATTAATCTACTCTCGTTAAAACAAGCACAATTATTTCTATAAGTTATCCTAAAACGACAAAATACCACCGGCAGAATACAGTAAATGATATTCTTACAAAATAATTAAAAGAAACCACCTGTCACTAGTGATTGTGTGCACATATTATGATAAACGAAACCACTGTTACTATGAAAATAAAAATAAACATTAAATAGAAGAGATGAAAGAAATCAAAAATTAGTGTTAAGAACGAAAGAGATTAGAAATTAAAGTAAAGAAAGCTTGCAGACAAAAATTTCTCCAACTTAGCCTTCCACTAGCGGTATCTCACTCACAAAAAGGTGTGTCACTCACCTCCTATTAATAAGAAAACTAAGAAAAAAAGAATTGAAAATAAACTAATATTTATTAACTACTAAAATCTCACAATTCTTAAATAGTTAACATAAGAGACAGAGCCCTCTATATATAGATTTTTAGAGAAATAGGGAAAATAAAACGAGAAACTAAAAATTACAAATAAATGTATATAAAAATAAAGGATAAATTGCTAGGTTGATCAATGAACTTTTAATTTTATGTAACTTTGATCCTTAAACCTTTTTTCATAGATGGAATGCCCCTAAACTTTTAAAATACTGCTACAATAGTTCTTTACATAAATTTTTGGATCAAATCCATTAGTTATCATTACTTTTTAACCAAATTACTAACGGATTGCGTTTAAAAATAATATAAATGACTATTATAACAACAATTTAATAGTTTAGGGGCATTCATAGCAAGAATGATCATAAACAATTAAAAATCTTGCTATAGTTGTTCTTTTCATTAATTTTTGGACGAAATCCATAGTGTTAGCATCACTTTTTGACCAAATTACTAATAAAGTCAGTCCAAAATTAAATTGATGGAAAGGACTATTGTAGCAACATTTTAAAAGTTTAGGGTCAATCTAGGTACCAAAAAAAAAAAAAATTCAAGAACTAAAGTTGCTTATGGTTAAAAGTTTATCGATTAAATGAGTAATTTATCACACACACATATATATAATATTGTTACATGCGTTGATAAGTAGCTTATTCATTCTTTGTCCGGCAAAAGATTCAGAAAGTTCGGTATTCGTAATTAAATCATAATTATGACAGACGACTGCCGTAATTGTAACACCCTGGATTTCTTATAAAAACTTATCGTAAATGTTCACAAATAGACCTGTTGTACCACTAGAATATGCAACTAATAATCATACAATTCCTGATATGCCAATATTCATTGGAAGAATACTACAATGGAAGAAAGTTTTTGGGAATAATTGTACCCGGGCCTGAGTCTTCATCTTCCAAAATTACCCAGCCTTTTCAAAATGTCCTCACCCTTGTACCAATACCCTTGGATCTGTCCATTTCTCACCTAGTCGAGCCTAGTGTGCTACAAGATAGTCATTTTGATACCTGGAAATAGAGAGAGATGTGAAAAAAAAAAAAAAAAAAAAAGTTCATGGCTCAGATATTCCTATTTAAGAAAAGGAAAACGTTCTTGTGCCACATATCCTATTTCTAACCATGTGTCTTACAATAAACTCTCTCCTTATCGTAATTTTTGTCACTAAAGGCCCTAAAAATTCCTATTTGGAGAGGAGCAGTGTTGAAAGATATTAAAGCACTTGATAAGAATGGTATACGGAACTTTATCAAGTTACCAAAGAGGAAGAAACCAGTGGGCTGCAAATAGGTGCTCACGGTGAAGTACAAGGCAGATGGATCCATTAAGCGCTATAAGGTAAGGTTGGTAGTCAACCGTATGGGATCTACTATCAAGAAACCTTCGCCCTGGTTGCTAAGCTCAATACATTTTATGTATTGCTTTCTTTAATATCAAACTTGGATTGGCAACTTTGCCAATTAGATTTAAAGAATGCTTTTGAAATAGTGATCTAGAGGTGGAAGAGTACATGGATATTCCACCAGGTTTTGAGCAAATGTTCAAATCAGCAAAAGTTTGCAAATTGAAGAAGTCACTCTACAGATTAAAGCAATCTCCACAAGCATGGTTCGATAGGTTTTCAAAAGCGATAAGGGATAAGGTTACTACCAATCTCAAGCAGATCATACCCTATTCTACAAGAGGTCGTCTTATGGTAAACTCTCCCTTTTGATTGTCTATGTTGATGACATTTTAATCACAGGAGATGACAGGACAAAAGTTGAAATTGTGAAGAAATTCTTGGCAAAAGATGTTTTGAGATCAAAGATCTTGGCCCAATGAAGAATTTCTTGGGAATGGAGGTTGAAAGATCAAAGACAGGTATCATAGTCTCTCAACAGAAGTGCACTCCGGGCCTACGCAAAGATATAGGTTTTCTTGGAAGCAAACCAGTCGATACTCTAATTGAAGCTAATTATAGAACTGCACATGTTAAGGGTGAAGTTTCAGCGGAGAGAGGAAAGTATCAAAGGTTAGTTGGACGCGTCATTTATTTGTCACACACTAGACCGACATTGCTTATGTCGTAAGCGTGGTAGTCGATTTATGCATGATCCTTATGACCGAATATGTGAGCTCATTTGGCCGCAAAGACTTGTGTATGAGCTTAAGTTACTAAATGAGAATCCTATGCGGCATTATTGCGATAACAAGTTATCGGCTATTAGTATTACTTATAATCCAGTTTATCATGATCGAACAAAACATATTGAGGTAGACCGACAATCCCTTATGCATTATGGAGAAATAAGAAGAAGGATTGATTTGCATTCCTTACATTCCATCTAGTGGACAATTGGCAGATTTCCTTACAAGAGGACTTCCTCGAGGTAAGTTTGAAGATTTGATTGCCAAGTTAGGCATTATTGACATCCATGCGCCAATTTGAGGAGGACTGTCGACAATTTGACTTTGTAGGAAAATATGGATAAGGAACTGTTTTAGGAAAGTAAATATGTTCTTTATTTTGTAATAAATTTATAATCAAATCTCTTATCATGGTTTGATGGGTGGCTTCCAATTTTCATTATTCCTTTCCTTGTATTGGAGATTTCTGTATTGATTGTGTTTAGGCTGATAGGCTTGTAAATATATTAAGGAGTTCTTCTCCTCTGTGATATATAAAAACGAAAATAAATAAATACACGGCTAGGATTCAAAAACTACCGTTTGTTTTTAACGATCAATGGTATAATTTTGTATTGTTGAAAAAGGCCTACTAGATATCTGGGACATATGGAAGACAATTTTCACTAATTAACATTGATATTTCTGTGTTATACATATTCTATATAACAATATAAATAACAGTAGTGCGGGAAAATATTTTATTTTGTTGGACAAAATAAATATTGCATATTTATTAATTTTTATCAGTTTGGTGAAAATTAATTATGTAAAATATGGAATATTATTTATTCATTGTTTAAAATAAAGAAATATCAGTTTTTGATTAACGGCAGTACACATGGTGAAAAATAATTGAAGGAACCTAAACTGTCGTATGCAGTCAGAAGAGCGACGACTCGCACGTGCATTCCCGAGGGTAACTCCCCTTAGTAGGGGGAGTGGGCGTTTTCCTTTAATGAACGGCAGTGATGTAATGTTACAGCTATCAACTTTATATCTAGTGCTGTATGAAAACCCTAATAAGTGTCTCCTATGTTAGATTCTTTTTAATCTTCATCAAGGATTCCTAGTCTCTCCCGTTTAGAGATAAGGAAACTTCTGCCATTAAAGATTAGAAGGAGAAAACTGGTCAAGCTGAGAATTAGACAGTGTTCATACATCGCTTGTTCTAAGGAGAAGAGAATAGCGTGGAAAGCTTTGGTTTGAGAAGCATTGGAGGTTTTACCGCCTTACGAAGATGTTTGTTGTGTGCAAGAATTGTCGAAAACCCCGAAGATAATTATTGTCAATAGGTAATTGATTAGTCTAATTAATTATTTTATACACAAATAAGTGAGATCCTATATAATAGTGAAAATTTTTAAAATCTATTATGCTGCATTAAATCAAAACATCGTAACCAACATCTTCATGATATATCGATTTTGTCTCGACACAGTGTTTAGCTGATACAATATTGAGATTGAATTGTTCTTCAAATATTTATTCAAATATTTATGAATAGAGTGTCAAGTCATTGTCTATGTCGAAACTTTTAATACTTAATTTTGTGTATGAATCTTCCCGAGTTTTGTGCTAACACTAACATTGAAAATATTAGAGTTATGAAATTTTGGACATGTTTCCATAAAATTTATATATTTCATCTAAACATAATGTTACAAGAAAAATCCTGAACTTAATTGCTTTCTGACAAAGGAGTTAAGTCCTAGGGTTTTCCAAAACGTTACATGTTCTTTATTATTGTAGTTTAAGGATGAAAATATTGATGTAAGTGGAAATATTATTACATAATTATAAGAAATATGAGTAGAAATTGACTTTAGATATGAAAATTTGTTTTCAAATACATAATTTTTCAATGAACTATTAGAAACTATAAAATAAGGAATAATACACAAATTAGATGAGATTACTAGTCAAAATATTAAAACATGATAAACATGCATTGTAAAAAGAATAATATTAAAAGACATTAATATTGTTTAGTAGTATCGCTCTTTAATAAAAAGTGTGTCCCTTAATATGGGATTCATAAATCAGACGCACTCTCTATTAATAGTGATGTTTAGCACTGGTATTGTCTCCAAGTATTTTAATAGTACAAGTAATTTTAATACAATAAATGACAAGCATGATACATGTATTTTCATATTTAAAAATCTGGTAAAATAAATTGAAATTACAAAGGAGCCCAGAGAAAAAGTTGTATGTCAAGTCGTTGAGTCAGTTTAAATCAATTTGCTAATAGGTGTAATTCGTTTTATTAGGATGAAATATATATATATATATATATATAAATACAAAAAGAAGCTTTTCAAAGGTAAGAATGTCTATTTTGAAGTCAAAATAACTAATTTATCTCCTTATCCCATGAAAGCATTAATGTAAGAAAAAAAAAAACGAATTTAATCACATCTAATAATTAAAATTACAAAAAAGATACAAATTATCGAAATTTTATTGATATTTCTACGAAATTTTTGTTTTTTGTTTTTTTATATATTTTATTAAAAAAATAATGCATCCTTTTTCTTGATATTCAGAAAAAATATTGATGGAAATATTTATTTTTCAAACCTAGGCATGGTGAAGGCGTTGCCCTTGGGTTTTTTTTAGAGTAATTGTTTTCAAAATCAAGAAAATATGAACTCAAATAATGTCATAACACAAAAAAATTTAACCCCAATTAAAATATGGTTATATCAGTAAATTCTAATTAAATGCATAATGCGTAAAACATGCATCAAATTCCAACAAATGAAAAAAGATACACCAATTATCGAGCACACATATGACTCTTTCAATAACACCATTATAAACGTTGGAAAACCCCGATCAATCGAGAACAAGAGACTTATAGCAAAAAGGTCACCTCTAACACAGCATAAAACTAACTCTGACAAATTAGACATATAACCAATACGAGAGTGTGAAGAGACCACCTTCGTTATTATAAAATAGAAAAAACAAAAACAAAAAACAAAAAAAAGAACACCTATATGATAGAAATAACATTGCTTTTATTTTTAATCAAACAACAATCATAAAAACGAGAAAATCCCTAATTTCATGGATATCCCAAAGCTATAATTGTAGAATCCAAAATACCTTCTCTATTATAAGGAGTTTGATAACAAACCAAAAAGGGTTGTCGTATACTGACTCGAAGAGAAAAATATAAACGATGCAAACCGTAAAGAGAGATGTAATACTCTTTTGATCTTTTGTTGCCCCTTGTCTTGTTTGTCCTATTAATTATAAATTATTTATAAAAAATGTAATATTATCCGTACCTAACAGAGATCTGGTCCTGTGTTGTAGGTGAGAAATGGTTTTATGTATTGTCAACCAAACACCAAATATAAAACTAGTTGTAAAAACAAGAACAATAATTAAAAATCCCCGTTCTGACCAAATTACCCCTAAGTGGTCTCACCAATTTACGAAATTGCCGCCGTTCCTTTTTTCTCTTCTCAAACTCCCAACAACCCGCCTCCAGGCTCCATTGTGTTTTCCCTTTGACCGTATTGACTCCTTACCAAACTCCAACACACACACACACACATATATATAGTCGCCCCAGATCCCATTCTCAGAGAGCTCTCACCTATCTCTCTCTCTCTAGACTAGATTCATCTCTCTTAGTGCGAGAAAGAAAAAGGTCCCTCAACTCAACAATGGCTCTCTCAAACGCTTCAGCTCTGTCTTCCAAATCACTCTGCAGCGGCAACAACAAAACCCACTTTCTCACTCCTCCTTCAGAATCCCACCAACCCAGTTTCTCTCTCCTCCCCAGCAAGAAAAGCCACCTCCGGATTCAGCCCATTTCGGCCGTGCACGCCGCGGAGCCCTCGAAAAAGGCCGTGGTGCCGGAGAAGCCGGCGGTGGCGGTGAGCGGAAAGTGGAGCCTGGAGAGCTGGAAGAGCAAGAAGGCTCTGCAGCTGCCGGAGTACCCGGACAAGGAGGCGTTGGAGAATGTGCTGAAGACCATCGAGTCGTTCCCTCCGATCGTGTTCGCCGGAGAGGCGAGGAATTTGGAGGAGAGGCTCGCCGAGGCTGCTCTCGGAAATGCCTTTCTCTTGCAAGGTGGGGACTGTGCCGAGAGCTTCAAGGAGTTCAGTGCCAACAACATCAGGGACACTTTCAGGGTCCTTCTTCAGATGGGTGTTGTTCTCATGTTTGGTGGTCAAATGCCTATCGTCAAGGTTTGCTAATTTTCTCTCTCTCTTTTTTCTTTTACTTTTTTTTTTCTTTATTATGAATTTTATTATTGTTACTGCAAAGACACGTAGTTCGATACATAGTTTAACGGTAATTTCACGTCTAATTTTACCGTAACATGAAAAGTTCGAACCACTTTCGTTAGATTTTCACAAAGTTTACTTAAATTGTTTTTTTTTTTTTTTTTTTTGATAAGTGTTAAATTGTTATGATTATGATCTAATCTTTAGAAATGTATCTTACCTAGACGATTTGATTCCCTTCAGGACCTTTACTGATAAGATTTGGCACCAATAGGCTTTTCAAATTAACTGGATGGCATGCTTAGTTCAATTAAAAACATAACATAAAATTTTTTTTGCTTTTTCGGATATCAAGTTTGGGAATTGTTGATCTGCAGTTGTTGGATTTGAGGACTTAAGGTGGGTTTTCACTGTCGTGATTGTTGCAGTGATTGGAAATAGTGGTTTATAATTGTCTTGTTTGTTGTTTAGCTTTTTGTGTGAATTTGAATTGTTGTCAAAAGATTTTGCATGTTTAATAGGAAAGAATGTGAAGTTTCTCTACAAGAGCTAGGCATTTCATTTTTCCTTTTGTGCTTTTGGAATATTAATGTGTAATTGTTGGTGTTTGGTGGTGTTTTAATGCTTTTCGTGTTTTGTAGTTATGCTGAAAATTCGAAGTAACGGTTTTGTATGGTGTTTAGTGTTTTGTTTGCATTTGATTTTGCGTGATTGAGAATGCGGTTGATCTATAATAGGTAGGAAGGATGGCGGGTCAATTTGCAAAGCCAAGATCAGCGCCATTCGAGGAAAAGGATGGCGTTAAGCTGCCTAGTTACAAAGGGGACAACATTAATGGTGATGCATTTGATGAGAAATCCAGAATTCCGGACCCTGAGAGGTTGATAAAGGCTTATTCCCAATCTGCAGCAACTTTGAACCTTCTTCGGGCCTTTGCCACCGGAGGATATGCAGCCATGCAGAGAGTCAGTGACTGGAACCTTGATTTTGCCGAGCACAGCGAACAGGGAGATAGGTATTTTTCCCAAATGCATTTACAATTTTACGTTTAAGTACAACTTAAGTTCTAATTTATTGAGCAAAAAAATTAAAAATTCTAATTTTTTTGTGTGACGTGTTTGAATGATTAAACAGGTATCAGGAGCTGGCACATCGGGTTGATGAGGCCATAGGGTTCATGGCTGCCGCTGGACTTACGTTGGATCATCCTATCATGACTTCTACTGAATTCTGGACTTCTCACGAGTGTCTGCATTTGCCTTATGAGCAATCACTTACAAGGAAGGATTCAACTTCTGGGCTGTACTACGACTGCTCTGCTCACATGCTTTGGGCTGGGGAGCGTACCCGTCAACTTGACGGTGCCCATGTTGAATTTCTAAGAGGAGTTGCAAACCCCCTTGGTATCAAGGTATCTGCAATTTATTTTATCTGAAGTTACTATATCCCTAGCATCAATAATGTCATCCTGCTTAATTTTGGTACATTGTTGCATATAGTTCATGACTTTGATGTGATGATTTGAATGTAAATTTACTCCTTTCTGTCGTTCCTTATTTCTATGGCTTCAAATGATAACAAAAACACGAAACTGCATCTGAAGAAGTATACGCTATAGACATTTTCCAAAATGTTACGTCTAAAGATCTAGTTGATGTTTGATGCTTCCAAAGCTTTAAGCTGACCATGATACTTATCCCATGCAGGTGAGCAACAAAATGGATCCAAAAGAACTAGTTAACCTCATCGAAATCTTGAATCCTAACAACAAGCCAGGAAGGATTACTATAATCTGTAGAATGGGTGCTGAGAACATGAGAGTCAAGCTTCCTCATTTAATCAGAGCTGTCCGCCAAGCTGGGCAAATCGTGACCTGGGTCTCTGACCCGATGCATGGAAACACTATAAGTGCACCATGTGGACTCAAGACACGTCCCTTTGATGCAATTCTCGTACGATTTCTCTCTTCGCTTTCTTTTCCTTTTATTTTTATTTGGACTAGCTAAATATACACAGATATTTGTACAAGTTGGTTTAAACTCTGATATTTCTTGGGGAAGAGTACTAGTTCTGTTTTCCTTGTTACAGTCAATGTTTGGTGAATAAGTGGTCTTCTAATTGAGCTCAGTAGAGTTTTTAGCTTTATAATTCTTGATTTATTCAACTTTGGGCAGGCCGAGGTGCGGGCATTCTTTGATGTGCATGAGCAGGAAGGGAGCCACCCTGGAGGAATCCATCTAGAAATGACCGGCCAGAATGTGACAGAGTGCATTGGAGGGTCTCGGACAGTGACCTTCGACGACCTCAAGTCTCGGTACCACACACACTGTGACCCAAGACTGAATGCTTCCCAATCCCTTGAGCTGGCCTTTATTATTGCTGAAAGGCTAAGGAAGAGGAGGATGGGAAATCAGCGTTTGTTCCCCTTGAGCCTCTAAGACAAATCGATCCTATATTCGTCCTGGTTGTCAATTTTTGGATATATTTTCGTAGTAATAAGTTTGGTATAGAGCTAGCTATCCACCAAACTTCACATTGCAGCCACCACATATTTCCGCCACCGATCTAGGGACGGTCCCGAAGAGCTAAAAGAGCAACTTGACGAAATTTCTTATGAGAAACTGTGGTCCTCAGAAAGAATATTGTTCTGGTAGTGTGTTCGTTAATTTGTTTCAGTTATCAGAAAGAGAGTTGGGAAGTCACCTTCTGGTGAGAGTTTAGTGTATTCTCAATTAGTTTGTATTTTTTGGATTTGATCTTGATTTCGTGTACTTATATTTATGAAATGTTTGGACAAATGAACTTAATAAAGACAACCATTTTATGGGGGAATTTGAAACATATCATTTACGGGATGTGATTTGCAATGGTTTGATTGCTATGCTTTTTTCAAGACAATGACAGATTTTGGTTGATGAACTTTTTCTTGTGGTACATGTGCGCCATAGCCAGATCATGCCTTTTTTTATTTTTTTTATTTTTGAAATAGGTAATGCCTCTTTTAGTCTTTTTAGGTGTGCGCTTTCCACCAACCTCCAAAACGGGAGATTTATATGAAAAATATTATGGATAGTAATTTTAATATCAATTTTTAAATTATCAATCTAGATGTGTATTACCTTAACCTCCAAAAGAGAGATTTATATGAAAAATATTAGAAATATCAATTATAATCTTAATTTTTAAATATTAATTTATATATATATATAATTTTTTTTATTAATAATATTTAAAAAATTATTATATTAATTAATTTAATTTATCAATAGAAAATAATAATTTATCACCTTTTGAATTGATAACAAAATATCATTATTAGAATATATATATATATATATATAAATATAATATCATCCCACAAAAGCAAACAATAATGTCAATCATTATCTTCTTTTTTGTCCTTTCTTTAATCTTATTTTGTCGTCATAGACTCACATTAATCACGTTGGGAATTGTTTCAACTTGCATTGAAAATAGCTCTCGTTATCTTTTTTATTATTATTATTATTATTTATTTTTCCTGAACTGCTGACCCGTTTGTTTGTTCGTTCGTTTTATTTTGAAAATGATTTTATTTTTTATATGAAAATAAAAATGAGAATAACTTCAGAATAATATTAAGATCATTTTTAAAATTATATTTAGTTATGTTTTTAGATATATTGATAAATTACGTTTATATGTTTCTGAAAATTTATATTAAGTTATATAGTCTTAAAAACAAAAATGAAAACGAGAAAACAATTTACTGCATATTATCTCGTGTTTCATAAACGTGTTACGAACAAACATCTTCTTAAAAGAAAAGGGCAAAAAAGTGAGATCAATTCACGTAATCAGAGATCGTTGAGTACTTGTAATGTTAAATGACGTTTTCAACTTATTAATTTATTTACTTATCAACCAAAAAAAAAATTATTAATTTATTTAATTGAAAGGTATTAAAATATTGTAGGATACCTTCAATTAAACAATTTATTTATTTATTTTGTAGTATTTCATGGTAGTTTAGCTTCTAAAGTTCCGTCGCTGAGAGGCACACAAATTTCGGTGGGCCGTAGAGCACGCAATCATGCAATGCACGACAGTTGGCAATGCGCAGCGCAAGGAGAGTGAGAAACACGCGCTGATCTAGGAGATTCCCAGGTTGATCCGACGGTCAAATGGGCGTGGAGTAGTTGCTGCTGGTTGGGGGTGTGGGGATCTCCTTGATTCGAATTTTTCTTGCATATCTTTATATTTTGACCTATTAAAACTCCAAATTACTATTTTGCCCTTTCCAAATTTAAATATATAAATTTGATAAAATAATTTTATTTTATAGAGTAGAATACAAGAATATCTTCGGTTTATTGATAGACTACAATGTATTAGAAACGTTGCTGTAAAAATTGACCATCCACATAAAATTTTGTACTATTGAAAAACACCTATTTTGTATGAAGAATGAAAAAAGTTGGAGGGATAAAAAATATAAATGATGAAGATGATAATAACTATCATTCATGTTATTTGATAAGATACGAAGGAGGGATAACAAGTCTATATTTCTTAGTTTGGTATTATAAAAAGAATTGGAATGATAAATGAATTTTAATTGTAAAGTTACAATAATACTCATTTTGACTATTTATGAAAATTTTCAGCATATTTCGAATATGTTTATACATACCTAATTATTTCTTTATTCCTTTCTTTCTCTTTTTTTTTTTTTTTTTTTTTTGAGAGAATGACCATGTATTTTGTACACCGGAAAAACTGGAATTTAAGGGGGAAAATGAAATTATTTGATGCAAGCTTAATAAATTATTACTAATATTTAAAATAAAAATTGGTCAAGTAAAAAAAAATCGAGAAAATAAAAAGTAAAAGAGGAAACGTAAAGAGTGGGGAGCAGGAGAGAGATAATGTTCAGCCTTTTTTTTTTAGTAGAGGATGTTCAGCTTTTGAGTTTTTTATTGTTTAGTTTAGCTTAAAAAAAAAAAAAAAAAACCAACTGAATAAAAATATAATGGAGGATAAAATGGGTTTTCTCCCTCCAATTTTTTCCTCCCTGATCCGTCCCATAGAGGAAGGATCCATAAAGGTCACGACTCCTCTCCCTTTCCCATCCCCTTCCAACCAAACAATTGATTTAGGTCTTCCATCCACCCCTCTCCCTCCAACCCTCTCCATCCACCCACAAATCCCTCCTACCCTCTCCATCCACCCACCAATCTCTCCAATCAAACACACCCTTAGTGAAAATTAATTATGCAAAACATAAAACATTATTTATTCATTATTTGGAATAAAAAAATTTTAGTTTTAAACTAATTAGTAGTACAAATGGTTGAAAATAATTGGAGGAACTTGCATCGCAGTATGCAATTAGAAGAGGACATAGTGCCAACTCGTCGTGTCACTTGTCGCATTCGCACTCTCCGGGAGTTGGTGTTTTCTTGTGATGAAGGCATGAATGCAATTTTACATCCCTAAACCTAGTGCTAAATAAAGACCATTATAGGATATTCTTTTTTGCCTCCATCAAAGATTCCTAGTCTCTCCCCTCTAGATCGAGGTAAGGAAATCTCTGTCATTAAGGATTGGAAAGAGAAAACTGATTAAGCTGAGAATTAGACTGAGTCTATGCATCGCTTTCTATAAGGAGAAGAGAATAACGTGACAAACCTTGGTTGAGAAGCCTTAAAGATTTTACACCCTTACGAGGAGGATGTTCGTTGTGTGAAAGAATTGATGAAGTGCTGAAGATAATTACTGCCAAAATGTAATTAATTATTTTATGCAACAAATATGTGAGATTGATTCTGAATAATGATAAAAAAAAAAAAAAAAAAAAATTTAAAACCTATTACGCTACGATAAACCAAATCACCATAATCAACATCTACATAGTACGTTAATTTTGCACTCAACACAGTAATTTGCTAACACAGTATTAAATATTGGATTGTTCTTGACATATTTGCAAATAAAGTGTCCAGTTATTGTCTCTGTGGAAACTTATTATACTTAATTTTGTGTTTAAAGCCTCCCAAATTCAAGTGTAACTCAGTAAAAGCACCGACAAAAAAATATTAGAATTATTAAATTTTGGATATGTTTCAATAAAACTATACATTTCATCCAAACATTTTTTTTACAAGGAAAATCCCGGACTTAATTCCTTTCCAACAAAGGAGGTAAGTCCTGGATTTTCCTAGACATTACATGTTCTTTTATTGTGTGGTGATGAAAATATTGATGTCTGTAAAATTGCCAGTGCTTAAAGTTTACAGAAATATGAGAAGAAATTGGCAATAGAGATGAAAATTCGTTTTCAAACACATAATTTTTCAACGAACTTTTAGAAACTCTAAAATAAGTAATAATGCAGAATTAGATTAAATTTTCAATTAAAATATTAATTACATGATAAATATGCATGGTAAAAAGAACAATGCTAAAAGACACTGGTGGTATTGAGTATCACTTGCTAATAAAAAGATGTGTCCCTTAATATAGGGATCATCAATGGGATCTATCGTCTAGTAATTGTGGTGTTTAGCACTAGTGGTGTCCTAAAATGCTTTCATATTACTAGTACAATAAATAATAAACATATGTTAAATCAGGCCAAATAAATTGAAATTACGAAATAGCCCATGCAAAAAAGATGCATATGGTCTTTGAAACAGTTTAAATCACTTTGCTAATAAGTTTAATTATTTGTTTAACCTAATATAGCTACCTCATATGTATAGGTTTATATAAGATGAAAAAATATGAGCACCGAAAGAAGTTTTAAAATGTGAAAAGGTCTATTTTGAAGTCAAAATAACTAATTTATCTTCTTATCAAATGAAAAGCATGTAATGTAATAAAAAAGAATTTCATCACATTTAAAAATAAAAATTACATAAAGAAAAATACAGATTATAAAAATTTTGTCGATATTTTACAGTTATTTTCAAAATTTTCGTAAATATTTGGTAAAATCTTTGTCTTTTTATGCCATGTTTTTAACTAACAATTTATAGGAATAATTTCAGATATTCTATTAAAAACATTGCTTCCTTTTTATGATATTCAAAAAATAATTGGTGGAAATATTCATTTTTAAAACCTGGGTGTGGCGAAGGCATTGCTCTTGGGATTTTGTTTTTCTTTTTTTGGTTCTTTTAAAAGAGTAATTGTATTTAGAATCTAGATAATATTAATATGAATATTAACTCAAATGTCCTCGTAACACAGAAACTTAATCCTAACTACAAATTAATTCCATATGTAAATCCTTATAAAACGCACAAGAGATATAACATGTCCCAAATTCTAAACAAACAAGAAATTGGAAAGATATAACAATTATCGAGCACACATATGATTATCTCACACCACTATGATAGATGAAAAGTTTGAATCAATCGAGACCAAGATATCTATAACAAAAAAGTCACCCCTTATGTCGCATAAAACGAACTTTAACGAATTAAATATACAACCAATACGAGAGCGTGAGGAAACCACATTCATTATTATAAAAATATAATAATAAAGTGCAACACCTACATGGTGGAAACAACGCAATTTTTTTTAAAGCCAAACAATTATCACAAAAAAGAGAAAATCCTTAACTACACAGATAGTACATTCAGTGGCAAGCCAACAAACATAACCAAGGCCATCCTCACCCCCAAAGCCATAACTGTAGAGTCCAAAACACCTTCTTTATAATCGAGAGTCCGATGACCAGTCAAAAAGGGATGTCGTATTCCGACTCGGAAGAAGAAATACATATTGTGAAAACCCTACAGAGAGAGAAATAATACCTTTTTTGATCTTCTGTTGCCCCTGGTCGTGTTTGTGTCCTATAAATTGTAATTTATTAAACAAAATTTAATTTTATCCGTAACTATCATGGATCTAGTCCTCTGTGGTAGGTGAGAAATGGTTGGTGTGCATTGCGAACCAAATGTGAAACTAGTATATAAACGATAACAATAATTTAAAACTTTTATTTTATTTTTTTATTTTTTTTGCGAGCAAAAATAATAATAATAATAATAATCCCTTTTCTGACCAAACTACGCCTATGTAGTCTCACCAGACACCAATTTACGAAATTGCCCCTGTTCATTTTTCCTCTCTCCTTCCTTCTCAAACTCCCAACTACCCGCCTCCAGGCTCCACTGTGTTCTCCCTTTGACTTTATTGACTCGTTACCAAACTCCGATACACACACACACAGATATATATATATATATATATAGCCGCCCCAGATCCCATTCTCAGAGAGCTCTCACCTTCTTCTTTCTCTCTCTGGACTAGATTCATCTCTCTTAGAGCGAGAAAGAAAAAGGTCCCTCAACTCAACAATGGCTCTCTCAAACGCTTCAGCTCTGTCTTCCAAATCACTCTGCAGCGGCAACAACAAAACCCACTTTCTCACTCCTCCTTCGGAATCCCACCAACCCAGTTTCTCTCTCCTCCCCAGCAAGAAAAGCCACCTCCGGATTCAACCCATTTCGGCCGTGCACGCCGCGGAGCCGTCGAAAAAGGCCGTGGTGCCGGAGAAGCCGGCGGTGGCCGTGAGCCGAAAGTGGAGCCTGGAGAGCTGGAAGAGCAAGAAGGCTCTGCAGCTGCCGGAGTACCCGGACAAGGAGGCGTTGGAGAATGTGCTGAAGACCATCGAGTCGTTCCCTCCGATCGTGTTCGCCGGAGAGGCGAGGAATTTGGAGGAGAGGCTCGCCGAGGCTGCTCTCGGAAATGCCTTTCTCTTGCAAGGTGGGGACTGTGCCGAGAGCTTCAAGGAGTTCAGTGCCAACAACATCAGGGACACTTTCAGAGTCCTTCTTCAGATGGGTGTTGTTCTCATGTTTGGTGGTCAAATGCCTATCGTCAAGGTTTGCTACTTTTTTCTCTCTTTTTTCTTTTACTTTTTTTTTTTTCTTTATTATGAATTTTATTATTGTTACTGCAAAGACTCGTGGTTGGAGATATAGTTTAACGATAATTTCACGCCTAATTTTACCGTAACATGAAAGGTTCGAATCACTTTCGTTAGATTTTCACAAAGTTTCGTTAAATTGTTTTTTACTTTTTACTTTTTTATTTTTTATAAGTGTTAAATTTTTATACTCTTTCTTAATGTATGATATGATTATGATCTAATCTTTAGAAATGTATCTTTACCTATACGATTTGATTCCCTTCAGGACCTTTACTGAAAGATTTGGCAATAGGCTTTTCAAACTAACTGGATGGCATGTTTAGTTCAATTAAAAATAAAACATAAAAAAATTTTGCTTTTTCGGATATCAAGTTTGGGAATTGTTGATCTGTAGTTGTTGGGTTTGAGGACTTTAGGTGGGTTTTCTCTGTCGTGATTGTTGCAGTGATTGAAAATAGTAGTTTATAATTGTCTTGTTTGTTGTTTTGCTTTTTGTGTGAATTTGAATTGTTGTCAAAAGATTTGCATGTTTAATAGGAAAGAATGTGAAGTTTCTCTACAAGAGCTAGGAATTTCATTTTTCCTTTTGTGCTTTTGAAATATTAATGTGTAATTGTTGGTTTTGGTGGGGTTTTAATGCTTTTCGTGTTTTGTAATTATGCTGAAAATTTGAAGTAACGGTTTTGTATGGTGTTTAGTGTTTTGTTTGCATTTGATTTTGCGTGATTGAGAATGCGGTTGATCTATAATAGGTAGGAAGGATGGCGGGTCAGTTTGCAAAGCCAAGATCAGCGCCATTCGAGGAAAAGGATGGCGTTAAGCTGCCTAGTTACAAAGGGGACAACATTAATGGTGATGCATTTGATGAGAAATCCAGAATTCCGGACCCTGAGAGGTTGATAAAGGCTTATTCCCAATCTGCAGCAACTTTGAACCTTCTTCGGGCCTTTGCCACCGGAGGATATGCAGCCATGCAGAGAGTCAGTGACTGGAACCTTGATTTTGCCGAGCACAGCGAACAGGGAGATAGGTATTTTTCCCAAATGCATTTACAATTTTACGTTTAAGTACAACTTAAGTTCTAATTTATTGAGCAAAAAAATTAAAAAATTCTAATTTTTTTGTGTGACGTGTTTGAATGATTAAACAGGTATCAGGAGCTGGCACATCGGGTTGATGAGGCCATAGGGTTCATGGCTGCCGCTGGACTTACGTTGGATCATCCTATCATGACTTCTACTGAATTCTGGACTTCTCACGAGTGTCTGCATTTGCCTTATGAGCAATCACTTACAAGGAAGGATTCAACTTCTGGGCTGTACTACGACTGCTCTGCTCACATGCTTTGGGCTGGGGAGCGTACTCGTCAACTTGACGGTGCCCATGTTGAATTTCTAAGAGGAGTTGCAAACCCCCTTGGTATCAAGGTATCTGCAATTTTTTATATCTGAAGTTACTAAACTCCTAGAATCAATAATGTTGTCCTACTTAATTTTGCTACTTTATTGTTTATAGTTCATGAATTTGATCTGATGATATGAGTGTAAATATATTCCTTTACGTTGCTCCTTATTTCTATGGCTGCAAGTGATAACAAAAACATGAATTATTATCGAATGGGAAACAAACAAAATGATACATCCGAAGAAGTGTCGCCTATTGACATTTTCCAAAATGTTTTGTTGGTTGATGCTTCCAAAGCCTTAACATTGTTGTTTATCTCGTCACGTAAAATAAAATTTCTAATCATGATGGTTATTCCATGCAGGTGAGCAACAAAATGGATCCAAAAGAATTAGTTAACCTCATCGAAATCTTGAATCCTAACAACAAGCCAGGAAGGATTACTATAATCTGTAGAATGGGTGCTGAGAACATGAGAGTCAAGCTTCCTCACTTGATCAGAGCTGTCCGCCAAGCTGGGCAAATCGTGACCTGGGTCTCTGACCCGATGCATGGAAACACTATAAGTGCACCATGTGGACTCAAGACACGTCCCTTTGATGCAATTCTCGTACGATTTCTCTCTTCGCTTTCTTTTCCTTTTATTTTTATTTGGACTAGCTAAATATACACAGATATTTGTACAAGTTGGTTTAAACTCTGATATTTCTTGGGGAAGAGTACTAGTTCTGTTTTCCTTGTTACAGTTGCTGGTTGGTGAATAAGCGGTCTTTTGATTGAGCTTGGTAGAGTTTTTAGCTTTCTAATTCTTGATTTATTCTACTTTTGGCAGGCCGAGGTGCGGGCATTCTTTGATGTGCATGAGCAGGAAGGGAGCCACCCTGGAGGAATCCATCTAGAAATGACCGGCCAGAATGTTACAGAGTGCATTGGAGGGTCTCGGACAGTGACCTTTGACGACCTCAAGTCTCGGTACCACACACACTGTGACCCAAGACTGAATGCTTCCCAATCCCTTGAGCTGGCCTTTATCATTGCTGAAAGGCTAAGGAAGAGGAGGTTGGGGACTCAACGTTTGTTCCCCGTGAGCCTCTAAGACAAATCCATCCTGCATTTGTTCTGGTTGTCGATTTTTGGATATATTTTGGTAATAATAAGTTTGGTATAGAACAAGCTATCCACCAAACCTCACATTGCAGCCACCACATCTTTCCGCTACCGATCTAGGGATGGTCCCGAAGTGCTAAAAGAGCAACTTGACGAAATTTCTTATGAGAATCTGTGATCCTCAGAAAGTATATTGTTCTGGTAGTATGTTCTTTAATTTATTTTAGTTATCAGAAAGATAGTTGGGGAGTCACCTTTTGGTGAGTTTAGTATATTCTCAATTAGTTTGTATTTTGGATTTGATCTTGATTTCATGCACTTATATTTATGAAATGTTTGGACAAAGGTACTCAATAAAGACAACCCATTTCTGGGGGAATTAGAAACATATCATTTATGGGTTGTAATTTGCAGGGGTTTGATTGCTATATGCTTTTTCAAAGGCTAAAACACCTACAGGCAATGATAGACTTTGGTTGAACTTTTTCTTGTGGTGTATGTGGGCCAGAGCAGCTAAGCCCCTACAAAAAATAAAAAATAAAAAATAAAAAACAGGTTGCCTCTTATGAGGCGTGTACTTTCCGCCAACCCCCAATCATGAGATTTGTATGAAAAATATTAGTAACACCAATTATAATTATAATTTTTAAATTAACAATTTAGTGTGGATTTTATGCCCACCTTTGAATCAGAGATTTATAAGAAAAATGTTAATATCAATTATGAATCTAATTTTTAAATATAAATTTATAAACATATAAGTTGTTATTTTTTTATTAGTAATATTTATTTAAAAAATTATTATATTATTTAATTATATTTATTAATAAAAAGATAATAATTCATCATTATATAAATTGGTATCTAAAAATTAAAATTAGAGTTGACGTCTTTAATACTATTTGATTTATATTTGATTTATATTTGATTTATATTGACAATATTATCCTTAGAAACAGATAGTAATGTCACAGTCATCAATTTTGTCCTTTTTTTAAATATTATTTTATCATCATAGACTCACATTAGTCACGTTGTGTTGTAACGTGCTAGTGGGAATTGTTTTAATATGCGTTGAAGACAGCTTCTTGTTTTTATTTATTTTTTATTATTATTATTATTATTTTTTTGAGAACGATGAGTACTTGTAATGCTAAACGACTTTTTCAACTTATTAATTTATTTAATTGAAAGGTATTCTTTTTCTTTTTTTTTTTTTTGGCTAAAAATTTAATTGAAAGGTATTCAAATATTGTAGTATACCATCGATTAAACTAATTATTTATTTATTTAGCTAAATTAGAAAAGTCTGTGTAATATACTTTGATAAATTCTTTTTTTTACTTTTACTTTTTACTTTTTATTTTTATTTTGACATATTCCATCATGTTTGCATTCCGTCAAAGGCTGCTTCAACTACGACGGGAAGGAAGAAATGGTGGTTCAATTCAACCAAGTACTACCACATAATTATTCCACAATACACACCTGCGTGTCAAATGATACTGGGTTGAAAACGGGCGTTAGGTATAATTTAGTTGGCCACGAGGACTCAAGTTCAACCACCACAATCTAAAAAATATATATATAATATATATTTATACGAGGGATTATCTTACAATACTCCTCTCATATATACTATTTATAATGTGATTTATATTATATCATATATTAATTAGATGATTTAAATGTATTATTTTTTATTGATACTTATCTTTTACATTAATATTTGTGTCATGTGACCATTTTAAATTAAAAATTATATATAAATTAATTAATTGTTACAAGTTGTTTTATAAAAAATTATAAGTGTCGCAAACGAGCTATTATATTTATATATAATATAATATAATATAGTACATATGTATATCTATATAGAATATATAAAAGTGAGAATATGTTTAGCCTAATTCAATGGCTAATTAAATTTCTTTTTCTATCTTAGTTTTAATGTAATGGTTAAGATTTACTCCATGTGGCTTGTTACTCTCTTGCACCTCATACTTACACCTTCATGTTTAATTTAATTTACTTCTTTTAATTTAAGATTTGATTGGCCAATGTTTATCTTGGAAAAGCTACCAACCCAAGTGATCATGAGATGACTTCAATTTCAATATTTAGACCCGACTTTTACATGATTAGAAACACTTGACCACTTATCTTTGATTTTTTTTTTTCCCTTTCTTTTTTTTCTTTTTCTTTTTCCTTAATTTGTTGAGAAAAAAGGCCAATATCTTTGGTTGTTAGCTATTTGTATATGAGATCAATCCAAAATATAGGAGTAGAAAAATAGCTCTAGACTCTAGAATGGAATACTAAAAGCTACAATTAGCATGTATAAGCACATAAATTGATAGAATTTAATGATTCAGTATATTCAATTTTTTTTATAAAAAATTTATAAGCATTAATGATTTATATAACTTATATAGCAGAGTGAGTATTTTAATGGAAAGTGATTGCCTTTCACTTGGTTTACGATTTTAATTTTTTTTAATATCAATCCTACAACAAATTACTGGTAATTTGAATTTATGAAATATGCATACAATGGCCTTGTTAATTTAGTAAATATAGCAAAGCAGAAAAACATCATATAAGCTTAAAAAAAAATTAGTAATTGTCACATCTTTTGATAGGAATCTTTACTCAAGGATTTTTCTTTTTAATTTACATGGTCCTTGCTAAGTTAAATCGTATTATTTTTAAAAATGTTGGTTTTTCTGTTACTGTGTTTTACTAACAAACAATACCTCTTTTTATTAATTGTGTAGCATAGAGAAAATTCATTCTTTGCTTTCCTCTTTTTTTTTTCTTTCCTTTTTTTTTTTTTTTTGTTGTTTTTGAATTATTTAAGAGGGTAGAGGTTTATAAAATTGCAAAACTAGCCGTACGAATAAAAAAAAATATGTTATAAAAGTTTTCATATAATGACACTTATCCAATTGACTTAATAAATTTTTTTTTTTTTCTCAATTCAGTAGTATAAAATTTTTCTCTTACTGAATTATTGATGTTCCTGAAAATAGTTTAATATTAAGTTTGGAAAATTATGTTTTAGATTTAAGTCTTTTTTTTCTTTTGTACAATCAAATTAAGTGGAATTCGAGAAATGAGTTTGTGTATTGTTTGAAATAATATTTCGGAAATTTGTTTAAGATTTCTAAGATTAGTTTGATATTTATTGAAAATGCAGATTGTCGTTTTTAGACTAAGCTTGAATTTTGTAATTATTAGATGTATACATTTTGTAGGTGAATCTATCAAAATAATAATTTGATGATATACTTTTATTCATAATTGAAAGGATGTTTCAAATAAATTTTTTTTTTAAAAAGAAATAATATTCTTAAGCGAAATGTGTATGAGAATCATCCTCAACAAAAGAAAAAAAAAGTACATATAAATAGGTACATTGACGAACTTAAGCTTTGCACATTCAAGTCTTTTAAGTACAAATATTTGAAAACAATTTATAAGATAGTATTTTGTAAGTTTTGGTCAACATGGGTTCAACTAGAACAACAAAATTCAATGTAGTAGTGGCACAAGACAAGTCTAGAGATTTCATTACTGTGAGTGAAGCAGTGAGAGTAGCCCCAAGAAACAACAACACTTGATTCATCATCAAAATCAAGTCCGAGATTTACAAGCAGCGCATCGAAGTTGAAGTTTATATGAATTTCATCACTTTAATCAGAGATGATGTTTCCAAACATATTGATATTAACCAAAAACATATTGATTCCCTTCAATATTGTACCTCGCCTCAATATCATCAAACCGAGAAAGTCCTAATAAAATATGTATAACACTTAACAGTAAAAATGCACCTCATATAGCGACCGAATTGAAAAAGAGTAAGCATCTTTTGGTAACTTAAGAAAAACATTACCAATTTAATTTGCGAAAAACTGTCTAGGGTAGAGTCCAATTTGAAGTTTCAATTAGTTGGAAATTTTTTGAAATATCACGTATCCCCCTCATCTATGACAAGTTTGCAAGGTTGATCTTGAAACCAAATAAAATTAAAAAAAAAAATTAAAAAGTGTAATTTATTTATCGTACATGAACTCTTTTTCAAAATTTTTTAGTAGACTTTCCTGATTTTGTGTGCACCAACGCAATTGTTGAAAACATCCATATCATTATAATGCTTGAAAAAGGTTCTCAAGCTTTTCTTAACCAATCAAGTAAGACATTGTGGTCTGAGCTACCATCATATTCAGGTAAAATTTGGAATATAATTTATCATAACGAGGTTGTTTATTAGAATAACAAGCATGCCTGAGGTTTATAATAGAGGATCATCGTAGAGTTGTTGGGGCTGAACATAGT
The DNA here is from genome assembly GCA_008635985.1 of Ficus erecta. Taxonomy (NCBI): domain Eukaryota; kingdom Viridiplantae; phylum Streptophyta; class Magnoliopsida; order Rosales; family Moraceae; genus Ficus; species Ficus erecta. Next base: position 3,002,480 of record BKCH01000005.1, on the reverse strand, counting down.
GTTGGAAAGCCATGATGATATTGGTTCAAGGGAAAAAAAATAATAATAATTTTAAAGTACAAGAATAATTATACAATGACGAAAGGAGGAAAATTCCTGAGTTCAATGGTGTGGGTGGTGTCGTCAGTGGGCGGAGGCAGCAGGGCCTAAAGGAGATGGTAGCGGGGCGGTGCAGCGAGAAGCCATGGTATCGTGTGGATGGAGGCATACAATCAATTTCTAAGAGTTTTTGGACCTATTTTTTTAGGATTTGTTTGGTAGTCGAAGACAAAAATTGGGACTTGAGGAACAATTTTAGGTATGTAAATCAACGCTTTAAGGTGGTGTTTCTTTCTATTTTAAAACAATTAAAAAAAAAGAATGAAAATTTTAGTGAAACGAATTGAAAAGGAAATTGGATTTTTTTTTCCCGGGGGGTTTAAACGTAAAGGAATTAAAAGGATAGTTGTGAAATTTTGGCTTTAATACAAAAGTATTTGAGTTGAAAAATTGGAGGTAAGGAAAAAAGAAAAAGTTAAAATTTGGTAGAAAAGAAAAGACTTGGTAAGAAAAGAAACGAATTAAATGTACAATATATAAATAAACCCTCAATCCAAACATGTTTGTTCTGTTTTCTTTTTTATGAACATATTTTCAGAAAACAATTGTCAAACATCTTAATGTTTTTTAAGAACATGTGAGAACTGTTTTTGAAACAAAGTTTTGAAAACCGAAAAACAGAAAACATGGCTAAACAGGCCCTTATATTCACGTTTTCCCTAAGAAAACCCATGCTAGGAATTTCCTCAACTTAAAAAAAAGGTAGTTGCAAGAATTTAGTCGCTACCAAGAAACTATAGCTAAAGCTACAAGCGCATAAACCACAACCATAATTCAATGTCTCTATAAATTCGATTCATAGCTACAAGTGCATCGTACCATAGCAATATGAAAAATGTAACGTCAGAATATCAGTCTTTGTAACTCTTGAAAAGTTTCCTTGGAAATAGAATAAATATCTTCTTAATGCACGCAATACATCAATTTTACTAAACGCGTATGCTAGCATACTTGCTGCAAACTATCCTGAATGCATCCACCTGATGTATATTATGCCGTAGGATGAAACGACATTCTAGTAGTAGGGCATGTATCGTGCGGGTCTTCTGAACCGGGGAACCTTCCTGCAGCGGGTTCAGAGGAGGAAGTCAACAATCACGTCTATCTTCTTCATGCCAATGGTGATGGAGGTGAGATGGAAGAAACTTACCCATAGCCATAAGGAGAATAGGCATACGGTGGAATATATGGCCTCCTGACGCGGTAACCCATATATGGATTAAAACGTCTAGGGCGGTACTGCTTCATCCCAGGAACATTGGTCCTTTTCGGCATTACCTGGAATATGCATATTTACAACCACACCACAACGAACCCAAAAGAAAAGAAATCACACTCAGAGTTTGGCACATGATATATAACATTATATTCACACAGAGTAACCAAAACTAATGAGTTGTTTTTTTCTTTTTCCTGGAGAAAAAGAAAAAAAAAATTCTAGAGAAAAGAAATACAAACTACCTTCAATTGCCGGCCATGGAGCTCGGATTCATTCAGAAGGAGAGCTTCTTGAACAGCTTCTGTTTCTACAAATTCGACATATGCAAAACCCTTTGGTTGGCCAAATTTATCTGTCAGTATAGTCACTCGATTAACAGTACCGCATGATTGGAAATGTTGCTGCACTTCTTCCGGCGTGCATGCATAATCAACCTGCAAAACACGATCCAACCCCATGTTTTGAAGCCAAAGCAAAGTCAGTAAAAGACCCTGACCCTAGGCGCCATAGGCTGTGAAATATTTTCAAGATCAACCAGAAGCCACTTCCCATGTTTTCACTAAGCTAGGAGATACCCGTACATATTTTCAAACTGAATTGATCCTCTTATTAATATGAGACATTTAGGCACATCACATCTACCCCAAAGAGATTACATATAATAACTGTCGAAAAAAGAAAGGAATATAGTTTATTGCTGTTGCTTTACGTTGCTCTCATTACAAATGATACTAGTCAAAAAAGTCCTAATTCATTTGAAAAATCCATGTCCCCGCTCACAAATATCAACGTCAGGTAAACATCCTATTATCTAGCAGCACAGTAGCCTTTATGAATCATGACATCCATTTTTTTAAGATCATACAATCAACCCTAAAACTTTTCATTCTCTTGTGATTTTTGGACCAAGTCCTCTGCTTTTCTCCCACTAATTGTCATTCACTCTTACCGTTATCACACCAGCACAGCAGAGTAACCAAATATTCCAAATGATTCCAGATTAAATATGATCTTAAAAATATTAAATAAAGATATTAGTGAGAGACTCCAATAAGTAGAGGGCGGGCTTAACAAAATCTCCAACAAAAATGCCCGCAAAATCCACTCAAAACTATCAAGTGGGAGGAAAAAAAAAGTTAAAACAAAAAAGCCTGAAAACCATTAAGTGATTGACAATAGACAAAGAAGAGTGTTAAAATCAGAAAAGCAGCAAAATGTACCCATCGCAACATCTGTGCTAAACAGGCAAACACCCTTGAGGAACGACCACCCTTGTCAGCAGCAGAGACGATCTGTAACTACTACTGCATGCGCTTAATTTGCCACCTTGCTCTCCAAAATATGCTTTCTTGCCCTCTCGCATGGCTTACAAAGCATCTTAAGTTACATTCTACTTCTTTCATCCATCATCCCAGTTTTTCTCCAAGAACATATTTGAACAACAAGAATTCACATACTTTCACCCCACTTTCTTTCTAAAAAAGATGTTTGGTCTACCGCACCGTAACATAGACACACATTTTATTTTTCTTTCTTTCCTTTTTTTCTTTTCATGCTTTCTTTCTTTTTTGTTTTTTTTTCTTTTCCTTTTGTTCTTTATACTTTTTTTTTTTTTGGAACATTTCTGAGAAATCTTCTGTCGTATTTCAAATTTTCTTTTCATTTTTCATTTTTCAAATTTTTTTTCCCTTCCTCTTTTTTAATTTCAAACATGCATGAGTCTTTTTTTTTTTTTTTTTTCACCCACCCCAAAAACAAATACAAGCCTAATTGACATCATAATGACTTTGGCACACCCTCAAACTATAGTAAAGTCCCACCGCTTATACAGACAGCTTCATGAATAATACTGACCCTGCGATCATAGTAAGACGTTAAGTCAAACCATGATTGTGATTTTTAGAAGTATCATATCCAGACGATTGTAAAAACAAAAACTACCAATTCTAAGTTTCTAAAAATCTTTTGTCAACAATTTTGTAGTGACGAAAATAAACAAAACGTGGGGTCAAAAAGAACAAAAGTAGATAGGACAGTTATAATTAACTCTTTACTTTTTAAAGAAATTGCTACACCCCAACATATTTGAAAATTCGAGACTGATTTGTGTTGTCCAATCTAGCTAAGTTTTCTTTCCAACACACTTATTTCTTAGATAAGTCAGACCAAGATCTTAAGAAATGTAATCAGCTGAAGGTTTAAGTTTAACACAATTTCTCCGATTCCTAACTCACTAATATAAACCAAGAATAATCCATAACATAGTTACTAAATTCCAGAAAGACTTGCACTCCACCCAAGCAAAGAAAAGTACGAGGTTACAAGTATTCGAATCTTGAAACCCCATGAATATATCATCAAATATGCCATAGCTTACCAATTAAAATACAACAAGTCAAGTAGCCAACAATAGAACACCTTTATTTATTTTCCATAGCAGAGAAAAAAATTGAAACAATATGATGCTACTCACATTGCCAACAAAGACAGATCGTGAATCTACTTCCTCCTTGTTTGCTTGAGAAGCGGCAGCACTAGCAGGATCTGTAGACAATTCCAATAAAGGAGCAAATAATTCAGTATAGTGATTCACTGTTTTCCATTGAGCTAACTTGGCTTGGGGAAAACAGAAACAACCATGTTATTTAGTTCCGGAGCAGTTTGAAAGAAATTTCATGCAGGAAAAACTTCTACAGTTGCAACAAAAAACCCAAATGTGATCAAATTCCAAGCATAGCTAAGCAGTAATTTCACAATTATAAGGTGAAGAGTTCGGATCCCAAAAAAGAATCAACAAATCAGAAACTGCAACAACAAGATGCTAGTTAAGAACTAAAATAAAGAACAGTGTTTAATACAGCATTAGCTAAGGCAATTACTAATGAGTATATCAAAAACATGATCGATATATCTTTTCTTTAATAATCTCTCACCAACCCCACTCTCCAAGTCTTCCTCTTATATTTCCCACAATTCCCATTCTTCAGCCACTATCAAAAATATCACACCTCGTCATTTGCTTTCCAATATTTTGACACTTTATTCTCTTATCCCATTAACCAATTCTCTAAATCACTCACCTATTCCAGTCACCCATTGCACCCACGAAAATCACATTCACAACCAAAATTCTTCGACCACTATCAACATATCACACCACCTCATTTGCTTTCCCATGGAATTCAATATTTATGGACTGATTAAGACTCACGAGTTGTGATTTCAAAACCAGACGGTAAAGAGTTCAGATCCCCCCACCCCAAGATTAAATAAATAAATAAATAAATAAATAATCGACAAATGAGAAACTACGACAAGAAGATGCTAGTTAAGAACTACAATAACGAACAGTGTTTAATACAGCATTAGGTGAGGCAATTACTAACGAGTATATTAACAGCATGATCAGAACTTCCATGAAATCGAAGAACAAGCAGATTAATGCATCAAAAATCTTGATAATTTGAACATTACAGTTTTCAACAAGCAACGCCAAGAACAAACAAGCGAATCCATACATAGAAAAAGCACCACAGCAGATCTCAAATCTCAAATATAAGGGAAAAAAAAAAACAATTTTCTTTGATTAAAAAGAAAAAGAAAAAAGAAAAACAGAGATTAAAGAAAGGAGACCTTGAACAGCGCCCATCTCCTTCTCGACCTTGGCCTGCATCTCGCGGAGAGCGGCGGCCTCCTCCTCCATCTCTTTCAGGCGTTTCTTCATCTCGTCCAACTCCTGTGAAACAGAAACACCACAGGCGAGTTCAGCTCAGCATCCTAGGGTTTCGAATTCGGTACCTTTTGAGGAAACCTAGGATTTTCTCTTTCGCTTTCAAGAACAAAAAAAGAATGAAAGCGAGATGACCTTGACGGCGTCATCGTCGGCGGCGGACATGTCGACGTCGCCGTGGTGAGCATCCAGGTCGCCGTCCATCTCGCCGACGTCGGGGATCTCCCCACCGTAGACCTCGTGCTCCTCCTCCTCCATAGGCCCCTCTCTCTCTCTCTCTCTCTCTTGTTTTCCCTCAGTTTTCACTCCAGAGATTGTGCGCTCGAACCGTGTTTGGCCAATTATAAACGCTTTTTTTTGAGAACCAACAAATTTTTTTTTCTTTTTTCCATATAAATTTCTCTTTGTTTTTTTTGGTAAAATTTCTTTTTTTCTTCTTTTAGTAAAATGATTTATTATTTTTTTAGAGAAGTAAAATAATTTCTCTCTCTCTTTTTTTTTTTTTTTGAGAAAACTTAAATAATTTCGTCCTTTTGTTTTTTAGTTTTTTTTCCTCTTGATAAGATAGCAAAAAAATTAAAGAAGCATAACGGATGGTATTTAAATCCTAATTTTTTAAGTATTAACTCACATATTATCTTTTTATTGATAGCATTAATTAATTGTTATGTTAATATTTTAATCATTTACTAATAAGATAATGACAACTCATATGTTACATAAGTCGATACTCAAAAATTAAGATTAGAGTTGATATTCATAACATTTTTTTTAAATAATTCTTTTTCAGGGTGTACAAATTTTGTTAAGAAACGTTAATTATTTCGTGATTACTATTTGCTAATGGTGAAATAATGGGGGTTAAAAAACATAGATTAAAAATTTCAAAAATAAGAAGATCACAAATGATTAATCAAATTTTGAAAAAGAATAATTGCGAATAATATGTAAGGGTTCATGTAAATGTAAGAGCATTAGTAAAAAAATGAATAAATAAAACTAATGGTAAATCCATGGACAAGATCTAAGGATTATTTTAATAAGTTTATCGTATTTACTACTTATTTTAAAAATACATCTTTAAATTTAGCTTCCATTTTGACTCTTCATTTTTTAACCTAAAATTTTCATCTCAATTTAAACGGTGCACCAAATACAAGTTTAAATTTTAGTCGAGCATTTCAAAGTTTTTTTTTTTTTTTTTTAAGTAGTTGAGTAATTCAAAGTTAGTAATAATTAAAGATCCCTACTAATCTGATTTGAAAATAAACAAATTTTAAATAAAAGTAATGGTGACAAGTTTAACAAGTATTTTAATAAGGTAATCGTAGTTATTACTCAATTTAAAAAATCATCTTTAAAATTTAAATTGTTTGTTGAGTAATTCAAAGTTAGTAATTAAAGGGTTGAGGATTGTCTCAAAAAGTGTTCACCTCTCCAATATTTCCCTATCTATAGTAGATTTAACATGTGTTGAGTTCATCCACTTGAGTTGGATAATTGGAGTTAATTTTATTAGAATTGAGTTGAGTTGAGTTTTTAAATTATATGTTTGGTTAATTGTAGTAAAAAGGTATTACAATTTAAAATATGTTCAGAAAAATATTCATATATGTATCTTATTTCGTTTATCTTGAAATTTTATGCAATTTAAAAAAAAATCATCTCATTTTAGATTGTAGTTGGAGCTGTAAAAAATGAGACTGAGCTGATTTTTCAGAAAAGACAAAAAACAATTGGAGTTTAATTGGGTTGAGTTGGTATTCCAAAGACCCTCTTAGGATTTTTTTACCTCCTATAGATAAATACATATATATCTTTTCATAATTACTCCTGGCAATATCTGATAGAATATTATTCGTATTCTAGCAAAATACTACTCGTACTCTATTAAAAACCCCTCAGACGACTGGAGTCAACATGCACCACCAATGTTCCCTGATCGTATTTTAGTAAAATACTTTTGGTAGTCTATCAAAATATGTAACTAGTATTCAACATGGTCTCCAATAATCGACTACAGATAACCGGTGCCTAGTAGAATACTTTTGTATTTGTGGGGCGGGGATCTATGGTTACTTGTTGGGGTAGTGGAGACCATATTGACAACATGGTCTCCACCAAGTGTTTTTATTCGTGGGGTGGATTGGCGAGAAGATTATCCCACTTAGAATCCGCCCCATTACCATCCTTAGTTTGGGTTTGCTTGTATATACATTTAGGTTTAAAAAAAATACGATATAAGTTAAATGATTAATAAACGAGTGACACGAATTGACACATTAACTCAATATGCCATTTACAACCTCACTGTGTAAGATATAACACAATAATTTATATAATTAGTTAAGTACAAATAATTTGAATTTGAAAAATTTGTAAGTAAGCTTCATTTATTTTTCCTAAAAGAAAAGATAACTGATCAATAAGCATATTAAAATACCATACTCATGTATTCTACTATTATATTACAAAATATTAATTAACAGGTTATGTAAATTGATACGCTTAACATGATTAATAAAAAGATTATGTTGGATTAGAACTTTACTTTTCCTAGAGCATTATATGACACTGTTACCATTGTTCATTTGACATTCTGAACATGGGCAATATGTCTACTATTAATTGCTACATCCAATAGGCATGTTAATTACATAGAATGACATTTTGGATGAGCTAAAACTTTAGTAATGCCAACGTGCTAAAAAGTGTGGCGGTAGGGCGCTTGTCTTCCTTACTGTTTTGGTCGGAGTATATAACAAGAAAAAATATAACATATGTCGTACAAAATCGCTGAGGTTTTGGGGTTATTGGGGTTCTCTGTGTACAAATATAAGGAAGAAAAAAAATTGCATACATATCAGACAAACTAATACCCAAAAAAATAGCAATACATTAGAAACACAATATCAGCTTCATGTATCAAGGTAAAGTAGTGATGTAGATCAAGATGAAGGATTCTCGTTGATCTGGTTGGATTGCTGGGAACGAACAACTGAAAAATCTCTGATAATTGGCTTAACCTTTTCCAGAGTCTTCAATATTCCCAAAAACATGAGCCTATAAAGAACCACCATTCCAAACAAGATAGCAACATCAACCCACTTGGAATAGCCCATCTCCACTTGCCAGACATTTCTCAATATTTCTTCACCACTGATAAAGGGTTTCCCGCCGGATTGCTGGTTCGGAAATACGAGTCCTTGGAACTCGTTTTTGTAGAATCCTTGATTTGCATACTTGTGGAATGCAATGTAGTACATCGGGTACCTCCAAACGGGCTTGGGAAGATCGTCTGGCAAGCGAAAGAAGCCGCCGTTCAACATCATCACGCCTTGGATTCCGGCGCCTGTGATGATCCCCATGAGAAAATCTGGAACTATGCTTGCCACAATCATCATTAGGCCCTCTACCAACATCATGGTCATGAAGAGAATAATTGCAAAGTTGGCGAAGTGCTCGACGCCTTTCTGAAGGCCAACAAGGTAATAAGCAATCGCTCCCGGGACTACGGAGATGAGAAGCAAGTATGGGATTGAAGAAAAAGTGTTTCCCACCACAAATGCTGCAACCCCATAGTGCCCATTTAGTCTCTCTCTCCCAAATATCTGATAGTGAAGGAAAAGAAAAGGTTCGAAAATTCAAATTCACCAATCAATTAGTCTCAGGAAAATAACCGGAGATTCGGTTTCCTGTTTAAGTCACTCACCTTCATGTCCTCTACAAAAGATGGGAATCCACCTATTGCCATGAAAGTCAAGAATGCTGCTACAAACATCAACATTGATCCTCTAGCCTGAAATCAACACCGCCGTGCTCATACATCTTAGAATTCCCTTTCGGAGCTACATGATCGGTTTTTGTCCTAAAACATGGTACTAGATTTAATTACCTGTATGGAGCCATAACTGTGTCCAATGTCATGAAAGATGGTTCCTACACATAAACACAAGGCAACGTAGATTGCAAGGCGAAGCCAGTAGTATCCGAGATCTCGGTACATATTCACAAACGATCTCTTAGTAAGAACAACGCATTGCGTGATGAAGCTTGCTTGGCTTCCCTTCGTCCCCAGAGTTCCTCCTTCCTACAGACAAAGAACAAGATTTAAGCATTAGCATCTTCCGCGCCGTTTGGACAATTGAGAAACAATCGATAGATATTTTGATTACCCTTTGGCATATCTCGGACACCCGTTGCTTAACTTGCTCAAACGTTTCAGAGGACTTGTAGGACTTCACCAGCAAATTAATAGCTTCCTCAGTGCTTGTTTCCCCACCCAACCCATGTTCAATGTCCTAAAAAGTTATGTCAATAACCATACATGTCAACATTGTATTCCTCAAAATTTTTAGAAATAGAGAATTCTGCGGTAGGATATGGGAGGACACATTTTTTTAACCGTCAAATCATCTAATTCCCCTTTAAAAACAAACATGAAATCTTATCAATTTCAATAAATGGACAGAAAAAAAAAATGAAGAGCTGGGTATTAGTAATAACTCACAGAATCAAAGTCCTTGTTAACAGTTCTAAGGTAATGATCAGACGGGTTTCTCAGTGATGGGCATGGGAAGCCATTTGAAGCAAAAAACTGCAGAAGAATATTTTGACACCATTTGGTTAATTTCCGGTTTTCGAAATAAGGGATTTGTGAAGGAAGTAAATGCATGAATAGTTCGTGATTACCCATTCCGCCATTGAAACAGGACCAAAATACACTGTTCTACCAGAGGAGAGGAGGCAGAGATTATGGAAGAGCTCAAACACTTCGCTACTCGGTTGATGAATCGACGCGATGACAGTCCTTCCATCTCGCCGAGCGAGCTTAACAATGCGGCTCATGACATGATATGAGGCTGCACTGTCTAGCCCACTGGTGGGCTCATCAAGGAAGAGAAGCTTGGGGCGTGTCAAGATCTCAATGCAAATGCTAACTCTCCTCTTCTGACCACCACTAAGGCCCTTCACACTCCACCCTCCAATTCTCGTGTCCATCGAGCCTTGCAAACCCATCTCCCTTATCGTCGTCTCCGCTCTTTCTTTCTTCTCTGATCTCGGCATCGAGTCCGGAAGTTGGAGCTGCGCTGAGTAGTACACGGCTTCCCTCACAGTTAGAGTTGTCATGAGAGTGTCATCTTGAGTCACATAGGCCTATTCATGGAAAGTCAGGTTAAAATAAGCAGTTTGTTAGTGCAAAAAATGCAACTTTTTCTACTTGAGATTGTGAAGATTTTTCAAGTGTTTTCTTTTTGCTTTTACTTACTGAAGTTCCATAAGCAAGTCTCTCTCTGCGGCCGTTGATTAGAATCTCCCCAATTTGCTTGGTGTTTGAACTTAGTCTCCCTGCCAATAACTCTTTATCAGTAACTTCTTGAAATACATTGTTAAATGACTTTTTTATCTATTAAAAAAAAAATTTCTGAAATCCATTAAGAAAACAACCGTTTTTAAAAAATATTCAATCAGTCATTGACATAATTGATCCATATCAATATGTTTTTATCAACCGGCCAGTCAACTAGATGAGTCGAGTCAATAAGCATACTAAGGGTTACATGTTATTTTTCAAAATAAAAAAAGTTTGGTCGTTTTTTTATACAAGTGTTCCAAAACTACCTACTACCTAATTTTTTCTATCTTTTTTTTTCCCCCCTTCAATATCAAATATAGACCTTTGCTCATGCTATATTCAAATCTAAAATTGACCACCCTTGTCTGAATCTCACATATGTCACAAGTAAAAAAAGTCAGATTTTATCAAGTTATGGATTTCATTGTTAATAATTTTCTAAAGAAGAGAGAAGAGGAAAGCATTGAGAAACAATGTTAAAGTCGTATTATTATATGTCAAGTGATAGAAAATAATTTGATTAAAAGTGTAGCCAATAAGAAAACTAAACTAGCAAAGTTGCTTTGAGATCTATTGGCTTATTCTAGCTAATAGAAATCCAGCAGCCCCTGTTGATGGGAATTGAATATATATATATATATATATATATATATATATCCATACACACACACACGCTTGCAAAGTCAGACCCGTCTTAATATCTTGAAGTCGTACATTTGAATGAAGTTTTGGGAGAAAGTGGTTGGAAGCTTTTGTTTAAAGCTTTTGTTTTTTCTTCTCGACATTAGAAGAAGAGAAAAAAAATATTTAATTTCTCAAATAAGTGTTTGGAATCAAAGAAAGTTTAGGGTCAAAATGATCTTTAAAGTATTTTAATAAGTACTAAAAATGTTATATGACATTTATAATATCTAATTTAAATTTTATAACAAGTTTTAAAATCTATTAATAAGAGCTTTTGCCAGAAGTTATATTTTTTGGCTTTGACAGAAAGCACTTTTGAAGACTAGAAGTTCTTCTATCAAATCATCCAAACACTTTCAGAAGCTAATTTTGAACCTAAGAAGCCAAAAGTAACTTTTAGAAAGCTCTATCAAAAATACCCTACTCTTCTGCTTACGTTTGTTATTTGTTAAAATATTTGGCAGGTTTTGTAGCGTTTTTGAGACCACAATTGCTGGAAAGAAACCCAAAAGCCAAACAAAACAAGAACATTTACAGAGACAAAATCAATGTTTTCACATATTAGCCAAGTGGGTTGTCTTAAAAATAAAAAGAAATAAAAAATAAAAAATAAAAAATAAGAAGAAGAAGAAGAAGAAGAAGTTAAAGCCTTTTTGATACATGCATGACAATTAGATGAAATTAGTAAAAAAAAAGGTGGGGAAAAAAAAAGAAGCTCATAAATATTCAACATCAATAATTATTTTATGCTGATCGGTGGAACAACATACAAATAGGATTTATAGAAATTTATTCTTCATATAAATAGTATATATAGGGTTAATTTTTTATTGCACAAAAAAAAAAAAACAATTCCAAAATAACATATTTTTTAAATTTAAATTTTTTTGTTTAGTGACGTAAAATAAAAGAAAAGGAAATGACAGGTAAATTCTATAATTACTCGTCACAATAGTAACAGATATTCGTAAAAAATTGACTAAGAATGACAAAGAGAATAATCAGAACTATTACTAATATGCAAAGTAACAGAAGAGATCGTGTGCTTGGAAGATTTTCCGCCATTTATTGTATGTGAAGTATTCAAATATGATTAGTACTTTTCTTTCAAAAAAATTCAAACATTACTAAAAAATAAACACTAAATTGGACGCACCTGCCAATGCATCCAAGAGAGTAGACTTGCCAGAGCCGGAAGGACCCATGATGGCCAAAACCTCCCCAGGCTCAGCATACCCGGTCACCTCCTGAAGAATCATTTTCTTCCCATTCTTGCCTGTCTCCACACTCACCCCAAGCTCGTTCCATGTCATACAAACTCCACTTCTACTAATATAATCAATATCATTACCATAACTATTCATAGCCATGTCCACTTTAATAGTTTTATCCTCAATAACCTCAAACTCCACAAACCCACGAGACGCCGACGGCTGTTCTAGATTATTGCTACTGCCCCCGGCCGAGTCGAGCCTAGTCATGATGACGAACGGAAACGCCGCCTTCTTCGCCGTTTTTTCGGCGGAATCATTAGTTGTCGTTGAGTCGACGGTACTTGAACTTGTGTTCATCGCCGACTCTTTGAGAAGAGATCTTGTTGGACTTGGACTTGGCGTCCACCTTGGTACCTTACTAGGTGGAACATCCATAGAAGTGTGTATGATAATTGATATGAACAAACGTTATTCTCTTTTTGCCCTTTTAGAGAGAGAGAGAGAGAATGAGAGAAATTTAATGGCCAAATGCCGAGAGAGAGAGAGAGAGAGAGAGAGAGTCATGATGGATGGGAACTATAAATGCCTAAATGAGAGCTTCTAACCACCCTGCAAACTTCTATTAATTATAGCGCCTTTTTCTTTTTATTTTTTTATTTTTACTAGTTAATAGTTAAATATTTCATTTATTAGTATTTTCTCCTTTTTCTTCTTCTTTTTTTTTTTTCCTTTCATGTTTTCTATCAAAAAAAATATATATTATAAAACATCACACTACTAAAAAAGTAGACCCCACTAATAGATCATATATTATAAGATTCATTTTTTATGATATTAAATTTTACTAATATTTTCTAATATTGTTTTTTCTGTGATGTAAAAGGATTTTTGTCAAAGACGTCCAGCGGAAAAAGTAAGCATATATATATATTTTTTGGTGAATTAAAAAGTAAGCATCTTAAAATTAAGTTAATAGTGATTGAGATTACATGTGGCAATAGGAAAAAGAAGCACGGTCAATGAGAGAGTTGACGCGTTTTTTTTTTTTCCGGCTTTAATTAATAACTTGTTGGATTTCAATAAACAAAAACTAATAACAAGTTGAATAGTTGGAAAAAGTAAGCATCTTATAATAAACAATAATGCGTAAAATGGTATATTAATTTTTTTTAAAAGGAAATTATCATTTAAATTAAAATTGTGTACAAATATCAATATTAGAGATGATACAACCCTGTGATACAAGAGGTATAACTCTCGATTAAGATCGATTACATCAATAAAATCTGATGAAACTCAGTGAGGAGGACATAAACCGAGACCCAATGACGGAAAAATTCTTCAAATTGCTCTGCAATCCTATAATCGAGCATGTACAAAGCTCTTTTTTTAAATAAAAAAAACATCTACGATAAAATGGAATATTCTGATCGATCGAAAGATAGTCACTCGCAGCACATAGACTGCAGCAAACTCCGTATAGTCCTAATACTAATGGAATCCATAGACATATACCGTTAAAAAACAACTTAAGCAAACACACACAAAAAAACAAACCGAAGGTGGGAAAACTATCTCTTTTATTACAAAATTAAAACTAAGCTTGTGTTTGGTTCACCAGTTGGAGATGAAAGTTTTAAGTTGGAGTTGATTGACTTTTCAAAAACTAGTTATAAATTTTGTTGACTTTTCAGAAAAAAAAAAAAACAAAAAACAAAAACTGAGATGAAAAAGTACAGTTTAATTGGAGTTAAACTCAAACTCCAAACAAAGCCTAAAACATAAAAATAAAGCATGAATATAAAATAACATCGCCCAGAAAATTCTCGCCGAATGTGGAACAACCACTCCGCCGTATGCCACAACTCAAAGGAAATCTATCAGCTCGATTGGAGGTAAGAGATCGACGTACCAACCATAGGATCACCAAGACCCCATCGGATCCCAAACCGCCGCAATCTAGCCGGGTTGTATCTGGTCAAGAAACTCTCAATTAGGACCTTCTGACTACATCCTTGCCGAGATCACCAAACTGCCAACCACCTTCGCTAGCCATGGCGGCGGCAGAAGTCCCACACAAAGAGAAACCCTAGTTTATGAGAAATTTGAGAGAAAAAAGGGGGAGAGAAATGACCTATAGCAACATGGTATATTATTAGATGACTTAAGAATTCAAAAAATATATATAATTTTAAAATAATAAAAAAATAAATAAAAGAACAAAATAAAAAAGTTTGAATTTCTCTTACGAAACTATTTTAAAAACAAAAGAGAGAGAAAGAGTCAAATTGTATTTTTGAAAAGAGTAATAGTATTATAGCATTTTTTTTTTGAACTTGGGGATGAGGGGATTCGAACTCTGCACCTTTAGGTAGAGTCAAATATGGTATTACTACTAGGTTGTGCCTGTAACCACTTATAACACAAACTTTTAAACATTGTAATAAATAATATAATCAGATTTATGACCACACACAATTAACAATGCTAAAAATACACATCATCCTTATATTATTGATAAATATGTTATTGACTAGAAAATCTAAAGATTTACTTGTAAAAAAATAATATAATTTATTATCTTTTAAAAAACTTGTTATAAATTTAAAAAATACCTACAAAATATGTTTTATGCTACAATTTTCCAAAAAAAAAAAAAAAATCAAAACTTTCTTAAGAAACTCTAAAAAAAATAATGACCAAAATCCTATTTTAACCCAGTTAAAAAAACCAAAACGAAGCTCTCTCACGTGTAAAAAAAAAAAAAAATACTATTTCTTCTAATATTTGATATACAGATCTGATGGCTGCTGAATGGCTTTAAGCCACCTCCTCGTCACTGCATCTACGTTTCCACGAATACACAGAAGAAGATGGAGGGATTTTAAATAAAATAAAATAATTACACAAAATGTTCATTTTTAGAGTTCTGTTTTGAAATATGTCTAATTTTCAATAATATAATGTATATGTCTATTTTTTTAAGAAATAAATGTATGTAATACTTATTTGACCATTTTACTATAATTGATATCATTTTATTTTTATGCAAAATTTTTTTTTTCATTTTTTGTTTTTTGATTTTAATGATTATTTTTTTTAATAAATGTAAATTACCTTTAATAAATCAAAATTAGTTATAAGATCAAAGTAATTATAATAAATATAAAATATTCACTATAAAGATGATGGCTCCTACTAAATAATAAACACAACATAAAATATTAACGATAAAGAATGATGAATATTCGTACTTTTCATATAAAACACCAATGAATTCTTTATGAAAAAATATATTTGTTTATGTAATCCACTATTATAAATCAAAGGGTTGTCATTTATGTCTTAACCAAACGAATTGAAGAATAACACAATAAATGAAATCAAATTCTTTTTGAAAAAATACTATTATTTATATAAATTAGTAAAAATGAAATCAAACATATTTTTATGAGAAAGACAAATTCATTATATGAAATATTTTTTTTTATTATTCTTTTTCTTTATTTAGTATTTTCTCATTAATATGAAATCTGATTTTGAGAAAATATTCTCTTTTTTAGTTCATTATGAATATGTACACCTTCTTTACAATAAATCAAAAAAAATTTCAAAATTTTCTTTTTTATCAATTTTTTTTACAATTTTATTAAATCAATTTAAATCTATTTGGTAAGCATCTTTTATTCCTTTTTTTTTTTTTTTTTTTCCATTTTCTTAATTTCTTTATTCATTAATTCTCCATTTTTTATGAAGGGTAAAATTATTTTTATAATTACTCTTTTAGATGCTTATGTAAATAAAAAGAAAAATGGACGTATTTCAAATCAATACATTTAATTTAGGCATATATGTAAACAACCCTTTTGGGGGGTAGAATATTAACATGTTGTTACTTATTTGAGTGGGAATAACTAAAAATTTGAAAACGAATATGCTTGTGAGGCAAATAGCTTTCGATCTCTCCAAAATTATAAAAGAGTGTTGTCATTTATGGGAGGATACTATATCAGTATAATATATATTTCTGAACGTCATATTTAATTAAAATCACATTTAAAAAACAATATTTGTGATGCAAATATGATATTTTAAAAAATAGAATACTAATAATAGAATATATTTCATACCCAGTATGGAAACTGCCATTAAAAAGAGAAGTGAAAGAGGAAACTAACAAAAAGAGGACCTATTAGGATTTATCGATTGTTCTTAAGTTTGCCAATCATACCAGTTCAGCAAATGTAATTTTCCTTTTTTTTTTTTTTAAAGATTAATTATTAATTAATTTACTTATAACGTTTGTATTTAATATGTAATATGTTATCTTTTAGAACTTTTATTACAATTGATAAAAATCAACATAAAATGTTACTTAATAATGAGTACGATATTAATCTTGATGTTCCAAATTCTGTAGGGTATGACCATCATACTTAAAACCTTACCTGGAACTGAAGTTTAAAGATTCATAGATGTGTTGAAAGATGGCTTAAAGACGGCTGGGGCATAGCTGTTTGAGGAGAAGGAAATTTGTTTTTTAAAGAGGTGATAAACCTAAGCAATCCCCTATAAATATAAATATATATATATGTAAAGCCATATGTATATCTCTAATTTTCTTTGGCATTTTTCTTCCCGTCCACACCTCCCTCTCATCAAATGAAGTGTAATTATGGAAAAAATAATAATAATTGGTCTCTTTGATCTAAGTTGTAGATGAAATTTTGTCTGTTTGTTTGTTTTTTAAATCTTTATTCACCTGACTATTTCAAAATTGTGTCCATATGTTTGTTTTTTGTGCTTAATATTGCATCTACAAGGTCATAAAATTCAAGCAAAAAAAAAAAAACAGTTTTTTGTAGCTGGCTTGGTGCTGTTTGTATGCCATATTTTTTAGACTTGGGGGTCCATATTGCTTTAAATTTCTATTTCTGTGCAACGTAGTTGTTAATACTCGACCAGTAGACATCATTATCAACGAAATTTTGTAAATTGATAGCTAGCTAGCAACACTCCCATTCGTAAATCCAAACAAATTTTCCTTTTTTTTTTAAAGTATGTAAGCAACCCATGTATACCTTTTAAATTAACTAACTTACTACTAAATTTTTACGCCAGTTAAAAATCAAATTTAGAAGTTACGTCTCCTTATCCTTAAACCACCTTTCCCCATCATTGAGCTAGTCCAAACAACTTACAAATTTTTGTACTTAAATAGTGGTTTTCTAACATAATATAGATTCTCTACAAACAATTTGATTCCCTTAATTCTAAATTGTACTATAGAATAAGAGAGTGTCTAGCTTAAGTCTTTTTTTTTTTTGTTTAAATTTGATTCTTTTATATATATATATATATATATATATATATCTTCACTATATTAAAAATATGGATTGGTTATTAACTCACAATTCAATTAAGGTTCTCAGGGGCATTAAAGTAGGTCGTTGATAAATGCACAAAAATCACATGTGCCAGCCTTGCATCTTCTCTTTTTCCTTTCTTTTCTTCTCTCTTCCTTTTCTTTTCTGCAGGTAATTGTGGCTTAATTCACATGCACCAACCTTGCTCCCATCCACCCCACGTGAAGTCATTCCCACAAATCCAGCTGCCAGCCTATTCTCCACAATGCTCCAGCCTTGCCATGACTCCATCCACATGCAACTCCAGCTCAAAGCCACACCATTCCAGCTCCTTTATCAACCAATTTCTCTCCATTGCCACTAGAGATTCAGCCTATAAAACCAAGTCTTTGCAGCAAGCTTGGGGAGAGTTTTTCCTTTAGTTTTTGGCTGAGTTTGTAGTATTATTTTTCTCTTATTCTTGCATTTTTCATCTCATGTTTTCTTGTTATAATTATGTGAGATGAATTGCAAGTTAGGCTAGAGTTCTTGGGTGAGACTAGAGATGATCTTATATGTATAGTGAACTTATTTGGGTTTTGATTCTTCAATGGTTTATAATTTTCATACATTTGAGTAAATAGTTTTTCTTTCATCTTATTTCTTTCTCATTTCAATATATTTTGTTGTCAACTTTTATATAAATTTAATCAAGCTCTTTTATGTAATTGTTGCACGATATGGTATATTGATAGCATTATTTTATAAGTAGTCTTTTACTACAATATTGCATATAGTATATTGTCGCTTTTGGATTTCTTATAAGATAATTTTTGCTAGTTTTTCACGTAAGAATTTTATTTACTCAAATAAATTTTAATTCACAAGTTTCTCAAATCTTTATTTTCCAATTAATTGTTTGGGATGTGAAACCTTCAATTGAGTTATTTTATGGATTAAAATCCAAATAGGTAAACGAAACATATAGGGGATTCTCGTTGTCTCACCACATTTGATTATTGAATTTTTCTTTATTTTTTAAACTACGTTGTCTTTAAATTTGTTTCAAAATTACAAAAATATTTCTTTTTCTTCTTTCTCTTGATTACTTATTCCTCTAACGCTTTTGTTCCGTTAATCTCTTTTTGTTTGTTTTTATCACCTCCTCGTGGGATCGACCGTCCTAATTGTACTGCAATCGACCGCTTGTTTTTGTGTACACATTTGGGCGTAATCAGTCGTCTAACTTGGTAGGACCCATGCAGACCTAGAGGGAAAAGTAGGCCAGGCTAGGCCTACCAGGTATAAACAAAAGTCAAGCTAGCCTGGCCCCATAGACCAAAAATCCTATATCTTTATATATATGTACAATAACAAATATATGTCTTGAAAAAACACTATGTTGGCCAAACCAGGCTCTTAAGCTACAGACTAAGCTCAATCCGCCCTTCAAGTAGGGTCGGTCCATCTGAACACACCCCTATTTCATAGGAGAAAATTGTGGTAATAGCCCCTAAATATATATGTTCTAGAATTTTACCCTCCTTTAATCTTGTTCAGAATTTTGACCTTTCTTTTTTTTTTGACTTAATAATAAGATTACTAAAATATCCACAAACCCTACTCAAATCCCTTTATGTTCCTTTTCTCTCAGATCTATTTTCTCTCTCTTATGCAATGGAAAGAAGGAGTGGTAGAATACCTAGGTGAGTAAGATGGGGAAGGAGAAAGAGGTACTTTCTTTTATGTATTTGGTATGACAAGAAGGAAATAAAGCAAAAATCATCTCTCTTGTTTGGTATAGAGATACAAGGGAAAGAAAATAATAGATTTTACTTGTAAAATGACTATTTAATCTCTAACTAATGAGATAAATTGAATCTCTCAAAAAATCTCTCTAATTTGGAGGGATTAAAATTAATGTTTTTTCAAAGATTAGGAGTCCCTCTCCTAATCCATTCCTTCATTTCTTATCTCCTACAAAACAATTATAATTGTCAAAATCCTTCCATTAATCCCTCTACCTCTCCCTTCCTCCTACCAAACACACTCTTACTTTGATATGTTTTCTCTACCATTTCCCCGTTCTTTTCTCCATGATCTTTCTCCTCCGCCCCTTCTCGCTCTCCCTTTGCCAAATCCCTCCCTCTATCCTCCGCCCACTCTTTCTCCTTTCTCCACTCCCTCAGTCGATTTTCTCTCCTCTCTCCCTCTGCTAGTTTCTCTCTCATCTCTCTCTTTCTCAGTGACAGCCGACGTCGCAATTTGCAATGAGCTCTTTGTGATACATGGTGTTGTGGTTCGGCATATTTGCGGTAGTGTCCCACACTGATCTTGGTGGCTTGACCCTCTCTATCCCTTCTCTCTCCTTTCTCCCAATTTTCATTTCTTTCTTAGCATGCATGACGACATCGTTCGACATCACATGGTTCGAAACCGATCTCGACATAATGATGAAGCTCTGATCTCATGGTGGATCCGAGCAAATGATCTCACTACGACCAGTCTCTCTCTCAAGCTTTCTCTTTCTATGTGCTCTTTCTTTCTCCTTATGTCGTGATCCGCAGCCGCCTCCCCATCGATGCTTTTCGTTCGCATATGCTGACAAATCTAAATCTGAGACCAGTTCGAATCTGATTTTGTAATTTTTTGCATTTTCCTTTTAGTAAATGTCTGGCCATACTCCTTTTGTAGGAGATGAGAAATGAAAAATTAGGGTTTGTTTCAATTTGGGATTTTTAATTTTGATGGTTAGGGTTTTGTTTTTTGTAATTTGATTTTTATATAATTTTTAATGATTACTATGGAGAAATAACAAATTAACATGATAAATTATAGTATCAATTTGCTTGAATGTTAAGAATAACCCATTAAAATATAGTAAATAAGGTGGAGTATAAAAAAATAATCTGGTTTAGTATAAAAAAATCCAACGAATTATAGAAAATAATCTTGTAAAATATAAAAAGTATCTGATAGACTACCAAATGTATTCTACCATAATACTCACTAGAGAAACCGTGTTGAATGCTAAAAGTATTCTGGTAGACTACCAGAGGTATCATAAGGTTGAGAGTATTTTGGTTATTACCGGCGGTCAAAATACCTTTTTGGTTGGGCGTGAGTAATTTGGAAGATTTATTGTGTTGATCTTTTACTTATTTTATAAGATGTCAAAAATTCTGAAAAATCAATATAGATGAGGCAATATTATAGATGTTTTTTAGGCAATCATCAAAATATAGCTCTATCCTTAACCAAACAAATTGGTTACGATAGTATACGTAGTTGGCAAATATCTAATTCAATCATGAAGAAAGAGTAGTAGGCATCAATTATTGCTAGTACACGTTCTCAACTCTTTAATTCTAATTACTAATTAAAGGGAATTGTTCCTTTATTATTATTTTTTTTAGAAATTTGAGGACGGGAAGATTCAAATTCTTAATTATAAGGTGAAGTCAAATGCGAAATTATTGCTCTGTTTTTAGAAACTCTAAAATTAATTTTTGAAACTTGAAAACTTATGTTTATTTAAGGCTTGCACACTTTATAGTGCTGTAAATATGGACCGGGCTAAGCGGACAAGCTAGTTGCCTGCATTTTTGGCCTGAGGGCGGGCTCGGCCTGTCCGGCAAAATATTGGACCCAAGCCCGGCTAGGCCATATTTATCTCTTTTTTATTTATTTATTGTTTTTTCAAAAGCCCGTATACCCGGCCTGATTTTAAGCCCGCCATGTTTTCGGACCCGACCCACCAATTTATTTGGGCAAAGCCGGGCCGATCTGGCCCGATTTTCTCTTTCTACTTGTAAGGGTCGGGCTGAGCCACCCGAATTTACAGGACTAACACTTTGTGGTATAAAAAAAAAAAAAAGGAAAAAGAAAAGTATATGCTTAGTTAGACAAAAATTAAAAAATATATTTTTCTTTAAAAAAAATTCAATAAAATATTTTATTTGAAACCAAAAATTCAAGATCTTTTTATTGACATTTTATCTTTTGTTTTAGAATTTTTTCTTATTTTTAGTTGTATAAAATAGCTTTCATGAGCTATTAAAAAAGTATTTATGTCATTTTCTCATATATATATATATATATATATATATGTATGTATATTTTCCATTTACAAAGGACGTGAGGGATTAAATTGAAATAAAATTTTCAAATTCAAAGGATTTTTTCCTAGTTTATTAAAATATAAGAATAAATTAAGACATATTAAAATTAGAAGGTACTTTTATGTAATCAACTCTTAAATATTATTTGGTAGCATATAATTGCTTTAGAACTATCTAGACAGACCATAATGTTTCTGGTCCACCAGCGTAGTGAAAAGATTTAGGAAGTGCCCTTTTTTTTTCCCCTTACTTAAGGAATAGGAGTTTAAACTCTGTATCTTGTGATATAAATATGTGTGAAATTACATTTAAATGCGAAAAAAAAATGTTAATCTTGTAAATAAATAATTTTATTAGATCCATCATCACTACACATTCTCTAAGACTTCGTCTCTTTACGTATTGAAAAAGCAATAAACTATAACAATTTCCTAGCCATAAAAAAATTTATTTTGTAGAATGAACGAAGCAATTTCAAATTAAAATTGTAGGTGACTTTATATTCGGCTCCAGAGCTCCGATCGGAGAGCGGTAATCCGACCAGATCCGACCAGAATCCGTTCACTAATTTGGTTAACCGTACTCAGACGTCATCGCCTTGTCGAAGTACTCTGTCTACCCATATAGGACGACCAACCGACTAGAATACCAGATGAGCATCACACCAGTGCATTCCAGGGGCCAAAGGCCCTCGGGGCCCGTGCTCCACCCGTCGCACCACTCCTGACATAAGTCTCATCGGCGGCAGGCGCCGCCTGCTCACCCCTGCAACACGTCACATCGCCGCCACCTGTCCTTACAGGGATTGTCCCCTCAGGCACCGACAGCGGTCGCCCCTACCGCCCCATAGGCTGGATGCATGGCGCTGCCCCTGGCTGACACGTCTGCAAGTCTAGATCCACGTTGCCCACTCGGGTCACCAAGTAGCCGATCCGGACGGGTCGTCCCGAGAACCCGAGTCCGAAAAGGACACCTATAAATAGGGAAAAAAAAACCGCAAATTAGGGTAAGCTCATTTCTGCCTTGCCAAAACTCTGCCTCTCCTGCTGCTCATCTACCCCCGAACTAACTTAAGCATTGGAGTGCTCTCAGCAGATACCACACCGGTGTCCCCCTAAGCCCGATGTGCTTTCATCTTGCAGGTAACAGCGGCGGTTGATATGTACACGTGGTCAACTAATTATCTTATTAATTATTTGTTTAATACTAATTATATTATTTTGTTTTTCATTTTCATTGTTCATTGCAAAGTTCTTGAAATAGTCAACATTCTCCAACTATATTGAACATATCCAACCGGCGGACATGAATAATGGGCCACTATGGACCATGAATAATTAAAACTGCACGCGTTATCCACAAAAAGTCAGATTCGTGACGATCTCTCCTAACTTCTAGTGCAAACATAGCTTTTTTTTTTTTTTTTTGGGTAGAGCAAACAAAGCTTTATCTATTATGAGGTTCATGTTGTCACACGGCAATTAATTTAATTATTTTAAGCTTACTTGTAAATGTTTTTTGACGTTTGGTTCATTTCAAATTTTCAAGTTGTTTTTTTTTTTCCTCCAAAAAAGAAATTTAAGCTGTTTTGGCATTTCATACCTATTAGGGGCAATGCCAAAATAAATAAAAAATAATAATAATTTTAAAAAAAAGAAAGAAAGAAGAAGCTATTTTAAGGAGTGTGCAACTAATAGAAGTAACTTCGTATTGACCTTAATTTATGTCTGGAATCTTATCTAAGTTTCATTTTTTTTTTTCCTTTTAATGACAAACTTATATGGATGTTAAAATAGGAAAAACATAAACTATGAGCTGCACTTTTTTTTTTGGTCAAACATATAAACTGTACTTCTATCTTATCGTTAGGTACTATTATTTTAGCTATTATATTAATTTTTTAATAATTTGATCTATGACCAATAATAATTCTACATCATGCACTAGAAATTTTTAAGGTGAAGATTTAAAGATAAATCATTGAAAATTTAATCTAACGATTAAAATTATTATATCTAATGATAAAAGTAAAAATACAGCTCCTCTTACAAGTATTTTTGTTAAAACTTATATAACTAATGATGCGATTTTTTATAATAATCAATGTACATATTTTATTTTATGTTTAACTTTCTCTTGAAAGATTTGTAATTAATCTTGTTATAACTAATTTGTAAACATGGTATATTGTACATTAATCTACGAATGAAAATGGGCAAAGTCATTTTCTCTTTAATCTTTTTTTTTTTTTGGTTCCCCGTAGTGTATGGCTCATGTTGTCAGTGGCTTTTAACAATGCAACCATTTCGTTTTTTGAAAAAAAAAAAATCCAGAAGAACATATAGATGAAAAGAAAATAAAATACTATATGGAGGTTTTTTTAATTATTATTCTATTATTGATTAATAGGCCAAAAAAAA
The DNA here is from genome assembly GCA_008635985.1 of Ficus erecta. Taxonomy (NCBI): domain Eukaryota; kingdom Viridiplantae; phylum Streptophyta; class Magnoliopsida; order Rosales; family Moraceae; genus Ficus; species Ficus erecta. The sequence continues at coordinate 2,978,292 of BKCH01000005.1, read as the reverse complement.
AAAGTTTGTATGTTCTACTCTCATTAACTTGGTGAGTCCCTGTAAATTTGGGCTGTCCATCGCAGCCCGGCCCTAACGGGCAAAAGGAAAAATGGATTGGGTCAAGCCTGACCCGATTATTAGGCTGGTCGCGTTGATCCCACCTGAATTGAAAAAACATAAGCCCGGCACGCCCTAAAAGCTCGTCGGACAAACAAATTTTGAAATATATATATATATGTGTGTGTGTGTACGGAACTAGGAATACATTAGAAACACTATCTCAGCTTCATGTATCAAGGTAAAGTAGTGATGTAGATCAAGATGAAGGATTCTCGTTGATCTGGTTGGATTGCTTGGAACGAACAACTGAAAAACCTCTAATAACTGGCTTAACCTTTTCCACAGTCTTTAATATTCCCAAAAACATGAGCCTATAAAGAACCACCATTCCAAACAAGATAGCAATATCAACCCACTTGGAATAGCCCATCTCCACTTGCCAGAACTTTCTCAATATTTCTTCACCACTGATAAAGGGTTTCCCGCCGGATTGCTGGTTCGGAAATACGAGTCCTTGGAACTCGTTTTTGTAGAATCCTTGATTTGCATACTTGTGGAATGCAATGTAGTACATCGGGTACCTCCAAACGGGCTTGGGAAGATCGTCTGGCAAGCGAAAGAAGCCGCCGTTCAACATCATCACGCCTTGGATTCCGGCGCCTGTGATGATCCCCATGAGAAAATCTGGTACTATGCTTGCCACAATCATCATTAGGCCCTCTACCAACATCGTGGTCATGAAGAGAGCAATTGCAAAGTAGGCGAAGTGCTCGACGCCTTTCTGAAGGCCAACAAGGTAATAGGCAATCGCTCCCGGGACTATAGAGATGAGAAGCAAGTATGGGATTGAAGAAAATGTGTTTCCCACCACAAATGCTGCAACCCCATAGTGCCCATTTAGTCTCTCTCTCCCAAATATCTGATAGTGAAGGAAAATAAAAGGTTCGAAAAATTCAAATTCACCAATCAATTAGTCTCAGGAAAATAACCGGAGATTCGGTTTCCTGTTTAAGTCACTCACCTTCATGTCCTCTACAAAAGATGGGAATCCACCTATTGCCATGAAAGTCAATAATGATGCTACAAACATCAACATTGATCCTCTAGCCTGAAATCAACACCGCCGTGCTCATACATGTTAGAATTCCCTTTCGGAGCTACATGATCGGTTTTTGTCCTAAAACACGGTACTAGATTTAATTACCTGTATTGAGCCATAACTGTGTCCAATGTCATGAAAGATGGTTCCTACACATAAACACAAGGCAACGTAGATTGCAAGGCGAAGCCAGTAGTATCCGAGATCTCGGTACATATTCACAAACGATCTCTTAGTAAGAACAACGCATTGCGTGATGAAGCTTGCTTGGCTTCCCTTCGTTCCCAGAGTTCCTCCTTCCTACAGACAAAGAAAAAGATTTAAGCATTAGCATCTTCCGCGCCGTTCGGACAATTGAGAAACAATCGATAGACTTTTTGATTACCCTTTGGCATATCTCAGACACCCGTTGCTTAACTTGCTCAAACTTTTCAGAGGACTTGTAGGACTTCACCAGCAAATTAATAGCTTCCTCAGTGCTTGTTTCCCCACCCAACCCATGTTCAATGTCCTAAAAAGTTATGTCAATAACCATACATGTCAACATTGTATTCCTCAAAATTTTTAGAAATAGAGAATTCTACGGTAGGATATGAAAAAATCCCTTACTATCAGGACACATTTTTTCAACCGTCAAATCATCTAATTCCCCTTTAAAAACAAGCATGAAATCTTATCAATTTCAATAAATGGACAGAAAAAAAAAATGAAGAGCTGGGTATTAGTAATAACTCACAGAATCAAAGTCCTTGTTAACAGTTCTAAGGTAATGATCAGACGGGTTTCTCAGTGATGGGCATGGGAAGCCATTTGAAGCAAAAAACTGCAGAAGAATATTTTGACACCATTTGGTTAATTTCCGGTTTTCGAAATAAGGGATTTGTGAAGGAAGTAAATGCATGAATAGTTCGTGATTACCCATTCCGCCATTGAAACAGGACCAAAATACACTGTTCTACCAGAGGAGAGGAGGCAGAGATTATGGAAGAGCTCAAACACTTCGCTACTCGGTTGATGAATCGACGCGATGACAGTCCTTCCATCTCGCCGAGCGAGCTTAACAATGCGGCTCATGACATGATATGAGGCTGCACTGTCTAGCCCACTGGTGGGCTCATCAAGGAAGAGAAGCTTGGGGCGTGTCAAGATCTCAATGCAAATGCTAACTCTCCTCTTCTGACCACCACTAAGGCCCTTCACACTCCACCCTCCAATTCTCGTGTCCATCGAGCCTTGCAAACCCATCTCCCTTATCGTCGTCTCCGCTCTTTCTTTCTTCTCTGATCTCGGCATCGAGTCCGGAAGTTGGAGCTGCGCTGAGTAGTACACGGCTTCCCTCACAGTTAGAGTTGTCATGAGAGTGTCATCTTGAGTCACATAGGCCTATTCATGGAAAGTCAGGTTAAAATAAGCAGTTTGTTAGTGCAAAAAATGCAACTTTTTCTACTTGAGATTGTGAAGATTTTTCAAGTGTTTTCTTTTTGCTTTTACTTACTGAAGTTCCATAAGCAAGTCTCACTCTGCGGCCATTGATTAGAATCTCCCCAGTTTGCTTGGTGTTTGAACTTAGTCTCCCTGCCAATAACTCTTTATCCGTAACTTTTTGAAATATATTGGTAAATGGTTTTTTTATGTATTAGATTTTTTTTTTCTGAAGTCCATTAAGAAAACGACCGTTTTTAAAAAATGTTTAATCATTGACGTAATTGATCAATATCAATGTGTTTTTACCAACCAGTCAATTAACTAGATGAGTCGAGTCAATAAGCATACTAATGATTACATGTCATTTTTCTTAATAAAAAAAAGTTTGATCATTTTTTTATACAACTAGTTATCAAATACGTGCAATGTACGTATAAAACTATAATTGTAGTTTTTATAATGTGTAATATAAACAATGTTATGAAAAATAAATAAATAAATAATTAGTTCAAAAATAAAATACAATAATAATTATCTAAATTCATTTACATTTTATCATAAAATCATGATGACTTAATATTTATTACATAAAACACATAATAGTATTGATTATTTTGTTCTTTCACAATATTTACAGTATCCATTATGTTATCTAAAATCAAAATTTTATATTATTCTGTTGCAAATGATTATTTAAAACAACAGTAATCTCATAATATGTTTTTGAAGACTGACCACAATCAATTAAAGATATTAGAGTTACTAATGAGAAAGCTGATCTAATACAGACTTTAAGATAGAAAATTTGGGACTTTGAGCTACTAATAAGGAGAAGAAAAAAAAAAAAGAAAGAAAGAAAATAAAAAAGTTGCAGGAAGAAGTATAAAAAAATTAAAAAAAAGACAAGCCAGAAATTTAAGAAAAATGATGAAATATAAGTAAAACAAAGTAGAAAGGGGATAAGAAAAAGTTAATGACAGAAAAGCAAAATATAGAAAAATGACATGAAAAACCAAATAGTTTCATAAAAGAAAAAAAAAAAAAACAACAACAACTCTTAAACAGTTTTCCAAAAAAAAAAAAACAAAAACAAAAACGCACTAATAAGGTGCATATTTTACAACCAAATTTATTATTTTGTTAAATGTTAAGGAAATATAATGAAATGGAAATTAATTTTCATGCCAAAAAAGTAAAATAATCACGAAAATATTATCCAAAGTAATAAAGCATAAAGTTGAAAACCTCATTTAATCCATCGTGAAAACTCTTAAAAAAATACAAGTTTGATCATGTAACGAAAAAAAGAAAACTTATCACAATTAGGTTTGATTATAGTTAAGAAAATTAGAATTTCGAGTGAAAAAGTTGAGACAGTGATTAGAAAAGAATATTTAAGAGAGAAAGTGATAGAATATTGAGCTTTCAAGAAAGAAATTAAAGAAAAAAAAAAAAAGAAAACAAAGTTCTACTGAAAATGTATAAGCAGAAATTTAGGAAAAGACAAGTACAAATTTGAAAAAATTAATAACAACAACAATTATAAAAATAATAATGATAATGATAATAATGATACTGATGATGATGATCATAAAGCAAAGTAGAAGAAGGTTGGAAGAAAAAAAAACTTGAAAAGAAAAAAGTAAAATAAAAAGAAAACATAAGCACCAAAAGTTTTTTTAAAAAGAAAAAAAAAACACATAAAGGTAAAAAAAAATAAAAAAAATAAAGATAAACGGTTTCCCATGAAAAAGCAAAAAGGAAAGGAAAAAAAATAAAAAATAAAAAGATAAATGGGTTTCCATGAAAAAGCAAAAAGTAAAAAAAAAAAACGGTTTTCCATGAAAAAAAAAAAAACCAAACGGTGCGGTTTTGACTACTAAGGATGAATAGTGGATTTTTATCCACATGTAGGAAGTGTTCCAAAACTACCTACTACCTAATTTTTTTTCTATCTTTTTTTTTTCCTTCAATATCAAATATAGACCTTTGCTCCTGCTATATTCAAATCTAAAATTAACCACCCTTGTCTGAATCTCACATATGTCACAAGTAATAATAGTCAGATTTTGTCAAATTATGGATTTCAATGTTAATAATTTTCTGAAGAAGAGACAAGAAGAGACAAGAGGAAAGCGTTGAGAAACAATGTTAAAGTCGTATTATTCTAGGCCAAGTGATAAGAGAATAATTTGATTAAAAGTGTAACCAATAAGAGGACTAAACTAGCAAAGTTGCTTTAAGATCTATTGGCTTATTCTTGCTAATAGAAATACAATAGCCCATGTTGGTGGCTTATTCTTGCAAAGTCAGACCCATCTTAATTTCTTGAAGTCATACAATTGAATGAAGTTTTGGAGAAAGTGGTTGGAAGCTTTTGTTTAGGGGCCGTTTGGTAGAGCTTTTGTTTTTGATTCTAACCAGTAAAGAAGAGAAGTAAAATATATAGCTTCGCAGTAAGTGTTTGGAACAAAAGAGCTTTTAAGGTCAAAATGATCTTTAAAGTATTCTAATAAGTACTAAAAATATTATATGACGTTTACAATGTCTAATTTAAATTTTATAACAAGTTTTAAAGTCTATTCAGAAGAGCTTTTATCAGTAGCTAGTCACATTTTTTGGCTTTGACAGAAAGTACTCTTGAATACTAGAAGCTCTTCAACAAATTATTCAAACACTTCTAGAAGCTAATTTTGGACTTAAGAAGCCAAAAGTAACTTTTAGGAACTATGGGGGTGTTTAGTGAATGAGTTGAGTTTAAGTTGAGTTAAAATTTTTAAGTTTGAATAGTATTAACTTTTTAAAAAGTAGTTATAAATTTTGTTGACTTTTCAGAAAAAGACAAAAATTGAGATGAAAAAATACAATTTAGTTGGAGTTGAACTTGTTCTCCAAACAAACCCTGTCAAACATGCCTTAGTCTTCTGCTTACGTTTGTTATTTGTTAAAATAGGTTTTGTAGCGTTTTTGGGACCACAATTGTCGGAAAGGAACCAAAAAACCAAACAAAACAAGAACATTTATAAATACAAAATCAATGTTTTCACATATTAGCCAAGTGGGTTGTCTTAAAAAAAATAAAAATAACAAAATAAAAAAATAAAAAAAGAAGAAGAAGTTAAAGTTAAAGCCTTTCTGATACATGCATGACAATTAGATGAAATTGGTAAAAAAAGGTTGGGGAAAAAAAAGAAGCTCATAAATATTCAACATCAATAATTATTTTATGCTGATCAGTGGAACAACATACAAATAGGATTTATAGAATTTTATTCTTCATATAAATAGTATATATAGGGTTAATTTTTTTTATTGCACAAAGAAAAAAAAAACAATTCCAAAATAACATATTTTTTAAATTTTAAATTTTTTGTTTAGTGACGTAAAATAAAAGAAAAGGAAATGACAGGTAAATTCTACAATCATTCGTCATATAATAGTAACAGATATTTGTAAAAAATTGTCTAAGAATGACAAAGAAAATAATCAGAACTATTACTAATATACAAAGTAACAGAAGGGATCGTGTATTTGGAAGATTTTCCGCCATTTATTGTATGTGACGTATTCAAATATGATTCTAGCTAGTACTTTTCTTCAAAAAAAAATTCAAATATTACTAAAAAATAAACCCTAAATCCCTTGCATAGATGTGTATATGTATTTATATAAAAGAGTAACATAGACGCACCTGCCAATGCATCCAAGAGAGTAGACTTGCCAGAGCCGGAAGGACCCATGATGGCCAAAACCTCCCCAGGCTCAGCATACCCGGTCACCTCCTGAAGAATCATTTTCTTCCCATTCTTGCCTGTCTCCACACTCACCCCAAGCTCGTTCCATGTCATACAAACTCCACTTCTACTAATATAATCAATATCATTATCATAACTATTCACAGCCATGTCCACTTTAATAGTATTATCCTCAATAGTACTATCCTCAATAACCTCAAACTCCTCAAACCTACGAGACGCCGACGGCTGTTCGAGATTATTGCTACTGCCCCCGGCCGAGTCGAGACGAGTCATGATGACGAACGGAAACGCCGCCTTCTTCGCCATTTTTTCGGCGGAATCATTAGTTGTCGTTGAGTCGACGGTACTTGAACTTGTGTTCATCGCCGACTCTTTGACAAGAGATCTTGTTGGACTTGGACTTGGCGTCCATCTTGGTACCTTACTAGGTGGAACCTCCATTTTAGTGTGTATGATAATTGATATGAACAAACGTTATTCTCTTTTTGCCCTTTTAGAGAGAGAGAAAGAGAATGAGAGAGAAATTTAATGGCCAAATGCCGAGAGAGAGAGATGATGGATGGGAACTATAACTGCATAAATGAGAGCTTCTAGCAACCCTGCAAACTTCTACTAATTATAGCGCCTTTTTCTTTTCTTTTTATTTTATTTTATTTTTACTAGTTAATAGTTAAATATTTCATTTATTAGTATTTTCTCCATTTGATCACCAACCATCGGATCATCAAAGCCCAACCGGATCTCAAACCGTCACAAGCTAGCCGGGTTGTATTTGGTTGAGAAACTCCCAATTAGGATCTTCTAACTCCATCCCTGCTGAGATCACCAAACCGCCAACCATCTTTGCTAGCCACGGTGACAGCGGCGGCAGCGGCAGAAGTCCCACATAAAGAGAAACCCTAGTTTATGAGAAATTTGAGAGAAAAAAGGGAGAGAGAAAGGACCAATAGCGACATGGTATATTATTAGATGACATAAGAATTCAAAAAAAAAAAGAACTTTAAAAGAATAAAAAATAAATAAAAGAACAAAATAAAAAAGTCTAAATTTCTCTTACGAAACTATTTTAAAAACAAAAGAGAGAGAAATAGTCAAGTTGTATTTTTGAAAACAGTAATAGTATTATAGCATAATTTTTTTATTAATTTATTTTTTTTTCTAACTTGAAGATGAGGGGATTCGAACTCTGCACTTTTACGTAAAGTCAAGTGTGGTATTACCGCTAGGCTGTGCCTGCAACCACTTATAACATAAATTTTTAAATATTATAATAAATAATATAATCAGATTTATGACCACACACAATTGACAATGCTAAAAATACGCATCATCCTTATGTTTATGATAAATATGTTTTTGACTAGAAAATCTAAGGATTTACTTGTAAAAAAAATTATATAATTTATTATCATTTTAAAAACTTGTTTTGCATTTAAAAAATACCTACAAAATATGTTTTATAATACAATATTCAAAAAAAAAAAAAAAGTCAAAACTTTCTTAAGAAACTCTAAAAAAAATAATGACCAAAATCCTATTTTAACCCAGTTAAAAAAACCAAAACGAAACTCTCTCACGAAACTCAAAAGAAAAAAAAAATTCTTCTAATATTTGATATACAGATCTGATGGCTGCTGAATGGTTCAAGCCACCTCCTCCTCACGACATCTACGTTTCCACGAATGCACAGAAGAAGATGGAGGGATTTTTTATAAAAAAATAATTACACATTTTTAGAATTCTATTTTGAAATATGTCTATTTTTAACAATATAATATGTATGTCTATTTTTAAAAAAATTAATGTCTATAACACTTATTTGACCCTTTTATTATAATTGACATTATTTTATTTTTAGACAAATTTTTTTTATTTTTCTTTTTATGTTTTTTGATTTTAATGATGATTATTTTTTGTTAATAAATGTCAATTACTTTTAACAAATCAAAATTAATTATAAACATCAAAGTAATTATAATAAATATAAAATATTTACTATAAAGATGATGGCTCATACTAAATAATAAACATAACATAAAATATTAACGATAAATAATTATGAATATTCTTACTATTCATATAAAACACCAATGAATTCTTTATAAAAAAAATATTTGTTTATGTAGTAAATTATAAATCAAAGGGTTGTCATTTATGTCTTAACCAAACAAATTGAAGAATAACATAATAAATGAAATCAAATTCTTTTTTAAAAAAATACTATTATTTCCATAAATTAGTAGAAATGAAATCAAACATATTTTTATGGTAAAGACATATTCATTTTATGAAATATTTTTTTTTTAGATTATTTTTTTTCTTTATTTAGCTTTTTCTCACTAATATGAAATCTGATTTTGAGAAAATATTCTCCTTTTTTAGTTCATTATAAATATTTACACCTTCTTTATAATAAATAGAAAAAAAAATTTCAAAATTTTCTTTTCTATCAATTCTTTTTGCAATTTCATTAAATCAATTTAGCCCTATTTGGTAAACATCTTAAGCCTTGTTTGGCAAAAAGCTCTGTTTAAACTAAACTGTACTTTTTTCATCATGTTTTTTGTCTTTTTCCCCAAAAAGTTGTTTGTCTTTTCTGAAAATTCAAAAAAATTCAAAAAAATTTACTATTTAAACTTACAAATCTTAACTCAAACTTACACACCAAACACCCCCTTAGATTCCTTTTTTTTTTTTTTTTTAGGTTTCCTTTTTGGTAATTTCTTTATTCGTTAATTCTCTATTCTTTATGAAGGGTAAAAATATCTTTATAATTACTCTTTTAAATGCTTATGTAAATAAAAAGAAAAATGGACATATTTCAAATCAATGCCTCTAATTTAGACATCTATTTAAATAACTTTTTTTGTTTTAAGAAAATGAACAGGTTGTTACTTATTTGAGTGGGAATAACTAAAAATTTGAAAACGAATATGCTTGTGAGGCAAATAGCTTTCGATCTCTCCAAAATTATAAAAGAATGGAAGGATACTATATCAGTATAATATATATTTCTGAACGTCATATTTAATTAAAATCACATTAAAAAAAAACCATACAAAACACAATTTTTGTGATGCAAATATGATATTTTAAAAATAGAATACTAATAATATAATATATTTCATACCCAGTATAGAAGCTGCCATTGAAAAGAGAAGTGAAAGAGGAAACTAACAAAAAGGGGAGCTAATAGGATTTATATCGATTGTTCTTAAGTTTGCCAATCGTACCAGTTCAGCAAATGTAATTTTCCTTTTTTTTTAGATTAATTATTAGTTGATTTACTTATAACGTTGTGTAATTTAATATGTAACATGTTATCGTTTAAAACTTTTATTACAACTGGCAAAAATCAACCTAAAATGTTATTTATTAATAAGCACGATATTAATCTTGATGTAACAAATTATGTAGGGTATGATCAGATCATACTTAAAACCTTGCTTAGAATTGAAGTTTTAAAGATTTATAGATGTGTTGAAAGATGGCTTAAAGACAGTTGGGGCATAGCTGTTGATGCTCTTTTGAGGAGAAGGAAATTTGTTTTTTAAAGAGGTGATAAACCTAAGCAATCCCCTATAAATATATATATATATGTAAAGCCATATGAATATCTCTAATTTTCTTTCTTTGGCATTTTTCTTCACGTCCACACCTCCCTCGCATCAAATGAAGTGTAATTATGGAAAAATAATAATAATTGGTCTCATTGATCTAAGTTGTAGATGAAATTTTGTCTGTTTGTTAGTTTTTTAAATCTTTATTCACCTGACTATTTCAAAATTGTGTCCATATGTTTTTTTTTTTTGTGCTTAATATTGCATCTAGCAGGTCATAAAATTCAAGCAAAAAAAAAAAAAAACCGTTTTTTGTAGCTGGCTTGGTCCTGTTAGTATGCCATAATTTTTGGACCTGGGGGTCCATATTGCTTTAAATTTCTGTTTCTGTGCAACGTAGTTATTAATACTCGACCAGTAGACATCATTATCAACGAAATTTTGTAAATTGATAGCTAGCTACACTCCCATTGGTAAATCTAAACAAATTTTCATACTTTTTTTTTTAAGTATGTAAGCACCCCATGTATACTCTTTAAATTAACTTATTGCTAAATTTTTACGCTAGTCAAAAATCAAATTTAGAAGTTACATCTCCTTATCCTTAAACCACCTTTCCTCACCATTGAGCTAGTCCAAATGACTTATAAATTTTCGTATTTGAATAGTGGTTTTCTAACATAATATATATTCTCTACAAACAATTTGATTCCCTTATTTCTAAATTGTACTATAGAATAAGAGAGTTTCTAGCTTAAGTCATTTTTTTAGTTTAAATTTGATTCTTTTTATATATCTTCACTAGATTAAAAATATAGATCCGTTATTAACTCACAATTCAATTAAAATAGGACGTCTAACTTGGTCGGGCCCATGCAAACCTAGAGGGAAAAGTAGGCTGGGCTAGGCCTACCAGGTATGAACAAAAGTCGAGCTAGCCTGGCCCTATAGACCAAAAATCCTATATCTTTATATATATGTTCAATAACAAATATATGTCTTGAAAAAACACTATGTTGGCCAAACCAGTCTCCTAAGCTACAGACTAAGCTCAATCTGCCCTTCAAGTAGGGCCGATCCATCTGAACACACCCCTTTTTATAGAAGAAAATTATGGTAATAGCCCCTAAAATGTATATGTTCTAGAATTTTACCCTCCTTTAATCTTGTTCAGAATTTCGACATTTTTTTTTTTTGACTTAATAATAAGATTACTAAAATATCCACAAACCCTACTCAAATCCCTTTATGTCCCCTCTCTCTCAAATCTATTTTCTCTGTCTTAGGCTATGGAAAGATGGAGTGGTAGAATACCTAGGTGAGTGAGACGGGGAAGGAGAAAGAGGTACTTTATTTTATGTGTTTGGTATGACAAGAAGGAAATAAAGCAAAAATCATCTATCTTGTTTAGTATAGAGATACAAGGGAAAGAAAATAATAGATTTTACATGTAAAATGACTATTTTATTACTTGTAAAATGACAATTTTATCTCTAACTAATGAGATAAATTGAATCTCTCAAAAAATCTCTCTAAGTTGGAGGGATTAAAATTAAGGTTTTTTGAAAGATTAGGAGTCCCTCTCCTGATCCATTCATTCCTTTCTTCTCTCCTACCAAACAACCATAATTATCAAAATCCTTCCACCAATCCCTCTACCTCTCCCTTCCTCCTATTTTTTCTCCTACCAAACACACTCTTACTTTGATATGTTTTCTCTCCCATTTCCCCGTTCTTTTCTCCATTATCTTTCTCCTCCGCCCCTTCTCGCTCTCCCTTTGCCAAATCCCTTCCTCTATCCTCCACCCACTCTTTTTCCTTTCTCCACTCCCTCAGTCGATTGTCTCTCCTCTCTCCCTCTGCTAGTTTCTCTCTCATATCCCTCTTTCTTGGTGACAGCCATCATCGCAATTTGCAATGAGTTCATTGTGATACGCGGTGTTGTGGTTTGGCATATTCACAGTAGTGTCCCGTACTGATCTTGGTGGCTCGACCCTTTCTATCCCTTTTCTCTCCTTTCTCCCTCTTCTCATTTCTTTCTTGGCATGCATGACGACATCGTTCGACATCACATGGTTCAAAACCGATCTCGACATCATGACGAAGCTCTGATCTCATGGTGGATCCGAGAAAATGATCTCACCACGATCAATCTCTCTCTCAAGCTTTCTCTTTCTCTTTCTATGTGCTCTTTCTCTCTCTTTATGTCATGATCTGCAGCCGCCTCCCCATCGACGCTTGTCGTTCGCGTATGATGACAAATCTAAATTTGAGACCAGTTCAGATATGACTTTGTAATTTTTTGCATTTTCCTTTTAGTGAAGGTCTGGCCATACTCCTTTTGTAGGATATGAGAGATGAAAAATTAGGGTTTGTTTCAATTTGGGATTTTTAATTTTGGTGGTTAGGGTTTTGTTTTTTGTAATTTGATTTTTATATAATTTTTTATGATTACTATGGAGAAATAACAAAATAACATGATAAATTACAGTATCAATTTCTAGAATGTTAAGAATAACCCATTAAAATATAATAAATAATTAGGTGGAGTATAAAAAATAATTTGGTTGAGTATAAAACAATCTAGCAAATTATGAAAAATAATCTTGTAAAATATAAAAAGTATCTAGTAGACTACCAAACGTATTCTACCATAATACTCGCTAGAGAAACCATGTTGAATACTAAAAGTATTCTGGTAGACTACCAGAGGTATTCTAAGGCTGAGAGTATTTTTGTTATTACTGGTGGTCAAAATACCTTTTTGGTTGGGCGTGAGTAATTTGGAAGATTTATTATGTTAATCTTTGACTTATTTTATAAGATGTCAAAAATTCTGAAAAATCAATATAGATGAGGTATTATTATAGATGTTTTTTAGGCAATCCTCAAAATATAGCTCTATCCTTAGCCAAACAAATTGGTTTCGATAGTATACGTAGTTGGCAAATATCTAATTCAATCATGAAGATAGAGTAGTAGGCGTTAATTATTGCTAGTACACGTTTTCAACTCTTTAATTTTAATTACTAATTAAAGGGAATCCTTCTTTTATTATTATTATTTTTTTAGAAACGTGAGGACGGGGAGATTCAAATTCTTAATCATAAGGTGAAGTTAAATGCGAAATTATTGCTCTATTTTTAGAAACTCTAAAATTATTTTTTTAAACTTGAAAACTTATTTTTATTTTAGCCTTGCACACTTTATAGTGCTATAAATATGGACCGGGATAAGCGGACTTGCCAGTTGCCCCCATTTTTGGCCCGAGGGCTGTCCCGACCCGAGGGCTGGCCCAACCCGACCGGTAAAATGTTGGACCTGGGCCCGACCGGGTGCAAGTATAAAGGCCAGGCCGGGCCATATTTATCTCTCTTTTTTCTTTTTCTTTTTTTCAAAAGCCCGTTTACCCGGCCTAATTTTAAGCCCGCCAGATTTTCGGACCTGGCCCACCAATTTATTTGGGCTAGGCCGAAACAGGCCCGATTTTCCCTTTCTACCTGTAAGGATCAGGCCGGGTCACCCGAATTCATAGGACTAACACTCTGTGGTATTAAAAAAAAAAAAGGAAAAAGAAAAGTATATGCTTAGTTAGACAAAAATTAAAAATATCTTTTTCTTAAAAAAATTCAATAAAATATTTTATTTCAAACCAAAAATTCAAGATCTTTTGTTTTAGAATTTTTCTTATTTTTAGTTGTATAAAATAGCTTTCATGAGCTATTAAAAAAGTATTTATATCATTTTCTCATATATATATATATATATATATTCCATTTACAAAGGACGTGAGGGATTAAATTGAAATAAAATTTTCAAATTCAAAGCATTTTTTCCTAGTTTATTAAAATATAAGAATAAATTAAGAAATATTAAAATTAGAAGGTACTTTTATGTAATCAACTCTTAAATATTATTTGGTAGCATATAATTGCTTTAGAACTATCTAGACAGACCATAATGTTTCTGGTCCACCAGCATTGTTCTTGAGAAATGAATTGGGTTTGTGTGATATGTAGTGAAAAGATTTAGGAAGTGCCCTTTTTTTTTCCTTACTTACTTAAGGAATAGGAGTTTGAACTCTATATATTGTGATATAGGTATGTGTGAAATTACATTTAAATGCAAGCAAAAAAAATGATAATCTTGCAAATAAATAATTTTAGATCCATCATCACTAAACATCCTTTCAGACTCCATCTCTTTACGTTTTTTAAAAAGTAACAAACTATAACAATTTCCTTGCCATTAAAAAATTTATTTTGTAGAATGAACGAAGCAATTTCAAATTAAAATTGTACTAATTAAGTTGATATGTACACGTGATCAACTAATTATCTTATTTATTATTTGTTTAATACTAATTATATTATTTTGTTTTATACTTTCATTGCAAAGTTCTAGAAATAGTCAACATTCTCCAACTATATTGAACATATCCAGCCGGCGCACATGAATAATGAGCCACTATGGACCATAAATTATTATTAAAACTGCACACGTTATCCACAAACAGTCACTTTCGTGACGATCTCTCTTAACTTCTAGTGCAAACATAGCTTTTTTTTGTTTTTTTTGGGTAGTGCAAACAAAGCTTTATCTATTATCAGGTTCATCTTGTCAGACGGCAATTAATTTAATTATTTTAAGCTTACTTGTAAATGTTTTTTACGTTTGCTTCATTTCAAATTTTCAAGTTGTTTTTTTTTTTTCCTCCAAAATTAAAAAAACAAATTTAAGCTGTTTTAAGCTGTTTTAACATTTCATACCTATTAGGGGCAATGCCAAAATTTAAAAAAAAAAAATTATTATTATTATTAAAAAAGAAAGAAAGAAAGAAAGAATGATAAAGCTATTTTAAGGAGTGTGCAACTAATAGAAGTAACTTCGTACTGACCTTAATTTATGTCTGGAATCTTATCTAAGTTTCATTTTTTGTTTCTTTTAATAACAATCTTATCTGGATGTTAATATAGGAAAAACATATACTATAAGCTACACTTTTTTTTGTGAACTTATGAACTGTACTTTTATCCTATCGTTAGGTACTGCTATTTTAGCTATTAAATTAATTTTTTAACAAATTGATCTATGACCAATAATAATTCTATATCGTCCACTAGAAATTTTTAAAGGGAAGAATTACATATAAGATCATTGAAAAATTAATCTAACGATTAAAATTATTGTATCTAATGATAAAAGTAAAAATACAATTCCTATTTTAAGTATTTTTGTTAAAACTTAAATAACTAATGATGCAATTTTTTGTAATAATCAATGTACATATTTTATTTTATTTTTAAATTTCTCTTGAAAGATTTGTAATTAATCTTTTTATAACTAATTTGTAAACAAAGTATATTGTACATTGATCTACGATTGAAAATGGGCAAAGTCATTTTCTCTTTAATCAATCTTTTTTTTTTTTTTTTTTTTGGGTTCCCCGTAGTGTATGGCTCATGTTGTCAGTGGCTTTTAAGAATGCAACCCTTTCGTTTTTTGAAAAAAAAAAATCAAAAATCAAAAATCAAAACAACATATAGATGAAAAGAAAATAACAAATACTATATGGAGGTTTTTTTTATTATTATTCTATTATTGATTAATAGGAAAAAAAAAAAAAAAAGTTTGCATGTTCCACACTCATTAGCTTGGTGAGTCCTAGTAAATTCGAGCGGCCCGACCTTTACGAGCAAAAGGAAAAAATGGATAAGGTCAAGCCTGTCCCGATTATTTGGCTAGCCGGATCGATCCCACCTGAATTGAAAAAATATAAGCCCGGCACGACACTAAAAACGCGTCGGGCATAAATCGAGTCTGGCAAACGGGATTTTGAAAAAAAATATGGAACTAGGAAATTAAGAGTAGGGTAGAGTGAGATATAATTAACAAAAAGAAAGAAAAATAAATGGTATCAACTTTCAAAAAAAAAAAAAAAAAAAAAAAACCTCCATGAACTGTTTGAAAAAAAAAAAAGAAGGAAAAATAATCTATTATCACTATGTAATATGACTATATAGTCGTTGCACAATGATATTTAAAAAAAAAAAAAAAAACATAGTCACATATTCTAACAATCTTAAATATTAACATTTGCATAATAAATAATGTTGTCATAATGAGAAACGAATGCTGATTTTTAAAAAATGAATAAATAATAAAATTTGAATGGACCAGGCTAAGAGCGGCCCGGCGGGCTCAAAGTCAGGCCCAACCCAACCCTTATGCTTGCACTAGGCTCGACACTTGACAGGCTGGGCTAGGCACACCCTTGGGCAAAAAATGTGGGCAACGGGCTAGCCTGCTTAGCCCGGCCCATATTTACAACTCTATTAGTGACCATGCTCAAGATAAGGGGAAAAAAAAAATCAATAAAAGAAATAGAATCACTAGAAATATACCAACAGAGTTAGAGTAGAGTTAAAAATAAATAAATAAAAGAGTTAGACTAAGAAATTAAAAGATTTAAGGGTAGAACAAGTATGTGCGGCAATTTTAGTCCCCAAAAGTCTATTTAAGCCGATCAACGAAAAAGAAAAATGTTATCGTTGTTTGTTTTGTCACTCTCTTTTTCACTCTACTACTACTTCTTCTTCTTTTTTATGGATCCGTTTGACAGAGTTTTTTACTTTTGCTTCTATCCAGTAGAAGAAGAGAAGCAAAAATTGTGATTTCTTAGTAAGTATTTGAAACCAAAGAGCATTTGAGGTTAAAATGATCCTTAAAGTATTCTACTAAGTACTAAAAATGTTAAATAAAGTTTATAATGTCTAATTTAAATTTTGTTACCAGTTTTAAAGTTTATTTAGAAGAGCTTTTTCTAGAAGCCACATTTTTTGACTTTAACAGGAAACACATCTTGAGACTGGAAATTCTTTTGACAAATCATTCAAACACTTTTAGAAGCCACTTTTGAACCTGAAAAGTCAAAAATATCTTTTAGAAAACTTTACCAAATAGGCCTATCACTGTGCTTCTTATCTTGTCACATGTTTTCTAACTTCCCAGCAAAGGAAAGGCATAATTATCTACTATTACTTTTGACTTTTATTACATTCCTGCCATTGTGTTACCAATTTTTTTTTTTTTTTTCCCTTTCTAGATTTTTGTTTTTGTTTTGAGCAATGATACACATCATAAAAAGTTTTATTATGATTATCATAAATTATCAAGTATTAAAATTTTATAAAATCTACAAAACTAAAATAACTACTTTATATCTACTTTTTTACCAATAACAAATTACTTTTAATTTCATGATATATCATAAAACTTTTTTTCTTTTTCTTTTTTTCATAAAGTGAATCATTTTCCTTTTGTTGTTCTTCTCTTTCGTCATCTTTTCTTTAAAAACTGCAGGACTCTTTTATATATTTATTTTTTTTGCTAGCTAGAATCATTTAGAATTTTATTAGATAACGTTGGACCCCCTCTAGGTCCTCATATATTCATTTTGTAACTTAAAAAATTTACAAAGAAGAATTTTGTAGCTTTAAAATAAGTTAAAAACATGCTCTTCTCATCTTTAGATTTCTGAAACCACACTCATTTTTTCCTTCATCAGGGTTTATTAGTTTTTTTCGTCCTCATTGTTTTCGTTACTTTGCTAGTGAATTTCGTCCAGGGTTTGCTTTATTCGTATTTCTTCCTTGGGGCCAGAGCTCGGTGCCGCCTCTTGGTTGGTCATCGGACTACTGGTCCTAGAGAATATGTTTTGGACACCAAGATAATAGTTTTGGTGGGAAGGATGGCTTCATGGTTGGAGGGGATGCATTTTGGTCTCTTTGGTCGTACTTGTTGGCTTGTCATCGAAGGTATTATCCATGATGTTCGATGTTTTTCTCCTTTAAGTTATTTGTTTAAAATAAATACGATATTATTTCCGCCTTGTGTTTTGTTAGTATACTTTTGTGCTTATTTTGTAATAACGGAGGTGGTCTTTTCACGCTCTCATATTGTTTGTGTGTCTAATCCGCTAGAGTTAGTTTTATGCAGTGTTGGGGGTAACATTTTCGCTATGGGTCTCTTGGTCTCAATTGATCAGAGTTTTCCATCGATTGTAGTGATATTTTTGAAAGAGCCATGTGTATGCTCGATGATTGATGTGCCTTTTTGATTTCCTGTTGTTGGATTTCAATGCACCTTTTACCCCATTATGCATTTCATTAGAATTTACTGGTGGAACCGATTTATATTTGGGGTTAAGTTCCCTTATGTTATAAAGTTATTCAAAGTATTGGTGTCATATTTTATTGATTTGAAATACAATTATCCTTTAAAAAAACCGTTTTTTTTTTAATACAAACACCAATTAAATATGACGAGAAAAAGAAATACAATTCAAAAAGAGTAATAATCCAAAAAAAAAAAATTATAACTTATACAAAGCCACCTTGTCAATTAGTGTAGAGAAACAGAAAAGATAGAGAGAAAACAACTAATGATGAAACGGCTCAACCAAGAAGCAACTTCATTTATCTGCACCATCTTACTTATCAAAAAAAAAAAAAAAACTTCATTTATCTGCTACATATAATAAGTTACAGCAGTAACAAACTGATGATAACAACAAAACTAAGAGTGTCTTCGGTGCTAAGTTTTGAATTATAGTATTTGGATTTAAATTGAATTGTGCGTTTGGTGAAGCGTTTGAATTGCTGGTGTTAAAAAGTGAAGAAAAAAAAAAATTGAAATATGTTTGGAAAAAAAAAATTTCAATATGAAACTTGTTTTATTTGTCTCAAGATTTTATGTAATTTAAAAAAAAAAATCATCTCATTTGGATTTGTATATGCAAAATTATGGAGTTTTAAAATTTGAGTACAAAACTGTATAAATAATAAAACTGATTTTGACTTTTCAAAAATTATTATTATTTTTTAAATTGTAAATTATGATCCAAACTGAAGTACCAAACACCCCATAACATCTAAGATGCTATAACATGCTCCCTCAAGCGAAACATCAGAAACTTCTGAAATGAGCTTACATTTGCGAAACTCAAACATAGGAATTGAAAGAGTCTTAGTAAAAATGTCAATAGTTTATAACTCATCAGTAGGTCCTTGCCTTACTTCTACTTCTTTAGACAACACTTTTTCTCTTATAAAATATACATTTATTTTTATATGTTTAGTTATAGCATGAAAAGTCTCCTTGAGTAAAGCCTGTAACTAAATAACTTCCATTGTGGTAGTTGCTAAGGCTCTATATTCAGATTCTATTCCAGACCTTGCCAACCAACTTCTGCTTTCTTGAACTCCAGTTAAGCCACTTGTTGACCTTTTGTCATCCAAGGAACTGGCCCAATAGACTGTCGTTTTTAATGTACACTATGTGGACCTAAGCCATACATAGGGAATTTTAATAGACTGTCGTTTGGTGGGCTATGACCTATGAGAGCATAAATAAGTATACTTATTTTTGGTTCAAGTAGTTCTTATTGAACTCGTTGGGCTAAACAATAAGTTGGATGAATAGAATAAAAACAATTGATATCCTGAATTGTAACTCAGTTGTTTCTTAGCTTCAACTAGCCTAGCAAGCCCAATTGTTAGCGTATCCCATTAGAATTCATTATTTAGAAAGCCAAAATTAAGCTTTTTCTGACCTGTCTAGAAGCAAAATCTATTTGTATGGTTGGCTATCATGTACAAATAACATATTGCTGAGCTGAGTATATTTCAAAAATACTCAGATAACCCAAAATAGAATTATGAAATAAGCCTATTGGTCGTCAAAATATCATTTAGCTCTCAATATTGTCATAAGCACCTAAGCCATCGCCATCAAGAGCCAAGTTGATCTCGCAGATCTCGCCGAAAATAGTACAGATCTTGTTGGAGCTATTGTCCCTTATGCGAATCTCCCACAGTGGCAGGTAGCCGAGATTACGATCTGGATGTAGTTTGCATATCAGAGTATTGATTTTTCTGTTTCAACCGATTAATTTTTATATTTTGGTGGATTAATTTTTGTGTTTTGACTTATTGTAAGTTTTATAAATCTATTTGTACGATTATGTAATCAATTAGTAATTTTGGGTTTCTTTTCTTGGTGTTGATACGCACATGTATATATATGTATGTGTCGTTGAATTTGTCTTTTTGTCTAGATATTTTTGTATTTAGAAAGGAAATTAATTTACTAGATTATAGAAAATAATCTATCAGAGTACTCTTTGAGGTCTGGACCAGAGACATACGTTGGAAGTAAAAATTAATCTGGTAGATTACTGAAATTAATCTAGGTACTTTCTATGACCGACATCGGAGACGGCCATCCACTGTTTTTAAGATCGAAAAGTAATATGGTCGAAGAAGGTTGAATATTTTGTGTCAGAGATGAAAAATATTCTAATAGAGTATTAATCTCCGGTGACCAAAAGAACGTCTTGACTCTTGTTGATTCCGACGATATTTGATAGATTACTACCAGTAATATATTATATTCATTTTTTGAATAAAATATATTATGTTGACTTTTAACTTAGCTAATTATAGGTCAAAAAAAATTGAAGGAACTGTAGTTGGGACAATAATGAAGATATATCTTTCCAAGGGATAATCCTACAAGTAGAGATGTCAAATGGGCCAACCCGATCGAGCCCAGTCCATTTATTTTGAACAAATTAGTACTTCCTGTCGTGCCCGTACAGATTTATTTATAAACACGTCTTATCGTGCTTATTCTCAATTTATAGCGTCAGGTCCAGTCCATGGTCCATTTATAAACGTGAAGTGCTTTTAACGTTCATGTGTCTTAATCGTGCCTAACATCAAAAATTTTAAATAAAGAAGAAAATTAAGTTTTGAATATAATAGGAAAATATTGATTTTTAACAAAAGCAAAAACATATTATTGAAAATAAACAACAATATTAAAAACTTTTTCAAGTAAAGCCTTAAAGGAAATGAAATCTTTATAAGAAAAAAAAAAACACCATTAGTTTAATATGAAAATTGTTAAAATATCTTACAAAAAGAGTAAAGTTATCGTGTCATTTTCGTGTTCCTTATCGTGCTTGTGTCGTGTTTTTTAGCGTGATTCGTATCGAAAAAATGGAGTCAAGCATGACCCATTAAATTAAATATGCTGAGATAGGTCCATCTAACAATTGTGCCTTATCGTATTTTGCCTATTTTTTAACAAACTGTATCCGCATCAACCTACTAAGCCCGATTCATTTTCACATCTCTTCCTACAAATAACCTTTCCAGTAAAGTCCACAAAAATCGAACCACAAAATTTGAAGCCCATATTGAGAAAATTTGGGCCAACCGGCCTTGAACACTTGGTTGCACCAACCTGTTTTGTTTGTGTATGAGAAAATTAGCTAACTAATTATTTTTTTTCATTTATTAATTAATATAATATAAATTTTCTATTTTTAATTAACATGATAATAATTTTAATTAATTTTAATTTAATTTTATATTATATTAATTTTTTATTAATTTTTTATATTATATTAGTACAACGTGGTTTCCCGTGTGTTTCACAAAAGGTTTCTCGAGAACAACAAAAAAATATATATAAATATAAGAATAAAAATAAATAAATAAAAAATAAACGACCGTCGCGTCGACAAAGGAGACAACTCACCCGAGACATACGCTTCATACCAATCTCTGACACCGTGATTATTTGGAAAAAGCTCTTTATTTCCCTCATATCTAAACATTTAATACGGAGCTCAGATCCTCTGTTTCTCACTAAAAAATGAAACTCACAAGTAAACCAATCTCTCGGCGCCACATCATTTCAAGAATCTTATTTCTTCGACGTGGCAATGATATTATTGGATATCATGCTAAAATTAGAGAATATTTATTATTCTATGGACTACATAATTGATGTTAATTGAAAAATAATTATTATATTTAGAAAAAAATGAAGAAAAGAAAAGAAAAGAAAAATCTGAGACTCATTAATCAAAGCTTAGCTTTCACAGCAGAAAACAATCAAACACTTGGACAGCGACAGACACTTGGAGGAGTGAGATCTGAAAGGTTTTTCTATCTATCTCTCTCTACACTCGAGTTTTAGAGAGAGAAAGAAGCGAATTCTAGAGAGAGAAATCGAGAATGGCGAGCGTTGGTGGAGGTGGTGGTGGTGGTGGTTATGGCGATGCTAGCCAGAAGATAGACTACGTGTTCAAGGTCGTGCTGATAGGCGACTCTGCGGTCGGAAAATCTCAGATTCTGGCGAGGTTCGCGAGGAACGAGTTCAGTTTGGACTCCAAAGCCACAATCGGCGTCGAATTCCAGACCAGGACTCTCGTCATCCAGCACAAGAGCGTCAAGGCTCAGATCTGGGACACTGCTGGCCAAGAGAGGTATAATCTCGATTTCTTCTTCTTCCTTTTTTTTTAATTTAATTTAATTTATTTTTTTTGTTAAATCGCTTTCGGAATATTCTGAATTTTCTAATTTTGTGATTGGATCCTGGTGTGTTTTGTTGCTATGATTAGTATGGATTTGATGCTTCACAGTTATGGCGGAAAATATACTTGGCTGTTTTGCCAAAAATGGAAATGTTTGATTGGCTTCTTGAACGAAATTTTAGCGCTCAAAATGCTGCTGTTTCGCCTTTGATTACTGCTAATTGCATATTTGCATGGATAAAGTGCCGAAAAACCAGTATTGGTAAAATCGCCTTTTAATTATGTTTTCTTTTAAGCTTTTTATTCTCCTTTTGTTTTCCCTGTTCCTTTTAAATCGCTTTTCAATATTGATATGATCTGATAAGAATTTCTTACTAGAGGGAAAAATTAAATGCAAAAATAAAAAGGTTTTCTGTTGATCCAGATCTTGATACCAGCCAATGTTTATATTAATGTCCATTTTTGGGGATCCAAAATTGTGTACAGTTGTGATTGTTGAGGACATGGTTGTATATAGTTGTGATTTAGTCACATTCCCATTTTTGACATATATTGTCAATGCCTTAGGATTTAAATATTTGAGAAGTTTGTTCTAGTTCACGTGTTTCTAGGATTCCTTAAGACTGGCTAGTAAAAAGAGTGATGGATCTTGATATCATGAAATTATCATTAAATTTTGGATACATCTTGGGTTTTTATTTGGATCAGATTAATTGAACTTCATTGATTGATTTCGGTTGTTTATGATAAGAAATATAAGAACCTTATTCTCTGTTGGATCTTCTTTTAGAATTTGAGGACGTAATATTGCGCTCTTAATTAGTAACATGTTTGTAAAGAGGTTGGGATGTTATTCAGGAAATTGGCTCTGTGAACTGTGAAGCTTAATAGTTTTTTTTTTTTGGGTATTTATTAGCATATAAGACCACCTCCAATGCAAATGCCATGTCAATGCTATATTTGGCCCCAAAAAAGTGTAAAATGACATACTCGATATGTTGTGCTCCAATACATAATGCTATTTCAAATGCTATAACTATTTTTTGTGATAGTTATTAAGCTTTGAAACTCATAAAAATAAAATTTTAGTATTTAAATAATTTGAAAATGTCTATATTATGATGATTAAGCAAAAAAAGTCCAGGTATCAACCAATAAAATTTCAAATGTTAAATTTGACATTTGCTATACTTGATGGCAAATTTGTCGCAAAATATAGCAATTGCCAAATTTAGCATTGGAAATTGGATTGTGTTGAAGATTGGTTTTCCTACCAAAATGGAAAAATTTAGCTTTGGCAATACATTGGAGATGCTCTGATGTTGGATAAGAAGTTGAGATATTATTTTAGAAAGTTGGGCTTGCGATACTTGTCATAAAGATTTTGTGTCGGTATGTGAAAATTTGTATCAAAGTGGGATTACTTTGCATGAGTCTCATAAAGATGTACAGTTCATCAAGTGTTGGTGGAATGTGTAACTTGGGCAGACTGATAGTAGAGATTCTTCTCACCTGCCATTTTGGTTTCGTAAATTTACCATCTTGATGCATTCTAATTCTCCTGATTTTGATGTTTGAGCAGATACCGAGCAGTGACAAGTGCATACTACAGGGGTGCTGTTGGGGCAATGCTGGTTTACGACATAACCAAACGCCAGACGTTTGATCACATTCCGCGTTGGCTTGAAGAGCTACGTAACCATGCAGACAAGAACATAGTCATCATCCTGATCGGGAACAAAACTGATCTCGAGAACCTGCGTGCAGTTCCCACCGAAGATGCCAAAGAATTTGCTCAGAAAGAGGGACTTTTTTTCTTGGAGACTTCAGCACTGGAATCAACTAATGTCGAGAACGCCTTCTTGACAGTGCTGACAGAGATCTTTAACATTGTGAACAAGAAGAACCTAGCCGCCGTTGACAACCAAGGAAATGGTAACCCTGCATCGCTTTCTGGCAAGAAGATCCTTGTCCCAGGCCCCGCGCAGGTTATCCCAGAGAAGAAAATGTGCTGTAAATCATCGTGATCGAGTCTCTTTTAAGTTGAGGTTTCTTTGCAATATAGGACTCTTGTCTTTAAATTCTAAATAGCAATTTTTTGAAGGGTGGTGCATTTATATTTTGTACATCTTTGCATTGCATTAGCAGCTGAACCAGTAGCACGTTGTGCGATGTGGTAAGGAAGAAACTATAGATGATGCTGAGTTGCGGATTTTGCATGATCAGTAATCTGTTATAAATTCGACATTTCCCCCCCAACTTTTTTCTTTTTTTTTTTTTTTTTTTTTTTTTTTTTTTTTTTTTTGCGGATGGTGGGATTCGAATTCTGTCCTTGTGGTGGTTAGGTGTCAATTTTATCGGTATGTTATGTCTGCATTCATTTGTTGTCCTTTTTCAGTTTCATTTAACTGAGGATAAGGGAATTTATACTCAATATTTCTAGATGAAGTCGTGTGCATTTACTCATTATTAGATTTTTTTTTTTTTTTGCTGATATTTATATATATTTTTATATAAGTTGAAATAAGTAAGATTCATTAAACATGGGGCAGCTAAAAAATGACGGTGCCAAGCAGGATTCCACCATCATCCCTGTTATGTGTCGTGTTGATGGGTTTTTTTTTTTTTTTTTTTTTTTAATTTATTGATGAATTATCTTATTTGTAGAGATATGGTAAAAGGTCCATTTCATAAAATACTAGTAGTGATTTCACATCATCATGTCCACTCTTTTTGTTTGTTTGTTTGAAATCAAACATCGATAGTTATACATTATTTGTTTGTTTGAAATTTGTTAGATTAGTTCCTAAACATTTAAATACATGCAATTTTAATATTGATATTTTGTTTATAAACCATTAAAATGTTGCTATAAGTCATTTTTTTTAATTTGTGGACGGAATTTGTTAGTAATTTGATTTAAAAAAATGATACTAATGCATTATATTCCAAAATTAACATAAAGCACTATTTTAATAACAATTTAATAATTTAGGAGTATTATATCTACGGAAAAAAAAAAGACCAAAGTTGCAATACACCTAAATTATTAAAATATTTTTACAATAGTCATTTTAATTAATTTTTGGATGGAATTCATTAGCTAATATCATTTTTTTTAATCGAATTATTAACGGATTCAGTAAAAAAATTACCTGAAAATTAATTGTGATTTTTAACTAATACATGCAATTTCATATAATTTTATTTTTTCAGGAAAAAAAAAACGTTATTAAATCAGATAGCAATCGTTTACACACTTTCTAATAAAAGTTTACATGCCACGTTAGTTGATTAAAATAAGAAGAAGAAGAAGGAAAAAAAAAAAAAAAAAAACAGAACTCTGAGACATTATACTATCATGATTGAAATAATCTTCGATGGGAAGAACATTAGAAACTGTCAGCAGAAATAATCCAATTTAGCATAACTTCAAACGTAATGGAAGACAAAATCAAAGTCTTCCGTGGCAACCACCACAAGAAAAAAATTAACAAATAAAGCTTACAACAAGAAAACCTATAATGCGTCAAAATTTTTAGCTTAAATTTATCCATCAACCTCCATATTTGGTTTGTTTTCGTTCTTTTCAGTATCATTTATGTCCTTTTCTTCATCTGCCTCCGGTTTTGAAGGCTCGTCTTCCGTAGCCGATGAGCCCTTTTCGGTTTTTTGCTGTTTCCATACGGACGAGAAGCCTTTCTAGAAGTTCTTGGCAGTCGATAGCAGTGACCATCACAGTCAAGCTGGCTTTACCTTTCCAGCATCCTATGGCAATTGTCGATTCATCCACTTGGATAGGACTCGACGACGCTTCGCCATCTGCAGAAACAATGCTTGTTTAGATATGCGCAAAAATTGAAGTTCAGTTATCCATGACAGCATGATCTTATTCCTACATACCTTTTCGCAAAACAACCACACAGCATCCCTGCATCAAGTCTGATGCTTTCTTGCCAAATTCAGAATCAACAAAGTCAGCGTATTTGATGGACTTGTACTGCAAAAGATGCTTGAAATCTACTGGAGATGCATGTAGAATCTGTTTTGTAACGTACGGAAGAATAACCGGCAATCCTTCGGATGATATCCGGAAAGAACACGGTGCGGAGCTTCCTTCTCTTGACGTTTGCCGTTCCTATTTTATATAACTTTTAAAATCAGAAATCCTCCACAAGATTTATAGAACATACAAAATACGTTTTTAAACATCAAGAGAAGTCTAGTTTACAAATTGAAATACTTACAAACATCTTAAGGCCGACGGATGCTATCTTAAGTGGCTGTCCGACGGAGAAATTCAGTTGAAGAACATCCTTAACCGACTTTGAGACATAGTAGATTCTCTTCACGTGATTATTGTCAAGATTTCGGGTCACGAGATGACCAACCAATGGAAACGATTCATCAATGCCATAGAATGTTTTTATGCTGTTGATGATAACTTCATCTCTGAAGAAGAGGACAGGGTCAACCCCTTTCCACTTCCCTTGCATCTGTAACTTTCTTTTTCCTCCAGCTTTATTGGAATCAGGTTCCTTGGAACGGGGTACTTGGGCTGCCTCCGAATTACGTTCTTCAGATGCAACAGAAAGATCAGGTGCCAAATCAACCTCATCTGGTTTATTATCTATCAAATCTGCCTCCGGAGCCACTTCTGCCAATATATCATCGGTGGTTACATCTATAGGGCTAGCCTCCAACCCATTTGAATCTTCAATCGCTTTATTTGGTGAATCCACATGTGGCTCACCATTTTGCGGCTCACCGTTTTGCTTCTCTATCTGACAGTTTGGTTTTTCCTGACCGGCTACATGGTGAAAATCGAAAGAAACCAAATTGTTATTATCTGATGGGAAGAACCAAAAGAAGAACCGGGGATAATTATGTATTTCTTAAATCCTAATTAAGGTAAAGGTCAAATAAATTATAGAAGACGGGGCAGAATTGAGTTACTATTTGCTAATGCAGATAGATCAAACAATCCCAAAGAAAAGAAAGATTCTCAGCTGACACTAAGGGGCCATTTGGAACAACGTTTCTAGACGGAATTTTGCAACTCAACTGAAAAACTCCATAATCTACATCTCCCTTTCCCCTTCAAAAGTTCATAACTTTCTTATTTCAAGTCAAAATGAGATGATTTTTTTTAATCGGACAACATGACGGGAGGAACGAAACAATATCCATATTGCATATTTTTTTCCGAACACATTTCAATTTTTATATTATCTTCTAATTTACAGTTGGTTTCCAATTTACACTTCGACCAAACATACAATTCAACTCCAACTCTAACCATTGTTCCAAACAAGCCCAACTCTTGACAAATATGAAGATTTAACCTAATGCATTGGATAATAAGAAAGCACCTAGCATTGGCAGTGGGGAATTCTTGTGAAAGACGGCAATAAAAAAGGCCCCAGTATTTTGATCATGTGGCACTATTCTCATGCAACGTTCTAAAGGAAAATCTGACACTTCCTCATCTAGCTCATCAGCTGAAGGTATCAAGTTCTCCGCTGAATGCGTTGTGTCTTCAGAATTAGCATTTCCACCATTCTCATGCCTTTCTTCTGGTCCCATAGTCTGATTGCTATTGTCAGTTGCATCTGGAAAGCTTCTTCCAGAAGGAAACATGCTCGGAACAATGACACTTCTGCGGTATTTGGAAACATCTTTGTAGGAAGCCAACCAGACACTCTTGTCGCGTACCTTTAAGTCCAAGGGAATCCAGACAACATATCGAAATTATATATATATATAAAAAAAATAAAAATAAAAATAAAAAAAGACATTTGTCTACCAAAAGAGTAGCTAAGATCTTCTACAATTACTGTAATACAACCCAATCTTATGCAACAAAAGTTATGAATATCAAACAATTAACTGATGCCAACAACACAGACAGTTGCCCACCAAGAAGTAAAAATTAAATAAAATAAACTAAAAAAAGAAGAAGAAGAAGTCGGATAAAAGATGCAAATCCAAGCAATCAAGGACATTGTTAAAACGCAACAAAGGTTCCAACGGAGACCTCATGCTCTACTTATTTTCAATTGATTCAATTTCGGTTCATACCATCGTCAACTGCACAATTTTTGTTTTATCTATCTAATTCTGGCTTAGTAATTCGAAAAATTGATCTCTTGTGACAGGGTTAAAACCTTTCTTGAGTAACAATCAGAAGATTCAGACCTCACATCCCACGTCTACAGGTAACAACAGATTACCCTAACCAAATTTTTGAAATCATGATTCGGGAAAACCTATATTCTTTCCAAATGTCCGGTTTACAATAGCCGGTACTTTCAAAACATAGTCGGCTTATCAAAAGGAAAAGAAGAGTATAAAGACGAGAACCATTAGTATGAAAAAAGAGAAGAGCATGTAAAAACTTCAACAACAAATAATAACTAACCTTCCATTTCTTAAGCCCTGGCCTCCGAACAAGTTGAGGAAGTTCATTTGAAACATCAACTAGTTCAACAGACCCTCCACACTTGCGCAAAATCTGCATAAAATTAAAACACGCTAGCAAATTCAGAGAAGAGACCAACTGGTGAGAAATCCACTATACACGATCAGGTTAACAGGAAACAGTGACTTTTACAGTGATCTAAAATTCGAAAATAAGTTTTGGGGAAAGGGAAGGGTGGATAATTATCAAGGAACAACAGAGGATCTGAGTATAAATAATTGGATATGTTAGATTAATATATTTCAATTTTACACTCCATAGATGATTAACTTTCTAATTTTTGCAGATCTTGGTCACCATTATACTGTTAAGTTTAGCGCACTTTTCCAGTACAATTTATTTTCCTATTAGCCTTGGCTATTTACTTCATTTTAAGGAGTATTCTTTTTAGAAAAAGAACCGTGCAAGTTCTACCTCTGACATATGTACTGCATAGATAATACAGCATCATGTATAGAATTTTACCGGATATGAAACATAAAGTTAAGGAAACAAGCATAAAAAACGAGCAAATATACCTACCACAACCAACTTGCACTTGTCAAACGTGCAAAATTAAAAATAGACAATAACAATACATGGTTGAGCGATAAGGGCCCTTACTCAATGGAATAGTTAACATAAATTCTCAAGAGACAACTGAGTGAATTTGAGCATACAAAAAAATGGCAAGAAAATCAAGGCAGAGTTGAGAAGCTTTATAACAAAAATGGACAATATACCTCAGCAACCACAGCCTCATTCTCAATTGGATTCATAGAGCATGTCGAGTAAACCATTCTCCCACCCACTTTAAGCAAACTTAGACCTGAGTTTAAAATAATTATTTTAACCACACTCATTTTGTGAAATAGAAGAAAATTAAAAGAGTAGAAAATGATACCTGAATTACCTACAAATAACATTAATCAAACCACAAAAGTTGCTCTTTACAAACCTTTATATCAATGGCAAAGGACATCCTAATGAATTTATGATAGTCAGAAGGAACATAAAGGAGGCCTATTGTTATCAAACATTCATATCCCATGGCATCCCAAGCAAAAATTAGTCTTGCTTGAATAACATTGTGGTCTTCTCTCACTAAAAACTTCTACTTTATTCTCCGAAATCAACATAGAAAGACAAATGTGCAACATTAGCGAGCTTAAATAACTTAGTGACAGATAGGCAAACATAACTAAATATCAACTGTTAATATCATCATAATGGTGGTTTCACAGGCCCTACCAGCCTCAAATTGTCCATTTTACAGGCTAATAGATCCAAAGAGGGAAGCCCAAAAAAGTCCCCACAGACTCACTAGTTAAGAGTCATCCCTAACCAACCAAAAGTTTGAAAGCATAACCATATACTGGACTTGACATTGTCCTTTTACATTTTTTTAAAAACATCTAATCATATTATATTGCACAACAATCATAGAAAACGTCAACGTAAAAAATCCTAACTAACATAGCATTGAGTTACAAAAAATTCAGAAATTTAATCTTAAGGTTTTCATAAAGGTACCTCGCATGGCTATCAGAATTTGTAGGCA
Source organism: Ficus erecta (assembly GCA_008635985.1). Taxonomy (NCBI): domain Eukaryota; kingdom Viridiplantae; phylum Streptophyta; class Magnoliopsida; order Rosales; family Moraceae; genus Ficus; species Ficus erecta. The sequence goes on along the minus strand of BKCH01000005.1, from coordinate 2,947,999 downwards.
GTGGAGCCCATTGCCCATACCTGCATTCCTGTGTATAAGAGATTTAAATCAGCCCCATAGGCAAACAAGGCAAAAGGAACATGGTAGTGGAAGGAAAATTGCTACCATTTTCTCCAGATATCAGGTGCCTTGCGAAGAGTACCATCTCCACTACAAGGAACATCACATAATACGCGATCAAACTGAAGTTGTCTAATAATGGGCTCTTCCATTGCTGTTCCAGAAGTATCAGAGTGACGTCTATTAAAACGGCAGCCAGGAAATTGTTGAGCTTCATGATTAATGACAATAAGGTTGGCAGTGCACATTCTCTTTGTTTGGTGAATAAGAAGATTGCATCTTTGAACATCAAGATCATTTGCCATAACCTAGTCAAGGAACAAGATTGTGAGTCGAGTTCACAAGAGAAGTAAGAGAATCAGAGGAAGTGCACATCATTATTCAGGGAATACAGAGAAAAAAAAAAGCATTATTTTAGATTGAACAAAACACACAATGAATAAAATAAGATCCTAGATATAGAATGTGAAACTGAATAAGGTTAAGAGACTAACCAGTCCATTGGGTAGAGACCCGGGTTTGCTTGAATGGTACACAATCTCAAGCAATTGAAATGTTTTAGAACCAGGTGCAGCACACACTGAGGAAAATAAAAAAAGCTGTTAAACGGAACTTTTATTTTCTTTAACCAATACCCTATCAAAATATTATACTATGCCACCTAAACGGACGAAGAGACAATCATTTAAATGTTTCCAGGTTCCAACCAAAAAAAATAAAACAAAATGCATTCAACGAGGGAAGAGACTTATCAAGAAGAAACATTCTGGCAGAGATTATGCACCTTTCAATCATTTACATGTTCATTCCCAACGGAGAAGCAATATTATTGTTTGGTCAATAAGGAATAAACACTAAAAAGAAAACTATACTAAAAAAAAAATTAATTACTTACTATCGAGTACAAAATGATCAGGAGACACATCAAGGAAGAGGGGAGGTACCTGTGCAAAATATACCATTTCACAAGAAATCCATGTGGTTAGTTAAAGCAACCTTTAATGCACTTAAGAAACATTAACTTTCCAAAGAGATGACCATCCAAGGGTCTCTACGACTGTGGAAAGGTCAAAATAATTTGCATGCATTTCTAACACCCAAACTTTTCAAACTCGATAAATAAAGCTTCTGACAAACTATAAGAAACACTGGCCCACCATGCTGACAGCCTCCTGTCTTGTTATGTTTCCAATTTCATTTTCCAGCTTTAAGAACTCGTGAAACCTGAGAAATTGATACGATCAGTAACAGAGTTTTAAACACAGAAAATTGGGATGATCAAGTTTCAACAAGTAAATTGAAGCAGTTGCTAACATTTTGGACCAAACTTATGACATAATGTACATGTGACTGCATTGCAGTTGAAAGTTTGGTGTTTCTAGGAAAAAAAGAAAAGCAGGAATGAATATGGAAATCTACAAAGTTTTAATTCAAGTCACTATAAATAAGAAATAGCGTCCAACAAAATCTAGGTTTAAAATTATTGAGAGATAGTAACTAAAATATGGTGACTAAATCTGGATTGAAGAAGTAAAAGCATATAATCTTATTTTGCTATTTTACAATAGCTAAACTTCAATGCCTCTCTAGAAATTTCAATATACAGAAGCATCGTAAATCAGGATTTAAATCACAGATGCTGAGTTTAAAAAGGAATTTACTGGATAGCATCAACACAAAATGCATCGTTACCGCTCGAGATTCTGGTTCTTCCTCAGCTGCATGCGGGAAAAATTTGAATGCCAAGCAAGATTCTCAGGGTACCAGGGCAATGGCCTAATAGCCTCCGCTTCACCTCCATCGCTGACCTGAATATCATAGTATATTCCAAACGAAAAACAAAAATGTCAAATAAAACATAGCAGCAAAACGAGGAATCACGTTATCACTATAGCACATTAACAAAGCAACCATTTGACTTGCCTCAGCTTGAAGAGATTTCATGAAGTCATTTTCTAACTGAGCTCGGATGTCTTTATAAAACTGGCTACTGCAAAACAAAGTAAAGATCCTAAAGAGTTTCAGAATAATGTACAAATAACAAATGACTAAAAATCTACAAATGCCCGAGAGAAATGACTGCTAGTTACAAACTCCTGACACGAACTCTTGTGAAAATGGGCAATCTTCTCTGGTAAAGGAAAAATAATAATTTTTCTTCACAAATAACAGCACAAACGAAACAATATCCATATTGCCTATTTTTTTACCAAACACATTTCAAGTTTTTACTTTTCAATTCACATTTCAACCAAACACATCTCTAAACTCCAACCTAAGTTCCAAGCATGCCCGCATTAAACGAATTGTCTAACCATAATTTCTATCAGACAAAACCATTAAAACATCACCTTGAGTTTATTCGAAAAGCAGCTGGCAATGGTGTTCTCAGAACTCCAATGAATGAGTCCCACTCTTCTGCAGACACAATTCCTTGCTCCTACATAAAGCACCAGAAATAAAATAAAATAAATAAGCAAAGAACAATTTGCCCACAACCCATTATACATATATCCACATATATATACATATGTGTGTGTGTATGTGCATGAAGACCTTGTAAAACTCGTCGAATGAAGGGTTCTGGGTGCCGAAGGGTTCCCAACCCCGGTTTCCGCCATTGGTATTGCTGTCGTTTCCGAGGTTGTTGTCGGTCTCAGAGTTAGGATCAGACTTGGAGCGCTTCCAAACGTTCTCTCTGTTCTGTCGGAAATGCCTCCGCTGAGTGCGAGCCCTGCCTCCTCGTCCGCCGCCGCGCCCCATGTCTCCGCTGCCAACCTTTGCTTATGCGGCCCAACTGTTTGTTGTTTTGTCTCCGAGGGAGTGGCACGCGTCAGGTTAATGTTAATAAAACCTAACGACGCAACGAACGAACACACCGAACTCGAACCTAGTTTAGGTTGGTTCAAGTCAAACCTAAAGTTCAGTCAAACTTTTTTTTTTTTAATTACGATTTAATTCTTAATCTTTTTAATGACTAAAATGACCATAAACTTTTTAAGAAAATAATTACTTAATGTCACATGGTGAGAGTTGGATTGCAAGTTCCAAACCCACCGAGATAACATAATAACGGGCTTTGGCCTGACATACCTAGCTACACGGTGCAAAGTGGGACTCATCCCAGCACATTGCCGCTTAATAACATCATACCTGACTTCATAAAAACCTCATTAAAGCTTTAATTTTTTTAAAAAATTGCTATCTTAAATTTTACACCGTAAAATCCATATTTTAATTTTGAATAAACATGTTATAGGTGAGAGCTGTATTTATTTTACTCAATGACCTTAGTAAAAAACGTTAATAAGGTGATGTGATGCATTGGGATCTTGGTGTTCTCACATCTTTTGATGGGTTCATGCTAATCATTCACATAATTTATACAATCAAAATCATTAAAAAAAAATCATCATCAAAACAGCATTTAGAACACCTTAATAATTTATTCAATAAACCCTATATCTCTCCATTTTATTTTCTCATTGAGGCCTAACCTAAACCTGTGCTCGAGAGATAACTGTCCATATACTGATAAGGGATGTATGGATTCTCGAGAAGAGAGGAGCCGTGGTGCTCCCTCCCGGACCGTCCATATCCCACGAGTGAATAGAAAGTTGGATCTATATTGGATCTCACCTGAATCGCCATCAATGGTATAAATATAGCAACTTTCCATGTTTAGAACCACTTTCCCATCTTGGAGAGATTTGATGTCACTTCGCTTAAAATTTCATAATTTCATCTTTGTTTCTAAATCACTTCAAACCAGTGGCGTTCGATTCTAGATGCCCTAATATTTCCAATGCTATCTTATTTTGTAAGTTTTCAACTTCGTTCGACCACCCAAAACATGCTTACAAGTAGAACCTTAAAATATGAAAATATGGACAACAATTTTTATGTATACAAGAAAATTTAGAAAGTCATATTAAGCATGTTTCCATGCAAGCCACATATAAAAGCATAAAATTCAGGATAAAGCTTAAGCATCCTCTTCTAAAAAATTTATAGACTATACATTTAACATATAATAAGCTAGTCGATCAAATTCATAAACAACCGTCAAATCATGATTCCATGAACAATTCAATTCACACGACATACTAAATCATTAATCCCAACCTATATTCTTATTCCCATCACTACATCATAATTTTCTCATCAAGAACCATCCATACCCACGAATTTATTATAAAATTGATAGCTTTAGGTATCTTGAAAGCTTACCCTTGATCTCTTAATGGTATTGGTGGTTAGATAATTGAGAAGAAAAGAGAATTGGTATAGATTCACGGTTGGACTTCAAGTTTCCCTTCTCTTCTATGGGATTTAATATGTCAAAGCCATCTAAGGGTTTAAAATACGCTAGGGGGCGAATTAATATTAAATTGGAAACTTTATAGAATTTCCTTCTTTTTTTTTTTGTTCCGCGTCGGATGCCAAATTCCCCCCCCTTTTTTTCTTTTTCTTTTTTCTCTTTTTTTTTTGGGTTCAATGCCGGACGCAGTGGCCTTGGCTTCCTAGCACCGCGGCCCTGGCTCTTTGTTTTTTCCGTGAACAACACCTCAGCATTGCAGCGCCCACGGTGAGGGCCGCGACGCTGAGTTTCTGTCCAAAAAAAAATTTAGTTCATATTTGTCCTATTTCGGTCATTTGTGTTATAGTACTTAAACTGAGGGATCCCACTAAATTAGCGTCCCATTTACTGAGGACATCTATTATCTATTGGTTTTCAATTTCACTAAATTCAAATTAAATAAATAATACCAAATGGGTTGAGTTTACCATGGGCGCCTAATTGAGTCACAACAAGACCAACATATATGTTTTGTGTGGGTTTAAGTTTCTACCCAACAGAGATAAAAGTTGGTGGATGCCATTATATCTTTTATCCATTCTAGGGGTGCACAGGCAGTCGATTTAATGGTTTGTAGATGGGGAGGTGCGGTTTTGTAAAATGGCTGTTTGGGAAAAACTCAAACTGGAACCACCCCTTGTACATAAGGGCATGTCCGTTTTTCAATGGGTGGTCTACGGGTAGATTGAGCCTAATTAGGCCTTATTTGAAGAGGGGAGGGGGGGGGGGGGGGGGGGGAGGGGGGGGAACATCTTAAAGTATATTTTTTTAAAGGTAATTTTGTAGTTTTGCTTTTAGTATGCGTAGTTTAATTAATTTTTTTTATTAACTTTTAAGTTAAAAAAAAAGATCATCAAATATCAAATACCATTTGTATTCAAGAAAAACACCAACACATATATAATAAGAAAAAGAAGTAATACATGGCAAGTGGGACAGTTTAAGACGAGGCGAGACGAAGTGGTTTGGTTTTGTAAAAGGGAAGTTTGGAAAAAAAATCCAAACATTGATGGCCCATTTTACATGGTTGGGAAGGCGGTTTGAAACCGTGGTTTGGTTGATAAGATGGCACAAAAATGACGGGCCGGGGTAGGGCAGTTTGGCTTTTTTTTTTTTTTTTTTTTTTTTAGCATCAACAGTCCATCTTATTTTCCTTTTCCCCCTCTTTTTCTTTTAACCAAATATACTACTCTACCATCCTCCGTGCAATTATCCCTTACCCACTTTCTCTCTCTTTTCTATCCCACCAAACAAAGCATAAGTTTTGTAAGGATGAAAATAGCCCTCTATTATATATAATTCTGTTAGTTTTAAAGAGGAACACATGAATCAAATAAAGTGGGACATTTTGAGCACAAGAAATTGTGTAACTTTAAGTTATGTTCTATATATATATATATATATATATATATATATATTAACAACAACAGCATGAGCAACTTTACAAGTACTAGAAAGAAGATGAACTATTATTTAAAATAATGACAGGGCAAAAGGTAATGTACCAATATAGTATATAGGTCATTGACCCATTAGGATGCATTTTTCAAGAAACACAACTACTGGCTCTTGTTTATCCCTTGAACTAAAAACGACCGGCCATCTTTCACTTTAACTGAAGTTGAAACAAATGTCGAAAGATAGGTATTCTCCAACTTTTGAAATCAGAACACTCATGAACCATGCACTAAATGCTTATCAAAAGGCGTTGAAAGTAAAATCAGTAAATAAAAAAGAAAGAATATATAATACCAAAAAAAAAAAAAAAAAAAAGAAGACTGTATAGATATGCATAAACCTTTCAACTTGACATAGACGCACCACTAGTGTTTTGACGAATTTCATTCTTTTTTGACTTTTGTTCTGTGCTTGATTGGGTAAGTCAAATATCAGTGGCCCTTGAAGCGATCCAAATATTCAAAAATATTGCGTATCAATTTAGGGATTTGTATGGACCACTCACCAATTGTACAAAGATTATAAATTCTTTTTTACCAAAAAAAGATCATAAATTCCTATTTCACCGAAAAAACACTGTAAATATCTTTTTAGCTCAGCATGCCCTTTATTATTATCATTATGTGAGATAAGGAACAAAAAAACACCATATGGTAGTGATTTAACCGATTGATGATGTGTTATCACATGACACTAATAAAGGGGAGGATGAAAATATATTATTCTTAGTGCCTCTTTTAATAATAATAATAATATTATTATTATTGTTATTATAATAGTAAATAGTAATTTTACAAAAGAACTTAAATAAGTATCAGGTTTTTAAATATTTTTAATAAATAGTAAATTATCAGGTAAATAAAAATTCTATCAGGTAAATTATTTATTTATGTCTCATAAATAAATAATTTTTTTGATAAATTTGACATAAATAAATCATTTACCTAGTACATAATTATTTACTGTAAATATTTTAAAGATTAACTATTTACTTCAGTTATTTTTTTGAAAACTAATATTTACTTCTTTCTCCCTTATTGTTTGTTGTTGTTGAGAAAGTAAAAATACAATGTAATTAGATATATAATTAAGTGATAATTTATATATTATTCTATCAAAAAATATATAATTAGAATCCTCATCTCCAATTTAAAAAAGCAAACACAATTGCTCATGAGCACCCTATTAATAGAGGGGGGGGCAAACAAGCAAACACAATTGCTCATCTCAATAAAGCAACAAGCAAATATCAGAAAAATAAAATAAGCAACTTCTACGTCACGAAAAGACTTCAGAATTAATGGCTACAACCACTTAAAGTGACCGATAACCTAAAATTCGTGAACAACAAAGTGAAACTATGAAAAAGGAATTTCTGTGGGAAATCCCAATTAGAACTCTTGAAGAAGTACGTTCGTTTAGAATCTTCTCTCAACCCTAGTGACTAGCAACTTAAAATATATATATATATATATATATATTTTCCTTGGAAAAAAGTTTGGGGAGAGGCGACTGCCATAGTTATCCCCTAGGACGTAACCAAAGGAGTGTTGGGAAACGAAGCACACATTCAGCAGTTAGCATATACTAGCATGGAATTCGTTTCAAGCATTTCTTATGGGAGTCAAATTTAAGATGCATTATCTATCAAATCATTCGAGAGTATAAGTCTATAATTTTATTGTAATTAAGTACCATATAATTTGATTTTCTATACTTGCATCTAAACAACTGGTATGAATGAGTTAAAATGTTTGTGTTCCGATTATCACACCAACAGAAAGGAAAAATAAAAAATAAAAATTCAAGGAATAAAAGCCCCTAGACTGATACAAGGATATTAATAAGTTTTGCTTTATGCTTGCTTAGCTATCTAAATTTCAAAAAACTTATCACCTAACACCCATTAGTATTCCAAAGTAAAATTACTTTTCAGGTAGTGATAAATAACATATTCATGATAAATGATGCATTTACAAAGCATATTTGTGGCAAATTTATCTTAAAAAAATATACTTATAAATAAGATATTTACAATAAATTTCATTTTATGATAAATAATTTAATTACAAACATATATTTTCGATAAAATTATCTTCACAAATTTTCGTAATAAACTATTTACCATAAATATACTGTTTATCTAAAATATTTTTATGTTTTTTTTTTATTTTAAACATTTTTTAAAATTCACTTATTTGTTGTAATTTCTCATTATAACCTCATTAAGACAAATAAGAGTACTCTTTGAAAATATGTGATTGTGGGACGTGTTACTATTGTCAGCCTCTAGGTTGATGAATGGACACGATGCTTCAATTATATTATTTTCTGCCAACACCCCCCCCCCCCCCCCCCCCCCCCCCCCCCCCCCCACAACGTTCTTTTCTGCCATTTGGACTTTGGAATTGGTACCTTTTCTTTGTTTGAAGGGGTTCAATTAGAACCCTTATTAGTGGGGGAAAAATGGACCACTTCTATTGAATATTTCATTACTTTTGGACCGACCGGCCAGCCTTGTGATACCAAAAATAGATGTAGATTCCATTATTATTATTATTATTATTATTATTATTTTGTTTTGCAATAGAAAGTATTTGTTAATTATGCTAAACTAATCTTATAAAATATTCAAGAAGTACAATAAAGTGAGGGTATTTTAATCTTTGGAAGAACGTGGGCTGCATAAGCGCGCATTTATAGATAAGAGTAATGTTTAAAATAAAAAGCTAAATATAACTTGATGAGGGCAACCAATGTTTAAAATAAAAGGTAACTATATTTAGATAGTACACATTAAAAAAAAAAATTAGAGATGGGATTTTAAACTTCACGTCTTGTAATGCAGTGATGCATAAAATTTTAGATTCCATGTAGGTGTACTAAGTTGAGTAATAGACTATTCTCAACCAAATTTTATTTTTTAAATATTTAAGATAATATTGTTAAATTAATTGATTATATCTATTAATGATGCATCATCACATGAGTTAATATTTAAAAATAATTATAATTAGAGTTAGTCCATGCTTGGTATCATGGTTTGGATCTTAAAATTACAATTTAATTTTTGTTTTTTTCCCTCAATTTTACTATTCACAGTTTTCTAATTTAAACTTTAAAAGTCTATAACTTTTCATATACAAATCCAAATGAGACGTTTTTTTTTTTTAAATTGCTTAGAATTTCGATACGAACGAAACAAGCTCCATATTAATTTTTTTTTTCTAAACACATTTCAAGTTTTTACACTTTTTAACTCCAGCAATTCAAACTTCACACCAAACGCACAATTCAATTCAAACCCAAATTCTACAATCCAAACATTTACACCAATAGTATGTTTAGTGTTTCTAACATTACTTATTATTATTATTTTGAAGCTAACATTACTCATTATTAATATACACATGATAAGCATGAGAATTCGTATTCAGATTGCCATATGCTTTTACATGGGAGGGCCAATTACATAACTGACCAGCATTAACTTATGTTTGTCTTTTTGTCAATATTCAAACAATAACTCATGGAAATAGCAAGTTTTCTGTTTCAGTCAAGAAGAAAGCACTTCAAAACCTGGTTAATATGCTGGGATTTTGTTGGTAATTAATACGAAAAAAATGTCTTTTAATGACTTTTTAACTTGCTTCAAAAATTGGAATTTGGAAAGAAGAAATTAATGGAGCAAGTTGGTTGGCAATTTTCCATCTAAAAGCCAGCACTAGATGTTCATGGATAGGTTCTTACGAATATTTGACCCTTTCCACGTTAGTTGAAAAAATAAAAGTTTCAGAATCTCAGGCACCAAATTGGATAAAGGTTCACATGTGGGAAAAGACAAACTTTGACCCTAAATTGGATATTAAATTTAAATATAATAACTAAAAGGGCAACTGTCAAATATGAATGTATTCTACAATAAGTGCAACAATTTACCATGGTTAATTGGTTAGTAAAAGTACGTACTTGTTAGGAAAATTAGGATACTTCTGTCTTGTTTTTATTGCCGGTGGGGTTGACCGTTGAGGGATTTTATTTTAGGAATATGTGGATAAATAATTTTTTATTTTTTTTATTTTTTTAATAAATAACTGAAGTTTTGTAAATTAGTAAAATGATTTTTTTTAATATCAATCAACCAATCATTTATTGATAGTGACTAATCAATAATTGATCAATATTAAAATATATATTTTACTGGTTAATCAATGATTGACCATGATTATTGATTAGGGTCAATTATAATTAACAATTATTATTTTTCTTTATTCTCTTTTTTTTTTCTTTTTTTTTTTTGAAGTGGAGTAGAAAATTTAGTTTTTATTATACTAATAAAAGAAGATTACCAATTTTGTTATTTTTAGAATTTATGTATTAAGAAAAGCTAATTTCAAGTTTTAATTTAGTACAATAGATATTTTAAGTTTGGAAACATGAGTGAAGGGTATTGATGTAGTGGAAGCATATTTTAGAAAAATAAGAACATCTTTTTAATCAATTGGTTCGCACAGAATGCAAGGAAAACGACTTTAACATCTAGTGATTCACACAAATTGCTAAAAATTGACATTAAAACTCTATATCTTATGATAGAGTCAGGTGTAAAATTACAAGTAGGTTATAACGATTCATATTCAGAAATATATATATATATATATAGACTAATTTCTAAGAAGTTACAAATTATCAAATATAATAGTTAAATCCCCTAAAGTAAATATAGTGGTTCAAAAAAGAAAAATGAAATGCTAAAGAAATAAAGGTCGGCGTGGTTTTGGCAAAAATATGTTACTAGTTTTTAAGATGCGCAATTCAGTTTTGCTCTTTAATTCACTGTCTCAAACGTTACATTCTAGTGGAGTTACTATCATAGACCATATTAATTGAGATCAAACAACCAACTTTCATATAAGTAAACGTCAAACATCTAGTGTGTGTGTATATATATATACATATATATATATTTGAATTTTTAAATTGTGATATTCAAATTCTACACCTCACAATAGAATTATGTGTGAAATTATCATTAAATTATACATGCAACCACATATCTGTATTTAATAACCTATTAATATGAAATCCTCATTCATTTAAAAATACTGAAAAAAAATCCAACCTCAATCATAAATATTGTTTTAAACACCTAAACAATCAGTTTTTTCCGTAGATAAGCAATTATTTATATTATTAATTTTATCATTTAAAAAATAATGTTAAATATCATCGTTGGTCAGAAACTACAAAACAAATAACGGCATGATTTTTTTTTTTTAAGGACAATTATAAAACAATATTTTGATTCGTGTGTAGTTTAGATATATAAGTTCGTTCTATAAAATTAAAAAAAAAAAATCAAAAATGTGGTATGAAACCAATGTTGAATTGAACAATATTTATCTTTGTTCATCGGAGATGAGCTTAGTGATATCGATGGTACTTATAGTAAATGAAAAAATTTATATAAAAAAGACATGAAAAAGAAAAACAAAAATATTCTGACGAATTCTACTAAAAAAACATGTGGGTGTCGCAATATCTGACGCAATAAGCCAGAGGACCGTCACCCTTCAGCTTCCACAACAGTCAACAACAAACCGAACATGGATGTCTGTGTAGTGAGTTTAACTGAAGTTAAACTATATTTTTTCATTTTAATTTTAATTTTTTTAAATTAATAAAATTTATAAATAATTTTTAAAAAATTAATTAATTTAAATTTAAAAATTTCATCCCTAATTAGTAAATTAAACAGAAGCTTTCTTTTCTTTTCTCTCCCTGTCCTTTTTTATTATTTTAATTTATTTTTCAGTTACTTTCTCTCTCAAAAACTCTCAGTCAATCATCTTGCCTTGCTCCCTCTTGTCATAACAAAACCCTGTAATTTGTTGACACATGCAAAGCAACAAATCCAATCTTATTTCTCCCCAAAAAAAGATTCGAAAGGTATATTTTTTTTTTTCACATACATGAATATTTACCAGGTATAAATAGGTGCTTAGAGGCCTAATTCAAGGCATCACATTTTCTATCTCATTTTGCCATATGCTCTGCCTCTTTACCTTCTTTGTTCCCAGACACAAAAAAAAAATGCCTTATTTCTTCCTAATCTTTCTTTTGCACTTGGCCATGGCCTCCGGGGCACAACTCCGGCCGGGCTACTACTCCGAAACGTGCCCGAAAGCCGAGTTCATCGTCCGAGAAGTCATGAAAAAGGCGCTGCTTCGAGAACCCCGGAGCGTTGCCTCGGTCATGCGCTTCCAATTCCATGATTGCTTTGTGGAAGTAAGTCTCTCTGCATATTTAAATTTCTCACTAGATTTTCCTCTTTTTTCTAAAAAAAAATTCCCATTTTTGTTGAAAAGGGTTGTGATGCTTCTATGTTGCTTGATGACACACCAAACATGCTTGGAGAGAAACTTGCTCTTGCAAATATAAACTCTCTGAGATCTTATGAAGTCGTGGATGAAGCCAAAGAGGCAGTTGAGAAGGCCTGCCCCGGTGTTGTTTCTTGCGCCGATATCTTGATCATGGCGGCTAGAGATGCCGTTGCTTTGGTACAATAATTTTTTTTTTAAATTTTTTTTACATGATCTTTCTAAATTTTCATTTTTATGGGTATTATTAACTTTTATAAGGCAAGAAAAAATAAGAATATGTTACAACACTCTGTTTCATTTATGTCTTAGGAAAAAAATTGATAAATTGTGTTACTAAAAAAGATTACAAAAAGGACCATACCCAGAACTTGTTTATGAGAAAAATGTTCAAAGAAAGCGTTTTTTTCTTTTTTCTCGACATTAAACGACCATATCACAGAACCTGTTTGCCACAATTTCTTGTCAAAACAAGTGTTTTGTTCTTTCGAAAAAACGAGTTCTTGACACTAGATTGTTTTCAAAAACCAGACTGGAGGACCCGATTGGCAAGTGAAGCTAGGAAGACTAGACAGCTTAACAGCAAGCCAAGAATTATCAAACGAGATCATGCCGAGCCCAAGATCGAACGCCAGTTATCTCATTGATCTCTTCCAAAAATACAACCTTTCAATCAAAGACCTCGTTGCCCTTTCTGGGTCTCATTCGATCGGCCAAGGGCGATGCTTTTCGATCATGTTCCGCCTCTACAACCAATCTGGAACCGGCAAAGCCGACCCGGCAATTGAACCGTGCTTCAGAGAAAAACTCTACAAGCTTTGTCCAGAATCTGTGGACCAAAACGTGACTGGAAATTTGGATGCAACACCGCGGATTTTCGATAACCAGTACTTCAAGGACTTAGTTTCCGGAAGAGGGTTTCTCAATTCTGATCAAACTCTCTTTACTTTCGCTCAGACTAGGCCGTTTGTGAAGAAGTTTAGTGTGGACCAGGAAGGCTTCTTTGAAGCCTTTGTTGAAGGGATGATAAAGATGGGAGATTTGCTATCCGGGAAGCCCGGCGAGATCAGAAGGAATTGCCGGGTTGCCAATAGAAGGCCAGTGGAGAAATTGAGTGAGTCTTGATGAGATAGAGAGAGTTTTCTTATCACTAGTTAGTGAGGGAATAAGAAAGCCTTGTTAGAGAGTGAGGTTATTCTTGGTTTGGAATCTATGAAAAAGAGAGTGACCATAATTATTATTATTATTAGTTTTCTGTTTATTTGTTGGCAAACCAAAAAAAATATATATATATATATATGTATATTATAGGGATTGATGGTCGTGTCCATATATCACGAAGAGAATTAATTATTGCACACCATCTACAATGGTATGACTGACTAAAGTCCGAGACCCTGCAGAGTAAAACCAATAGTCTTATCGCCCGATCACATGACTAGTGATAGAGACCGAGGACGACAACGACGGAGAACACACCTAAAAATATCTTACTGTTTGGTTTCTGTTTTCCAAAAGTACTTTTCAAAAGCTTGATTAAATTTCTTACGCAAGAGGGATTAGAAAACGTCAAGTTGCAACCGGAAAGCAGCAAGTAGACCACTCAGTGTGTGTGTGTGTGTGACATTGGGATGCTCTCCACAACCTCAAATAATGAAGTCATGTTCTTCCGAATATTCTGTGTTCTATTTAACAATGTTTGATCGCACTATATGCCCGTTCAGCAAACCGTAAAAAAATGTAATGATATTGGAAAGAAAAGTAAAGGAATATAGAAAGGAGGATTAATTATTTCTCTTTTTAGTATTTACTTGACTATAGATGGTACAAAGTGAAATAATTTCATTCTCTTTTTAGAGTTTACTGAACATAGTAAATTTTATCAATTAAATTACTAAAGTGTTATTTTACACAATCAAACAATCATTGACACATGAAATCGTATTGAGAGTATATCAGTAAATTTGATATGTATTATCTACGACAATGAATCAATATGAAAGGGATGTAATTATTGACATTCTCTTTTTTCATTCTTTGTATTGTGTGGTCACTAGACTCTCATTCTCTATTTTATAAGTAAACACATAACTAAACAGAAAAGGGATTGACTACTCACTTTTCTTTTCTCTTTCATGCGAAGTGAACATGAGCAATGACACGTGATAATTTATCATCAATATCGAGAATGAACAAATATCAAAACTAACTTACTGAATAATTGGTGCCTCCCAACTTTTTCACCCTTAATTACAACTAATATTTTACTTTTATGATGTGTCATGAAATTACCTTTCTCGTGAAGTGGATCGTTTTTTTTTTTTATTTTTTATTTTTTAAAGAATACTAGTATTGTTACTAGATGCTGATCTTGGTTTGATTTTCAGTACAAAGTGCTTTTTTAAGTCTTCTTTTTGGATTCTCCAATGGAGGCCAATTTGTGAAAGTGAATAACTCCACTTTCTCCGATAGAAGTGGCCTTTGCGAAAAAATTTAGGACAATATTGCTTAATAATTTAAACGCATGGATCTACGTTTCTGTTGCCTTTTGACGTGCTTCTCTTCGCAAGGAGGAGAACGACAAACTGAATTTAATGTTATCTGAAGCACCTTTTGTAAGATTCAGATGACCCTTGGGCCAAATGACAACTATTTTTCTGCAGAAAGAGAGAGAGCTTTGAAAGACTTCAAGGACTGTGGTGGTCCATTGCCACTGACTAACCAAGAAAGACAAAACAAGGCAGAGAATTGGCACTATCGTGGGTACCATGTCTAGTGTCCCGCGTCCCACATTGTTTGAGTGGTGAGGCATTTGGTACTCTAAAAATTAATAAAGCCGTTTATCCTCTAACGTAGCCTTTGTCGTGTTATAGGTGTTCTATATAGAACTAATTTTTATATTTAATAAAGAGTTTGGAGTTCGTTTTATTACGATAATTAGGGGAATTTTGTGGTAAGATATGAACAATATCATAGAGCACAAATTGAGTTGTGAAATTTTATTATAAAGAATGTTTATCGGTAGAATACAATGTGAAATATCAATCCTTATTATTACTTTCTATTCATTTGATATGATAAAAAACTCTAAAAGTTGGGTTGTCTATTTTGATAAGAATATGGAGATTTTCAAGTGATATGAACATGAATGCCTTTAATTTTTTTTTTGTAAGAGAAATAGTTAATAGTCAATAAATGATTTTAAGAATATATATATATATATATATATATATATATATTCTACATGTACAGGTATGCACAGGTAGTAGGGGTGTATGAGTTAAAATTAACCCTCAAGTTGGGTGTGGGGCAGGGGTGGGACAAGCTCCCATCCCCGCACCTGTCCCAGCCCGCCCACACTATTATGTATTCATATGTATAATATACATATATTTATAAAGGTTCAAATTCTTAAAAGGAATGTGAAAAGAGAAACACCTTTGCAAAGAAAAAAAGAAACAAAATAAATTGGAGTTCGGATTTAGTTTTAAGATTTCAGTATTATCTTTATAGATACAATAATGATTATGTTGTTAAATTTTATAAAAACTTAAATAGGATTTAATTGGAGTTTTTTTTTCAAAGAAAAAAAACCACTTAATAAATATTACAGATTTGCCTTCTAATTTGTAAAATTCACTATAAATTGTATATTTATCCTTTTGGGGCCTATGATAGCCTATTGGAATGCTTAATGTGTCCATTGTTTAGATATAACGTTGTCCCCCAATTTGGTTTTTTGTAGGTTCGGATTTAAGTAAATCCTTGGCTGTATAGGGGATCCAATAACTTTTTCAGCTTTGAACCACAGTTAAGAAAATCACTATAAATTGCATATAAGTCCAAATGATGCTCATGATGGCTTGTTCTAAAACTTTGCAGGTTATTTTTTTAATCTATAATTTATATTTTCATATGTAAAATTTTATCGGTCCAAAACCTCAGTACAAGCGACTGCAGTCTAAAAATCAACATAAAAATGAGATTTTGAGCAACAAAATTGCAATAGTTACTAAACCAACCATACAAACTTGTCTTAAACCATCTTCAAAAAAAAAAAATTTTTAAAAGATAACTTTTTTTAATTCAATCAAAAGCTAAATATACAATACATAAACTTAGAATCATGCTATAGCCAACACTTTTCATGCCGTGTTCTTATTTTCATATCATAACCTTTTTCATACTCTAGGTTTCTTAATAACCACATTTTTCATGGAAAATCCTACTAAAAAGTTGGCCTAAGTGGAGAGAAATCATTATATCTCTTGATGGAGTCATGTCCAGTCACTAGAAATTCTCACCTCGACGACAACTTTAACAAACCTAAAATTTAATTTTCTAACACAAATTCATAGAAGCTGAACCGTAACACTTTTTACAAGAAATAAAGGAGAACGAAAGTTGTTATGTACCTCAATGTAGTCTTGAAGACTTGTGTGCTAGATGGAAGGACGTGAGGAGGGAGTGCTTGGAGAATATTTAAAATTTTGAGAGAAGAGGAGAGGGACAGTTTGGTTCTTTTTGGAAGGAGAATGAGGGAAAAATGTTGCCTTTGAAGTAGGGAGATGACAACAAAATTAATGTTTCATCTAATTCTATTTAAAGGAGATCTTTGGGGTATTTTGGTGAATTTTTGGACCTCTTCATAAGCCCAAAAACGTCCTTGAAAGATAATTTGTTAAAAAATTTCAATAAGAAATTACAACAAATAAGGTTTTTTTTATTTTTAATGCTTATAGTAAATAGTATATTTTAAAAATGTTTAAGATAAATAACATGGTAAATTATTTATTTACGAGAAATTTTTAAGGTAATTTTATCATAAATATGTTTCGTAAATAATTATTTTTATCATATGAAAAATAAATTTTAAATATGTAAAAGTAATACATACATATATGTATATATAGGAATTTAAATTAAAATAAACAAACTCATAGTTTTCAAATTTTTATATATCTAAATGTTAAAGTTTAATACTTAAAGTTATCCAAATTATAAAACATCATGTACAATATATTTAATTAAAATAGAATGTAACTAACCGGAGTGGATAAATGGAGATTGGGGACTCCTAAACCTATCCCCACCTTGTAACTCGTGATGGGTTACACTTTTAACCCTTTTATAACCCAAACCTGATCTATCCGTTTACATAGGGTTTTTCTCGCTCCATTTAGGACGGGTCACTGCAGGTTAATGGAAAATTGCTATCCTGAATTATTAGGATGTAAACTGAACTATTCTCACATACAACATAAGGCGTTGTATGTTAACACACAAGGCGTTGCATTTAATGGACATTTGGACATATGTCAATGTATCCATCATAAAATATACAGTCAACATTAGGGCTTTAATTTTCTCAAGTTTCACATAAACACCTTAATCCATGACAATTAGGCTCCTTGGTGTCTCTTTTGCTTCCATGATGCCTGAACTATCTTAATCTTTGGTCGAGCACGGGCTCAAGTCATGCCCACGCACATGTTTGGGAAGTGCTTGAGCACATGTGCGGCTCAGGTTTTTCTTAAATGAGCGCCCATTGGAGTAAGTCTTGTGGGCAACTTAATAGTTTTATAATAACGAAAATACCACCCAATGTAGACCATCGAAATGTTAATCTAATAATTAATAATGAAGTTCCTACCGATAAAGAAAAAGAACAGTCCATACCGTAAAAACTCTACTTTAATCAAACATTAAATTTGTAAGCCTTTTGGCTTTTTTTTTTTTTTTACTCTCCCCTTTGAGCAAGCTTCGCTCTTTTATGGACAATCCTATAGCAGGGACAACTACTTTGCTCTGAATATGGTGAGATCCAATTGTTATTTGTGGCTCGATTAAAGGTGGGGCCCATGAAAAAATAACAAACAGATTGATATCAAGTATGGAATGGTGTCCATTATAATCTAGTTATTGACGCTGTTATGCATAACAGAAACATGCTGTGACATCGTTTTCTATTAATTTTTTGTCCTGAATTTGTCCTCATTTACTGTTAGTTTACCAATTCTCCCAAAAGCTTAAGCTATTAGGAGGTGGGCCAACAATAGTTTTATATTTCAACACTCCCCCTCACGTGCAGGCCAGACAATGGGCAAACGTGCGGACAAATATTAATTTGAAAGTCCAACACAAATTATAAGAAGCCCGAAACATATTAAAGGCCCAACACGCAATGATAATAAAGGGGGTTAAATAGTGCAATTACAGGGGTTTGAACTCAAGACCTCCTGCTCTGATACCATGTTAGTTTACCAATTCTCCCAAAAGCTTAAGCTATTAGGAGGTGGGCCAACAATAGTTTTATATTTCAACATTTACATTTGAAACTCGGCTTTGATCACTTCTTTTCTTTTTTCTCTTTTTCTTTTTTTCACTGAATTCTCAGCTTTGAACACTTTAGTTAGCTGCAATATTGAGTACGATCTCCCCTTCTATGAGCTCACGGCTGCCGACACCTTGGAGACCTCCCTTCCCTTCACCTACTTAAAACATGAAATAATATGCAAAAAATCAACCCAATTAACATAGGAGTCTCAATTTCTATATAAACTGATAATATAGATTACAACGGAGTAAATCTCAAAATCACAAAAATGATAGATTGATACTTAGTAGTCCTATCAGATATATATAGACGTCCTCAAAATATTTACTTTGAATTTTGAATCCAAACATGAGTATTCCCCAACATGCATGCCCCCGTGCAGCCCGAAGAGCTCTCACGACTGGATGAGGAGTTGAAGGACTAGCAGAGCCAGAAAATAGTTTCAGTGGGGACGCTATAAAAAAATTAGAGATAATTTTTTTTTTCCTAAAAGAAGGATGTAATTTTATAATATAACAGTTGAATGTGGGTACAATAAAAAGTTTTTTTTGGTAAAATGGGTTCATAGCTAAATTCTACATATATTTTAGAAGTAAAAATTAAAATCTCAAAATTTGAGTGGGAGTATAATTGTAATTTTTCTTGCAAAATGATAGTACAATAAATTTTTAGGGTTAAAATTCAATTTTTAAAAAATATGAGTGGAGAGCCCTAGTGTCAATGTGGTTCCACCACTTACTAGAAGCGACGGAAAATGAAGGATCTCAACCATTGGATTCACGACTCTATTGTTGAAGAGATTTCCATGATTCTCGACGAAATTGGAGCGATAGGGAGGGGGGAACATCATGAGAAGTCCATATCTACTGTCTCATTTTCATGTTTCAATGACTGTCCCATCAATAGTATTGTGACAACTTATAAATTTGTTTAAGAATTTTTAGTATTTAACACTTTTTATATGACTAAAATTTTAAATTGAGATGATTTGACATAACACTATTAGTGGGACAACCAATGAAACAGGAAATCTGGGACAACATATCTTGAGTCCATCGTGAGGCCGTTCAGTGACATCCCAAGCTGACACATACCCGTCGACTCCCCTTCTTATGGTGACTTGAATCCGCACGAGTTCCTTCTCCGGCCTCCCCAATGAATCTCGTGGACGGAAAGCTTTTTGTCCCTTTTTTTTTTTTTTTTTTTTGGATTTTTGACTTTGGTAGGAGAGGTTTATTATCATAAGAGGCAGGTTCTATTTTAGCAAGGTGATCATTAAACCTTTTTAACCTTCAATTTTAAATCTATGTAAATTTTTTACCCCATCCATGAGAAAAGTGTGCTTCCCCCAATCGTAGAAGTCCAACTCTTTTTTATATATATTTATAAATTGAATGAGGACTCAACATCGTTTAAGGTCCATTTGGAGGAAGTTTTGGAGATGTGTTTTGATTTGAAAACTTAATGTAGTTTTGAAAATGTGCGTTTTGAGGGGAAAAAATATTTAAAGTGAAAAGGTGTAAAATCTTAAAATATATTCGGAAAAAAAAATTATCAATATAGATTTTGTTTCATTTCTCTTAAAATTCTATGCAATTAAAAAATAATAATCTCATTTGTATTTGAAATAATAGAGTTATAAACTTTTAAAGTTTGATTTACTGCACACATTTAAAGATATGAATGCTAAAAATTATTTTAAATTAAGGAAAAAGATTTATAAAAAAAATATGGAAACTAGATGCAGATGTGCTCCAAACAAGCCCTTAGAGTCTTAGAACTATGTGCCAACATTGTTTGAATGTGCAAAATTTTATTTATTGAGAAAATTACCTATATAACCACATTTTTTCTATCTATTTCACAACATGACACAAATTCTTTATTCTTGACAATATGACATAAATTTTAGTTAATTTTAATTTAATTTTGTGTCATGTTAGTCTACTATTAATTTTTTGTATCATATATTAATATAATGATTTTTAAATTTGTATCAATTAGATGCTCTCCCCAAAATTCTTTAACCGGTTTTCCCTTTCTTGCTGAGGAAAAAACCATATTCATATAATTTACGTTCAATGATCCATGCTAATATCACACCCATATCTTGCAAATCGTTCGGAGCAATTGAAAGTGTCCACGGGTTAATCCATAAAATCTGAATCTTCTCTTTTGCCACTAAACCTAATATATATCCAATCCAAACGACGCACTTGTTATCTAGATTCTTAACAGAATAGTTATAATTATAATTAAAAAAGAAAAAAAAAAAAAAAAAAAAACCTTCAATTGGACCTCCAAATAAAATATTATTTCACACATAAGACTATCCACTAGAAAGTGTTTCTGTCCCCTACATTCATAAAGTTGGGATACTGAATGCACGTTTCAACTGTCCGTACTAACAAGTAATAAATTCAAATTCCCATAATTATCATTAACAGGTTGGTTCACGTTGATAAGAACTTTATTTTATTTTAATTTATTTATTAATAAAAAGGAATCACTAGTGTATTCATGTTTTCTCACAACGTTATTTCAGGAGTCTATTAAGATTATATGTGAAATAATAATAAGAGTGTTAATATGAGATCTTTGACAACTGTAACAATCCCTCATACTTTAAGAGCAGTTACACAAAATCTTAAACCTGAAAACTTTTATGTCAACATACCATCACCACCTATAGTGATTGGAACTTTATTTAGTTTATATGCAAACTTTGTTAATGCTGACCACACAATTTAGAATTTTATATACTAAATATATAAAGTTGTCCCACGCCTTAATTACAATTTGGTGGAATGGATAGTACAAAACTAATAACTCTTATTTGAAAATTTGGAAGACTATTTGTAATTGAGAAACAACATTATTGTAACTATATAAACATATCTACCAATTCGCCAGTTTGTACACAACAAAGAGAAAGAAAGCTCGCAAGAAAAAGAAAAGGCTTTTTTTTTTTTTTTGGGTTTTTGAACAGAAATTTGACCTCAAAAAGGTGTAAAGATAATAATGATACACTAGCACTCATAATGCACAAACAAAATCCCCACTGGTCTCTATATCGTCAATGTCAGCATCAGCATCTAAATCATCAAGATCCATACTTCCTCCAAGAAATTGCCCTCCAACTTTTGGACCCTCAGCTGGTGTCCTTGCCTCTTGAATTATGGACAATATTTCTTCCTCGCTTTGGGACGAATCGTTTTCTTCCTTGTTTTGTAGGGCAACTTCCTCTCCATCCGTGAATTCTATTGGCAAGTTCTTTAGGAACCACGGGTGCTTCTTAATTTCCGGGATCGTTATTCTCTACACGAAAAAACAATACTGAAAATTAGCACTGATGACATTTAGCACTGCAGTAACCATGACATAAACAAAAATGCGCAATATCATCACAAAGTTGTACCTTTTCGGGGTTTGCAACGAAAATTCGAGGGAGAAGGTGCCTACATTCCGTGGAAACGCGGACATAGTCTGGAATGGAATAGTGGACACTAAGGATCCTCTGGAATGAACAAGCGGCACATTATTATAATTTTAGTCGTACCGAAATTGGCTAGAACTAATTATTAGAAGGGAATTTTCAGAATTAATTTGTTTACCTGAAGTGTTTTCCTGAAGTTTCTCGGGTCTTCTGGATCTTCAAAGGGATAAGCCCCAACCAGCATCACATATAAGGTAACCCCACAAGACCAAACATCTGCTATCTGTGATTCCCATTGACATTAAAAAAAATAATAATAAATAAAAAAGGAAAAGAAACAGTAACAACAAAAAGATGTTTTACCTTCCCATCATATTCTTTTCTTGATAATACCTCCGGTGCAATGTAAGCCGGCGTTCCAACGGTTGATTTCGGTTGCGAATGCAGAACAGATGACTGTAAAAACGCAAAACGAAGAGAAAAAGTTCCAAGTAATTGAATTGACATGGATTTTCTTAGTGTTTCATTGTTAATAATTTGCGAGAAAATAAAGTATAATTGCCTTTGAGTAACCAAAATCACAAATTTTGAGACGTGGGGCTGAGCTTCCATCGAGTAGTGTGTTTTCCAATTTGAGATCTCTGTGGCAAATTTGCTACAACAAAAAAAATTTGAGGTCAAGAGTTCTCAAATAAATGTATAAAGCTTTGCTCAAAAAGCAAAACTTGTTTAATCTCTGACTTCAAATTGGGGATACAAGGACAATACCATTGAATGGCAGTAACTGACCCCTGATATCAGCTGTTGAAAAAAATATCTTGCCTGATACAATATGAAGAAAAAATTATTAAAAAATTCATAAACAATAAATAAACACTTGTAAGTAAAGCTTTTATATACATATATATATTAAACAACTAGTGAGAAATAGAAAAAAATATGTTGTTACTCAAATTCAATTTACCTCATCCTCACCAAATCTACCAGCATTGCATATTCTTTCGAAAAGCTCTCCTCCAGCTGCATATTCCATTAGAATGGCTAAATGAGTTGGAGTTAGCAAGACCTGCATATATATTCAGACAAAAATAAGCTCTTTATGTTGTTTTTATCCTAGCATTACAATTCAACAACAAAATACGTGAGAAGTTAAAATCACTCTATATTTGTTTGATGAAAGAAATATTCAACAATCTTAAAAAATTTGAAGTTTGTCGCATATTAAAAAAACATGTCTTTCTCCCCGAGTTTTATCAGATTTTACTGATGAAACTGATTTTAGTTGGGGTTTAAATCTTGTGTATTGCTGAGGTTACACGCATTGGTAGATATAATTCTTCATTAAAAAAATAAAAAACAAAAAACTAAAAATAAAAATCCTGATAAGTATTCGCATACTTTACTATTATTTTCATTTTTAATGTTTCCTCTCTTATCCTTTGAAAGCCTAATAATTAATGCCAACGTGTTCATGTAGAAGATTGACTTTAGTTCTCTATCAATATAGGAAATGTAGAAAAGGAGAGAGGAAAAAGAAAAATGAAAAAGAAAGACCTAAGCAATTAATGTCATAATAACTACTTGAAACTTTCTCCTCTCTCTTTCCGTTCCTATAGCTCATCAGAGCATTTGAAGAGTAAACGCAACGACACAAAGTTCTTCAAAATCATGTCTTTTTCAGTCTTCTCTCCTTAAAAGAAGAAAATTTCGTGCATTGATATTGCTAATGCAGGACTTTAATAAATAATTTAAATTTAAAAAAAAAAAAACTTTCATCTTTTGGGCGCAGAAAACGGAATGTAAAGACTCACGAGATCAGAATTACAGAAAGGGAAGAAAATGTGAAGACAAATAGATACACATCTTCTATTTATTGAGCTAAAAGACAATCGCTTATAAAAAGACATGGATTTGGAGGGGGGAAAAAAATCTGAAGTAAAAATACCTCCTTAAATCTTATAATATTGGGATGCTTCAAAGACCTGTGGTTCATGATCTCCCTTTGTACATGCTCATCAATCTGCAAACCCAAAGAAGACAATCAGAACAAAAACCAATCTCCAATCTCTCTATAAAAATAAAAAATAAAAAATAATATATAAAAAAAAAAAGAAGACAAAACCCAGATCATGAAATGAACAAACAAACCAGACCCATAAAAGATTTTACCAAAAGAAAAATTTATAGAAAAAGAACAAAACCCAAAAATATATAGAAAAAAAAAAAAAGGACAAAACCCAAAAATATATAGAAAAAGAATGAACTAAATGAAAAAGTGAATAAATAGAGATCAAAGATAGTGCCTTTTGGCCTCTCTCAAGGAATTTGACTGCATAGAGCTCACCACTCCATTTATCTCTCACCAGCTTGGCAACTCCAAAGTTCCCTGACCCAATATCTCTCAGTACCTCATAGCGTTCCATAGCTTCAAAAACCCAACTTTTCTAATACAAATAAAACACCAAATATATGTGCTGTTTCTTTTTCCTTTCTCTCTCTTACTTCGTCACGAAGTCTTCTCTCTCTCTCTCCTCTCTCTCTCCTCTAGTCTATATCTCTCTATCTACTTGTTTGCGTGAAGAATAATGATCTCCATGGTTTATTTCAAAGCCTCTGAATCTGCAATGCAAAAAAAGGCTGTAAAGACTGCTTAAAAAGCTTATTGGTCTACTTTGTAATGTGTTATTAGTAAGTGCATATCACACATCTACAGAGTGGACTGTCAAAACAAAAAAAAAAAAAACAAAAAAAAAAAAAAGGAGGTGAAGTCTTCTCTTGCTTCTCAAAAACAGAGAACGACAACAAAGAGAGAAGCTCCACGTGGCAGTTTCTTAGTGATCCAAATTTGAAGCAGAGACTCAAACTGGTTGTGGCCCCTGGCCCCCCACAATAATACAAATTCGCCATTATATGTATTGCACATGCAACGGCGTCGTTTAAGTTGTTAGGGAAAGAGAAAAAGGTTACAAAAATTCTTACGGTTTACGAGGAGAGGAGGATAAGATGGCAGAGGATAGAACGAAAAAAGATGACGTGGACGGCGGAAAAGAGAGAACAGTGAGATATGATGGCAATTTGAATGTAGGACCCACTTTTTGCCATTGGGAATTGGCTTTTCCTTTTATTATTATTATTATTATGTCTTGGAGCCTACAAATGGCAAGTGGTGTACTGTGGTTTAGTGCTTCCCTTGGATTCAGTTCTAAGTCCAAGTACATGACTAAAAGCCACCGGTGCTCTCTTGGAGTGAAAATAGAGTCCATCTCATCTTAGAATGGCAATTTTTCTAGTTAATCTGTTAACTTGCAGGACCCGTCTTAAATAAGACGAGAAAAATCTGATCTATATGAGTTAAGATTATAAACGGATTAAAAATTTAATCCGTTACGGATTACGGAATGGGACGGATTTAAGGATCCCTTTTTGTTAACCGACCTAATTTAGTTATTTGATTGTACATATTATACAAGATGTATTATAAAATTTATGATTTTAAGTATTAAATTTTAACATATTTGATATTTGCAAAATTGAATACAATAATTTTGATTGATTTTAACTTATAGACTCATATTTATACTTTTTTTTTTTATCTTTACTTTTGATTTTTTATTTTCATACGACGGAAATAGATATTAGGGTTAATGGGGCACCTTGCGGGTACCCCAAACCCACGACGGGGAAAACCCGTCCCTCTCCGTCATTTTAAACTGGTTACGAGGTGGGTATGGGGTGTGTTTTTATTCGCGATACAGGTTGGCGAGAAGACCACCCCACCCTAAACCCACCTCATTGCCATCCCTAAATTCCCGTTGCAATGAATGAGATATATATTATATATGATTTGTACTTTATTTGGATCACCCTTTTAATTTCGTTATACTATAATATTTATTAGTTATTCAAAATATTGTATTTAAATATACCTTCATTTAAACAATGCACCGACTTATTTTAATATTAATATATATTTTTTTATCTATTTTTATCAATCACATCACAAGCCCCCTTGCTTAACAATACCCATTAAAATGATTATGCCTACGTAAAAAATTCAAACACGCATTTCATTCGAATATAATGATTAAAGGAGATATCCAAACACATATTAGAATACATCAATTTCATTGAATACAATATCAAATATAATAATATATCCAAACACACCATTAAATACATAAAAATACAGTATCCCTTCCAATTATCTAAGTAAGATGCTGTAAAAATACAATTTAGAGTTTTCTAGGCGGCGTGCAAGTCTTTTTATATGCTTTTAAGAGACAATTCTTCTATAATTAAGGATAAGTACATGAAATTAAAGTTAACCTATAGTAGATAGCTATCTCATCTACTATCTCACACACCACTTATTTCGGATTTGATCTTTAACCTCGCCCTGAATTGTTTGAAATAGATTCTTTCTGTGATTCTCAGGATATTCAAATATTAAAAAAAAAAAAAAAAAAAAAAGTCGAGTTGGCACCTTGTCCATCTGATGATCCAGGTATCGAGGTCAGTGGGCCCGGGTTGATGGAAAAATGACACCGAGAAGCTTCGCTCGGCCGCCCTATCAACTAGTCAAAGAGAGAGCAAGAGAGAGAGACCAAATGGAAATTATAGAATTCACGGCTGTAACATATTTTAATGCATAACACCAAGTAAGAATATCTTTTTTATAATTTCATCAAGAAGTTATTATTATTATCTTCTTCTTTTTTTCTTTTTTCTTTTTTGATTTTGAGTTGTCATATGTTTTTGGATTGGTCAATCAAATACGAATGCTTATATTTATAACAGAGTTGTATATATACCTTACTACAAAAACTCCAATTTTATAAATCTTTCTAACTTCCTCTTTATTTTGTTTGGACTTCTGCTTTTCCAAATTTTCTTCCCTATCGATGCACACCTTATTAGTTCCCTAATAATTTTTCGTAGACAAGTTCTAAAATTTCAGAATTCTTTAACGTGTTAGATGGGAATGTCACTCAAAATTTATTTTTGAGTGTACTTTATCAATTTTCATGCGCAAAATATAAAAGGGAAATTAATTATCATATTTGTAGTTTCATATAAGGACAAAACTTAAAAGGAAAAACAGAGTGCTTTTCGTAATGGGTGAAGGATTCTTTTCTTTTCTTTTATTTATTTATTTTTTTTTATTTTGGGCACGTTTAAAAGACTTTTTCCAATATACCGAAGGAAAGAAAACTTGATTTTTATTAGAAGGGTGGTTGAGAAAGGGACTACCTCGCATAAGGAATGCCGTGTGATTTAGGTAAATGGAGAACAAATGTTTGTGGATGATAAAATTACGCTTTGCCAACTCCAATAAATTAAATAAAATATAATTCTAGCTTTCTTTACTGCGTTTAGTTTGGCTTGTGGTCCAATGTGCAAATTGCCTTTTGTTGCTAGGTTCTCTTAATTACCATAAGTGTGTGTGTATGTATCAAACACAAGTTTTAAGAGTTTTGGAATTGTTCAAAAGTTTCATTTAGGCTGAACTTTATTTGGATCACTCAATTTCAATGCAAGATTAGAGGCATAATTTACTGATTATTTAATATTTGATTTCATTTTAAGGTATAGATTAAATTTCAATACCTTACTCTTTTGAAATTCACTAGTTATTATTATAAGGTGCAGATCGAATTTGAATCCCTTAATCTCGGTTCCAAGAAAAGAAAAAAGAAAAAAGAAATTAAAGGGAGTTCTGCATAGTTAGATTTAATGGAAAAAACCAAAAGCCACAAGTGATGTTTGTAGAAAGCAAGTCTAATTTATGTTGATTACTTTAGATGGACATATCTTTTTTTTTTTTTTTAATACAAAGCAAGCACACTTACAATTTTTTATGGGTAGATCGACCGCAAGATCCTTCAAGATAAGGAATCAGATAGACCCATAATTGAATCTCACTAATTTACAACTTATAGACACTTGATGTGTATCCTATTAGTATTAGAAGATATATATATATATATCCAATTCTTATAAATTATTTTAATTGTCAAATAGTACGTACATTTAATTTGAATTTTTATATTACATGTATAGAAAAAGGATTATCACAAGAGACCGCATAATAAAAATAAAGACACATGAGCACTCAAAATTTATAGAAGTTCACTTTAATATGAGGTTTTTTTTTTTTTTGCCGCTGCAGTAATTTATAATGCACACTATTAAATTTTGTGCTTTTTCGCTTTTTACTTCTCATAATAAACCTTACTACAATATTCCCTATTTTTAAAAAGAAATTAGAATAATCGATATCACAAGTGTGAGATTTTTGAAATACTTTTAATAAAGTAAGCATAGATTTTACACGTGCTCAATCCCCAATCTTGTGAGAGGGGGGTTTCTCGCTCCCCTTTCAACATCTACAATGACCTTATCGTAAAAATTGATCTATAACCCTAATTAGGTTTCACACTAATCCAACCACCCCAACAAAAAGTAGAAGAAAAAATTTAACTCAAACCTAGAGTAAAAGAAATCTAATACTTCGTTTGATATTTCAACTCAACTCCAATTAAATTATACTTTTTCATATTTGATTTTGTCTTTTTCAAAAAAAAATTAATAAAAATTATAATTAATTTTTAAAAAGTCAATCAATTTTAACTTAAAAATTTTATCTCTAATTGACAAATCAAAAGTAAATTAAGTTATTAGTTTATATCCGAAAGTTGCTCTATATCCAAAGCCCACTATAGGCCTTTTTCACGAAGTGAATTTTATTTTTATTTATTGTTAAATAGTCGAATATTTACAGCACCTATATATAAAAGATGATACTCGATTTTTTTACTGTCACCAATCTTATATTAAATGGATCCTACTGTTCGTTTGAATTTGTTGAGCTTTGATATCATGTGAGAATTAGAGAAGGAGAAATTTTGGGTCCGTTTGGTGAATGAGTTTTGAATTGAAAATTTTTGTTGACTTTTCAAAAAAGACAAAAACTTTTTCAAAAAAAGATAAAATTTTTTCCAAAAAAAAAATAAAACTTGAGATAAAAAAGTATATTTTAGTTTGAAATGAGATAACTCATTAAACTGTTAAATATAAAATAGTTCAATATATATATATATATCAAATATTATTATTGTATTTTTATAACGTCACGCTTGAATTTTTTTTATCCTTGACATATAATTGACAAAATGTGCCTCTCAGGGCTTCCAATCACTCCCTTTCGTTCTAACACCGTTGAAGTTGAGAAATTTCCGCGGAAAGATACCATAATCCAATGATAGAAAGTGCACGGAAAAGAAGAAACATTTAGGAATTTTCTTCGGAAAAAGGAAAAATATAAAAAATAAAAAGAACGGTCGTCCAATTACCCCCCATTGAAACCAATCACATCATCTTTAAATGGCCGAACCGTTGGATCTCAGAGCTAATCATGTGCATTAATAGCCTGAAATGACGGCAAATTTTGACGACCAGTGTTTTTGATGCCCCATCTTGGAATAGATACATGTAACTCCAAGCTTCTTGAAGCAGACAAAATTGTGCTAATATATAACAGACTTACGTTGGTCAGATGACTAATCAAGTCAAATATGATGGGTACATATATCGGGAAGAAGGGTAGCTTTTAAATCATTTCATGTCTGTTTATATCAGAGTTTTTGTTTTTTTAGTACGTAAATAACAGAAGTAGAAATTAATAACTTGAATTAAAAATTCGAAATATATATATATATATTTGATAAAGGATGGATTTGAAGTATTCAATTCATGATGAAGGGAGGTATGAAAGTTATATTTTATCTTGTAAAACACATTTAGAATTCAAGGAGTCATTTGTTTTGCGTGTTTGATCCATCTTATTTCATGTATAAAATGAAAATGATATTTATTTGGGCCTAAAAAGCTCATCTCATTTCAAAAATGAGATGAAAAAAAAAATCTTGTTTTTTAGAATAAATTCTTAGACAAATTTTCATTTCAAATCTAATTTGCATAGTAACATTTTCATATTAAATTTTTTTTCTTTTTTGCTTTAAGTTTTAAAATTTCATAACATTTTCATTTCATTACCGATTAAAATGATATATTTTTTTTCAATATGTTCATAATAATAGAGGAATAAATCTATATCCACTCCCTATTAAATATGATAAAATTTTATAAGATTTGTTAAAAAAATAAATTTTAAATGTTTTTTTAAATATTTATCCAAACACCATTTTAGAAATTTCACTTTTTTCAGAATTACAAAAAAAATAATAATAATAAAATACATATCAAAACACTGTTCTTTTTTTTTTTTTAAATGACTTCTCATTTCATAACAAGAAAAATTTTCAAAGCAAACATACGAACCAAACAGACACCTAATTTTTGGACCTAAAGTAAAAAATAGTTGCTAAATTATCCAATTAGCCACCTTTTTTCGCTCTATAAGAAATTTTACCTTCTTTTTATCCTTCTTTACTTTGTTGACATGCTTTTTAATTTTCTGAATTTTGTTGTTTTTTTTTTTAAACCAGAATGTCTTGTGATAGTATATATATTTTACCAGAAGTTGCCATAACCAACAATGACCACCAATAATATTGGTCTCCATAATATTTTTGTAGAATATTTTGGAGATTCTTCTCGAATATATTTTTCTATTCTCAACATGGATTTGTTTTTGTTTTGTTTTTTTTCTTGCTTGTAAGATGTTTGTTTTGATGTGTTGGAGTTGTGTGTGTGTGTTTTTTTTTCTCCCTGTTTTACTGAGTTTGGTTGTATGATTGAAGAATTCGATAAGAGAATGATATTGTGTTTGAATTGCGGATTTTGTTTATTTTCTTGTGATTTGTGATTAAATTTGGTATTTGGTTGAACTTTTTAGTGTTTTAACAATAAAATCTGTTTTATTTATTTATTTATTTTTTAACTATTCCAATGATGAAATCCCGAAATCAGTTAAAATCGGAAGTTTCCAGTTGATAATCAACTGGTAACTAGTTAATAACCAATTAATTATCCACTGAGTAACCACCTGATTACCCGCCAACATTCAGTAACCAATTGATTACTAGCTGACGGCAGTAGTTACCGGCCAATTATCATTTGACAACCAACTGGTAAATCAAAAATAAAAAACCCACCGACAATCGATGACTAGTTGATTACTAACTGTGGTTAAATCATGTGTCCCAATTAATATTTAAAATAATTAAGAAAAACAGATATTTATGATGTCAGCTATAGCATGTCTTGCAAGAGAATAGCTTTCTTGCAGAGTTTTTTCTGTGGGGGGCAAAAAACAACCCAAGACATGATTTCACGACATTTATCCAAAGTTTCCAATTATTTTCACTCGGTGCATAGAATGCAGCTTTGTCGGTGCACAATAACATTATGTAAAATTTCTCGTATAATGGGCAGGCCCAGTGCAAGGTAGCCCAGCTCAGACATTCAACTTCTAAATCCGACTACAAAGTCACACCTCACAAAGTTAAACCCAAGGTTGTCATCTTTGCCTTTGACATTACAGCATTTCCTAAAAGACTCCACTACATTCTATATACAAGTAATGTTATATATATATATATCATAGTTAGACCTTCCTAATTTGTTTCTATGGTTCATAACCTGGGAATCTGGAGCGTTCAGGAGACACCAAATCAAACCAGAGACAAGCAGTCCCAGCAAGTCCTTGGAAAAGAGAGCAGGCATGGTCAGGCCCGGGACTATGTCCCGTGCTCACAAGCTTCCCGGCGTTATGATACAAGAAACTTGCAAATGCTTTTGCCCTCTCTTCATATATGCTCTCCCCTGTTAGCCTGTAGAGGGAAAGGAACGCGTAGGCGTTCCCCGCCACCCCATCGGCCAGGCCCACCTTCTTCACCAACCCATTCTTCCACACAACTTCTCCGGCTTCTATTGCAGCATCACGGAATTCCCTATCACCTGGAAACACCTGAAAGAGACGAGCAAAGATGCATCGTCAACTCATTTTCATTTGCGAAAGCCGAAAAGGAACTAAAAACATTGACCTACAGTTTATAAATGCATAAACATTTAGGCTCGGTATTGGAGAGAAAGTAACTCCCCGTCCTCCAATTTCAAGTTTCTGAAGTAGTGAACTTGCTTTACGGAGAGATCCTAAGTTACTATATCTAAATAAATTAATTTTGATTTAAGCAATTATTTGTTTGAACCAAGGAAATTGAAAGTGTGCTCGAGTTGCTAACCTCTGAAGCCTTGCACAGGGTAATGGCCATGCCGGTTGCACCATGAGACCACTGTACCAACTTGTCCCTTGGATTGCCTTCGCTTGAGGGGTAATTTCCGCTGCGAGGAAACCTTTTGCTCATCATATACTTTAAAGTCCCCTTGACATCCTCAGCGTCCTCTTTGGATAGAGGAAAGTGCAGCAGCACTTGCAAAATCCCTGCCAGCCCATTGGCAGCGCCCCAGTACCTCGTCCCATGCCATCGGTACATCAGCGGACAGGATGAATTATCAGATGCCCCTGCTCTACCCCCAGCCAACACAGCATCAACGATAGGCATGAGAAGATCACTGGGCACCTTCTCTTGACCAATGTATTTGTTTATGAACAAAGCTCCCCATAGAAAGCCCGCTCGTCCATTAAGCAGATCATATGACATCCCAAAACCACCTTCTTCGGGTCCAACAGGGAGAGCCCTTTCTTGTGCAACCTATAACATGACAAAATAGACGAACTCGAAAAAATTAACACTAATTAATTATCAAATAAAAAAATTCCATCTCTTGTTGTTCTTATTAATGGTGTCGATCCGATATTCACCCAGATCCATTTTATGGTAAACCCGAAATTGTTAACTCCACGCGAGACAATCATCACAAAAGATCTGGGAGGTGATAACGTTTAATCTTTATCTGATAAAGCCAAATACTAAAAAACTAGATGTCTGTGTCATTGTATAATCTTTTAAAAGAACAAAAACAAAAAAATCTTATTCAAAACTAAGAGTACAAGAAGTCTTACTTATCAGAAGGTCATAGAAACGTATATGCTACAAAATCTCCACATCCTGGTGATGTTATGAAACACAAGGCATATACCAAAAAAGAAAAAAGGATAAACGATCTCTCAACGCACGTAAGCACAAGATTACACATGTGAATTGGACGTTTAACAAAAATCCGTATTCTAAACAAGATATTTTGTAAACCCGTGTGGGCCTAGTTGGAACAATAGATGTTTTCACGACATTAATAAGTTGAAACACACAAGGGATAAAATTAATAAAAATAAGAAAAACAAGGGTCTGATAAATTACCTCTAGAAAGAGATCTAAGTACATGTCACGCTTTCGTTGGTCCCCCATATAATTGGCCACCACAGCTCCGAGGGCGTATATTCCTCCTTTTCCGCATAGAAAAGTCACATGCCTGTAACAACCAACCATTATTTCAACCAATTTGTCACCCAAGGTCCCCCCCCCACCCCCACACCCACACCCACCTTCAATGAAAAATAAAAAATAATAAACAAAAAACAAAAAATAAAATAAAAAGAGGCTAACGGCCAAGGAAATGAAGTATAAAACATATCTAGCTAGAGACAATCTACAATATCTAAAATATCGTATATTCCCTTGAGCACTTTTGATTTGTTATCTAGAGATCATTCTGAGGTCAGCAGCACTCTCGTCTTTTTTTTCGTAACTATAAACATAATATATATATATATATATATATGTATATATGTGCGCATGTACGCATGTACACATTTTATACTGTTGCTGAGGATTTTAAGACCACCAACACTGCGGTCTTGTATTCTAAATTAAGAGATATTTCCACATTAAATTTACTTACGGTAACAAACTTTTTTTTTTTCATTATAATTTTTTTGGACAAGGGACAACTTCACGTTCAGGTACAAAAGATGGACAAGCTCTCGCAGTGCTTGTATTCGAACTCCACAACTTACTATATAATCAGTACAATTACTACTAGACTACGCTTAGCAACCACACGCTGTGCTTGCTTTTGCTCCTAAATTAACGTCACTTTACCATACCGAACCACTAATTATGTACGCATAGAAAAATATCTTACATATGCATAAACATCTATAAATAAAAATATGTATATTTAATGAAGTAAATAACCGGAGGTCTTATGTAGGACATTCGTTTATGCAAATTTAAATTTACAATAACAAAGAAAAATTGATAATTCACAAACATCGGCTATTTTCCCCGGGGGGGGGGGGGGGGGGCGCCGGAAAAAAAGAGCAATTATTTAACAGTTGCCTAAAAAGGAAAAACAAACAAAAACACAAGCTCATCTTTAGTGAATAATCAATGTAAGTCACATGCACATATTATTATCCGCACTATAGAGTATAAATCGAAAGCGAAAAACATAATATAAAAAAAAAATTAATAATAATACCTAGAGGAAGCACGTGCGACAAGAGCACACGTGTGGACGATGTCAGTACAAAGAAGCAAGTCGTTTCGGTTTCCGGCGACTTCATACGACCTCAGGCAGGTGAAAGCGGTGCCGAGAAGACCCGAATACACAGTCGGGTCGACTCCAACGCCCGAAACCGGACCCCATCCACGTCCTCCTTTCCACGTCACCACCACCACCTACAACAACCACCACCATATTACACCCCCAAAAAAGAAAAAGAGAGAGATAGCGTGAAGTAAACGAAGTTAGCCGTACTACTGGTACGGCCGTACCTGATCTTTGAGCGAAATGGCCGCTCTGAGAAGAGTCTCCTCCGGCACCAACAACTCTATCGCCACCGTCGGATCGGCCAAATCCAGCCGTTCATTTTTGGCCTCAGAGTCGGTAGAGTTAGTACGGCCTTCTTGAGAGGCAAGCACCGACGACATGTTCTTTCTCTCTCTAGAAATTAGTAGAAAATATAAACTTCTAACTTCTTATGAAATCTCTCTCTCTCTCCTCTCTCTCTTTCTGTGAAATTTGGCGAATATTGGAGATAGATTTCTTGAGGTCGAAGACTTATGGACGGAGAGAGAAATGATTTGTAGAACACGCGAATCACATTGTTTCGCTGCTCCACGTGGTCCTGATCACGATGGTTGGATAAGAGTAGCCTAGATATTATTATTATTATTGTCGTTTATGTGGGACCTTCCTTTTTTAATTTTTTTTAAATTGGTTTTGAGTAATTTTCGTTGTCGTTTATGAAACCAAATTATAGTCTTATGATGTCAATGTACGGGCCATTGAAAAGTAAAAAAATAATATATTAACGAAAAGAACATAGATAACAATGATTTGTGTTTAGGAAGAAAATAAATACTAATCTTTCTTATATATTAGGATTTGTACCATTTATACTTCTCTTTTGAAGTCAGAATTTGGCATCACCTTTTGACTGGTAACTGAACTATCAATCCGGAAAAAAAAAAATGCTTGGACTCCAGGACGATGGTTTTGGTAGGAAGGATGGCTTCATTGTCAAATGAAATGCATTTTGATCTCTTTGGTTGTGTTAATTGACTTGTTATCTGAGGTATTATTTATGGTGTTCATGATTTTTCTCCTTTTTGTAATAGTTATTTGTTTAAAATAAAAACGATGTCATTTATGCTTTGCGATTTGTTGGTATATTTTTGTGCTTCTTTGGTAATAACGAAAGTGGTCTCCCCATGCTCTCGTATTGTACTTTGTCCAATCCACTAGGATTAGTTCTACGCAGTGCTGGGGGTGACCTTTTTGCTATGGTCTCTTATCTGGATCGATCGGAGTTTTTAATTTATTATAGCAGTGTTGTTAAAAGAGCCACGTGTATGCTCGATGATTGTTATGTATTTTTAATTTTCTATACTATTTCAGTTCACATTTTACCTCATTATGCATTTCATTAGAATTTATTG
This sequence comes from Ficus erecta, assembly GCA_008635985.1. Taxonomy (NCBI): domain Eukaryota; kingdom Viridiplantae; phylum Streptophyta; class Magnoliopsida; order Rosales; family Moraceae; genus Ficus; species Ficus erecta. The sequence continues at coordinate 2,912,100 of BKCH01000005.1, read as the reverse complement.
ATGAAAACAATCAGTAATTAGAAAAACAAAACAATAATGTCTACTCTAATAGTTTCTTCTTGTGAAAACCCTTTTTCCTTATTAGGAGGTCTCCAAATCCTCTCAAACGGAACTTTTTTTTCCTAGAGTTCCTATCATTCTCCAAATCATCAAAATGGGTCCCATCTAGACCATCAAAATCCTCCAACGGTGCCTGCTCTCCATCTTCTTTACTGCTAAATGTTGAAGACTTCTTTCTATGATGATTGAGAGCTGACAGGTCCGGTGAATCCGCCACCACATCGGATATCGACCCTCGGAGAGCCTCATCTATTTCACATTCTTCATCTTCAATTTCACTCTTGTTTGGTATTTTTAGATCTTTGAGATTCAAGCTCAAAGCTTTTCCAATCTTCTTTGCCTCCTTTTTGGTCCTTGTCCACAGAATTATGTATCTTCAACTCCTTAGAGTTTGTTCTCTCCTTTTCCACTTCATAAAGCAATCTTTTCAACTCCTTGATATTCTCAAGAGAAGCAGCCTCATTAAGCCTGTAATTCTCATACACACACATCTATATATATATATATGCACGTGTAACATTATATTTTATTTTATCTATTATTATATGCCTCTAGTATATACAAAACAACTTTAGGGGGGAAAAATCACAAAAAGCACATACGATTCTTTGTAAAAGAAAAGGCAAATATAAATAAAAGTTATAATGTACGTTCATAAGATTTTCTAAAAATAGTGTTTGCGAGTAAAGTCTTTAAAAATAAAGAAATTAAAAGGTTCTATAGGTGCATATGTGAAGGTGTGAATGTCTTCGCTTAGAAAAAAATATTTAGTGAACTTTTTTTTTTCCTATAAATACAATGATGTTATTTAAATTTATTATGATTATCCTTCTTGTAATTTTAGGTGAGGATTTTATTGTAATAATAAATTTTAATTGAAAGGGATGTTTGAAAATTCAAGTAAAGTGTGTGAATAAAAGCACCTAATGTGATATTGTTGAGAGTGCTACGAAAAAAGAATTGGGCATCAATCAATTTTGAATTTGTTTAATAAATTGGCTAGAAAATTATAATCAATACTCGTTTTTATGTGCCATTCAAGTTTAAGATATTTTCTACTACTAAACGTTGAAAGCCATTAAATAGCCAAACAAAAAAAAATAAATAGAAAAACAAAAAACAAGGCAAAAGAAAGAAAGAACAAACTTTCAAAATTGCAGCTTCAATTTCTGAATAGTTTGTTTGATTTTTTTAGTAATAACTAATAGAAATGAACAATATTCACTACTTAATTTCCAAAAAAACAATATTCACTACTTTAAAAGAAAACAATAGCATCTACTCTGATAGTTCCTTCTTGTGAAAACCCCTTTTTCTTATTAGGAGGTCTCCAAATCTTCTCAACAAAGCTTTCTTTTTTCTTGAGTTCCTATCATTATCCAAATCATCAAAATGAGTCCCATCTAGACCATCAAAATCTTCCAACTTTGCATGTTCTCCATCTTCATTACTACTAAATGTTGAAGACTTCTCTCTACGATGATTGAGAGCTTCCGGGGCCGGTGAATCCACTGCCACATCGAATATCGACCCCCGGAGAGCCTCATCATCTTCAACTTCACTCTTGTTTGGTATTTTCAGGTCTTTGATCTTCAAGCTCAAAGTTTTTTCTATCTTCTTTGCCTCCTTCTGGTCCTTGTCCACAGAATTATGTATCTTCAACTCCTTAGAGTTTGTTCTCTCCTTTTCCACTTCATAAAGCAATCTTTTCAACTCCTTGATATTCTCAAGAGCAGCAGCCTCATTAAGCCTGTAATTCTCATTCTCTCTTTCAAGGAAAGTCAAAGCTTCTTCCTGCTCAGCCAAGCTATCTTTCAACTGTGAATTCTCGACTCTAGCGATCTCCGCCGCTCCTTTCGCGGTATTTGCTTCGTTCAAGGCATGTTTTAGTATATCTCTCAACTTACTATTCTCTTCCTTGGACACCCATGTCTTGTTCTCAGCCACATTCATCAAATCAAGCAATCTACTATTCTCCTGTTGTGCACTTGATCTTTCCTCATCGGCTCTTCTGAGGCATTCGACGAGGCCGGTCTCTTTGTCACTCCATGCAAGAAGTGTCTCCTCAGCTTCATGTCTCAATCTCTCTGCGGTAGATTTGTACCTCTCGGCTTCTTTCCACGCTTCCTCCAAGACTCGTTTATATGTTTCCTCGTTGCTCTCCAGCATCGTCTTCAAACGCTCTTCCTCGCCTTTCGAGTGCTCTAGCTCTGCCTTGGCTAGGCCTAGTTCCTCCTTCACCTGACTCGCTTCGGTTGCAACCTCTTTCAATGCCAATGCCAAATCGTCCAACGCCTTTTTGCTGGTCTCTTCAGCTTCAGTTGCCAACTTCAGTTCATTTCTAAGCAAATCCAGTTCCGCAACCAAACTCTCGGCCTTCAAGGCATCAAGTTTCCCAACTTCTTTTGCCCCGGCCAGATTGTCTTTTGCAAAGCAGAGCTCAGACTTTAGACTCTCCATTACCTCTCTCACAGGACCATTGTTCACGAGCACAACTTGTTCTCTACCGTTTTTGCCCGATTGACCCTCCAATACCTTCACTTTCTCACGAAGAGAAGCGATCTCAAGCTTCGACTCCTCAAGCGACATCTGAGTTTCCTCGAGCGTCTTTATCTTGATGATCAAGGAATCAAACATTTTGGTACCCGATTCCTTCCCTTTCTCTATTTCTGCCTCCAACTCACGAACCCGTCTGTCATTATCGGTCAACAAGGCCATTGTTTGAGCCTCGGAGGATTTTGCTATAGCCAGCTCTGATTTCAACTTCTCCAACGACGCCTCTTTCTCTGCCAATTTGATCTCCAACCCCTTTTCTTTATCAAGCTGAAGTTTGAAAGATTCAATGAGTTTTTCTTTGATTCCCAATTCTTCGTTTGCCTTGTGTAACAACACCTTAACTGAATTCAACTCGGTGTGCGCGGACGATTCTTCGTTATGTCTCGTGTTAGTCTCGTTCTCCACCAATTTCTTCATCTTTCTAAGCTCATCAAGTGCTTTATCTCTTTCCCGTTCCGCTACATACAATTGTTCCTCCATTTTCTTCATCTCCTCGCCTAGTTGTCCCATCTGCTGTTGCATCTTCAATCTTTAGTATGAAAAAAAGTAGACAAATTTATTGAACAAGATCATAAGAACGAAAAGAAAAAAAAAAATTAATTGACCAAAAGAGTTATAACCGCGAGGATTCATAATTACCTTGAGAATCGATTGTAAAGAACCTTGTATGAACTTTTGACAGGATTTGTCGATGGTTTTGAAGATGACCTTACAAGCAAAAAATGTAGAATTATTCAACGGAAATTCAACAGATCTAGATGTCCAAACCAATAGAACACCAAACGAAAACACGTGAATTACCAGGTTAACAAACTTGTTTAAGCAATGAACCACCTGGAGAAAACAGAACCCGTCGTATTTTGGTAACAAAAAATTCAACAGAAACTAAATAAACTAAATGTGAATACACCTGGTGGAGGAGAAATGGCATTGAAATTTCCTTAAAGGAGGTCAATAAAAATAAAAATAAAAAGTACTAGAAAACAAAGTACCTCACCTCGGTCGCTTCTCGAATAGGGCGACTAATATTTTGGTATCATTATGACATTTTCACCATTTTAAAAAGTGGGTAAAACATACAACAAAATTGAGCACAAATTAAAGAAGGAAGAGAGAGAGTTGGAAGAGAGGAAATGGATTGTTGTCTTGGAGGAAAGTCCGAAGATGGCGGGTTTTCCACTAAAGCAACCTACGGCTAAATCCATGTCGTTGTAGCATTCGTGACAATGAAATCCGGATTTTTTTTTTTTAAGGATTATGAGTTTTTTTGCATGCTGGCGTGGGAAAGAATCTGTCTAGTTTTACGAGCATTCGTGACAATGAAATCCGGATTTTTTTTTTTTAAGGATTATGAGTTTTTTTGCATGCTGGCGTGGGAAAGAATCTGTCTAGTTTTACGAGATTGGCACCTATTTGACATGTGTTATGACTGAATCTTATTCTCAAGTAGCCATTTTGACTTGTAAAATTTAGGGCCAAGAAAATAGAATTATTTCAAAATCTCCAATTTCGTGTGGTTTGGTCAAGCACACAAACGTACAAGCCGAAAGCCTGTTCTCTTCCGAACCGTTCACCCTTTACTTTTCTCCTTTCCTGATCCGTCAAAATCTTTTTTTTTTTTTTTTTCCTTTTCTTCCCTTTTTTTTTGTTTTTTTGTTTTTTTTTGTTTTTTTGTTTTAATATTCATTTGTTGAAAATTCAGATCTTCCGGAACGAACGCGTCAGTAGGTTTGAAATCACGGTAGAGTTGGATCTCAACAGATAGAAAGAAACATATAAACGAAACCATTTTTAAAGAGGAAAAAGAAAAAAGATTGCTTCGTGCAAAAGTAAATAGTCCCCTTGGTGGGAGGTGACTTGCGCATCTTACAGCACAAATATAAGTATTCCTGAGGATCCCATTTGAGCAAAAAAGTATGTAAAACGAAATTCCATTCGCGACCTAAGATCACCGAATCTAAAGCCTGCTTTAAAAGGAATATTTTCGTACTGCAGTCCAAACCTTCTGAGACTCGATTTTATCATACGTCTCTTATTTTATTTTTCACACAATAGTAGTAATCGCCCCATTACCAAGCAAGCAAAGACCATCTTTCATCATGGGGACTGGCGTCTCATCATCAAACCAATAAAATTCGTACCATACACATGTTACTCCATTTAAAGCAACCGACGATTTCTTTCAACCCCCCTTCCCCCCCTTTTGTTTTTTATTTTTATTTTTTGGGTAGATCCAGCAACCAACGGTGCCCCCAAGGATTTATAACCGGACACTCACAATAAAATAGAATGCATCACCCAAGTACCTTTTCTTCCATACGAGAATAAGCCAAAGCTTTGAAACGATGGCTTTTATCAAATTGCGTCTATTTACACAAGCAACAAAGCCAATTTCAAAAAATGTATGGTGAATTTAAGCCAATAAATTGTTCGCACAAGGCATGTACACAAATTCGGAATAGTAACCAACCACAATCGAAAAATTGAAAAACCACACTCAATGGCGAACACACCTTCGCTACCAACCATCCTAAATTACCAGGAGGGATAGATCATTCCAATCAAAACCATAGCAACTAATAGAAAAACTAAAAGCTAAATTAGATGCAATAAGTCATCTTAACACAATTAGTGTGGCTGCAAATTCCTAAATTACACAATTAACAGAAATATAGAATTAAAAAAATCCTCCATTCTATGAAACAAAACAACCCTGAACTGCACACCACCGTCATCCAGGCAAATATCACATATATTGTCTTTTGCCTAATACCATAATATTCACTGCAACTTCTAGGCCTATCATCCTATCAACTAGATTGACATAGAAACCAAAGAACAAAAACTTCAAGCACAATGCAGCCAACACTCAGCCCCAAACTTCAAGCACCATGTGCTTAAGCACGCTCACCCCTGATCCGCCTAGCGAGCTGGATGTCCTTAGGCATGATGGTGACACGCTTGGCATGGATGGCACAAAGGTTGGTGTCCTCAAACAGACCGACGAGGTAAGCCTCAGCAGCCTCCTGCAATGCAAGCACAGCATGGCTCTGGAAACGGAGATCAGTCTGCAAAAAACAAAAGCGGGAATATCAGTAAACACCATCAACAATAAATCATATGAAAAACAATGCCAAACAAATATCAACAAAGCCTTTACCTTGAAGTCCTGGGCAATTTCACGAACAAGCCTCTGGAATGGCAGTTTCCTGATCAACAGCTCGGTACTCTTCTGGTACTTACGGATTTCACTGTACAACATAGAATTAAATAAAAAGTATTAGATAAAAATACAAAAACATAGAACGTGCACACGAATCTAATTTAAACAATGGCAAGTTTCTTACCGAAGAGCAACAGTACCAGGGCGGTATCTGTGGGGCTTCTTCACTCCTCCAGTGGTTGGGGCAGACTTACGGGCAGCCTAATAATTAAAAAGAAAATAAATAAACAAATAACATAAGCAATGTAACGGTTCAGTAAGCAAAACGACAACATCGCATATAAAGTGGAAAGATTTTGAACATATAGGAGAACAAACAAACCTTGGTAGCGAGCTGCTTCCTAGGAGCCTTTCCTCCGGTGGACTTGCGAGCGGTTTGCTTCGTACGGGCCATCTGCGACAAGAATTCAAACGTTAACGCACACAAAAACGTTAACCCAAACCAAATAATGCTATTTCAGTATTTCCCTCCAGAAACATAAAAACAAACAAAAACAAAACTGCAATTATCGTATTTGCTACGTAGATTCCATAACCAATATGACTAAATCCAGAACAAATCATAGATAAATTACAAGACTAAACCACAAAGGAAAAACCCACGTCACAAAAATTACTCTCTTGATAAAATTAATAAATAAATAAACTATAATTTACCATCCTTCTCACTTATTGTCAAAGATTAATTAACGAATATCACATTGCAATAGTGCAAATCTAAAGAACAAAAATTATAAGCCCTAAATCAGACCTCAAGAAACAAGAATTTCCAATTTCGGAAAGAGAAACCCTAAATTGATGTCTAAAACTTCAATCTACACGGAGAAGAAAACAATTCATGGCCGTAATCGACCATAAAAGACAAACAAGAAAATCGAAAACTGAAAAAGAAAATTAAAAAGAAAAAAACTTACCTCTGACTTCTTGCCTTTCTCTCTTCTCTGCGATTCTCTTTCTCTCTCTAAATGAACTAAAGTTTTGGAACGACCTGTGGTTATGGCATATTTATAGCGTGCGACCGTTGAGAGTCTGGAAGATCCAACGGATAGGATTCGCTATCCGTGTGTTTTCTCCGTTTTAGATCGTACGGTGTTTACGAGGCTTGGTTGTGTTTTCTCATGTGATTTATACGGCTGCGATTTAAAATGTTTGTGCGAACGCGGATCGTCAGACATTAATACTAGCTTCCTATTGGTAGTTGAATATATAACAATTCCGTTTTGCGGTTTGTTTGGCTTTGACTCTGTTTTTTTCTTTTTCTTTTTTTAGAATGCGTGTGTGTCTGTCCTTTTTTTTTTCCTTCTTTTTTTGCTAAGAAATTTACTTTTTTTTTTTTTTGATAAAGTCTTATTTATATGTCTTATCAGTAGAGTTTATTTTTAAATTATGCATGATAACTATAATGTATCTTAATTTATAATATTATATATTAAAAATAAAAAATTGAAATTCAAAAAAATTATGCTCCGTTTGGTTCGCAGGTTCACTCCTAACTTTTCAACTCAAATTTTGTCTTTTTCCTCAAAAGTCTTTGTCTTTTTCCCAAAAAGTTTTTTGTCTTTTCTGAAAAGTCAACAAAATTTACTATTTCAACTTCAAAATATCAACTCAAACTTGCGAACCAAACGGACCCTTAGTCTTGCGACCGTTCACCAACGACGACGCCAAGGAGGCCTCCACTCCCTCGATGCCACCCCCCAAAATGCCGACCAGATCTGGCTTTAGGGGGATTGGGTTTGTCGGAGTTGGGAAGGTGGGTGGTCGGCGTCGGGAGGGGTGGGAGGGGCCTTTGGGCTCATGCCTTGGGGAGGGGCGGGGGGGATTAGGCTTCTCGGCTGGGGAGGGTTGCTAACGGCCGGGGAGGGAATGGTAGTGCTTTCTTTTTAATTTATTTACATATATATATTTTTTTAAATTTTTTAGTTTATACTAGTATGAGGTAAGGTGTATTACAATAATCATGCACAAACAACATCTCAGCCGTTTAATTACATCTAAACAGTTTAAAAAAAGACTATACCGATATGGTATATTAAAGGAATTTTACCGCAACCTTATCCAGAAAAGAATACTTTTTTTAAAATTTTTTTTAACATAGAAAAGAATAAATTGGAGATACTCATGTTCCTCAAAAAAAAAAAAAAAACAAATTGGCATTTTTTTATTTTCTGGCGTTTGGGAATGGGAAAGTTGGATGAGTACAAACAAAATTAAATAATTTATTTTCCATTAATGAAATATGAAAAAAATTTTGTGATCGTAGATATAATCTAATGGTAATAATAAACTTGATTCTATAATTAAATCCTCCTATTCTCAAGTTAAAAATATATGTATGGATCTTTTTATAGAACTAGTTGTGAGTGCACGTGTAAATCGCAGGAACTGTTGTTTTCTAATTAGATCTATTAGTTTATTCTTACACTATATGTATACCAGGTTGAAAGTGAAATTATAAAGGAAATTAAAAAAAAAAATTGCTAAACAGCTTACACTTACAAAAATTTACAAAACAGAATCCTAAAAACAATGTTAATATACGAATATATGTATAGATAATGTATATTATATATAGTGGTGAAATCAAGAAGAGGCAGCGTTGAAGATAAGAAAATTGAGGGTCCGAAGCCCAAAATAGATGAAAGTACCCTGTGAATGAGTGAAGAAACAACCAAAGTTCGAACCCACCACACATTGCCATTCACTTGCATACTTCTTATCAAACTCCTGATTTTACCCAAAAAAAAAAAAAAAAAAAAACGTAACAAACCCACAAAAATTTAAAACACAACTGCATGCGAAATTATAAATAAAATTAAAAAAAAAGACAAAATTTAAGAAGCTAGAAATAATCATGGGTTTCATGCAAAAAATTAATTACTATATTATATAAATATGTATACCATCCAACATCTTCTCTCGCTCACACACACACAATTCTCTGTCACTCAATTTTATTTATTTATTTATTTATTTGTTTTGGGGTAGAGCTCATTTAATAAAAGAAGCTGGGAATGAAATGAAATTAAAAGAGTCTTCTCTAGTTGTGGTTTTGGAGCACAACTCCTAAACCAGAACTTTCCTTCTCAATTCCAAAAACAAATTTTTCTTCTTCTTTTTCATAATAAATAGACATTATTTATAGGGGGGGGGGGAAAATGACAGTTTAGAGAGAGAGAGAGCAATGCAGAAGAGGGACTTTATCAATGCCATAATAAAACTGTAAAAGTGCGCATTATAAGCAAAATTAGAGCCTGCTAGAACATGGGATACATAATTAGTCTAACGATTAATAGCAAAGCAAGTAATAACCCATTACAGACCAAAAAAAAAAAAAAAAAACTCCAGTATTTATCCTTTATCACCTCCCCTTCCTCAGCCAACGTGATTTTCTTTTAGAGGTAATTTTTATTATTATCTATATTTGTAGCTATTTCTTTGACAGTAAAGAGAATTCAATGATTTAAAAAGAATCCCTTTTTTTTTTTTTTAAGTTGATTTAAAAGGAATCTTGCAAAATAGTAGTTGAGATTTGAGGATTGTGTTTTTAATTATAAGAAATTTGTCTATCCAAATTTGTACAAAGTTAATCCTTCCTATAATTTTTTTTCCTTCTGTTTTTCATTGGTCAACTGTTTACTCTTTTTTTCTGCTGTTCTTTTTGTGAATATTAAAAAAATTGTAAATTGTTCCAACCTTCAATATGCCTATCAAAGTTTTTTCAACAAAATGAAAATACTAAGAGTTTGTTTGGAAACCAAGTTTGAACTTGATTTTTCAAGCTCAAGTTTTATCTTTTTTCTCAAAAGTCTTTATCTTTTTCTTAAAAAGTTTTTTATCTTTTCTGAAAAGTAAACAAAATTTACTATTTAAACTTCAAAAACTCAACTCAAACTCATTTACCAAACAGACTCTAAGCAAAGTTCTTTTTCTTTTTTGAATTTGGGAGTCAATCGTTTTTTGGTAAATAAACTGTGAGAAGACAAATCATAAGTTTGCCCGTAATTATTTCTCACATTTCTTTAGGCAAAATTGTCTTTTTCTTTTTAAGAACAAAAAAAAAAAAAAGGTTTCAAACGATGTTAAAAAAAAATATGGTTTTCCATAATTATTTATTTTCGCTGGAAGAAACTTAGGAATTCTTTCGACCAAGCCATAAAAATACGTACATAATCCAACTAAGAAAATGAAATGAATGACTTGTAATCACGCGCAGGAAGTAAAAGTGAAAGGGAAAAAAAAAAAAAAAGGCTAATATTGAAGAATTATCGGATAAAACAAGAAGAGGAAATAAAAAGATAAAACGAAAAAAAGTTCTGAGAGGGGGGGAGTATTTGTTGTGCGACCCAATAACCTACTATACTTTTTTGTGTGGGGGGGGGGGGGGGGTGTGGGGGGGAAATTATCATACTTGATAACAAGGATGGCACTCTCTTTAATTTGAAGTAAAAAGAAGACCTTTTTCTTTCCTTTGATACGCGATGGAAGAATAGAGCAGGTGCCAGTACCTAGTCTAGTTACAAAAGTAGAAATGGAACGAAAAAAAAAGTCAAAGTATCAGTTTCAAAAGGTTAAAAATCCACTCAAAATCTTACACGTGTCATTAGAAAACAAAGACACTAGGGGTGTTTGATGAATGAGTTTGAGTTAAAATTTGTAAGTTTAAATAGTGATTTTGGTTGATTTTTTCAGAAAAGACAAAAAACTTTTAGAAAAAAAGACAAAAATTAAGTTGATGGTGATGAGTTTAAACTCATCACCCAAACACGATTTGCATTCTCTTTTCAAAATTTCATGTCGTAAATAGTAAATAGCCATTCTTTTCATGTCACCTATAAATAACTCTATCCCATTTTTCCATCCAAATTCCATATATTAACCCACAAAACTCTACCCCACAAGATCGGATTCAGCATTCGAAAAAGTAAAGGATACAAGGATAAGGAAGGGAGGTTGATAAATAGAATTTTTTGTTGTTCTTACTAAGGATATCGTGAAAAAAATAAGCAAGATTTCATTGTGAAGTGTCCCTGAAACTAGATTCGGATATTTAGTCAAAATGAAAGTTGATAGTCACCAAATAGGTAAATATTGAGGTGTTGAATTTGTGGCTGAGCATACACATGTCACAGCAAGTCCCGTGAAAAGCCATTTGCATAGATCACAAAGGAGGGTGACTTTAGCTCAAGCAGCTGAAATTGACTTGGCTGAAAGTTCAGGAATTGCTCCAAAAGCAAGTTTGGAATTAAAGGCCAAGAGAGCCGGAGGTCGTGAGAATGTTGGATTTGATCGAGTTGATTGTAATAATTATTTGCGGACTAAAAGGACAATTCAAATGAGATCAGGAGACACGAGTGGTGTTCTTGAATATCTTCAGGGTAAGCAATTGGAAGATCCAGCTTTTTTTTTTTAATGCTTTACAATTGGATGAAGATGAGCTTATTACTAACATTTTCTGGGCAGATGCAAAAATGGTGACTGCATACTCTTACTTTGGCGACGTTGTCTGTTTTGACACTACTTACCGGAAAAACAAGGAAGGCCGACCTTTTGCCATGTTTTTGGGGGTAAATCATCATAAGCAAACTACTATTTTCGGTGCTGCAATGTTATACGATGAAACCGCTCAAACATTTAAGTGGTTATTTGATACTTTTGTGATAGCAATGTCAGGAAAGGAGCCAAAAACTTTTCTTTCCGATCAAGATCAAGCAATGGCAGTTGAGGAGTTAAGGGCTGATTTTAAAGCAACTCAAAGTTCTTAATTTATCACCTTCTTTTAAGTGTGTAAATCTTAAAACATGCATCAGACATATATACTCCGTCGGTATTCAAAACGTTTGACGCCGAGATTGACAAGACATATGATTGTGTTGTGCATGCTCTTCATGAGACAAAGTACAAAATTGCTTCTCATGTTGTTGAATTTAATTCAGCCGATGACACACTAGCATGCAATTGCAAGAAATTTGAGTTTACCGGGACCTTGTGCTCACATGCTTTGAAGGTTCTTTCTTCCAATAATATAACAAATAAAATTGCTTTTAGTGGTCTTAATAAGCTTTTGGAAGATGTCGTTGATGCATACATGACAAGAAGAGGAAGCGAAAAGCCTAATTCTAGCAATTCCCATCTTTGCAAAAGGTGACGAGAATACAAACTCCACAAAACGTGAATATAACATCCGAGGAATCAAATCGAAGGGAAAAGTTCGTGGTAAGTTAAGTGCGCCTAAAGGTGCTCTTGAGAAGACAAAGAAGAAGAACAAAGTTGTCCATGAAAATTTATCTCAGCAACCTACTATGGTTTTAGTTTTAGTTTTCATTTTCTCAGAGGAGCGTGTATTTTTTTTTAGTTAAAATAGGATTATAAAAACAGTGCCGAAGTTCTTTTTTTTAATATAAATTCACAACCGGATGGAATCCATATAAGAATTGAGTTAAAATTTCAGTTTTCTCATGATATTATTTAAATTTTTTTTTAAAAGTTGGATATGATTTAAATGAACGAAATTTTGTTTAAATTTTAATTCTTAGGTTTGATAGAATTAATTAAAAAAAAGTTGGTTAAAACAAACGTAACTGTAGAAAAAGAAAACAGAAAAAAAATAAAGCATGTTATATTTTGAATAAAAAATAAAAAATGATTTTGTTTTTAAAAAGAAAAAAAGAAAAATGACAGATGCAACAGAAAAAAGGAGAGAAGTGTGGAGAGAGAGAGATTTTAATGGGTTTAGGGGGCGTTTGGCATACCCTTTCAAACCATTCAACTCAAAAAAAAAAAAAATTTTGTCTTTTTTTTAAAAATTTTTTGTATTTTTCCTAAAATGTTTTTTTGTTTTTTCTGAAAATTTTAAAAAATTTACTATTAAAACTTAAAAATTCCAACTTAAACTACTTCATCAAACAAATCCTTAATTGTGGAGAGGAGAGAGCAGAAAGGAGAGAGTTTTGTGGGTTAATATACGGAATTTGGATGAAAAAAGAGGTAGAATTATTTATATAAGATGACATAAAAAGAATAGTTGGATAATATTTGAACATAAAATTTTAGATAGAGGATGAAAGTCTGCAGTAGTAGGTAGACACCCAACGGAAAAAGCTAAACATCAGTTTCAAAAAGTAAAAAAAATCTACTCAAAAGCTTACACGTGTCAATAGAAAACAGAGAGGCTACCAGCACAATTGGGTATCCGCACTTTTTACATATGTTATAGAAAAGAAAAGAAGAAGAAATAAACATAATTTTCAATAAATAATTAAATAAATAGTAAGTTTTAAAAATTATTGAAAATTATTTACTACAATTTTTATAGTAAAAAATAGATGGCTCTACCCCTTCAAAAAACAAATAACTCTTTTGCATTTAAATCAAATATTCATAGATATAATCATAAATTGTAGATTCTAATACTTCTTTTGCATTTAAATGATTGTGGAATCAAAATTATATGCTACTAATAATTTTTTCACATCATACAATAAAATTATTTAATTGTTATTTTTATAATGGTCCTTGAACTATAACTTTATCTCATAATGATTCATGGCTTTTGATTTTAAACATTACGGTCTTGAATTTTTATATTGTTATGCTAACTATTATTTTGTCATTATTCTGTTAAAAAATTAAACAATAATTGAGCATATTCTAATTACAAGAGTTTTATTTATAAGTAAATTTGTAATCAAATATTTTGGAAGGAAATTGTACCACTATCAAGGATAATTTGGAAGCAAATTGTACTTTCATCATAAATATATAGTGTCATCATAGATATTTTGGAAATAAATTTTACTTTTATCAAAGATATTTTAGTTATAAGTAAACTTGTAATTAAACGTTTTGTAAAGGAAACTATATCTCCATCATTGATATTTTAAAAGTAAATTTTATTTTTGTCAATGATATGTCATATCAAAGCTGTGAATGAGATTTGGTTGCCATCGTTTCTGAGTGTGTTGGTTATCGTCTCGGCATGAGGTTTTGATTTGTGAAAGGATGTTAGAGACATGTATTTGCCAATTACGTTTCTTTTCTGCTCTTTTCTTCCCTTGGTGTTGATGGGCCTAGCTTTCCTTGGCGTTTTTAATGTTCTGAATTATGGTTTTCATCACTTTTTGTCTAAAGTAAATGTGGTTCTTACCCCGATTACTTTAGGTTTATTGTTTTATTTTTTTAAGTATGTGTTTTTGATTTTGGTCCTCAAGATTTGTTCCTTTGTGGTTGTAAGTGTGGTCTTTGTGCTAATGTTTTTTTTTTTTTTTTTTCAATCGATTAATCAAATATTTCCATTAACTGAAGAGCATTTGTTAAATAACCATATGTGCTTTTATATTTTGTGTACTTTTTTCAGTATCTTCCATGAAGTACTGTAGGGGTGAACACGCAGTTGGGTATGCGGTTTCGGGTTGGGTTGGGTTTTTTTAAATGTCGGGTTGAGGAGTATTGAAATCACTAACTGCCCAAGCATGGACGGGCTGTGGGCAGTGCGGGCGGGTTGTGCTTATAGATGTCATATTTGACTTCTCTAAAAAAGAGTTAAACAAATACACATCAATAAATCAAATCTTCCACTTTCAAACAAATTCTTTAAATCTGTACAAATATTAACACTACACCTATTTAGAGCTTTTTATTTTGGGAAACAATCAAATCAATCGGATTGGAGAGGAAAACTTATTTTAGGAAAATTAGCTCCAATACTTCTTTATTTCTTTTCTAGTGAGAGGAATTGACAAAGTAATCTAATAAAACACAAAAATTGCATCCAAACTCCAAAAGAGGACGCTGCAAGGAGGAGTATGACGCAATTGGCAAGGATTCCGTGCGGCTGCCGGAGGAGAGATTGACTGGCTTGGGGTGGGCAGCACCTGCAAATCTCGATCTCCCTCTCTTTCTGTATTTGATTGTTAGGCTATAGGATTTGTATTTTTGTATTGTTCTTTGTTGCTTTGGCAGATAAACAACACAAAAGAAATAACAAATGAAGGGAAAGCGAAGATTGAAAGACATTGTATTCCCCCGCTCTCCCTCTCCTTTTCTTTTATACACACACATATATATATATAAATATATATATATATATATATTGGCGAGTCGGGTCGGGTTCAACCCGATGAGGGAAGGCATAATCCGCCACCTGCCCACTTGAGTATGTGGGCTGGCAGATTGAACCCGCCAATGGGCAGGTTGCTGACATGGACCCCGCCCTACGGGTGGTGCAGATCGCAGGTGCGAGGCAGGTTCTGTGCAGCCCTAAAGTACAGTACGTGATATTTCTCCTTTTGTATTATTTGAATACTTATGGAACCAATTTAATATCAGTGTTGAGTTTTTGTATGAGACATTGTGCGTGAATTAGTGATTGTATATTTTGAACTGTTCAACTAAACAAAACTTACAAACACTAATTAAAAATGACTACGTAGTACACAAGACAAAACCCTCAACTAAGTTCGCGTACAATTAGAGCAAAAAATAAAAATAAATAAAAAAAAAACTAAGATTTAGATACATCAATTAAATTTGATGAAACTCAGAAAGAATGATGTACATTGAGACCCTATAACAGTAAAGTTCCTCGAACGTCAATATTTGAGCATGCATAAAGCTCGTTTTAAAAAGACCTCCACAATCAATAAAATGTTCTGATCGATTGACGACCAGTAACCTATAACACTAAGGCCATCACCAACTTCGCATAAACAAAAGTTCAGCGGAACCAAAATACTGCCATAACATAGATCTAATGTAGCACAAACAAGCTCAAAAGGTGAGGAGACCACCTCCGATTATAGTTTAAAATTAAAACAAGAACACAAGACACAAAAACTAAAAGGCGGAAATAACATTGTCATTATTCAACACAACCATCTACCACAAAAACGGAAACAAAACCCTAACAACACGAGAATAACCACTCTGAACCATATCACCAAAGAGGTGGGAAAACGCAAGGCCATGAAGAGCCAAAACGATAGAAGACGAAGGATCACCATGCCGACGAAAACTACATCAAAACAACCACCAATGCCAAACACCCACCCATGATGCCACCAACTCCAAACTTTTCCGCAACAAAAACCTGAGAATTGTAAAGCCACTGAAAAGTTGACAAGCCCACAAGAGAGAGTCGAAAATTCAACAACCCCTCTCCTCCACCTCGTCAAAACCCAACCAACCTTTCGACAAGAAAGGCAATGTCTGACTCTAAATCCTTCATCATGAAGCTCAGGGTTTACCAAACATCCCTAACCTGCCGTAAGTTCTTTAATAATCTAAAAGCAACCTCCAAAAGCAAACGGGCCCTTGGGGTGCTTCCATGTGGGTATGTGCATACCTAATCGTTCTACAGCCCCAAATTCTTGCGCCACTAGTTGCCGATGAGCACCTACTATTTGCTGACTGTTTTATTTACAACTCTTCGTTCAAATTATTTGTAAAGTCCGGTCAAGCACACTCGTCTGACAATTGAAGAGCATTTTCTCTTTTATAGTGCACCAGCAACTCTGATTGACTTCGTATTATTCTAGAGTATGGCAGTGAAGATACGAAAAATGGATGTATTTTGGTGTCCTCTCCCACCTCATCAATAGCAGGCTGCACCATTGGGAAGTTGTACAGGTTTCAAAGTATCCACGTTAAACCAGACACGAGTTTTTGAATGTAACTCATTAGCCAAGGAAAAAGATGAGGTGACCAACAACAAAATGAGAAAAAACATTCTACTTAGAAAACGAGAGCAAAAAGCATCTCAAGTCTCAACCATACTCGGCTACGTAAACACAGCTCAACCATACCTAACTACTATCTGACTATGCACATAAATTGCAAACATTTTTGAAAGCATCAGCCAAATGGCATTCCAGACAGTTGTAACAGTACCTACTTACCTACCTTCTGAAGTTATACTAGTGAAATGGCAAACTGTTATCTGATGGGCTTGCTTAAAATGTCCGAAGCTTGTTTGGTTATTTCATCTGCTGCAATTTTGATCATAGAAACAAATGGTGGACGGAAAAAAAAAAACAGACAATATGACATTGCACCTTAAGCAACTCCAACAGATCATGGATTACTGAAGCTTCGATATAGAAACACCAAACAGACCATAAGGAACCAAAGCAATGTAAATACGCCAATTTCTATTTGAAGAAAAACAATAGAAGTGCATAATCAACAATTCAGTAGTAGGAATTTATTCAGCAAAAATCCAATACTGAAGCTCACATTATGTTTCAAGAGCCAAATGGAAACAAACCAAAATGATCGCAAACTGCTGAATGTGAAAGTCATGAGAAAACTGTTCAACACTTATTCGTCCTCCACCACAACACCAATCTCGCCCTTGTCCAGCAAGTCGTAAAATGACCTCACTTTTCTCTGCTCATTCCAGTGATGCATTTTCCAGAGGCTACCCGCGACCAAAGCAAGTACCGATCCGATGCATAACTCCTTCACGACACTTGGGCCTTTCAGTGTTGCATGAGCAATCTTGTGACCAGCCATTTCAGTTAACCTGCAAATGAAAAACACGATGATCCAGCAAAATTAAAAATAAAAAAAATAATAATAATGATTATTATTATTAATTGCAGAAAACACAAATGACAGATGCAAATTTTTTAAATTTCCGACGGAGGAATTTCTTTGCAATTTTGATTCCATCATCATGAAAATCCAGAACAAATATCACAGAAAAATTATTCTCGTCCTAATATCACCAAAAAAAAAAAAAAAAAACGCTAAGCCATGAATTTCATCAAAATCCTAACTTGGCGACCAAGATTAATTAACGAATAAAAGCGAAAGAGCGAGAACGAACTACGGAAATGCAATAGTACGAAATCGAAATGAAGAAAGTAAAAGCCCCAAATCAGATTCAAGAAACAAAAGGGTTTCTAAAACATGGTCGTTTCAAAAATCGAAACCCAAAATTGGTGACCAAGATTTCAATCTAACAATTGTAGAACCCTAAATCAAATCAACCAAAAGAGGATTTGAGAAATTGAAAGCTGAAAATGAAACTTACCGCTGAATTTGATCTTCCTCTGCGACTCTCTCGTTCGAACTATAGTTTTGAACGACTTGTTGTTAAAGGATATCTGGCGTGCGACCGTAGGGAGTATTGGATGATCTAACGGATAGCATCAGAGGTGGGTTGATCGGACGGTATAGACGTGGCTTTTATGGCTTGTTTACTTTTCAGGAATAGGGAATCAGAATAGGGAATGATAATCAATACTATATTTACTTATCTATTTTTATCTTGGAATGAGAGTGAAAGTGTGTGGGACCCACACTAATTTGGGATTAAATAAGGGGATTGGCATTCCCAAGCCTCCCACCGGATTAGCACTCTCACTCCTGATATTAAAGTTAAGTTACTATATTGCCCCCAATTTTAATTTTAGAAATTTATTTCAACATTATGTTTTTTTAAGCAAATTTATATTTCAAAAAAAGTTAAATATTTACTAGAACAAACTAGTTATCCCAAATTTTAACTTTTTTATGTAAAAAATAATCTTCATAATATTATTACCATTTTATCCTTAAATTATTTGCTAAAAATTGTATTAAAAATAGTAATAACCAATATTAATTATTTTTATTAACCAAATATAATATATTTTTATTAATTTAATATTATATAACTATCATAATTAATATTAACGTTATTAGAGTAAATAAATAACTTTTTTTATCACAATATATTATTATATTTCTATTTTTATATTTTTTTATACTTTACTTATTTTAATTCATTTTTTTACTCTTTTAAATTTTTTAAAATAAAAAATTACATAATTTAATTTTATTGTCTTAATATCATAATGGTTATTTTACTTTTGATTAATAGTATGATAATAAATTAAAAAAATTGATCAATTTTTAATTTTTGAAAACACAATAAATAAAGGGGTATACAAGTAAATTTACAGTAACTGACTCCGATTCCTGTTCTAAGTAAACGCATGAATAGGATTGATAGTGATTCCGACTCCGATTCCGATTCCTGGAACCCAAGTAAACATTATATTCTGACTCCGAATCCTGACTCCGAATCTAGTCCACTCCGAATCCTACCCACT
The DNA here is from genome assembly GCA_008635985.1 of Ficus erecta. Classification (NCBI taxonomy): domain Eukaryota; kingdom Viridiplantae; phylum Streptophyta; class Magnoliopsida; order Rosales; family Moraceae; genus Ficus; species Ficus erecta. The sequence continues at coordinate 2,893,164 of BKCH01000005.1, read as the reverse complement.
CCGATTCATGATCACTCCGATTACAGGTAAGTAAACATGCCATTAGTTTTAGTTTTTTTTTTCCTCTCCTTGTTAGACATTAATTTCAAATTTTTTTAAGGGTGAAAGAGTCAAATGTTAACATTTTTGAAAAGAATAAAGTAATTTGGACCATAAAATCAAAAATAACAATAAATAATATGATTGGATTCATGACCACATAATTTTGAAAAAGTCCCCACTCCTTCCTCCTCCCTCCTTCTCTCCAACCTGAACTTGTGTACATAACAATATGTTATTAAAAATTAAGTATAGATATGTTATTTACTAGAAAATCCATGGATATATCCAAAAATGCAATGATCAACCTAAAAATGAATGCTATAATTTATTATCTTTTACAAAATCTGTTGTAAATTTCAAAAATACATACAAAATATGCTATATGTTATAATTCACAACAATTAATTTCATTTTTTTAGATGACATTAATTTCATATTTTAAACAATGTTACAAAATGATAAATGTTGTAAGTTAATTACATAATTTAATCTTTTAATCTTAATTATTTTTCAACTTCTAAAAACTACAAAGATGTCATTTGGATTTAAAAACTTGATTTTAATTTGATCACTTGAATAGTTGTAAATGAAAAAAATGGGTTAAAACAACAAAATACCCTATGTAGTTTATAAAGTTACTTTAAACATCAATTTTTTAAAAAGCCTTAAAAAAAACCTAAAATAAAACATAAAATTAAAAAAAAAAAAAAAAAAAAGATCTTGGATTATATTTATTTAATGAATGTTCAAAATATTTTTCAGATTTTTTCTCATGAAAATATTTCTTAATTTATTAAGAAATAAATTCAATCAAATTAAGGGGTATTTTGTCCTTTTTTTCTTGTTTTTTCGTCAATAAAATATGTCAGGGATAAAATTGAACCAAAATTTCCAAATTTTAAGGATACCTTTATAATTTTTTTAAAAATGGATACAACTGAAAAACAATTAAAATTTGGATAATAATGATTTTTTTAAAAAAAAATTTCATAGGAGAAGTCCAATATCCTATTAAAAGATTACAGTTTTGAATCAAAATCACACATCAAATTAAAAGAAATAAGGTACTTCAACCAAATCCGATTGAAATCTTGGGATTTAAAATTCAACTAAATATAATAATACTATTCCGTCCGACAGAACGGCCAGCGGTACAACCCAAGTAGGAGATTGGCACAACTCGGGTAAGAACGCAATACAACCCGTTAGAGAGAGATAGAGAGAATTCTTCCTTCCGGCGATCTTATATGGAAGAGTTCTCATATAAACATAATGTATTTTTAATAATGTACAATAAAATATTTTTATTTTTTCCTTTTGATGGACCTTTCACCTCAACTAAGATCAACAGCTTTTCTATTCTGATCAAAATAAGGGCAATGCATTTGAAAGTGAGCTTACATTTTATTTTTTCAAATAAGGAAATTAATGTCCTTTTTTTTTTTTTTTAATTTCACGTTGATTTGAGTAAAATTTTCAAGAGAAAATTTGAAAAGGAGATTAAAGTAAAGTGACATTCTTTTGATTCTGATATTGATATGATATGATCAAAAAATTCAGAATTATATCCTAATAGTAGGGTGGACTATTTTCAATAAATTTTCAAGAATACAAATGAAGCGGGCAATATCTTTTCCTCTTTTTTCAACAATAATATTAAAAAATAACGCTGGAAATTCAATATACACGAGAAAGATCAGCTTGAAATACAAAAGCAGTCTAAATTTGGGTGTGTTACTATTGAAGAGTGGAGGCTTTTTTAAGCATCTCGAGACTAGTTTACACGCAGCATTTCCAATGAGTAACTTAAAAAAGGACAGCTCAATATGTAGCAAAATACATATTCGTTTCCCCTACCTGCCTTTTTCTTTTACAAAGGGTATAAACAATTATAAACAATTAATTATAAGTAAATAGAAAAATACCTCAAATAATTAACAAGAAAAACGCTCACTCCTACCAAATTATTAGACACAAAACCTTACCCAATACCACAGACTCAGAGCCACCATACAACAACATCAGCATACAGGATTACAGACAGCGAAGAAACAACGGGATTTGCGCAATAGGCAGCCAAAAAACAAGCAGAAGCAAACCACGTTTCCACCATGCTCTTCTCTACATTGATGGCCTAATCTCCATAAACTAATGACGATCTTGCGTTCGCGTGGAACACAAATCACGGAGACATTTTGTTCCATTGAATCAATGGACGTTGATCCCGGGGAAAAAAAAAGTGCAATGATTAACATGATTGTCTTGGCATTTTTGGGTTCTAATCACGTATCATCAAACTGAAAACAGTCAGCAACTCTTAAATGCTTAGCTAGCCGAAAAACAGCAGCCTGCACAACTTCCGACTCTGGAGAGACGGAATCAGGAAGAGATGGTAGGCATGTGGGCAAACATTGCTCGCTATCTTCTGGAGGACAGAAGAAATACAGCACCGATCTGCAGAATATGAATCTGAAAATAGAGGCATATCATCAGCCTGATCTCCATCTTAAACATGGAATCAAAGCTCGGAATCAATTGTTAGCATATTTTAGGCTCTAGAGATCTTGCCATAATTTGTGCAATGATGCTGTCATTGCTCAGTGGCACAATGCCACCAGCTATCTAATAATAAAAGTTGTTATCTTGTAAATTGAATTTATTTGCGGGATAAACTGATTACATGAATCATTTTTTCTAGTCAACAAGGAATTTTTCAACTAGTTGGTATACAAAAAACAAGTAGAATCGGATCTCAAAATTTTTTTGAAACTAATTGGATGTCAAATTTGTTACTCAATCATTAGGCTTATCTGGAAAGGTGTGGAACTTGACCGGTTCTTATATTGGTGTTACCAACGAAATAAGAGAAAAGGTTACTATCTGCTATAAGAAAGCTCGTACCTCAGAATAAGGCGCCGGAGAAATGGATCGGATAAAACTTGTGCCCAAACCAGATCCAGACTTGTCGATGTGCATAGAATGACTTCCCACTCAGAGAAGGCAGTGGAGAGTATATCCTCAGCATCGTTATAAACATCCTACAAAGTGAAACAAATGAGAAGATACTTGAGACATTTAATTTTAAGTACAAAGAAGTTTCAAATTAACTTACTGCTTCAGTATCTGAATATGAAAGGCCAACTAGTTGGCAAAATGCTGACAGAGGAGCAGTCAAGAAAAACGTAAACTGGCTTCCATTTTGTGTTAAATCAGCATCAGATGGGTCCTTAAACGCTGGTCGCAAAGGTGATAGAAGTAGGGCAGCTGGCTCCCCCCTCTCCGCACCATGCACAACCTGAAACATTCACAATTTAGATGTAAGTAACTCAAGATGGATGACAATTGGACGCAGATGGACCGATGCATCATTTTAAACTCCTGGTATAATGTTAAAGACTAATAATAATAATAATAATAAAATACCAATATTATTAATCTGCCAAAAAGCATCAAAGGGACAAACAATCTCCTAAACGTAATTTCCCATCCATGTTTTCTGGTTTTTAGATGGGTCCATGAACCATATTAAAGGCTTGATAATGGTCACCATATGTTGGACAAAACAAATGTTTTCCACAAGTGCATTTAGCCACATTAAAGAGGCCATTCTAAAGGTTTACATGGAAAACCGATACTTAAGCCAAAAAGCTCCATCTAAAATGTTGGCATGTGCAAATGCAGGATTACATTAACAACGACAAGAAAGCAATCGGTTTAAGTTTGGAGTTTTCAGCAAAGAATTTGATTCAAGTACAGATGGCAATTTGTAAAAAGCATTATGTATCATAGCATTAGAAACAAAAGGAAGAATGAAAGGCCAACGATGAAGAAAACAATAGGCAATAAAGAAAAAGATAACAAACTATGATCTAGCAATGCCTCGAAAGTCATGCACAAGTTTGGACAAACCTGCCTTGAATGCATGGCTGCTGTCACTATCAATAATCAAGAAAAGAGGTCTACGTGTAAATGGAATAATATCTCCAGGGTAGAGGTTATTTAAACCTGAAAATCCAAAGAATAGCTACATAAGAGTGGAACAACAAGATGATGCCTACGAGACTTGATAAAAAACAAAATTTCTCATAATAAAGCATACTGCTTATTTACTACGATATTTATCGGGTACCTACCACTGTTTCCTCTTGGCCCGAACCAAAGATATTTATCATAAAATCCACCAGACGAATCTCCCTTGTCACTTACACAAGAATCCGGCAGGGAATTATTCTGCTCGTGGAGAGAGACAGCTTTGTTTCTTGGCAATTTCTGTGACCCACCTAAGGATTCCATCTGAGTAACATTACGACCAACCTTCCCTGCATAATTGGTGATCAAGGTTACTTATCTTGGATGACAAGACACGAAAACTTGATTCTTCATCATAACGAAAGTAACTAACCTGAGGCTGAAAGGTATATAAGGATAATACTATCTGGGGGAAGCTCCTCACAAATTGTAGCCATAACCTGCCAAGTGGCAACGCATCATGCAGTTAAACAAACGCTTTCCCAACCATACAACTATAACGAAGAATTTCTTTGGGGATTTGGTAAGACACAGATGACCAAACTTGACGTTCACAAACGACTCTCAGCATAATCAAATGTAGCAGCTAGGAATAAGGGCCCCTCAACCTAAACCTAATGAGACTTCATTACCCAAAATGAATAATGGCCAAATATATCATACCAACTATTAATAGAATAGTTCCTATGTCAGAAATAGGTGGTCAAAAGTTGATGTAAAAAAAACACACTCATCCAATGCAGCAGCGTTGAAAATGGCCCCTCTGCCCATGGAGCTAGCTCATTAGCCCAAAGCTCAAAATAGTGATAGAAGAACCTATAAACTCCGAAAACGAAAAATACAAAAGGAAACTGCAGTATATATAATAAACCAGTAGGTTTAACAACCAATTCTAGAAAACTCACCGCAATCAAATGGGTCACAGAAGGACGATAGAGAATAGCTTTCCTTGGGTTTGGAGGGAGAGTTGGATCAGTCATGTCTGCTGCCAAATTCATATCAATTAGTCCAGATGCCCCAGAATGATCGGTAAAAGTGCCATTCTCCTTTGGTTCAATTGGACGCTTTTGGTAAAAGGATCCAGTTGGCTCCCATTCCAAGCATTGCAGCATTCTGAATGTGTCCAATGTAAGTTCAGCAAATTTAACCTGCAGATGACGGTACATAAACATTAAAAAAGTTTTCATTTTTGCAGGGTTTTCATATTGATTTACCCAGATGTATTGTATTGTATTGTATTGATTTCACCTCATTCCTGTGATAGCTTGTCAGCAGAGCATCTTGAAATTTCAAAACCTTCTTTGCGTGAAAACGAGTCAAATATGGAAGAGATTCTGGATGAGAATCAAATGTAGCACAATACCGCAATGGCCGAACATTCATAAAGGCTGTATCAACTTTCATAAATCGAACAATTTCTTGCACCACTTGCCTCCATTCTTTAAAGTTAGTATCCTAAGAAGAGATAGTTTAGAAGTCCATAATCAGGTAACTGTGAAAATTGTATACAGGAAATAATTAAAGGAAAAGTAATTCTATCTACATATACAAGGAGGAAATAAAAAAGATTTGATTAGTAACCAAGTAGATGTTATGTCTTCAAGGAACAATGGGATCAATACATTTTTTCAAATAACTTTAGCATTTTGGGTCGCAGCTGTTCCACAACATAAAATAGAACAACATAGTATAATTAAGTCTTACTAACCAACCCAACCAATAATCCATCCCAGTAAAAATACATCAGAAATTTAATTATAATAGACAAAGTAGATTATAAATTAATGGCATTTAGATTTTGTCAACATTGGTATTCAACTCATAATCTCTGTGTTAGTGTTGTTTCTCATCAAAAAGAAAAATCCGTGCTAGCTCTTTAAATGAAAATAGAAATTTGAGGAAACATAAGAGCAACACGACAAAATTTCTAACGGTGTTAGGTATTTTAACCTTTCTTGGTGCAAAACAAACGCTATTTTGGAATCATTTGCGAAAACAACTTTATCAAATGACATGAAAAATGTTTTCAAAACGATACCAAATGAGGCCTAAATATATGTATACACACACACACACACACACACATATCTGCACAAGTCATTTCCTAACCCATTGAAGCTAGTACGTCAACAGGTAAACTGAGCTGTACCCCCAGTTATACTGCCTACAACTTAACACTCGGTATTTATTAATATTGTTGTAGGAACTAAAATTCTTTTTTTTTTTTTTTTTTTACCACAAGGAATTACTATTCATCGTTTATTGGAAATTGAAACTACTGCTCTATCTAGTTTCTTGTTAAATTACAAGCGGTAAACTGCGTTGCCTTATCCCCCACCACACACACGCACGCACACACAGAGGGGGGAGAGAGAGAGAGAGAACAATTCTGTTTGACACTTTGACTGTTTCTTCAAGTCACCAAAAAAACCAAACCCAGTGAGACAGGTTGACAGAAAGGGGAATTTTCTTTTGCTTGTTTGTTTGTTTTGTTGATTTTTTTCTATCTGTTATCTGTAATCTCTCTATCTAATCTCTGTCAGCATGATGTCAACTACATACCCAAACCCAACTGAGTTAGTGGTTGCCAAATCCACCAGGCAAGGCAACACTTTAGATAACCAAAAACCGCAGCATTATCCTATATCGCGTAGTATTATCCCAATTTGATTTCCTTAACGGCAGGGAAAAATTAAGATTTACGAACAACCTTTGAAACTAAAACATACTTTATTAACTGATTACGACACAAAAAAATTAAGCAATGTGTCAGAAGTTACTTGATAAATCTGCTGTCTATTTGCTAATCGCGTGTTAACATTAAACAGAAAAACTCGGGGAATCATGATTAACGACATCTAGATGCCTAATCAAATTGCAAATCAAAGAAGACCAATTTACCCGATCTAATTCCAGCAATTAGCACTACTAATTCGGTAGATTAAGGAAAACTAGAATACAAACTCAACCTGGTCTGATACAATTGTTTAACTAAATTAAGCTTAAAAAAAAAAAAAAAAAAAAAAAAAAAAAAAAAAACTTCGAAATCCTCCCTAGGAAATTTAAATAAAAAATTACGCGAAAATTGGCTTGCTGATTATGATTTATGAACAAACCAGCGGATTTAAACGTACCGTACTTAATTTACTTATTGCTACCGATCAAAACTAAACAATAATTCAGAAAGCTACGTATAAATCTATTGTCTGTACTCTATCTGCAAACATGTAGATGCCTATCAAATAGGAAAACGATCTAATTATAGCATACAGTACTACTAATTAGTTCCAGAAAACTTCCTGATTAGTGGAAAGAAGATGATTAAGGATAGAATTATTGAACTAAATTGAGATAAAAAAAGTACCCGAAAATTGGCTTTGCTGTCATCAACGAGAGCCTTGAAGCGGTCCAGGAGGTGCTGGACCATCTCCGTGCGGTTCAAAATGAAGGAGACGAGCAAAAACCTAGCGTAAAACCTCAATTCCTTGAACCTAACACCGAGATCCTTCCCCAATCCCTTGGATCCCTCGAAGTATCTGCGATTGAGAATGGCCTCGTAGAAGACGCAGGCCTCGACGAGGAACCTGGCCTCGCTGGTCCTCATGTACTGGCCGAAGTAGAGCTGGCCGATCCGGCTCGCGATCTCGCCGATTTCCCAGCGGTTGAGCCCGGCCTCGACCAGCCTCGCCCGGTTCTCCTGCTGGTACTTCCACAGCCGCATGTAGGCCTTGAAAACCTTGTGGAAGAAGTGCTGGTTCTGGACCCGCCCGTACGCCGGCACGTCCCGAACCCTAGCGAACTTCCGGTCCGCGCCCTCCACCAGCGCTCGGAAAGTCCTCGACACCACGTCGCCCTCGGACATCTCCGGCACCACAACCACCGATTTCAAAACCAAAACCAGCCTCCAATTCACTTCTCCGACCGACGACGGCGATTTTCCCCGGCTCTCATCGGAAAATGCAAGCTTCTAGAGAGAGAAAGAGAAACGGAGAGAGAAAGCTTCTAATACTCTTTTGAGAATTAAACTAAAATAATTATCATGGTGGCGTCATAATAATTCTGCGGATTTTTTTTTGGCTTTATTTTATTTTATTTTGTTTTTTTCTTACTTTTCGGCTTTTGCTTTTAGGTGTTCGTTTTTTGGTCGCTGAGTTTCAGTAACGAGGAGAGAGAGAGAGACGAGAGAGAAGAGAGAGAGAGATTTTGTGCTGAGTTTGATCGTGGGAAACACATGTGAGAGTAAGTCAGGAGTCGGGAGTGGTTCCGATTGGGAATTAAGGTTTTGATTGTGTACATGTTAGGACTACATATATGTCTGTCTGAGTGATTTATGGCCGTTGATTGTTTCTGCTATTGATGTTAAAGCATGGACTGTGCCACGTGGATTGGCCCCACTGGATTTTATTTTGAAGGCTGTTGTTTTCGGAATATTATTTTGTATTTTCTGACAACTTGTTCCTCAGACGACTAATGTTTTTCTTTTTTTCTTTTGTAATTATTTAGCTTTATCGACTAAAATAAAACCCAACCAACTTTACAGTCCTTGTCTTGCAATATATAGCAAAAAATAAAGAAATATATAAAATTCACTGCTTGCAAGAAACAACGACAGAATTTATCACTAAAAATTAAAAAAACAACAACAACAACAACAACAACATTACTTTTTTTAAAGAAATTATATGATTTTACATATTTGCGTTTTGAGTAAAAATAAATAAATAAAGAAATAGACGTGTTTTAAACCATACGAGTAGATATTACTAAAGAAAAATTTTATGTATGATTATAGCTTTAAATTTTTTTTTTTTCCGGATAAGCAAATGGGAGATGGGTCAAAATAACATAATACAATATAAAATTTTAAAAGAATAGCATAAATTAAACTATTGTTATTAAATAGCATAATTAGGATAAATAAAAAGATAAAATACCAAAAATACCCCTGACTCTCCCTGTCAGATCTGAACCCTTCCCAATCCCATCGACGCCCACCATTTCGGTAGCCGTTGCCATCACAAAGGACCCCGAACCGCCGTCGCCATCGCGAAGGACCTCGAGCCACTATAGCCATGGCAAAGGATGACCTGCTGGGTATGACAATCGCGCCGTCTCTCCCTTCCACCGCCGGAGAAGTCACGGTCGCCATCAACCTATCAACCATTCCTGCAACTGCCATCCTTGCTAACATCACAATCGGACATAGATCGCATGAATCACGATCCAAAATCGCGATCTTCCTCGTTGGTCGGTGACGTTATCCCGCCCACCCCTCCATCCTCCGACTCATCGAGCTACTTTCTCCTCCGATTCACTGGCGATAGCTTCCTCTCCGATGACTCCTCCCTTGGAGACGGCTGGTGTGGCGACGGTAGCTATAGATCGGAAACAGATCTTATTGGGGTAGATTTAGGATTTTTTTAAAAAAATTGGGGGTAGATTTTAAAATTATAATAAATAATTAATTTCATTTTTTTTAAAAGCAATTATTTCATTTTCTTAATAAGTAAATACAATTTTTCACTAAAAACTAAGGATTCGTTTGGATCGCAGGTTCAGTTTGAGTTGAGTTGAGATTTTTATGTTTGCATAGTAAATTTTGTTGACTTTTTCAGAAAAGACAAAAAACTTTTTCAGAAAAGACAAAAATATGATGAGATTTGAGTTGTTTAGTTTGAGTTGAGATGGTAAGGCAAACGGAGCATAAGTAAATACAAAGATTTACTCTTATTTGCTTGTGTAAACATGATAATTTACTAAAAACTAAGTAAATACAAAGATTTACTCTTATTTACTTGTGTAAATATGATAATTTACTAATAAATATAATATTTATATTTTTACAACTTGAGATATTTACTAGTAAATCCTGCATTTACTAAGACAATATATGAGAGAATAAGCCAAAAACATTATAAAATGACACCTACAAGAAAGTTCGATGTTTCTATTAAATTCTTTAATTGCCTTGTTTTTTTTTTTTCTTAATAATCCTTTATTTACGTGTAAATATGAATATTTACTAATAAATCCAATTTTTATCATATAAATACAACAATTTCTAATTTCCAATTGCGAAATAAAAAAATATAAAAAATAAAATTTTGTTGTAAATATTTGGATTACTTAGGGATTACTATATCTACAAGATTTTCTTAAAATTTTACTAATGTTTTGCAAAACAGAATATACGATATTTACTAGTAAATCTGGCATTTTTTTTTAGTTAAGAGTATTTACTAGTAAATAAAGTTATTTACTTGTAAATATAGTATTTATGCCAAGAATCTTCTAAACATAATCGCTAAAACTTTTCCAATATTTAATGTGATAAATATGAGATTAATCCATAAATATTTGTTTTTTGAAATAATTTATAAATACTAGATTTACTACATAAGTTAAGTATTTTACAGTAAATATGATATTCATGATATTTTCATTAGAGATTTTTTTTATATTAACTTATTTATTTATCAAAATTATACCGTAAATCCGGTATTTAGTTTGTGATAATTTTATTTAATATTTACTTGTAAATCTGGATATTTATTACCAAAGTTCAGTAATAATATATATGATATTTACAAATAAATCTGAATATTTATGCGTTAATTTGAATATTTTCTAGTAAATCCAAACAGTAGCAATATGATATTTATGTATTTACAAGTAAATTCAATAACTATTTTATTTAAATTCAAAACTTCTTTCGTATAATAATCGAATAACACCTCAAAAAGAAAAAGACAAAACCCATTAAATCTCAGAGTTAATTAGCCTTTTTGTTCATCAATGCCATTAATCATATCTATTAAAACTACAAAATTTCTATCCACCAAAGCTTCATTTAATGACTTTAACGTTAAAGTCAAAAAGGAGAAAAAAAACTTGGTGGATAAAAAGGCAGTAATCATCGACCTCTATGCATGACTTTCATTATCACCTAAAATATTTGAAGTCACCATCAATATTAATTATTAATCATTATTATTAATAAAAAATGAACAGATCTCTTATTAAACTCACCTTCTTTTAATGATACCGGCGATGCATTTTAAGATTTTTTTTTTCCCTTATTTTCTTCCTTCTAAAGTCACCTCCGTGCTTGAAAATTGATCCCAAAGTACTTCAAATTTTTACTAATTTTCATTTAGGCCCCCTCACATGGGGAATTTATTCTTTTCCTTTTCTGCTAAGAAAGCTGAAAGGTAACCTTAGGTAAATTAAAAAAATAAATAAATAAAATTCAACGAACCATCATATTTTATTAGGGGAACAGCTTGCAACAAAGTTTGACTCTGCAAGGAATCTCAGACAAATTGTAGTTTACACATTTTTACCTAGCAAATAGAGATATATCAAACATCTACTTACTTTGACCAAACATGAATAATTTCTCATTTATATTTTCTTTTTCCATTTGTTACACTTTTTTTTTTTTTTTTCCATCATAATATGCCTCAGTTGTCAAATGGGGCAAGTGAGTGTTTTTTTTTTTTTTTTTGGGCAGTGTGTGTACAACTGTATTGAACCTTCCCTGTAATGCACTTTAATTTGCAATATTGGTTGGCACAATCTCTTTCTAGAGAATGAAAAAAGTAAACATAAAAATTGCAGTAGTATTGTTTGTTTGTGTATAATCATTTTGCCTAAAACTCTTCTTCTTTTACCAAACAATACGGATCATATTTATTAAGGTTATTTTTATAACTAACTTATGAATTACACATTCTGTCTTATATTGATCCTTGATTTTTAATTTTACACAATATATTTCCCTGAATTTTTATAATGTTTGTCACGGTGACTTTGTCAATATTCTGTAAAAAATTAGACAAAAATTAAATATGTTTAGATCATGTGATCTTTATTTATAAATAAAGTAATTAACAAATTTTTTTTTTAAATTGTACATCATTCAAACATACTTTGAAAGCAAACTGTACTTTAATCAAAGATATATATTACCAACTTTTAATGAAAGATATATAATGTCATAGAACTATTTTGAAGGTTATAATTTCTCTCTAAAAAAATATTTAGTTACGATCTTAGCTTTAATTAAAGCTCACGTGATCTGAATGTATTCAATTTTCAGTTTTTGACCGAATATCAAAATATGGACGATTTTTGCAACAATTGAAAAGTTCGAGATAGTGTGACTTATTAAAAAAGTTGCCGACCAACTTGAAATTGAAAGTATAATTTAATGATTATTGTGAAAATAACCATATTTGTTAATTAAAAGATTGAAAATTATGACAATGTTACACCCTAATAAAATATTTCTTTATAAGCTTTTTACAATGAAATTTGATAAAAATCTTATCAAAACAACGAAGTGTATGCAAAATTAGTAGATTCATTTAAAATTTATACTCTATCGTCATAAAATAAATTTTATACAAATAATATGCAAGACATATAATACAAGCAATCATGTAAACATGATATAGATATATATTCGACATCATTGCAATTAAAGATCAAAGCTATAATTGTTGTTTTCATTTTTGAATGAATTATGATTATCTGGCATGTAGTTGAATGCACTGGATTTCATACACTAAGGGAAGTACTTACAATTTTATAGCAAAAAACAAAAGAAAAAAGTGGAAAGTATACTTATAATATATAATAACACCCTTCTTTATATATATATACATATATATTATATATAAGAAGATGTCATGAAATATTGTGCCCAATCACATGGATTATTTTTTGCCAGTAAGCCTCTGATTGCTCAATGAAGTACATAAATATGGCTATTAGTCTAGTTACAAAGGCTGTCCTGATTCAGCCACCAAAGTAGTTAGCAACTTAGCAACTAAAATATTACAAATGTTATGATTTTCACACTACTTTGAAGCGCATCTTTTCTTCTTTTATATAATTTTAGTTTAAATGGTAGTTTGTACCAAAGTTTTATTTTAATGCTAAACTGAAACCAGGCTATTGGCCTGCTGATTCATCTAAACGAGAAGGCTCCAATCACATGGCATTTTATATTATTTTTAACAATTGATTATTACTAACAAATTATTAGTGTCACCCCCTTTCATCACTTTGGAAAATCCTAGGACCACCGATATAAACTCAAAAAAACGTTAGCTCAATTCTAGTTGAAAGAGGACCTAATTTTCTCTCATGTCACCACGATCTAACACCACACAACACATTGGTCATACATGAGTTCTAAAGTGGAAATATTGAACTCTAAGTGCAACTTAAGAGAAGAAGAAGAATGAAAAACATCTCGTACCGCTACACTTGACTCATCGGTGATTTATAACAAATTAAGTGTGTATTCGATACACCGGTTGAAATAGAATTTTTAAGTTGAAGTTGATCGACTTTTCAAAAATTAGTTATAATTTTTATTGATTTTTCAGGGAAAAAAAAACAAAATTGAGATGAAATCCGAGAGTTACTAGAAGCTAAGTTAAAAACGTCGGTTTTTGGCTCCACTCAGGACCTCTGTTTAATTTTTTTTTATTTTTTTTTTTTTTTATCATTATCTGTGTGTTCTCTCACTCTCACTCTCTATCTCTCTCTCTTTCTATTTTGTTTGGGAGCTTGGAATAGGACAACGAAAATCGTTTACAAATATGATATATTAACTAAGCTGTGAGTCCTTTGTTTCTTAATTTGTTTATTAATCGTTGAAGCTAAATACTATTTATTATTAATCTCATTAATCTATAAGCTAAGCTACGCCTATGTAATTTATGTGTATATCTGCATGAACAGGATATATATACAGGAAGTTCGTTTGAACCCAACAGCTTCTTTATTTTTTTTTAATTTAATTTTTAAATCGCGAGCGTGTCAACTTAAACTGTTATTTTAAATATTCATAAAAATTGAGGTTGACAATTAGAGTTATAACAATTAGTAAGATTTATATATTAATCTCGCCAGGCAGAACTAGCACTGAAATAATTAATTAAACATTCATGTCCTTTTTTTTTAATTTCTTTTTGGGGATAAAAAGCAAGCATTCACTTGGTAAATAGATCTTTTCAAGTTAATAAAATCATAGCTATTCTTCAATTAAATGCTTTCTTTTACAGTTCTCTAAGAATAAATCGATCTAACTTTATGGTTTGACCTAACTCTTTCAATCAAGATCAATAAAAGATGATGGGTTAACACTTTTGAAATTCAAAGAAATCCCAATTATTTTTATGAAGTCAATGAGGGCAGATAATTTTGCTAGAATAGAAAGAGACCCTAATTATTATGTTATGGTTGATTAATTGTGACACCCTTTTTGTAATTATTAACAATTAATATTGAGAGAGAGAGAGAGAGAGAGAGAGATATATTGTAATTAAACAAATATAAGAAAACTTGTTTCTCCCTTTAATTCTACTACAATGATTTGGGACCACTTCAAAGAGAAAAATATATGAGAATTATATATGTTAGGTTGTTAAAAAATTTATTAAAAAAAAAAACTTATTCAGTAAATATTTTAAATTTTTAATCTATTGACGAGATCGAGTTTAAAAGTATACTCTACGGTAAGAATATATCTATCCAATTTTTTCATATAAAAAACTTCAGATATTAAAATGTATATTTATATCTTTTTTCCCCCCTCTCTTTTTGCTTCAAATTCAAACATTCAAGTTAAGAGATAGTTCTATCTAATTCTTTCGGTCAAACACGTGATTATAATTTTTCATATTAAAAAACACTTCTTTTCCCCCCCCCTCCAAAAACAACTAATATCTATCATGATCGTCAGTCAGGAAAAATTATTATTATTATTTTGGTAGAAATGATCAATCATGAAATTAATTGTAGTAGATTAATTTTGCAAGAATAATGATCGTTTGACTTTTTGGATCGTATGGAGTCCTCCTTGGGCCAGCATCAAGAATTAAAGCTCTAAAACCAAATATTTTGTGTACGTAACTAAAGATTTTTCGTGTTGGGAATGGTTAGGAGTAGTTGGATGTTATTTGTCTGATGTGGATTATCTTCCAAATGCAAGTATATAATCATTTTCAAATATAATATTTATATATCAGTGTATACTAGCTTATTATAAGTGACAAAAAAAGCCTATCACCTGATGTGGTGGCTTGCTGACAAAAAATACTTATTTTAGAGCCTTCGTTTTTATCAGGTTTCAGATTCAAGCCGTGAAACATGTAAAGTCTAATTTTTAACAAGAAAGACCATGAATTGTCTGTTCTTGAAGCCTAGGATCTACTTATTGTGAAGATGTATGGAGATAGGGATCTTGTCATCCCATTGATGCAACCAATGAACTCACTCAATGATCATCGGGACGGGGCTTGAAGGTATTACCGATCCCTTTTTACTTATGGAAAAAGTGACAAAAAAAGGCCTAACAAATCAGATACGGCTCAAGTTTCAACTTCATGCACTTGTCAAAAAAAAGTTCCAACTTCAATGCTAGTCACCTCTCAAGACCACGCAACAGGTCCGGCTTAAATACATTGACATGTGTCTATATACATACATTTAAAAATCTTTGTAATTAGATATGTTTTTACCATTTACTAATTTTAATTATTTTCTGTATAATGTAGAATCTAGTTATATACAGAGTTAGAACGCGGATAAACCTTGTTAAGATCGATATAGGTTAGAAGAGGGATTGTAAGCCACCCACATGGGAGCGTAACTACGAGATAAGTATTTCAAGACTGATTGTATCCTGTATTTTTTTCTTAATTATATATAATTATATAGATAAGGTCTTCTCTCTGACAGTCATATAATTCAACACATATAAAATTAAGATTAATATCTGTAATACTGACTTATTAATGATATGTAATTTTTTTACTGATACTTATTATTTGTGGTAAAAATTTTACAATGTAACATCTCATATAAATTGAATAATCTTTTATGTAAACCAACTAATAGTTGTATATGTGTAAAAAAGAAAAAAGTTAAATCTATCGAATAGAAAATTCATCCTATAATTATATTGCAGCGACCTAACTTTACATCCCTTGTGTATGCTCTATTTGTTTTTGGTCCTACCTACAGCTTTTAATTCCTATATATGTGTATGTATTTACATGGGTTGTACATATATGGAAGTAGTAATTCGAATGGTTATATATATATATATATATATATATATATAATATATTGTTCCATCCGATCTATAGTTCATGGCTCAATAGTCATGAGATGTTCTTTGTTTTGAAATCTTCAATAGGAGTCATTTTCTTGTGTATGCTCTATTTGTTTTTGGTCCTACCTACTGCCTTTTAATTCCTTCAATGCATGGCGTTATGCACTTTTGAAATCTTCAATCGGAGTCATTTTCTTTTTGCTTTAGTGGGTGAAGTTCTTCCCCACTTTATCAATGTCCCATCCTTTTCTATTGGACATGTCATGTCATCCAAACATTGCGGCTTTTAATTAAGCATTCATTTTATATTTTATGGAGGGAAAAATTGAAGAGTTAGTTGTATAGTCGATGTTGTTGAGAATTGTTGAGCTTTCACTGTTTTTTTTTAAATATTTTTTGACTGATTTATATATATATATATATATATATATATATTAGTGTCAAACCGGAAGTTTCATGTTTTTCATATATCTCAATTCTTTCGAGTGATTCTAAAGTAAGGACTATATTTTGGTTTATTTACATAAATATTTAAATTGAAAATTATCATTTAAAAAATATTTTTTTTTACATGAATATCTAAATTGATACTTATAAAAATAGTACCCTCTCATCAAGAATTGAAACTAAACAAATAAGGATTGATTAAAAAAGAAAAGAAAAAATCTCTAAAAAAATGTAAAATTAAACAAATCTTTTATAAAAAGAAAAAAAAAAGTCATTTTACTTGCTTTATTATAAAGAAAAAAGGATCATAACTGATATTAATTATATGATACATGAAAAACAATCTTTATAATAAACAATTGGTCATTAAAATAAAATTTACAATGAACATATAAAAAATTAAATAGATATTATAAAAAAATATTAACATTTTAAAACTTAAAAATAAAACATCATAATGATATAATAGTTATCATAAGAAAAAGATATCATAATGATATAGTAATACCATAAAGAAAAAAAGTATAACACATTAAAAAAAATATCATAACGATATAGTAATTATCACAAAAAAATAAACAATTTCATCATACATTTAAACTTTAACAATTAACTATTAAAACAATACCAATAATAATAAAATAAATAAATAAATTATCACAATAACGTTACAATTATCATAAAGAACCTAGAATAATAATAAAGTATATATATGTTTCTAAGCAATCGAAATCATACATACGAAATATGTTTATAAAAAAAACTTTAATTATACTAATAAGTCATTACTATAATAAAGAACTAGTTCTTAAGATAAATACACAATAATGATAAACAAATAAGGAAAAAAATATGAATCATAATGAAGGAAAATGATGTTAAATATAATAAAAGGGTAAAATGAGTACTGCAAGTAGGTTTTTTTTTTAAAATTTTAAAAATGGACATTTCCGTAATATTATCAAACAACGGACATATTTTAAAATGGGATTGTAAAAATAGATTTTTTGTGTAATTATTTCCTGTATTTTCCCTTGAATATTGAATTGAATCCCTTGTCATTCCAAAGGGAGGATATTGATGACCTTCTGATTTTCTTCTATTTAAACAAAAAAGGTAAATTGTTAGGTTTGTCCCCAAACTTTTAACTTTGTGCAACTTTGGTCCCTAAACTTTTTTTTTTGTGAGTTGAAATGCCCATAAACTTTTAAAATGTTACTACAATAGTTTTTTACGTTAATTTTTGGACGGAATCTGTTAATTAACATTACTTTTTGATCAAATTACTAATAGATTTTGTTTAAAAATTAACAAAAATGACTATTGTAACAACATTTTAATATTTAGGGGTATTCCATTTCGTAGCTAGAAAGATAATAACTATTAAAAACGTTACTATATTAGTCTTTTTTGTTAATTTTTTTGACGGAATTCAAAGTAGCGTTACTTTTTTACTAAATTACTAACATATTTCGTTCAAAATTAACGGAAATGACTATTATAGTAATATTTTAAAAATTTAGGGGCATTCTAACTACAAAAAATAAAAAATAAAAATTCAAGGATTAATGTTACACAATATTAAAAGTTAAGGGATCAAATGAACAATTTACTCTTAAAAAAATTAAAAGTTGATATCAAATAATTTTGAAAAGATGGCGCTAGATTCATCATCATTATTGAATTTATATTTGATTAGACTTGCTATGTTTTTTGTTATGGCATACATGATTGTTGTGTTTGTTATTTTAAAAAGATATAAAGGCTGTATTTGATTGAAGGGATGGAGAGTAAAAATGACATAAAGAGTAAAGAGATGGGAATTGTGAAGGTTAGAGAGGAATTATAACTATCATTTTCGTTGTTTGATAGGAAGGAGGGAGAATTGACATGATAGATCATAGTTATTTTTTATTTTTTATTTACTGAAGGATCATAGTTTTGTTTAATTTTTATAGTCTATTATACTAGTTGTAAAAAAAAAAAAAAGATAAAATAGTCTTTTGAATTTGAAAGTGATAGATTTGGTGATTTTTCCATCATTGGAAGGAGTATTTTTTGTTGGGGGAGAGCCCATTCACTTCCCTCTCCTCTCTTACCTTCAATCAAATAAGAGATCCGTGAAAGATTGTGGTAAGTTCAAATAACTTGATTTTTTTTAAAATTGTATAAAATTTCAAAAGAAGCAAAACAACATTCATATCGAGATATATATATATATATATATATAATATATATATACCAAACACAGTTTATGTTTTTAAACTTTTTCATTTAAAATATTTTTTCAACCAAACACGTTTGGTTTGATGGAATGACCATTGGAATGGAATGACAATTCTTGAAATTCTGTTCTTCCTATATTTGATTGAACAAAGACTTTTAGAAAAGTTATTCTCATGGAATTACTTTTTACCAAAAGGATTGCATAGTCATTACCAAACGAACCAGTGGAATGATCAATCAATTCAAATATTGATATTAATAAAACTCTTTCTCTTTAAATTATCCCTTACAATCTTCTAATATTTAATAATAAAAGTTATGAGTTTTTAAAGTTTAAATTTACTGTAGACATTTGGATATGTGAATTGTGAAAACTAGTTTTGAATTGAAGAAAGAGATTAAAAAAAAAAAAAAAGTTTTTGAAAGGTGATTTGAAATCCTTCCTCAAACGAGCCCTAAATTTGTGAGCATCAAGTCACTGATGAGGAATCCAAAATGATGGCAAGTAGTCATTAGTAGATTGCAACTAGTTTCAAACTTGGCCATTTTTTATTTAACTACAAACGATATAAAGCAATTGAAGAGGCACAAATACTATGGCAAGCAGGGAAGGAGCCACCCATCTTCCGCCCCAATAAACTTTTCTTTCTTTCTTTTTTATTATTTATTTTTAATTTACCTTTAAAAACTATACATTTTTCTTTTATCCCACTAAAAATTGATTATCCAAACAAAAATCTTCCTAAAACTTAATCTTTTAGTGTATGTTGCCACTGAAATAATAGATTGACTCCGTCTCTGGTGGTAAGTAGCTAGTTCCCAGGAAAAATTGGTCATCAGTGACCTCATTTATGTTCCCATGTACCTTGTTGGAGTGAAACAACAACTTCACAAATCCATCACCTTCTCCGCTATTCTCCGTCTTCTCTTTTACTACAAACAGTCAAGTTCAAATTGATAATAAAGTTTGATATTTGTTTTTATAAGATTGTAGTGTTGTCTATTTTTAATTTTAGTGTATGTTGATTACAATATGCACTTGAAATACTTTGAACATTTCTTTTGTAAATCCAGTTTAAAAAAGAATTAAATCTTATAATGATGGCCTTAATCCCAAGTGATTATAGACTTGCATGTCATGTATTTTAGTTTGTCAATGAGATATAGTACTTTTATTAATACAAAAACTCGATATATATATTGGAGACATCATATTTTGGATAATGAGATTTCAAACTTATTTAATATGTGATATCAAATAAACTCAAAATCTATTATTATAAGAGAATAACGGAACTCATTACACATATAATTAAGAAGGTAAATGAATTTAATACCTAAATCTAATTTTGAATATCATGGTCAAATACACGTTGTCATTGGATAAAGCTCAACCTTCTTCTTTTTTTTTTTTTTTTAATGGCTACATAATTTATGAGAATGAAACTTTAATTTTTTAGTGACATAAATCAAATTTAACTATGTTTGATTTAATTAATTAAGAGATTAATTAAGTTAAATAATGATTACTGGAGTTTATATTTTGTAAGTTCATTTGGTTCCCTTTCTAGCTGCATAATTTTCTAGGATGAATCAATAGAATTTTCATGGACATTTTTAAGTCTTTCGAGATTGTAAAAATCACCTGATAAAGGCCTCGTATATTGAGAATGATGTAATTGGTAGTGTCACAATTGCCTACAATGCTAATAAATATGTGCCACAATTATTTTATGTGCCAATATGAATATCAATTGCATTTAAAATTTATTTTGAATGTTAAGATATTTAGTGTGCAGTAAGTATTTATTTTATTTCTCAAAATAATAATAATAATACGTATTGAAATATATTAATTTTAATTTTTTAAAGCACAAGTAAATTATATTTCTAAAATAGATCTTGATTGTTTAAAATGTTGAGTGATGGGAGAAAGTACACAGGTTCCATTTGGTATTGTTTCCAAATGTTTTGGAGAGGACTATCAGGGTTTCTAAAAAGTTGTTTTAAAAATGATTCTGAAATAGCATTTATTTTGTACAAAGTCAGAAAACATAAACGAAAATAAGAAAATCATTTTATTTTTTTGTTAAGGAATTTGAAAATGAAATAAAGTTATTTTCTGGTTTTCGTTTTTATTTTCTAAAGTTATACACTCAACAAAAATTTTCAGAAAAAAAAAACTCAAACACAATTTTACTTTTTTTCGAACTCAAACTGATTTTTGTAGAAACACAATCAGACAAAGTTTTATAGAATAACTTGAAGTCATTTTCACAATATTTTTTATTTCATATTCAAAACAAATCATTCTCAAAACGCTCTAAAATGGGCCCTTATTGTTTTCAAAAGTAGACACGTGAGAGCCCTATTGGGATTTGTGCAACACGCCATTCCCTCCCATGGAGTGGTCAAATTTTATCTAGGATTAAGAATTTTTTCAATCATAATTAAATGAATAATTGGCCCAAATAGATCCTGAACTCTTTAAGATGTGACACTTTAGTCTCTGCGTGCTGATCCTAAACTCTTTAAAAAAGTGACGGTTTAGTCCTTTCTGTCTAATTCTGTTAAATTTCTAACGGAATGAATTATGTGCATTGTATGTGATCTAATTTGAGAGGATATTTCAATAATTTAGTAATAATTGCTATAAAAAATAATAAAAAATAAAAACTCTCTCTTTCTCCCTCTCTTCATCTCTCAAACTTAGATCGATGACGCCGGCGGGTAGGGGGACGATTGGCGACGGAGAAGAGGGAAGCGTGAGTTCGGCGGCGGCGGCATTGGGGGAGCCAACCCAGATCGAAACTCCTAGGGGGGGGGGGGGGGGACATATCCAGAATCCGATGGTTTAGATTCTGGGGTGGAGGGCTCGGATTTGTGGGGGGTGCTCGGCGATGGAGAAGACCAGGGGGGCGGATCCAGATCAGTGTTTGCTCGGGGCGGCAATTTTGTGAAGGGAAGCTTCCACACCAATGGCATCGACGATTTCGGGCCTGGGTTTGAGTTTGGGTAAGGGAGGGTGGCGGCACTGGGTTTGAGTTAAATGAGGGGGGGGGGGGGGGGGGTGGGGGGGGGACGACAGCGCTGGGTTTGAATTTGGTGGGGTGGGTTTGAGTTCAGTGAGGGAGGGCGGCGGCTAGGTTTGAGTTCGGTGGGGGAGGGAGGAGCCTGGGTTTGAGTTCTCAACCGGATCTGGGTTGTGTGGGGGGGGGGGTGTTCGCGTTTGTTGGCGAAGGCGGGGGCCCGGAGACGGAGAAGATGAGAGTGGTCTCCGGCATCCGGCGTTGGATCTGTTTGGGGGGGGGGGGAGGGGAGGTAAGGGCGAGAGAAAGAGACGGTTTCTTGGTCTCCGGCGTCGGATCTAGGGGGGGAGGGAGGGACAGACGGTCGACTTTCGGCGCCGGTGTCGGACCTGTGGGAGGGAGGGAGGGAGGGGAAGGGATGGAGGGAGGGAGGGAGGGAGAGAGAGAGAGAGAGGGAATGAACCTTTCTTTTTTTTTTTTTTTTTTTAATGTATTTTCGTCTTTTTAGGGTTATTTTCCTTCAAAAAGCATAAAACGTGCTTCTTATGTAACTATTTCGTGAGTTTTTTTAACGGAACCAGATGAAAATGACTAAACCGTCAGCTTTTTAGGGAGTTTAAGATCAGCACGACAAAAAAAAAGCAAGGATCAAAGTGTTACCTCTTAAAGAGTTCATAGACCATTTAGACCAATTACTCTAATTAAATACTTATTGCTATAAATAACTCATATGGGTGTATGTTAGGGTTAGATTTTTTTCTACCCTTCATTTCTTAAGGTTTCACCTTTACCGTTAATGAAGCTATAATCAAGAATGATTGAAATAAGAAATGAGAAGTGTGAGAAAGTATCCGCACATCGGTTAATCAAAGGAGAGGAAAATATATAACAATGAAAATTGAGTGCTTTAGAAGTTGTTGATCATCTAGAGTTGTTTTTGCTAAATATGTTTGAACATGTATTCTTATGAACGATTATTTTATTTAGCAATATGAATCAGGTTATGATGGTTTTGAAAATTTTTTAATATACTATTCTACTGCGTTCTATCAATTTTCAAGCCAACAAATATTTTAAAGTGTTCCTTTAATATCTGATTTTTTAGAAGGGGTCTATTAATGTGGGTCCTAAATTAGAGAGCCAATTTGTACATAAAACCACCTCTCCCTCGATCAATAAATAGTCTTCGACCGGAGTCAATAGGGTCTTTCATTTCAATAAATAGGTATCTTACTTTCATCTTTTTTGTGGTAAATATTGAAATCCTACTTACTTAATCCCGCACCAAATCTCAAGACACTTGTTAGATCGTGAATTTATCTTATATTATTAAGTTACTGGATTGTTGTAGTGTTATAATTTTTAACATGATATCAGGGTCAGATTTTACAAGCGTAATGAGTTTGAACCTTGGCTCAATTGCATGGCACGTTAGGCGTGAGTGAGAGTGCTAGATTATGAATTTATCCTACATCATTACCATCTTCTTTTGAACCAACTTTTGAAAATGAGTTCTACTCAAACCCATTTAACAACACTCAGTATAATTGCCAACATCGTTACGATTGGACACAACTCATGTCTTGGTGTAACCAGTAACCTCCAATCTCGGTATAGTATATAAATGGTGATTAGTTTGCTACAAAGAACGATCCTTTTTGTTGTTTTTTTTTTTTTTTTTGTTGAACCAACTTTTCAGCACATCTTTGACACCACAATTATCAATATTAACATCTTTATTGGCAGAAAAGATATATGATTTAACTTTTCAAAAGAACAATAAAGAAAAAGTGATATTAGTAGGATTATTTGTAATAATTATTCTAGAGGCATAGATCCGTCAAAGAAGGTTCAATATTCTTCTATTTTTAGTGCCCTCACGTGTCCACATAATGGTTTTTGGTTCTAGATTTAATTTTTTAATTCTCTCTCTCTCTCTCTCTGTCGATAAACTTTAATTTTCTCTCTTTTCCCTCGAACAATCATGTATTCCCGCCAGCTTTATTTTACATTTTACCAAAATGGAAGTCTACTTGCCCGGAAATGTAATCCAATGTTTTTGAGTTTCACTTTTTTTTGTTGGTTGAAAATTGAGGATGAGGAATTCTAATTTTTCATTAGGTCAAATGTAAAATTGCTTATAGATATACTTGCAATCACTTTTTTTTTTTTTTAGACTTTTAGGGTCCAACTCTAATTGGAGTTTTGAAAATGTTTTTTTCATTTTTTTTTTCAAAAGTAATCCAATTTCTAATCTACATTTTCAAATCTCTCTTTTTTATTTAAAAAAAAAACTCAAATTTTAAAATCCATAGCTTTATTAATTTAGTCAAAATAAGATAGGTTTTTTTTAATTACATAAAGTGACAAGAAAAATAAAACAATATATAATATTATTTTTTACAAAACATTTTAAGTTTAACAATTAACACTATTTAACTATCACAATTATTTTTACCAAACATACGTTTTTAAATATTTAATTATTTTCAATTAAAATATTTCCAAAACTTTAATTTTAGTTGGGATTGTCAAAGGTCCGCTTAATAACACAAAAGCCACCAAACTTACCCAACTTACCAATTGTACTCAATTACATCCGACACTTTTTCTTTTCCTAAACCATTATTATGTTTAGTACTAAAACCAAAACCCAAAACCCAAAACCACGATTTCATGATCCCACCAAAAAGGGCAAAAGAATAGTTTTGGGACATTCGGTGCAGCTTTGGAAAAAGAAACGAAAAGCCAAAAGGGCAAAAAAAAAAAAAAAAAAAAAAAAGAACAAGTCAGGCCGTCCATGCACTAAAAAACAACAAAAAAGAATCCAATGGTGAGCAAAGGAAGTGCAAATCCATTCTCAAATTCTGGGGTTGAGAATCTTCTAAAGTGTCGGTTATCTATAAGAGTCAAAAGAGGGATAAAGATCTGATCGAAAAAGCTGATTGTAAAAACATGGGAAAAAAAAAAAAACCCAAAAAAACAAAAGAGTCCCTAATGATGAGCCAAATAGAAGGAAGCTTCAAAAATTTGACAGTTTATAGGTGAGTGGGGGCGTGGAGCTTTGTGGCCCAATTTTGCGCACTATTTCTGTTATTGCTCTCGAACAGGACTCTGACATCCAATTTGAGGATGTTTGGCAGACAAATGTATCAGGGCACTATCAGAGTGTCATTGGAGATGTTTGGCATCCGGTATTTAATATTAATTATTTAAGTTGTAATTCAGTGGAATCCACTTATAGATTTATTATGATCCTTGTGGTCATGTGGTCGATTTGTCCCATAAGAAAATTTGTGTGTTACTCTTTGACGTGTATAAGAAGAAAAAATGATACTAATCATGCTATCGAAAAAGTGACGATAAGCAATATAATACTAAAAAAAATATGAATTATAACGTTTGGCTACATTGAAGAATCATTTTTCGTATGATTTTATAGTGTTCCATTGAGTATAGTAATGTGATGTGATGTACTCTTTTTAATTAAACCAATTCATTCAAATAATCTAAAATTAAGGTATGTTTACAAATCAATAATACTATTTGAAAACAATGAATTAAGTTCATGATTTTAAATTTTTGTATTTACTTTTGTATTTGAGAATTAATGGGATGTTTGGGGGAGTGTTTCCAAAACACTTTTTCAAAGTTTTTTTTTTTTTAAATTTTATTACAATTTAAACTACTTTTTACTAATCATATTTTCGAATCTCTTTAAAAACTCGAATTTTAAAAGTTCATAACTCTATTATTTTAAGTTAAAATGAGATGATTTTTATTTTAAATTGTATAGAATTTCACGAGAAACAAAATGAGATATATTTGATTTTTTTTCTAAACATAGTTTAAGTTTTTACACTTTTTCAGTCCAAACAAATTTTTTTTTTCAACTAAACGTATATTTTCAAAACTCAACTCAACTCCAATAAAAAAAAAATATCTCCAAAATTTCAATTCTAATCTTCCTTTTTTAAAATGGAAGAGAGAGAGAGAAAAAAAGACATGGATTTGAAATGAGAGGACGAAACAAAGGACTTTCAAAACAAAAAAAAATCACTTTCAATGAGTGTTGCAAACACCCCGTAATTGTATAACTACACAAAATATTCTCAATTTTAAACCCTGTATTCTTTTTTGTACAAATTCTTAAATGTTCCGTTAAAATACAAATTTTTACTATAATTCTTTAATAATTTCTGCTCAAATAATTTTAAAGTCGATTGTCGTCAAACTATAAAAATATCGTATCGTTGGATATGTTGGTCAGTATACACATGTCACAACTCAAAACAAACCCAAGCGAAGGCCACAAACATGGATCATAAATGAGGGTAGCTTTTCAGCTCAAAGCTGAAATTGACTTGGCCAGAAGTTAGAATTGCTGCTTGAAAAAAAAAAAAAGTTGGGAATTAATGGCAAAAAGAGCTGGAGGAGGTAAGAATGCTAGATGAAAAATACTAAAGATACTGACTCTAATATTAATTTTAAGTATCAATTTTTATAATATATGAGTTATTATTTTTTTATTGATAACTATTTAAAGTATTGTCACGTCTAATGACTTTTAGAATTACCAATGAACTAAACGAACAATTGAGATCATGAGATACATGTGGTGTTCTTGAATATCTTTACGGTTTGCAATCAGAAGATGCTGCTTTTTTTTTTGCTTTTTCCTATCCTTTTTTTTTCTTTTTCTTTTTTATTTTTATGTGCCATGTAAGTGGATGAAGATGAGTTTACTACTCAAATTACCCGGCGACATGGCAAAAATAAGGAATATATCCGGGGTAAATCAAGTCATTAAAACTTGATATGGAGTGGAGAAATGTACAGCCTCTAATTAAATCATGCAAAGTTATTCATTTTTCAAAACACAAAAATGCGAGTGTTCACGCAAAGCAAAGCCAAGCCTTGAATACTATCACTTGAATAATCAAACTTACTAATCTTAGTATGATCCATTTATTGAACAGACTACGAGCATAAACTGGATTAGCACATCAGCAAACAAAAATTCCAAACTCATACGCCAAATGCAAGATAAGAAATAACGCAATGAGCAAGACACTGATCTGCATAAAAAAAAAAAAAAAGAGTATTCCCAATCATGAAATTAATATATATATATATATATTTGCTGGAAACATGAAATTACTCATTTAGCATTAACAAAGACTATCAGGAAAATTATTCATCGGGACAAACATTTGGATTGTCAAACAAAACAAGATTATAGCAATATAACCCAAAAGAAAGAAACTGTAAAAAATATTGCCAAATCAGTCTTCACAAAGAAAGTGATAAGCAATCTCAATCGCGTTATAATAGCGAGAAACCGTAAAGAAGTACCTCTTTCGGGACATTGAAATCCTATTGGGATTCCGAACGAACCTTTTATTTTAATTCCTTTCAATGAATGATAGGAGTACTAATAAATAAAGCAGAGCTGACCAGAGGGAAAAATTGATAAATAAATAAATAATTACGAGGGAAACATTACAAAGGAAAAAATAGAACTTTCTGAGCAAGTCCACCATAGGCAAACTGTTTTCTAGAAATATGTTGACAAATATAGCAAAATTTCCTACTCTTGGCAATTCAAACCAACATCTACAAGAGAAAAGGAACTAAACAAAAGTAAGGAAACAGCAAGCCAGATCTAAACAACACAAACACTAGTTAAAGCAAACGAAAATTGACAGAGATTCTTACATATTCATAGCGGCTAAGCAGGAGCAGGACTCGAAAACCATGATAATGAACAAAAGGCGCGGCACTAGGAAATTGAATTTCACATGTTAAAAACTGTAATATATCTACATGCACTACTAGGAAACTGATCAGAGGAAACATTTCATAAGGCAAAATAATAATAATTATAATAAAAAAGACTAGATGATCTATATAATGTAAAATTTATCAAGTAATCAGAGATGATCAGCAGAACCAACACTTGATTGCTTTGAAACATTACCTTAGTTTATCACTCAAACAATTCTAGACACACTCTCTTCATCTCATTCTTAAAAGTACTCTTAGCTACATATCACGGCATGTGGAGCTTTAACGCTGCTGTTAAGCCTCATTAAGTTAGGATGTCGAGCATGAGCAGGAAAAGGTGCCTAATAAAAAAAAATTAAAATTAAAATTAAAAAAAAAAAGATCAGTTGAATTAGATGTAAATTTTTAAGGAGGGTACAGATAAATAAAACACTAAACAGGACAAAAACAAGAAAAGAAAAGAAAAAACTAAACACAAAGAAACTTGCATACACCCGTACAAGTTCTCCATACCACACGAAAGAACCATCTCCGACCACAGAACTTCTCCCGGGATTTCCAAAACTTCCATCTTCTTCACTTCAATTTCCGCACACCATACTTCCGTTCTACCCTCCAGATCTGAATTTACATTCGCAACCCACAAAACTCCGAACCCCCCCAATTAACAACTTCCCTCTCACATTCACCATCTGAAAACCAGCAATTTCTCCATTCACAAGCTTTAGCTCTATCCAATATCCAGCTCACTCATCAAAGCCTTAATAGACCAAATATCACAGCAATACAACACCTCATTCACCTCGGACATTTTGTGTCAGTGCACCAACTAACTTTTCTTGACATCTCATAAAAACATTAATTCTTTTTAGCTCCTGTGACTTCCAAAGGTGAAATTGGCAAATCTCTGCATCTCAACAACATTAGTATATATTTTTTTTAAATGAAAAAACCTCTAGAGATCACCCAGATAGGTCGAAAATGTATATCTCTGTCTTTTGCCTCACGATTGCCCGCTCTGGTACTTCGGAGACAGAAGCAGGCCCAGTCCATAAAAGCAAAGACTCACTACTATGATTTCATACTACCACACTAAGAGCTGCCTTAGTCCCATGAACTGCAACGTCTGATTTTAGTTTAATTTTGCGGGTAGGTGGTGGAGTCCACTTATTGGACAGTAATCAGTAAGAGAGCTATCCCCACCTACAGCCGCAACATTCCTTATTCCTCGCCAAATCTGCAATTCAACAATTTCAGAATCTAATCACATTTGAGCGCCCCAAAACACTTTGGCATTAAAGCTAAACAAATGGTATCAATGAGCAAGGCAACAAATAGCAGAAAATCCCTCCTATCAACTGGAAAACACCGGAATTGCTCAAGGGGGTCAAGAAAGGTCGAGAAACAGTCCATAGGTGCTCGAATTGGACAGTAAGACCATCGACCACACCATCACCAACTAAACCAAACTGCTCTAGCCACAGAACAATGCACAAAAAGGTACACAATCAATTCCTCTGCACCTAAACAAAGAGGACAAAGAACGTCTTGCTCTCTTGTAAGCCACGCCAACCTCGCTTTTTGTAAGAAGTCAAACCCAACATGCCATAGAAGCAACTTTAACCAATCATGCAGCACCACCTTCTACAAAAATGACCAAATCTCATATTTTGGATTGAAGCGAGTCCAGTCATTACCCTATAGGTTTCCTTGAATGAAAAAACACCTTTCGTTGAATTCCAACAGAGTCAATCACGCACTCCAATCGGTAAACATTTAATCCCCAAAATCTGCATCAGTTGCTATTCAAACAATTTGTCACAATTACCTCGATCCCTGACTCTAGTTCCCAGATGGAATAGTTCTTTAACTTTGGTACTCAAGTTACATTGTCTAATGACTAACACCAGTATAGGGAAGCAAGATGGTATACAAGGATCCTCAAGCAAAGAAATGTTTGCCCCATTACCAACAACAAAAAACTATTCTCTCTAACTAGCTTCTGAAACGACATAACATCTCTCCACATTGAAGAATCTAAAGCTTTACGCTTACATTGTAAAAACTCTCTCCCAAACAAGTAGTAGACAAATATGGTAGAAAATGTGTGAATGTACCATGCTAATATATAGCAGTAGTAACAAGTAGCGATTGTTTCTTCTTCTTCTTTTCTTCTTCTTCTTCTTCTTCTTTCCTAAAAAAATAGACTACCCGAAAGAAGAATTTACTAAACTATAGGATCCAAGTTCATTGTAGATTAATAAAATAGACTACCCGAAACAAGAATTTACACAACTTGAATCCATGAAGCCTAAAATATAAGATCCCAGTTCATTGTAGATTAATAAAATTATTTTGTAAATAATCTATTGTCTATGTTTTAAAAGATTTACCGTTGAAAGTTTAGAAACTTAGCATTACGGCCTAAGACCGCTTGGTCTAGTGGTGCCGGGGGTTTCAATAAGATGGGGAATAGTTAACGCTCATTAGTTTATGATGCTAATGGATCGGTATTGATAAACTTGGTATTGTTGGAGGGGTATCTGATCATTCAGAAGCAGTCACCCCAATCACTTAAACTAATCGAGCTTAATCACCATTAAGAGGTAATCGGATCCTTGATAAGCTTCACATATAGCTTTCATCAACAATGAATGTACAATTTATGATAAATCCCACCATTTCCTTCAGGGTCTAGCTCTTTCTTTCTCATTTCTTCACATGTTATATAAAGATGTAATAAATAAATAAATAAATTTCAATGATATAGCCACTATTCAAAAGTCATCTTACTGAAGTGTGACAAATTGCAACGTTACCTTAAAATCTAAGGTCTGATTCTAGAAAAATAGTATTTTATATGAAACTACTAATAAAAATAGCATATTGTTAAAACTTGTTGAAATTGTTGGTGTTTTTTCTTCAATTAAACTATGACTGTGATGAATTTGTGTTAAGAGTATGCAACTGATATCTCCCCGTTTTTCTTTTAGTTTGTAAATACAATGCAAAGTTTCCATGAAGGTACAATGTACTAAATCAAATGGAATGAATCATTCTCTAAACCAACCAGAATAACACACTCTAGAGCATCAACACGAAGTTTAACAATCAGAGGTGGAAATACAACTGAATCACTACGCATCACTTTCCTATCAGGTATTCTATTCCCGGAATTCTCGAAGGTAAAGAACTAGCAAATCTCAAAATTTCAGCTACATTAATACATTTTCTATAATGCAAAAACAAGTTCGAGATAACTCAAGATAGGCCGAAGAAGCAACAGGAAAAAATATTATCATTAGAACTTGGACAATACTGGTTCAAAACTGCTACTATCCCACAGATCAGCATCTTTCTTGCAGCTCCATAGAGCATTAAATAACCAAGATTCAATGAGACTATGTGTGGAAAAAAAAAAAACCCCCCTCAAAGTTGCACTATGCCAAATACGTATGCATGTGGTGTCTATATCCTTGTTACAAAGAATAATAGAACGGTTCGTCACAAGTTTGCGAATGACCCTTTTGTTGGTGCTTTAGGTGACCGACATCTCCAATCATGAAACAACATACGTTTCTTTAATTAAAAGCATGAAACTATCTTAATTCATCACCAGTATGTCTTTTAAGACATCAAAAGTTCTACTGTTTGACAATTTAAACCAGTTTTAGTGAAAGAAGGAACCAAACGAAAGATGAGGAAAAAACAAGTATGATTTTGACAATGCAAATACCAGCACAAGCAAAAGACAACTGACAAAGATATTCTTACGGATTCACAGTGGCTAAGCAGCAACAGGACTCCATGAGCATGATATTGAATAGATGGCGGCACTAGGAAATTGAATTCAGTAGTTAGGAACTGTCATACATCTATATGAACTGTGACATAAGTCATTGAGCACCTATAGAAACCTATTTATCACCGTGAAAGCATACAATTTTTTTAATATAGTCGTCCAAAGTTTAGCTTTCAAAATGGAAAACATACACTGCTTACGAGGAATGTGAAAGCAAAGGTATGGAAATTAGAGGCACGGTTCAAAAAATTTTCCAATCCTAACAGCAAGCATGACCATGAAGTAGTAAAGACCCCTCTAAAAAGATATTTTCTATTTCAAACTAGCAAGGATATAAACCAAGAGTAACAAAAACAGAGTAAATCAAATCAAAGCAAGATTATACACTGAAAAGAAGCATAAACAAACAAACCTGAGCTAAAAGTAACTGAACACTATTTTCTTTGCTAGTCTTTAGAAAGAAACTAGCATACAAAATGGGTGGTATCCCTATCTCTCAAAGATGCACGCGTAGAACAAACCATCTCCGACCCCAAAACTTTTCCCCTCAAATTGCCATCCCCGTCCTTCTTGACTTCAACTTCCGCACACGATATTCCCATCTTCATCTCCAAGTATGCAATTGCTAATTGATTTGTCCACCCCATCATTGCCAACCTTCCTCCCACATTCGTCAGCCTAGTGTCCAACAACTGATTCGGCCATAACCCTCTATTCTCAAGCTTGAGCTCTTTCAACGCTCCAGTTACTTCATCAAAGCCAACAATCGCTATCCTAAAATAAACATCATCACAATACAACACCCCGTTCAACTCACCATCCCTGCATTACTCCAAGGCAATCTCAGTGACGATGCACCCACAAAACTCTCAAACACCTCCCACGTCTTTGTAGCAGGATCGAACCTGAGCTCTTCTTCCCCCGCCAAGACACGAACCTTATCCTCCCTAATGGCGGTCCCTCCAACAATTTTGTTGTAGACCGTAAGCCCGGGGCCTCCCAGCGCCCTGTCACCGGAAGTTTCTACTTACTACTGTGTTATCAGCGGTAGTCTACCATACCACCAATGGTAAACCGTTTGTATTTAAAATCCAGCCACATCACTAGACTCGATTCAATACAACAAAGGTTACACGCAAGAATATCCTAAATTTAATGTCTCTTTATATTTATATCTATTATAATATTAAATTTGATAATTTTACTATTTAGTAACATTTAAATTATCCACTTTGATAATTTTACTATTTGGTAACACTAAATTATCAATTTTAACATTTAAGTCCGAAAAAAAATTCTCTACAAAGAAATAGATTCTATCACTTTAGTCATTGTTGCAGTTTTGTTGTTGGGGGTGTTTGATGTGTAAGTTTGAGTTAAGATTTGTAAGTTTAAATAGTAAATTTTTTAAACTTTTAGAAAAGACAAACAATATTTAAAAAAAAAAAGATAAAAATATGATAAAAAAAATACAATTTAATTTAAACTAAATTTTTTATCAAACACGACTTAAATCTTTTAGTGACAAACTTTTGAAACTTAGAAAGAAGCTCCACCCCAAATATAACCAAAAATCTAACTCTAACCTCAAAAGCCAACCAAAATTCCAACGCTAACCCACAAATCCTCTCCCCTAGACATCACCCATACTCGGCCGTCAGAGAATTTTGGCCCATCAGAGAACGGCGCGAATAGTCGTAAATCACCCATCAGTGCAATAAAGCCACATAGGAGAACTTGTTCACACCGGGGAAATTATGCGCGACAGTGACCACAACAAGCAGGAACTTCAAAAACCAACCAAACCCATAGCTTCAGAGAGAGCGAGAGAAATCTCGCCGCTACTTCAGAGAGAGAGACAGGGTGGGCGAGAGAAGAGCGAGGGGAGAAAGAGAAAGGGAGAGGAGAGAGAGGGAGTGAGGGAAGAGAGAGCTACATGAGAAAGAGAGAATTTTGGAAGGACAAACAAAATAAATCAAGTAAGGGTCAAAAAATAAATAAATAAATCAAATCAAATGTCTTTTTATATACTATTTATTTCTAAGTTAAAAAGATTTTATTTACCCATGTCAGTAGCAAATAAATGCTATATTTCAATTTTGAAAAAGAAAAATCTAAAAAAGAAGTAAAATAAATAAATGGGAATATTTCAGAGCAAAAATGAAAGGGGGGGGGGGTTGAAATATTTGATACAAAAAGATTTTATTTGTTGTGCATGTCATGTAAGTTTTTTTTTTTTTTTGTCTAAAATTAATGATAAGGAAAAATATGTGACGGTTTCAAAGTTAGGAAGAAATATAGTTATGTTTTGAAATTTAATAGACAAAGTATTTCAAGGACTATAATTCAGATGGAATTTTTTAATTATTCGTAACAATTATTATAACTGTTTATGAACAATTACCAAAAAAATTTGACATAATAATAAGTAAGAAAATAATTAAGATAACAATTACTTTAAAAATAATTTGAGAGAAAGAAGTAGATGGTAATTTGAACATTCACTATATTGGCTAGGAAATTTGTTAATAAATTTAACTTATGATAAATTTGACATGATAACATTTTATTAATAATATTTTTCGAGAAAATTACTTAAATTACAATTTTTTTTATCTATTAACTAATATGATATAAAGTTTCTATTCTTGACCAACATGACACAAATTTGAGTTAAATTTAGTTTAATTTTGTGTTATATTAGTCTAGCGTTAATTTTTTGTGTCATGTTGGTATCTATAAATTTATGTCATTCAAGTGTTTTCTCCAATATT
Source organism: Ficus erecta (assembly GCA_008635985.1). Lineage (NCBI taxonomy): Eukaryota > Viridiplantae > Streptophyta > Magnoliopsida > Rosales > Moraceae > Ficus > Ficus erecta. Next base: position 2,858,895 of record BKCH01000005.1, on the reverse strand, counting down.
TTCGTTTATATATTAAATTTACTATTACCACATCAATTTAACACTCCATTAGAGATACTCTAGAGCATCCCCAATGGAATGCTAAATCAATGTGTTAACGGTAAATTTTGGTATTTGAGTAAAAAAAAAGTGTTGTATAATATAGTGTTATTTTTTATGCTAAATTTATTATATGACAAATTTACCATAATGTGCACTTTATGAGTTTCAGAACATAATAACAAGGACAAAAAGTAAAAACAATAGTAAAAATATCATTATAGATTGAAACAAAAAATAGGATAATACTATTATATATATTTAAAAAATATAGTACTAGTATGGATATGCATTAGAACTTAAGCAATCTTTAAAGATAAGAAAAATATAGCTTTTACCTCGAGTTTTTCTTTATGTTAAGAGTAGTGCTAGATATACAAAATCAAACCTTAATTTTTGAGTACTAACGTAAATAACAATAAGTTATCATCTTTTTATTAATTATAATTAATTAATGTGATAGTATTTTAAATATCTATCAATTAAAAACTGAGATGTTTGGGGATGTCTTCAGTTAGTGTTTAAAACTTATTAAACGTCTATAATAGATTCAAAATTCCATATATTTATTATTTCAAATTGCAATAGGGTGTTTTTTTTTTTCTTTTTTTTTTTTTAGCAAGTGTTTTTTCTTTTCTTAACTATATAAAAACATAATAAAATTTATTTTGATGTCAAATTTTTAAAACTCAACTAAACCGTGCCCAAACGGTCTCTTAATACGAATGTCGGTGTCACTAGAATTTTTGTTATTTTATTGAACCGAGGAAAAGTTTATAAACGTGTTGCAAAAGTGATATAAAATGGTGGGGGAGCCATGAGGACAGAACGGGGGGCATAGAGTTAGAGTAGGAAGGAAGTAGACGAACCGCTAACGTACGCGAGCCGGCGCATGACACGCAACCGCAACGACAGCTAACTGAGGCTGGTGGCGCACCTGAATTTCTCCTCGGCGATCACCTTCTCCTCCGATCCGCTTTAGAGAGAGAAGAAGAGAGAGAGAGAGAGAAAGGAAGATGTGGGTGTTCTACCTGATCTCGCTGCCGTTGACGGTGGGCATGGTAATTTTGACTCTCAGGTACTTCGCCGGACCAGAGGTTCCTCGCTACGTCCTCCTCACCGTCGGATACACCTGGTTCTGCTCTCTCTCCATCATCATCCTCGTTCCCGCCGATATCTGGACGGTACCATCCCAAATTCTTCCCCTTTTCATATATTTATTTATTTTTCCCTCAATTAGGTCGGCATTTTCGATGCCGAAAGCTAAGTTAGGTCTAGTACTTGCGCAATCAAATTGGTTTCCGATGATTATTGATCCAATCATGTGTTTGTGTAATTTTTCCGATTGAATTAGGTTCAATTATCGCAATTGCAACTTGTAACGAATGATTTGATTATATTATTTGATTATCATTTTTAGCTACATTCATTGCATGGTTCTGATTCGAGCTGAATTACTGTGTAAAATTTTTTTTTAATAGAATTTCGCATCAATTGATATTTTATCGAAGAAGATATTGGTGAGTTTTTGCTTTTCCACGAAAATTTTAACAAGAGACGCTTGGCTGGTCTTGTGGAAATCCTCTTTTGGATTAGTTTGGGGTTGTTGTGCTTTTGTCATAATTTCTACTTTTACTTCCAGCAAAAGGAGAAGTAGAAGCTAAAGCAAAATTAGAAATTCTAGCTTCTTCAAACATCTATTAAAACTATTAAAATGTATTGTGTTTGTGCAAATGACTTTTGAGTATTTTTATTCAAACACAATATTTGCATCGTAGTTTGCGTAAAGGATATTTGGGGACTGCAAAAACATTACCAAACAATACCCTTTATTTGGTCAGAACATTGACATAGGGAATGTCAGTGCATTTTTTATACCTGCACTTTTAGTCACTGGTTATTTAGGTTTCTGAACGAGCAATTCTTTCTTCAAGAATTCTGCGGCGGGGTATATAGGACGTAGTGCTGAATTATCATATTTTATGAGAATCAGATTGGGAAAAACTTGGTATGATTTTGTTCTACTTGTAGGGTATTTTTTCCCGTCCATATAATAAAATTCTCTTCTTTCTTTGCCCTTTCGCATCTCATTATGAGTGTGACACTCAATCTAAGGAATATGGTTATATTGGGGGTCGTACCATGCATATGACGATTATTGTTTGTCCCTAGTTAAATCAAGTTGATCTATCCAAGGCATATAGATATTGTTTTATGGGCGTAACATTTCTTTCGTTGTTTTTAGGCACTAGCTGCGTATTTATCATAGTGAGAAACTTGTTGCTTTTCCTTTTTAGTTGGTCAAAGTTGGTAGTAATTTCCTTTCTCTTCATATTCGATGGAAATGTATTGTTAACAATTCTTTTGAAGTGCAGTACATGAAAATATTCCTATGCCGAAACTCAAAAAAAAAAAAAAAAAATTTCCTCAATTAGGTCGGCGTTCCGATGCCGAAAGCTAAATTTGTTGTAGTACTTATGATCAATTCGATTTCCAATAATTGTGGATCCAATCACATGTTTGTGTACTTTTTCCAGTTGAGTTAGGATCGATTAGCCATTTAATTTTGGAAATAGCTACAATTTATTGCACATTCTTATTCGAGTTTACGGTGTAATGATAGTTTTTTTATTTTTTTTAATAGAATTTTGCATCAAATCGTTTTTAGCAAGAGGAGATTTTTGAGTTTTACTTTTTGGCAAAGCTTTTGACAAGAAACGTTTGGCTAGTCTTGTGGAAATCCTATTTTATTCTGACATAATAACATCATGATATGGGGAAAGTCAGTGCATTTTTCTACCTGCACTTTTTAGTAACTGGTTTATTTAGGTTTCTAATGAGCAATTCTTTATTCAAGAATTCTATGGTAGGGCATGTAGGACATAGTTTTGAATCATCAGATTTTATGAGAATCAGATTGTAATAAACTTGGTATAAATTTGTTCTACTTGAAGGGTATTTTTCCATACCATATAATAAAACAGTGTTTAAAAATTGTGCAATAAGAGGCACGCCATGAATTGCGGTAAAAAAAAGTAATGAGGCCTAAGCCTCAAGGGCAGAAAAAAATTGCGTACCCCTCTCTAAGTTGAGACGTACAAAATTGCAGGTATTATTGCACAATTGAAGAGGCATTTGCCTCAATTTGTTAGCAGTATCTAACCCAAAGACCAAAGGCTAATTTATTTATAAAAAAAAAAAAAAAAAAAAAAACCAGATCAGCCCATCTTTCAGGCTGAAAGAAACCCTAGAAGAAGTTTGACAATCCTCAGAAACAACGTTTGTCATTTGGGTGCTCCTCATTCAAAAATCCTCCATTGTTGGCTGTTGCGTTCTTCTTGTTCTTCTTGTGGTCTTCTCCTCTTGTTCTTTATTGACTAGGAAGAGGAAATTGATAGGGACTGAGGCTGAGGAAGACGAGATTTCTACCTACTAGATTTTCTATATTTTTTTAACTTATTTTTATGGTTTATGTTGAGGCTTACGCCTCAAAATGCATTAAGGCTTATGCCTTAACTCGCAAACGAAAAATGCCTTAATACCTGATTGCACAATTTTAAACATTGTAATAAAATTCACTTTCTTCCCTTTCACATCCTCATATTTATCATCTCATTATGAGTATGTCATTTCGACTAAGGAAGGTAGTTATATTGGGGTCTTACCATGCAGATGAGGATTATTGTTTGTACATTGTTAAGTCAAGTTGATCTGGCCATTAAGCATACAGATACTGTTCCATGGGCGTAACGTTTCTTTAGTTGTTTTTAGGCACTAATTGAGAAACTTATTGCTTTACCTTTTAGTTGTCTGAGTTCATAGTCATTTAATTACTCCTCATTGTTCCGTGAAAGTGTGTGTTTCCAATTCTTTTGGGCTGCAGTTGGTGAAATTTTTTTTCTTTTGAGGCATATATTTAGAGGGAAGCAGTGATGCATTGAGGCATGTATTTTCGGTAGTTCATCTCCTTTAGTTGTGAAGCTTATTTACCTATTTATCTGTTTTATCACATGTACAGACTATACATGGGATCTGGAATGGAGGCATCTCTTTCTTTTGGAGCTGGTCATATTGGAGTACGTTTTTACTAACTTGGTATGCTTATGTGAACTTAGACTCCTTTTATCCCCCTCACTGTCCATGTGCATACAAGTGGGTTCTTAATCTTCTTTTCTTCCTAGTCCGGATCGTATTTAGTTAATCTATTAGAAGTTTTATTTAGTTTTTGGATTCACGTTTTTAGGCATGCAATTGCTATATAATATTGGTTGAAAGCTCCATTCAATTTGATTCTGTGATTATTATAAACTTCCCGGATTATTTTGTCTTGTTTTTTTACGTAATTGTTATGTTTTATACCCTATGTTTTAATGGTGCCATTAGTTTAAGTAAGCTTGAAAAAAATGCATTTCCTCGTCTTGGATCTTGTTTAAATATATATATATATATATTATTTTGCAGATCATTATAACGGCTGAGGCAAGTACTTATTAGTAAATGGCATAATATCATGTTATTTTTTACTTTCTTCAATTACCAGAACAAAAGAGAACATCAAGTTAGTAGTAGGAACTCTCTTTTTTAGCAGAGAATCGTAGGAATATTTTTGTTGGTGGAAATGATTGTTTCTAGATGCGTTTTAATTTCCTTAACAGCTCATTTATGCACAATGCACATTTTCTCTTACATTTGGATCCTTTTTTCCGGAGCAGGGCTGTGGTGCCCCTTATTCAGGGCTTTGAAGATGCTGGAGACTTCACTGTAACAGAGAGATTGAAGACTAGTGTGCATGCTAATCTAGTCTTCTATCTAATTGTTGGATCAATTGGCCTTTTCGGATTTATTCTCCTCATTATGATGCACAAGAATTGGTTTATATCTCAACTTTCTACTGTTCATGTGTCAATTTCTTCGCTTTTTGAGTTATTCTTCTCATTTGTTTATGTTTCTCAATGTTAAGAACAGGGGTGGAAGTGTTCTGGGTTTTGCCATGGCCTGCTCAAATACTTTTGGACTTGTAACCGGTGCTTTTCTTCTTGGCTTTAGTTTGAGTGAAATTCCCAAGACCATTTGGAGGAATGCAGATTGGACCACTCGACAGAAAGTTCTTTCCATAAAATTGCTAAAATGGCAGTGAAGCTTGATGATGCACATCAAGATCTTTCAAATGCTATTGTGGTATTTGTTTTTCCATGTTCTCCTTGTGTGTGTGTGTTTCTTCCTTTCATTTCTTTGTGAAGTTAGTAAGGAAATTAATTTGCATGTTTTAATTTTTTGCAATCTGTATTTATATAACTAGACTTGTCGGCTTTCTGTACCATTTTTAAAAGTAAAGTTTCCAGTGCCGTTTTGTTATCATCCTTTGCTGCTTGTTGAAAAGGATTTTGATCAACATATAAGTTCTTCAGCTTTCCTGTCTTGTTATTTCCTTGCATATCCTATTTACCTAAAATTCATTTCAAGTGGAACCAAGGTTTCAGAGGAACTAAACAATCTTTGGTACGTTCTTTGTGTGCGAAGTGTAAAATAGTTGTTGCAGTTTATGATATATATGGTTGCGTTGCATGTAACTGATTTATGTAGTATCCATACCTTAAATCTTAATGATGTTTCTTAAACAGGTCGCTCAAGCTACATCCAATCAGATGTCGAAGCGTGATCCTCTGAGGCGCTACATGGATGTTATTGATAATATGCTAACTCAAATGGTATTTGTTCAGTTTTTTTTAGGTTAGTTCCTTAGTTCTATTAACGTTCTCTTTAAAACGTGTTGAAAATGATTTTTTCCAGTTTAGGGAAGACCCATCCTTCAAACCCCAAGGTGGCCGACTCGGAGAAAATGATATGGACTATGACACTGATGAGAAGTCGATGGCCACACTGAGGCGTCATCTTCGTGGAGCTCGAGAAGAGTATTACCGATACAAAAGGTTAGCCAAAATTTTTTTTTTTTTCAATTGAACTTCTATAATATTATTACAAATTGTATTCCTTTTATTGATTCGGAATTCTTTTGCATTATTTTTCCCCTTCTACATTGGTGTTTACCCTAAATGTAGACATCTCCTTGCTATCTTTACCGAGGTATCGCCTGTGAAAGCAGTCTGGAATATAAGAATATCTATTTAGGTTTTTGTCCGATATAGTTAAAAGCTGGGGTCCGTTTTTGTAGTGTCTGCAGAAGAAGTTTCTTTGCAGATTATTTAGTCGCTTGCACTCTGTTTTTTGTGAGGACTCCTCATCTTCTCTTTTATGTTTTTGTCTTGTAACTTTTGGATCGTCAATAAAGTTACTGTGTTTTTTGTGAGGACTCCTCACCTTCTCTTTTATGTTTTTGTCTTGTAACTTTTGGATCGTCAATAAAGTTACTGTTTCTTCTTCTTCTTTTAATAAGAATATCTATTTAGGTTTTAAAGGTGCTTCTTCTTCTTCTTTATTTTTTATTTTTTAAATAAGAATATCTATTTAGGTTTTTAAAGCACCTTCAGATTGTTCTTCTATCCATTTTTGGGAAAATGGCTATGACTCCACGTCATTTGGCTTACCTCTTTAGTTGTCACCCATACAAAATATCACCTCTTTCCATCAGTTGTCTTGGTAGGAGAAAGGACTTGACCTGCCTTTGACAGAATGTAGAAACCCATAATTCTGACTAGGTAGCATGCGTTTGGAACACAGGTTTGAGAGGTAATTTTTAGGTTGAAGTTGGTTGACTTTTCAAAAACTAGTTATAATTTTTGTTGACTTTTCAGAAAAAGACAAAAACTGATATGAAAACTTTAGGTTGGCACCTAAGAACCAAACAAACCATAATTATTTACATAGGATATAATGCTTCAACTCTACCCTTTATTAACTCAAATTAAAAGAAAAAAAAAAGTGTTCTAAAAAGGTAATCATAAACATGTAGGAAATTGATAAATATGTCATGAACAATTAAAAAATAATCTTAGCTCATCAAAAGTCAAAAAACAGAGGTCTTAATTTTTAAAAATTAAAAACAGAGGTATAGAGGCAATTCTAGTTCATCTAGAGTTGAATGCAGAGGTCTTAGTTTTTTAAAGAAGAATTTTGGCTTTTGAAAAAGACTTTTTGGGTTGTTTTGTACTTAGCCGTCTAGCGTCAAGGAACAAACATGCCTCATGGAGTATATGAGAACTCTTCTTCAGCTGACTGTGTACTTTTGCCCGATAGCTTCATTATATCTAATCCTTTTTGCAGTATATGACCTATGTTATGGAGGCCTTAGCTTCATTATGTCTGATCTTTTTTTTGCAGTGAGTACATGACTTATGTTGTGGAGGCCCTAGAACTGGAAGACACTGTAAAAAACTATGAACGGCGCAGTTCTACTGCATGGTGTGCTCTAATGTGCAGCCCTTTTTTTTTTCTTTTCCAATCTCTACATGTTGTTTTCTCTTGATTTGAAAACGTAAATGTTTTGGTGTTAGGAAATATATTTCAAGCTTCAGACCTGCTCGGACTGGAAAACTGGGGTCTTTTATTGATTCCATGGGTAAGTAATCAGATAATTAACTTGTTTTCACTGACTCTAACTTTGCATCTTTTTAGTTTTATTTTTCTTACTCAATTTTATATACTAGTTCACTCTTATGAATAAAGAATTATTTGACACTTTCTCAAAGTAAAATTTTTCTTTTCCCAGAATTTGTATGGCGCTGCATACTAAGCAAGCAAGTTCAGAAAGTTTTGGCTATAATACTTGGTATCATGTCAGCTGCCATTCTATTAGCAGAGGCAACCCTACTTCCAAGATTAGATTTATCTCTTTTTTCAATCCTCATAAATTCAGTTAAAGGGCAAGAAGTTCTTGTACAGGTATGTTATGGTCATTGTAATATGTTTGATGTCTTTTTTCCTCCTAAATGTGTTTCTAAATAGTGGCATGTGCTCTTTTTGTGTTGCTGTATGTGTTGTTAACGGCGTTCCGTTCTTTGGTTTTGCCACACATGGCTTGAATTGATTTTTTTTTTTTCTTTTCCTCAGATATTTGCTTTTGTTCCTCTGATGTACATGTGCATCTGCACATACTATTCCTTGTTCAAAATTGGGATGTTGATGTTTTACTCACTAACACCAAGGCAAACAAGTTCAGTCAACTTGCTTATGATATGCTCGTAAGTTTTTTCTCATTACTCTATTATACTGACATGAAGAGTATCTAACTCGTCTTTTATTAGCCAGTACTTATATTCCATTTTTTATTTGCACCAGTATGGTTGCTCGGTATGCTCCTCCAATTTCATACAACTTTCTGAATCTCATTCGTCTTGGTAAAAATAAAAGGACCATATTTGAGAAGGTAGTTCTTCCTTGTCTCGATTCCAAGTACTTTTCTTGCCATTCTAGAAACTTACTTGGTTGTTATACACTGAAAAGTTGGACCCTTTTTTTTTTTTTTTTTTGTGGGGGTGAAAGAAAAGATTTTGATTTTAGTCTAAATTTTGATTTTAATGTCATTCTGTGAGAGAGGAGATAAGTGTGCTCCCATATTTTAGCGTAATAGATAAGTTGACTGTAGAAATGAAGAATTGTATGTTGCTGGTTATTGGCTGTAGGTCAGTGAAAGAAACCATTCCATCTCTAGTATATTTATCTGAATCAGTGCAAGCTTTTGAATGCTCACGTATTGAGTTTAGGAAAATGGTTTCTTCAGGGAAGAGTTGTTTGATTTTTATAGTTTTCTCACATAGGGAAATAACTGTCCCGAACTTCTCTTGTGAATTTCAAGCCAGCATTCTTTTGGCTAATTTAATGTTCCAATTTAACCGTTCTAGAGTCAACTGGCTACCATAACAATTATATAAATTAATGTTTTCCCCTGAACTATACTCAGCCACTATATGATCGATAATGATATTTTGACTGCAGCGAATGGGAAATATCGATGAAGCTGTCCCGTTTTTTGGGAGCGAGTTTAACAGAATCTATCCACTTATTATGGTTATATACACGCTGTTGGTCGCTAGCAATTTCTTTGACCGTGTAATTAACTTTTTTGGAAGCTTGAAGAGATTTAGATTCCAAACCGAGGTAGATGATATGGATGGTTTTGATCCTTCTGGGTTAATTATCTTACAAAAAGGTATTTGATATCCCATTTGAAGTTCCTTTAATATTTATAAATTTCCATTCTACTTGGCTTTGAACATTGTGAAAAAATGTGGTTTTGTATTATATTTTCACAGAAAGATCTTGGCTTGAACAAGGCAGCAAAGTTGGTGAGCATGTTGTACCATTGGCAAGGAATTTCAACAACACGGACGTCGAGTCTGGCAGCAACGGCATGGTATGTAAATAACTAACAGATCAATTTTTCATAGTTTGTTGGTTTAGATATCTGTCATGTGTCTCATGCAATCCTAATATTTTATTTCGTGGTCATGTGGCATGCTATCGTAATGATGATCTATTAACACGTTTTAACAGTTTCTCTTTCTGAGAAAATATGTCATTCTACGAAAGTTCGCTTTTATAACTTGAAGTGAAATGTTCAGGATAGGACTGCTGTTGAAATGAAGGCAACAACCAGTCTTATCAATGATGGGGTGAAAGGAAGTCCTTCGAAACCTTCAAAAGATGAAACTCGTAAATATGGGTCTCATAGAGAAGCCATTAGCAACAAGTACGCCGCCATCAGAGAACAAAGCAAACAAACATCAAGCAATACGAAGAAGCCGGTGGAGCAGAGTATTGCTTCCGCCAAGGTCTCGCTGCTTGATGCAGGCGAGCCTCAGCCTAGTAGTAATCCAGCTGGAGGGCCATCTGGTCTGGCCTCAAAGTGGGAGTCTATGAAATCCGGCTTTCAAAGTTTCAAGGCAAACTTGGGGAACAAGAAGTTTCTTCCCTTGCGCCAAATTCAGGAAACTACACTCGTCCCCCGAGTTTCCTCTTCTGAGTCGCTCGATGAGATATTCCAGAGATTGAAACGGCCATCTGCAGATCATGAGAGTAACAGTGATGACGATGCAGATAGGATGGGGATCAGGAATTCTGGCTCTTCAAGATGATTATTAACATTTTCTATAAAAAAGGAAATGATCTCGTCACTATCAGAAGTCTGAATTCGAGCCCATAAAAAAAATGTACTGGTCTGGAGTGAGACTGATACCATGTTCTTGCAGAGAGGTACCGGGAGGATGTCCCAAACCACAGCAAGTTTGCCAACAGCTAGTTTGAGGAAATATTGACCAAAAAGTAGAAATATGTCTGATATATAATATAGGGGAAAAAAAAGATAAGAGATAGATTTTGGGGAATTTTGTAATTTGATTTATATCGTGACAACAGTATGTTTTGGTGCTTTGCTTCCCCGGCTGCGTTTCTTTAGAACTTGTGCCATTTGACCACAAATGCATTAATCTTGTATTTTGAGTGCTAGAGATTGGATTTGAATTATATCAAAAGAAATGTCAACAAAAAAAAAAAAAGAAAAAAAAAAAAGGGGGAAGTAGAAGTGACTGATAGTTTTGTCTTGGATCGAATAAACTGATAGACTTTTGTTTCAAGGTTTTTAGAACTCGTATCTGCCCTGAATTTTCATAATTTAATTTTGGTATTCTTCACCCTTTAATTTCGTTTCTTCACAATTTATTCCTTAAATTTCCCAAAAAATAGCAATTAACCCCGATCACTCTCAAGTCTTACCATAATCTAAATTTCGAAAAATTATTGAATTTTAAGACTATTGATATATACATATACATATATATATGTGTGTGTGTGTGTGGATATATATGTATGATTTTACAGGGATGGAAGTGGCAAACCATACATGTTTACCTGGTCTTACCAATTGAACTTTACCAATTGTCGTCATTTTGCAACTTTAAGGACTAAATTATGGGGAAAAACAGAATAATATGCATAGGAAGAGTGTCATATGGCGGCGGCGGGAGAAGTATCATAGCAAATCTTACTTTTCATCAACACCGTTTATTTTTTGATCCAATGGATCCAAGGGGAACAGTCGTTTTTGTCCAACAAAAGTGAGGTGCTGGACCAAAAAGCCGGTTTTATATACGTATATACATAAGTTTTAAGGGCACATATGCAAACCTTTGGTTTGTTACATTTTCTTCAGCTATGTTATCATCACCTTTACTTCAGTTTGTCATCTTGTCCATTAAGTTTTTTTTTTTTTTTTCTTTTTTGGTAACTTCTCCATCAAGTTGCATCAAGGTCAATAGTATGTCTTTTTTCTCTTTCTTTTTAATTTAAGGATAGATTTGATACAACGTCTGAAACTTTTATTAAAGGATAAATTTTCATTAAAGTATCCTTTAATTTTTATTAAAGGATACTACATCAAGGTCAATAGTATTTCTATAATACGTCTGAAACTTTTAAACATTTTTTTTTTTCCCTCAAGGATTATGTTCCTAGAAAAATAGATTTGATACTAAAATCTAGACCATTTACAAGTTGCGATGGATAATGGTCGTCATAGTCATGGAAAAATTAAGTGTACAAAGAATAAAAGGACAAAAAGATTAGGCACACTTAATATTCAATAAATAAGAAGATTCGCCACATGGAAGGACACGATCACAGCAACTTTCAGGCAATTAATGCGAAACGGAGGCTCAAGAATGGCTATGTAAAGTTCACCAAATATTCAAACTTCAAAGGTTGGGAAAGTCTTTAATCTTTAAAAATTGAAATTAAATGGAAAAAAATCATCTTCACAATTTTATGAACAATGTTAAATAATATTAGTTGTGTTTAACATCATATATACTAATAAAAGATGCATCCTATAATATGAGACACATATAAGACTCACTTTTTTAATCATCGCTATAAAATGTTAAGTTATGGAGTGTAGAGACAGTATGCGGATCGACTTTCATGGTAAGGATATTATAGGCATTGGACGGGGAGAGAAGCCTAGGTCTACAATATTGACAGATTATTCATTAAGGACATGTTTACTTTGCATCAAAGGGAAAGAGAAAGTGAGAAGCCATTCTCTTTCCACTCACTTTCTCTTTCCCGCTTAATTATATGTTTACTTATAGGATAGGAAATGAGATTTTAGTGGGTCTCATATAATATAGGGAAGAAGAGGAATGTTAATCCTACCATTCACTTGGTATTGATTTCATGTCAAAGGGAATACATATCAAATTTACTTATATATCCTTGATCACATGTGCTAATTTTTTTATTGTGTAAAATGATATTTTAGTAATTACATTAATAAGATTAATATTACTAAGGTTAGTAAATAATACAAAGGGAATGAGATTGTTTCCCTTTATGCCATCAAACTAGCAAATAAATACTAGAAAATGAATCAATGACCTTCCTTCCTATTCATTTACTTTAGTTTTCAATCTCGTTACCTTTCTCACTACATTCTTTTTACGGTTTAGTAAACGTGCCCTAAAGGAATTTTTGGGTTTTCATATATGTAATTTCAGTTGTCACTTTAGAAGGCGCTGTAATTAGAGGCTATTATTAGAAATGTTAGAGAAAGCAACATAGAGAAGGTTTGAAGGTATGCAATTTCTCTTATAAACTTCTTAATTATGATGGTGAATTACTAAAACGGTTGAAGTATGACGTAGTCTTAATTAAAACAAATTTGTATAAAATTTTTTGTATTTTATGATTGTTTATTTTCTTTTTGTAAATGTTATTGTGCTCGATCATATAGGTTTAGAGTAATAATCTTTAACATTTAACACCATGGACATCCCAAAAAAAATTTCATTAAAAAAAAAAAAGCATTGAAAATTCATTTATTGGTCATATTATGTAGAGATTTCGTGCCAAGATACATTGCACGGAGCATGTATATTGCAAAAATTCTACTGTATGAGATTTTGAACCCAACAACTAAAATTCTTGCATTTTCAAAAAAAAAAAAAAAAATCTGGCGTGAACTACCCTTTAATATATATATATATATATATATATATTCTTACGTGACCAAAAAACACACGACTCTTTCCAAGTCAACCGTGTACCTAATTTCCTACCAATTACGTAACTTTTTGTTGGACATTCTGCCACTTCCCAAGGCCTTGAAAGCCAACATATATTCATAGTTCAACCACAACTCAACCCCGCTTGAAGGGCCAACAACCACTTAAAAACTATTTTCATTAATATAATACAAAAAACAAAAAAAATATTAGATTAATATAATATAAAATTAAATTAAAATTGATTTAGATTTATATTATGTTGATGAAAATAAAAAAATTTGTGTTATATAAAAAAAAATATGATTATTTAAGTAATTTTCTCTCTTTTTTTTTTCTGCCTATTTTCTTTCATGAGTCTTTCTCGTACTTATATTTTAAGAACACAAAAACCTAACAAAATTTAAGAAAAAATTGATCGTTCAAAAATGGAAAAGAATTCCCTACCAAAATACTAATGTTTGCAGACGAAAAATGGTTCAAAATCACGTCTTTTCATTCAAAATATCCATAAATATATTGTTTTCTTCTGGTAAAGCAAAATATACAGTAATTATAACCAAGCAAAACATTATTAACACAAAAAAAAAAGGGCAAAAAAAAAAGAGTTTCAAATTCTAGACTCTAAACTCTCTCTAAAAGTCATGGAATGCTTCAAAACCTCGTTCTTCCTCTTCCCTGTGGCTCCATTAATCAACTTTGACCAAAACCCACCTTTCTTTTTCCCATAATTACCAACACTACCCTTCTTCACAACCTCCGATCCGAACCGAAGACTCGCACTCCTCGGCACAACCGCAATCGACCTGCTCTTCCTCAGCCCTCCGCCGCCGCTGAACAGGAAGTTAGCCATAGCCTCCGACGCGTTCCGTAGGTGCCTACGCACCGGCGACGCGCCGCCATCGGAGGAGGGGAGATCGGAAGCAGAAAAGGAGTTGTTGTCGTTCCTGTAGCCGGTGCCGAGACGGATCGTTGTCGTCGTTTTTCTCTTGTTGGAGGAGTCCGAGAGCTGAAAGAGTCTCTCTCTCAGACATGAAGAACAGACGCCCGGTGTCTTGTTCAACGTCGGGTGTTTCTTGCACCCATGGACTGATTCTGACCAACCCATGTTCCGGAATCTATATATATATATATATATATATTTCTGTATTTCAATCTCTTTGTAATTTGGTGAATTCCAGGTTACCTTTCTTCTTCTTCTATGGCTCTTTGGCTTTTTAAGGAGAATCAGAGGCTTTGGTTTATAAATAATACACATATATAGGAGTAAGTTCCACGGGCTTTTTTGCAATTACCGGGTCAAGGAACGTGGTTCCACGAAGTTTCTTTTGCACTTACTGGGTCAAGCTAACGTCACGGGCTGGCTTGACATCCATTTGGTCACAGCCACTGGATATGAATTTTTTACCAGTTAAAATCACATGATAAACGTATTCATAATAAAATGGTTGCAAATTTATTTTACAAATATAAATGTTAAATAATATAATATTTTTGACACTATCACAAAATAATTGAAACTAAATACCTATTTAAAAATATATTTGATAGGGACAAAGATTAAATTCAATTAACAAAGATTTTTATAGAAATTAAAAATAAGAGAATAATAAAAGACAGATTTAGGAAAATTTAAAGGAAATTAAAAAAAAAAGAAAGAATAGAAGAAAGTAACCAAGCAAGAAAAAGTTTCTTAAAAAATATATCATCACAAAGGACAATAATTTGACTAAATTTTCGAAAAAACAAAAACTTAACCAAATTTTTAGATAGTGTTTTAAGAAACTTCACTTTTTTAATATAGTTATATTTAAAATATCTATTGTAACAACGGTACTTTTTCATAATTTATTCTTAAAAAAAGGAACTTTTGCATTATTGTTAGCAATTGCTTCTTAATTATTAAATTAATTTTTTAAAGATCTAATAGATAAATGGTAATTTTAAAAATTTAAAAGCGCAATATGTACGGTTTCAGTTATAAATCTGAATATTAAAAGAAATCTAAGAATTAAAATAGTACTGCTTATCAATAGTGGAAACAATCATTCTTACTATAAAAATTTCTTATATATAATAATATATGTGTAGAATGAAAGTTCATTTTCACACGTGGGGATTGACGAGAAGATAATCCGAGGAGTGAGGAGTAGATGGAGGGGATGAAATTTCCACAATATTGGATAAAACTGTGTTTTGAGGTCATGTGTAGAAAGCTACTTGGATTGGAGAAATTTTGTTCTATATGCATGTATTATACGCTTCAAATATTTATTTATATATTGGTTCCATCGAATTTACTTGTTATTTCGCATTTATAAAAATTTATGTGCTTCGTTTTTCTTTTTTCTTTTTTTTTAAATTACTATGTGCTCGTCCGTATCTCCTACCATTTACAAGTTAATAGATCAAAAATTGAGTTGCTAAACTTTTCTCAAGTGAAACTATAAGTAACTAAAAGGTTTTCACGGTTCGGTTATAGCATATATACTTAAATTTGCATATACTTTTGGGGATTTTTTTTTTTTTTTAAATTTTATTTTGGGAAGTTTTGTTATTGCATAGTATTCATGTAAATTACAAAGAAAAATTATCATACAATTAAAAAATTTGTCACAATCAACTTACGCATCATTTTGCTATTGTAATAGTACATCATTTGGGAATATTAAAAATTAAGCATTGGTGGTACAATATTTATATTTACATAATCAAATTCATGCAATATGTGACACTTATACTAAAGCTTATAATTATGAGTAGTGTTAGATACACTTATTCTAATTCTAATTTTTGAATGGCGACTTACGAGAATGTGAGTTATCATTTTTTTTATTAATAAATACAATTAACTGATATAATAATACTTTAAATATCTGTTAATAAAAAAAAATGATAGTTCACATATCATATAAATAGATATTGAAAAGTTGAGATTAAAATTAATCTTCATATATTTTTTAACAATTATTAAATATGACCCTTCTATTGGCGGTGGAGTCTTTGATCTAATAGCCTGTCTCTATCTTACAAAGAAAAAAATTTGATCGCCAAATAGAAAAAAATAAATAAATCACAAAAGAATGCAAAACAAAATGTCATGATCAATTTTCACGTGTGAAGCATCAACCTTGACTTGGAGTCCGACCGTGAGGAAAACTCGGTGACAGCAAACCCAATACCAAACCCTTCAACCAATCAAAAACAAAAAAAGCTTTCACACGCTGAAACCGAGGTCCGTTCATTAAACCATCAGAAGAAGAGTTGAACACTTGTCAACTGATCCACGGTTGTGATGCCAAATGAAATCGAGATCAGAGTGGAAGTAGTGGGAACCAAGTGTGCGGTTACGTGAGTACGTGTCCGGTTCGTGGGTGGTCGTGCAAGACAATTTTTTATATTTTAGTGGGCGGCGGTGCACGTGAAAAGAATAGAAGAATAACACGTTCTCGAGCCACGTAGGACAAGAAAGGTTTTTGTCTTGGCCTTGACGCACGTGGATATGCGTTTTCTTACCCCAAAAAAAAAAAAATATATATATATATATATTTTTAAAGAGACTTTTATAATGGGATAAGGTTTTTTATCCTATTGATAGAGTGAAAATTCTATACCCTTTAACTTGAATTTACAGTTGAAAAGATTTAAAAGACCACCAGATTATAATAAATCCTCCGACACAATAAATTTCTATTATAAAAAAAAATTAAAAAAAATATATATCAACTAAGAACTCCAGCGGTCTTGTTGGGGGGGGGGGGGGGGGGGGGGGGGGGGGGGTTGGCCCTCGACGGCTCAGCCGGCGGTGGGCGATCGACGGGTTGGGTGGCGTTCAACCCCTCCGAATCTGCGAGTACCAGGCGACGGCCACTACCCACGGCGGAGGGTGATTCAGCCTAGAACCATGGCCGATGGATCTAGAAAACCAGCGAAGTCCACCCATCTTAACCGGCGCGGATCTGGCCGATCGAGAAAGTGATCGAGATCTTTGGACTGTCGTGACGGAGAAGGCAAGCGCGACACAAAGCTGTCGCGATTCTCCGTGGCCTTCGTCGCCGGTGTTTGGGAGGAGGAGAAGAGGGTGTGAACACCGGCGACGTGAGGTTTGGACGGTGGGTTGAGAAGCGGGGCTTGGGCGGCCAGACGAGACGAGATGCGGATCTGGGTTGGGACCTGCAGATCACGGCGGAGCCGATGGGGGGGAGGGGTGGCCACCGGAGTGTGTGTGTGTGTGTGTTTATATATATATATATATATTTAATTTTTTGAAATGTTTTATCGAGGAAGAATGTGGTGTGTGGGATTTATGATTTGTTGGTGTATCTTTTTAATCTAATAAGTCGTTAAAACTTAATGCACGGAAAAAAAATTTTACACATCAATGAGGTAAAATCACTTTACCCTAATATAAAATTCCTTATTATTATTATTATAAGAGCAAATGGTTATTTACTTTTTTATATCTCGTATAGTCGTAATTTACTCTTACTTAAAAAGTATATCTTGAATTTTAAAATTTTAGTGGGTGTTTGGTGTGTAAGTTTGAGTTAAGATTTGTAAGTTTAAATAGTAAATTTTTTTGAATTTTCAGAAAAGACAAACAACTTTTTTGGAAAAAAGATAAAAAATATGATAAAAAAAAGTACAGTTTAGTTTAAACTAAACTTTTTACCAAATAAGGCCTTACATTTTAATAGCATCAGATTATGTTTAATATATAAATTTAAATTCTTTTTTGATCCACACATAATTTTAGTCGAAAATATCCTAAAAATAAAAAATAAAATTAAGTAATATTTACCTTTTTGTACCATGTATTTTGTTTTTGTTTAGAAAATATATTACGCATTTCAAAATTCTTTATTTTTATACCGTTAAGATATATTTAATACATTTATTTTTATATATTTTTTAATAACACTTATTTTGATTTTAAAAAATAACATAAATACCCACAAAATTAAACTTTTAAAATAATTTAAGAAATTTAAAATGAGATATTTTGGACATCTTAAGGTTTAAATAAAGAGTTAACCGAGAGAATATATTGATTTAATACATTAAATAAAATAGAATGATGTAAAAGTATATTATTTTAAAATATAAGGTATATTTTTTAAATAAAAGTAAAGACATAATTGAAAAAAATGAATAATCTGAATTTAAGTTTTTAAAGGTATTTTGAGTATGCTAATGTTAAAATTAAGTGTTGATACCGAAAAATTATGAATTTATATATTAATTGAAATCTAAAAATATAAAAATGTAAAATTTCAAGATATAAGATATAAGATATGCTTTATCATTAAAATAAAAAAATAAAAAAATAAAAAGCAGCAGCAAAATTTAGAGTAAAAAAAAAACGTAAATAACCCTTTTATTAAAAATGAGAGTGGGATGGGATTGCGTGTGGCGCGTGGGGTGGACAAGTGTTATGGGAGAAGTGGGAATACGATGTGCACGTGGGGGATGTCGGCTGATCGGACGACCGAGATTAGCAGCATCGATGATGTGGTGGGACCTACTCTTTGCTCACCCCTAGAGTACTTCTTGATTCAATGTTCTTTTTGATGAAACAATTAACAAAAACACCGTTTCAGAATTCGGAGCCGCTTACTACTGGAAGAATTCCCACCTTGTCGGCTTTGGCTCTTTGTCAAGGTTTCTACGGTTGTTTTTTTTCCTTTTACCTCGAGGGAAAAATAAAATAAAACAATAAAAATAATAAAAAAAAGGGAAGAAAAGTTGTAGATTTATTTTAGAATAAAAAATCTTAAATTTATGATTGCGGGCATGTCTTATGGCTAATATCATCTTTGAATTTGAATCCGTTTATTAGTATTATTTCTATATTTAAATTTATATTTATCAATTAGTATTATTTTTAGATCAAATTACTAATGAATTTTATTTAAAAATTATCGAAAATGACTATTGTTACAATATTTTAATAGTTTAAAAGTATTTTTTGTTCTTTTTTTTTTCATAGTTACAACGATCATAAACTATTAAAAACGTTGCTACAGTAGTTATTTCTGTTAATTTTGGACAGATTCCGTAGTTAGTTCTACTTTTTGATCAAATTATTAACAGATTCCGTTTAAAAATTAACATAAATGACTATTGTAACAATATTTTAATAGTTTTGGGGCATTCCAACTATGAAAAAAAGTTTATGAAGTAAAGTTGTACAAGATTAAAAATTTAGGAAATAAATGAGTACTTTACCCAAATTTTTTGTTTTTGTTTTGGATTTGTAGGTTTTTTTATTTATTTTTATTTTATATACATGATTTTTAAAAAAAAATTTAAATTAACCTGACATTTGAACTTTCTATGGTACAATTTTTTTTTTTTTTTTTTTTATATTAAATAAGAGTACAAGGCATGAACTTTACGCTTTATAACGAGATCGTTTATAAATTGGATAATTTGTTTGTTTAGTTTCTGAGCATATTAAGTCACTTAATTCCTTAATTTTTTAATTTCAATAAACTAGTTCTTGAATTTTTAATTTTTGACAATTTTGATTCCTAAAATTAAAATTCTCTAAATGCAAAAATGTCCTTATTCCTATTAAAAACCCTTAAAATATTGAACATGTTATAACTAATATAGTAATATCTTCATAAATTTTAGTTATTATGCGATATGAATACAATATGTTTGTAAATTTTAGAAATTATTCGCCAATTTTAGTGTTAGAGACCAAAACTACTAAAAAACAAAAATTTAAAGATTAATTTATTAAATTTAAAGGTTTAAGAACTAAACTCACAGAGAGTAAAATGACATAATGTTAATTACTCTTATAAATTTACTGTTGAGTTTTACTAAGAACAAATGGTATTTTCTTTTATTTCTTAAAAGAATAATATGCATCTTATTAATATTACATCGTGACAAAAATCCAATTAACTATTTAACCCAATAACTCACTGAAAGTATTATTTTTCCTCCCTTCCCAACGAATTTTCATAAAAAAAATTACAAAAAAATTTTAAGCAGATAATATTTTATCAGCTTATTTTATTTTATTTTTTAATATGATACTGTCATGGAACAATGCTTATTCAAAGACATCAACTAGTGATGCAAGTATGGGCAGTCGGCTGATCACTCACCTCAGCGACTAGAACCATTGCAAATGATTGATTATCTGTTTTCTTCTTTATAATGGCTATGTCATCTGAATTTATATTGTTGTTATTGTTATCATCTGAAATTATAGGTAAAACTGCTGTAAAATCCCTTTTATATACCTTATCGATAGAGCTCCTTTTAAACCGTTCAGATGTAATCAAATAGCTGAGATGTTGCTTATATATGGTAATTATCATACACTTTACCTTACAATAATATTTGATCAAAAAATAAAATAATTAAAAAAATCCACCAGTGGTGGAAGGTTGGAGGGAGAGGCATAGGGGGGTTTCTGTCGCCGGGGTCGGGAAGAAGGGAGGTAGTGCGCTAGTCGGCGTTGGGGACCCCCCCCCCCCCCAAAAAAAAAAAAACCAACTAAAGATTAGGTTTGCATAATCTTTTTGAACATGAAGGGTGCCTTTATCAAACTGTAAAGGAGTGTAATGAAAAACGTATTAAAGATTGGAAAGTAAAGTAAAATAATATAAATGATGATCATTAACTCCCTTCCAAGTGTTTACCTACTAATTTGATGGTGTAAAGGGAAACAATATCATTCCCTTGTAGTGTCTCCTACTATTACTAATTAATTAATGTAATTACTAAAATAACTTTTTTATTAAAAAAAATTAACACATGAAAACTTATCAAGGATATATAAATAAATTTGTTATTTATTTCTTTTGTCAAAGAATCAATATCAAGGGAAATGTAAGGATTAATATTCTTTTTCTTCATTCCCTATATTGTGTAGAACCCATTAAATTCTCATTCTCTATTTTGCAAGTAAGCACATAATCAATGGGGGAAATGGAATAACTATTCATTTTCTCTATCATTTTGATGCAAAGTAAACATGTCCATTAAAGTAACAACAAATCTTAAAAAAAAATAAAAATAAAAATAAAAACCCCACTAAAAATTAGGTTTACATGATCTTTTTTATAACCTGAAAGAGTTCTCAGTATGTCTTGTGTGTAAATTCTTTCGATCAATCACTGCTATATTATATGAGATTGACACATCCATGCTAGTACCAATGGAACCACAACAGATAACACTCGCCCTTAAAAACCGACTTTTAAAAAAAGAGTGCCCATCTGGTATAAACCCACAAGGCAAGTCTTAACTTAAGAATGTGAGACTCAAATTAGATCACTACATTTTGCGTCCGTTTGGTTCAACGGTTGGAATTAAAAATTTTAAGTTGGAGTTGGTTAACTTTTGAAAAACCAATTATAATTTTTATAGATTTTTCAGAAAAAGACAAAATTTGAGATGAAAAATTTAAATTAGAATTAAAATACCAAACGAAAGCTTAAAGCCAATATTCTTCGTTGTCTTTTATCAAGAAGACGCACTCCCTAGAGGCCCCATGCACAATGAGGACTACTGTCCCCAGGGAGTGTTAGCTCTAACACCCTTTGTTACAACACATTCGGTAAACCTCACGAATTGAGATCTACCATCCTAGATTTTCTGTCCCAAAAGCTATCACCCCAATAGTATTATGCAATATCATTAGAATTTAAGAATTTAACTATATAAAAAATGCTATATATTAAAAATTCTTAAATAAATTGATGATTTGTCAAAATATCATTGAAATGACGGCATTTGAGACATGGAAATAGGATATCAGATCTAGATTTAGAATCCACTCTTCAAATTTGGCTTATAAAGGGAAGACCTACAAGCCAAGCCTTAACTTAGCGACGCGGGACTCAATTAGATCATTGCAATCTATGAGGCAATGAACAGGTACCTCTTTTTATGGAAGGCTCGTGGCTCCATAATTCCTCTTGTAAATTGGAGCTTCTTCATCCCCAATAATTGTAGCATCTCCAAAGCAAAAAACTTTCGGAACCCAAAAACCTAGTCCTCATTCTACGGACTAAAAAGTATTTAAGGGAAATGACGGGCCCATGCAAGGGAGTTGTCCCTACCTATGTGGAGTCTCAACAACGGAAATGACAGAACTACCACCATATCTTTTATTTAGCCAAAAAAAAAAAAAAAGTATTTAAGGTACACAGCATACTTGACATGATTACGCATACGAGATATTAAAAGAGCCATTCACACAAGTCTCTTTGAATTTCATGAAAATGTTGATCAAGAGAACATTATAGAACAATCATATGTTTCTTCAATTTCGAACAAAAATCTTTCCAGCGAAAAAAAAAAGGTACCAAAAAATTTCTTATTTGACTAAACATCTCTAAAAGCTTCTCATGATTTTCCTTTTTCTCGACATTAAATTCTCATGGTAACAAAATTGGAAGTCAAAAGAACAAACGCATTGGATTATTTTGCTGCATCGCCCGCCTCAGCAGTTTTAACTTCAATTGGGCACTGTGACACGTATGGCTTTAGCTGCAATAAGAGGGGGAGTACATGAGTTCTTAGTTGCAAACATAACACATGAAAGACTAAGCAAAGTCATAAGAAATGTATAGTTTCTTGTTCGAACTATTAAAACCAGTAGTTTTAAGGTAAAATTTCGATGGACAATGCAAACCATCAGGGGGGGAAAAAAACCCACTTTCTATATCGCTATACATTTCATTGCAGATATGCATGCGTGTACGATAATGTTTATATATAGTATTCTACAACATATGTAAAAATTAATTTGAAATAAATTTAAAGTAAATTGTCCTTTAAGTGTCTCATTAAAATTTTAAACCTCATTGAACATGAAAGGAAATATAACTTAGGCAAACTAGAGGAATTCCCCCCAGTGGAGGGCATAAAGTTTAATGCCCCAACTTAAACACTCTAAGATTCGGGCCCTTTCTTTTTCCCTTTAAAATCAAAGGGCAATAATTTTTATGAGGGGGGCACAAAACTAAGTAAAGGAAGGGAGGAGGGGGGGGGGGGGGCGTCTTTCCTAAATTTTCCACAAGTTATGTACCCAAACGTACTGCAAAAAAGGGAAAGGAGTAGAAATATACTTTGGAGTACAGATTCTTTAACATTAATCACATGCCACATTATAATAATATCTATCTTAAGTATATTGTTTAGGAGGATTTTTTAGCCATCTGCAGCACTATTTTTCTCTCATGCATACTCAGAAAGGAATGGAATAGAGCGCGCCCTAACTTCTATAGTGCCAAGGGAAAAAAGACATACCTTGAAGTCCGTCAGATCGGGGACTACATAATTAGGTAGCTTTTCATTCACCACAACATACTGACCTGCAGCAACAGACCATTCACTTCATAACAAATTCAAACATAATCGATTCATCAATTTAACTGTAACTAGTATCAACTTCCACGGAATAAACAAAAACTATGTATGTTAAGTTGCAAAGTCAGAAGATTATAAAATTTGATGTCATTTTTTCCCCTATTCTACTAGGAATAGCTCTCAACTTGCAATGGCAAAGAATTCAAAGGAAATGTTTCCACATCTTATTCAGCATGCTAATTTTGTGCTTGCATTGTATTCACGTTCTATACCAGGTCAAATTGGGTTTGCTGTGCTTTTGAAAGAATTTCTGCTTTCACTAAGAGGCAAAAGTGGAAGCATAAACAAAACAAACGTTAAAAATCCTAGCTTTCTCCAAATAACTTAACTGCAAAAGTGCAGTATGTCTTTGCAAAGGACTTTTAAGACACTTTTACTGAACACACTACTTGCTCGTATTATGTGCAACGGACTTTTGGGGCCTCTAGAAGCAATATACCAAACCAGGCCACGTATCACTTTACTAACAAATGCCCAATGCAGTCAAAGTACTAATTTTAACGATATTTCTTTTATTCTCTAGGGAAGCAGAGAGAGGGGAGGGATAATCAGCCAGGATTGACATTTTTGTTTTGGGTTCTTGAATTTGATTTTATTTTTCGTTGTATTTGATTTGTGCATGGTTTTCAATACCTCCTATATAGTACTTAAATCCGTCACCATCCACAATCCCATAGTCTCATTGCCTCAGCTAGACATACCGCACACACTTCTTTATTGATAACTAACGGTAAGGCTGGATAGAGCAGCAACTTTTAAAAAAAAAAATAAATTTACAGGAATTGCCAGAATCATTTCTACACAAACGTAGCTATTCCAAATTCATTTTGTGGCTATAGCCATAAAACGGGCTACCTTGTCACCAGAAATTCATTTGAAGGTCTAAAAGAGCATTACAAATTTTAGGAAATAGGGTAGTTTTCTGAGCTAGTTTAAAGGAATATAGAAAACCTATAAACCTAGGCTATTTTCTAAACAACCACAAATTCAAGCATATCATATCCTCCTTATATACTATAGATTACAAATTTGTAATCACAATTTCTATCATAACAAAAACGTTGAGGTTCAACATCAAGTTAAAAATCATGACCATCAAAGGCAAAGAGCAACACTATTTCTATTATAACATGACACAAAAGAAATCTAATCATTTACATTTTGGGGGCTAAACAAAATACAGTTTAAGTGGGCATAAACGGCAGAAAACTCTTAAGGTAATTATTAGTTCAACATTAGCATTAGATCCTTAGGATCTCTTTTTGAACTTCTCGAAAAATCACTGATGGAATAACTTGTTAAAGTCTGTTGAGCCTAATTATCATCCAGCCACAGAGTCAACAATTGGATCAACCACTTTTTTCCAATTAATCTCCTTCATCATGGTGAAATTCTCAGTGGCAAAAAGCAGACGTTACACTTACCTTGAGGGTGAACCACCTAAATCTCGTGTGTTTTCGTATGCGTAATTTCTTTTGCTAGTAAAAGATGAGGTTTTAATCCATAAAATACCCGGCCACACACCACAAACAGGACTTTAAAGAATTTGTAACTACAGTTAAAAAATAATAGTAATAATGATTAAAGAAAAAAGAGAAAGGTAGACAATCAAACCTTTCCGGGTATGGAACCCTGTTGGCTTGCAGTTCTTTCCCTTATAGTAATTCCTTGGAGCCCGCTTTGAAGAGAGAATGTCAAGTGATGATGTCCTCTTTCTCCTGAACGCCCTTCCCAAACCTAATATCAACCCTAGTGGCATTTTCTCTCCTCTAAAATGCAATCAAATAAGAATAAAAATACACATTGAAATTAAATTCAATTATCACAAAAATTTGCAAAACGAACTTTTAGAACTTCCATTGAGATTTCATGTACATAGGAATGTCAAGAACAAATTAAACCTCCATTTCTCCCTCTTTTTGTAGTTCCAAAAAAAAATAAATAAATAATAAATAAATTCTGGCTTTTAAGCCAAGGGCTCTTATTATTAAGCAAGTTTTAACAAATTATCCATAAAAATATCAAAATATTGAAATTAATCATATTAATTACGTTTTTATTTTTATTTTTTTTGGAAAAACAGTTCCTATCAATTAAGCCTCAGCTTGGTTCTTCAATATTTGCAGAAAAACTTTTAATTTTAAAGGTAAATATCATAAAAACATGAACCAGGATTCTCACGCCCCAAAACTGGGGTCAGATAAAAATTGGGATTAATAGAAGTATCATATATTTAATTAAAAACCCAATTCAGATTTTAGGACAGAAACAAGGGGGCTTCTCTAGCTCATGAAAAACCAAGAAAATAGAAAAGGTTTTCGAACAGTTTGTCCATCCAAATAAAGAAGAAAACACTATTTAAGTAGGGAAATTTAAGATTAAAGGTCATTCAACAGAGAGAACCCTACCACGAAACTTGAAGATGTTTGAAATTTCTCCTATTGCTCCAAAAAGTTTGGCTGCAGAAATTGAACTTCTACTCGATGGAAAGCTCGGTATTGAAGCCAACTGAAGAGAAGAGTGAGAGACGATGTTCGGCTGGAGCAAAAAAAAAAGGGAAAACATTAACAAAAATTAATAATTGTCCTTTATAAAAATGAAAATTTTTCTCTCTCTCTCTCTCACCAGTCTTCTCTTCTCTCTCTCTCCAGAAATGAAAATGAAATATTCAAAAAAAAATGAAAATGAAAAATCGGAGCAGCCAAGAGGAAAAATCAAAACCTAGAAAAGCATATACAAGCAATTGCATAGAGGGCTGTTCAAAAAGAAAAACAAACCAAAACAAGAAGAAGAAAGAACCCAGAAAAACTCGTCACGCGTGGGTGGGCTGTCAATGGGGATGGAAGCTAGATTGGGGTGGCACGGCGGAGCCGAGCTCGCGAGGCAGATGATGCAGGCGACTGTGGGCTGGCGAGGGCGGCAGCAAGGAGGGAGGAGAGAGAGAATATTAAAAAATTGAGTAATGAGCTAAAATGGTCTATGAATTATTTCAAATGGGATGATTTATTCATTTATTTATTTTAATTTTGATCGCGTAGACTTTAAATTCTCTAAATATTAACAATATTAATCTTTTCCGTTCAAATCTGTTAAGTTTCTAACGGAATAAATCATATATAATATATGTGATTTAATTTTAAAAGGTATTTTAATAATATAATAATTTTTAATTTAATAAAAATTAAAAAAAAGGTCATAAAAAAAACTAGATTTCGTCTCTCCCTTTACTTCCTCCCCTCGGTTCTTATTTCACAAGCAGATTCAACTTTTGAATTTTTGTGAGTTGCTTTTGAATCTAAGCAGCAAAACCCTAGATTGAAAAAACCTAGAGAGAACGGATCTTGGCGACGTCTAAGATGGCTTAGCGACTCGACGGTTAGTGGCTCTGGGGTGGTGAGACAAACCTTCGCAAGGTCTAGGGCGGTGTGACAGTTCGTGGGTCTAGGGCGGCTTGGTGGCGCTTCGCAGGGTCTGTGGCGGCGTAACGGTTCGCGGGTCTAGGGTGATCTCTTTTTTGTTGTTGCTCTTTGTCTTCTCCATCAACAGCAAAGAGGGAGTTGAGCTCCGCCTCTCATTAGGGTTTGGATTAGGGCTTGAATTTTGGGTTTGCACTTAAGAAGCTACTGCTATTGATTCATAGAGTTCGAACTTTGGGTTTGCATTTCTCAAGTTTTTTTTTTTTTGTTTTTTGTTTTTATTTTTAATTTTATTAGTGTGAGGTGTTGTTTTAATAAGCGTATTTTTGTATTTTTGATGATTAATTGAGCTTATGTGATGAATGTGATGCATTCCCTTAAAAATGTAACGGTTTTGAACCGAAATGACTAATATTATCAATATTTAGAGAGTTTATGATTTTCTCGACCAAATTTTAAAAAAAAATATGGACTAAATTGTCACCTTATGAACTATTTTGACCAATTACTCTAAAAGATTTTTAATAAATAAGTGGTCAAAATAGTGTTGAACTCTTTAAAAATTGATGATTTAGTTCTCTTTTTTAATTTCTGACTAAAAAGTCCCCAAATTCCTAAAATATTAGCAGTTTCAATTTTTGCCATCAAATTCCGTTAATTTTTTAATAGAAGAAAGGATTGCACGTGATAAAATCAAAAGAGACATTTTAATAAATTTATATATATATTTAGCATAAAAATTAGAAAAAATATGAAAGAAACAATAAAAAAACAAAAACAAAAAACCTACAATATCTTATCTCCTGTCTCTAAAAGCTAGTTTTACACTTTTTTTTTTCTTGAAGAAATTGGGTTTACACATGTGAACACAAGCACAAACACTAACGTAAACGAGAGATAAATAGCCAAGTAATATTTTTGAAAAGAGTAATAGTAAATTGTGTAGTATTAGGGATATCAATTTAATTCTAACTTTTTTAGTTTCAATTTATCTATCATATTTTTATTGATAAATGCAATTAATTGATGTGAAAATACTTTAAACATTTACAATAAAAAAACACTACTCATGCGTCACATGGTTGATATTGGAAATTAGTTATCAGAATTAATGTCCTTAATATTTTTCATAATAAATTATAAATAGTATAATCAGATTCATGATGACACACAATACTAAAAATATATATCTTATTTCCTCCTTACCCTCTTATCCTTTCTCTAACCTATAACTGTGCACAGTCGTCTAGTCACCGAATCGAGCATGATGTCCTGTCACAAGGCCATGCACATGGGTTTTGCTTGCGAAGGGGAGGGTCGGCCTTGCGATCTTTGGCATGGAGGTCTTGAGAACTTATCCATAGAGCTCGTCATCTTCAGAGAAATCATTGACTTAGAAAGAAAAGACATAATCAACGGCAACTGATATGTCTTTTCTTTCTAAGTCAATGATTTCTCTGAAGATGACGAGCTCTATGGATAAGTTCTCAAGACCTCCATGCCAAAGATCGCAAGGCCGACCCTCCCCTTCGCAAGCAAAACCCATGTGCATGGCCTTGTGACAGGACATCATGCTCGATTCGGTGACTAGACAAAATAATGGTGTTCATTGGGGGCAGTGGTGCTAGGAGAGAGATGTGATGCGTTGATTGTAGCGGGGCCGTGATAGAGATCAAAGACATGGTTGTTTCAAATGTTGTTTATTGGAATTCTGTGATTTTTCTTTCTTTCTTTTTCCTTTTTTTTAGATGGGAATAAAGAATTTGATAAGACGTTGAAAAACAAGAGTTTTGTACAAACTTTTCTTTCTTTCCTTTTGGTACGAGGACAATTTGGGCTTTTCATTGCAAAAGAGGGCACATGACAGGTCACATGCTTGAATCTGTGAGGAATTTGACCGCATTAGATGAAAAAAACTAAAATTGCTAACCGTTTAAGAGTTCAATGACTATTTGGTCAAAATTAAAAGAATAATGACTAAATCTACACCTCTTAAAGAGTTTAAGGACTATTTTGATTAATTACTCTTTTAATGAATCAAAATTTTATTTGTTTTTAGGGCGTAGCTAAAATTTGTGGAATCTCTTTCGATAGTAGATCTAGGCTATTAAGAATTTTGACCCAGAAAAATTTAATATACTTAATGCATCTACGCCTAGGAATGAAGAAATGCAATTGAGGGGTAATATAGGGGTAGAAAAAGCAATTGCAAGATGATTAAATATGTTTCATAAGAGATAATAGTGTTTTTTTTAATAAACTATTTTTTTTATTGAATTTTGGTGTATATGGTATATGATTTTTGCATAATTTTTGTGATATTTGATCAAATCTAGTATTTGTTTAAATATTCTGGTGATGGAACCCAAAAAATCCAACGAAATTAAAAGTTTCCGATCGACAATCAGTTGGTTACCAATGAGTAACCGGTTGGCTACCAAGTTTTTGGTCAATAATCAACTGGTTACCCACCAAAAGCGTTGGTTATCGATATTGGTAACCAGCTGGGTACCAATTGGTAACCAACTGATTACCCGCCAGAATTGTTGGTTATTGATTGGTAACCAACTGGTTACCTACCTGTGGCAATGTTTACCGATTGAAAACCCGCCAGCAGTCAATAACTAATTGATTATCCGTCAATGATGGTGGTTATCGATCGAAAACTTGTCGACTGTCGGTAATCAATTAGTTATCATTTGATAACCCATGTGATTACATCGTGGATATTGATTAGTAATTATAATTGATATTTTAAAATAAATAAATAAATAAGTAAAGATTTATGATTTTATCTACAGTGGCCGCTCATCTGATTGGAGGCATGAAGAGATTCGTCGAACTATGGAAATCTTTTTAGAAATAATTTTAATTATGTTTTGGGATTTTTGTGGATATTGTAGTGTGTTTTGTAAATATAAATATTGTTACGACTTTTCTGCATATTTTGAATTTATTAGATTTTTGGAGCATTTTGTAGTTTTAGATGAGTTTGTTTTGATATTTAGAATTTTGGTGACAAAATCTAGAAAATCTAGCGGATTTAGCAGTTACTAGTCAATAACTAGCAGGATGGAGATATATATCAATCAGTTACTACTTGGTAACTAGCCGGCTGATGTGGTTACCAATGGATAACCAACTAGTAATCAGCAATAACCAGCTTGCGGCTAGTAACCACTCGACAATAATGTATTC
The DNA here is from genome assembly GCA_008635985.1 of Ficus erecta. Lineage (NCBI taxonomy): Eukaryota > Viridiplantae > Streptophyta > Magnoliopsida > Rosales > Moraceae > Ficus > Ficus erecta. Next base: position 2,828,888 of record BKCH01000005.1, on the reverse strand, counting down.
TGATTGGTAACTAACAAGTAACCAATCGACGGCGGTAATTATCAGTCAGTATCATGATGGATACTAGATGATAATCAATCATGACCATCTGTTGATCGGTGTCATCGTCAACTCCTTATAGTAATTTACGAGTATTCTTAATATTATTTAATATATATAAAAATTAATTAACTAATAGTGTGTGATGTCGTGACATCTCGTTCTATCTCTCTCTCTCTCTCTCTCTCTTTTCCTCTCTAACAAAATCCAATCCAAGGCATGAATCTATGACACTGCTGCAACAAGCCCAAAGAAATCAAATCCAAAGTTGTGTATCACTTTTGAGCAATCTCTTGGTCCAGTTATGATATTGGGAGACCAGTGGGCTGAAACTTAAGGCCTCCTACGCCTAGTGGGCTAGGGAAGTTAATTTATTTTTTGTTTTTTTAATTATGGACTACAATAATGGCTTACACAGGTTTAAACATGCATTACCGAATGTGAGACGACAGTACTCTAAGGCGAAGAGTAAATTACCATAACAACCTCGAATTATTTAATTTAGCTTCTTTTTTTATTGTTATTTAGCTTTCTTTTCTAATTACATTCCAGAATGTGCTATCAAATTCTTGCACTTGAAAAAAATTATATAGGAGAAAAGAGATATTATAGAGTAGCAACACCTTTTAATGGTTAACATTTTGTAAAATAAGATTTGCATCGTGCAATCTGCATGGTCTTTCTCATAGATATGAATTTAATGTGCATAAATTCAATGACTAGAAGTTTTTAATTTTTGAAAGAAATAAAATGAAGTTTTTAATTTTGTCTTCAAAGGGGGGGTTTTATTAGTAAATTTGGAACAATTGATATATAAAAAGAACAATTAAGGAAAAGTTGAAAGATCTTAATATATGGCTACTACGTTCCACACCGTTGGAGAGAGTTAGCTAGGCTGGTTCTTTCTTATTCAGAAAATGTTTATATTTATGAAGTGAAAAGTTCTATTCCTTGTTCATCTCTTTATCATTGTACAAAAACCTTTTTTTTATTTTTTATTTTATGAAATGACAATATGGAGAACAATTTTTTCCTGATCATATGCGATCACGGAAAAAATAGTGTTCTGAACCTATTAGAGCTAGAGCAAGTTTTAGAATTTTGATACGAGCAGTGCTAATCAACACTAAAAAAAATAATAATAATAAAATAAAATAGAGTTACTGGACCAAGACATGTAAGATCAATAAGTCGTGCAATTGTAGCAGTAATTAACAACCAAATCGAGTTTGTGACATTAACAGATCATTAAGAGTCTTTTTATGCCGTTAACCAAAACAGTAAGCTGAGAGCGACCGCATACTAACACCCCGTCACGATTGTGATTTCTGGTGTGTGTGTGTGTGTGTGTGTGTGTGTATATATATATATATAAATATATTTTTATAAGTATTAATGAGAGGTAGCTAGAGGGTCCTATCAGATAAGCAATGGCAAACCCCAAGTGGGGCGTGTTGTGTTCCCCAGCAATGGCGATTTTCATGAGTCTGTGCAATTCCTAACGTTTAATGCTCTGCCAGTGTATATCCAAAGTGAAGGAGCTTTCAATATTTAAAGTCCACACTGGTGCCCTAAGGCCATCTGTGTTTGTAGAGAGAGAGAGAGAGAGGGCGGGTCCTATTTTAGTGACTTTAAGAAATGGACAAGTTTTTAGGTCAAGTCTTATCCAGCCCTTGACGAATATGAAAACTCATGGGCTTTGCTTCATGTATCAAGGTAGGCCATCCCCTCATTCAATTCTCTCACTTACTTTTGATATAGACATATATATATATATGTGTGTGTGTGTGTGTGAGTATATATATATATATATATGTATAAATGTAAAGATCTAGAGTATGAAGAAAGTATGTACATAGGGAGGCTCTATACGCCACCCTTTTCGTACGCCATGGTGACTTTTATCATGTCATACCAATCAATTGATTCAAGTGTAATATTTTTAATGATACATATCATTCGCATCAATATTTATAGAGTATCATGTGATAAGTTACAAATAGGAATTTACATTTCAAAATGTCTCGTATACGGAATCGCATAGCATATGATATACTTGTAACTTTCTATTTAGAGACTTGTAATAACTAGTTGATTTTATATGTAACTTTTTATTTATAATCTAGTCACATGATACTATTCACGTATTGGTATCATGGACAAATATCGCTGAAAAATATTATATTTTAATAATCTAATTGACAAAATATAAAACAAACAATGTTACAAGTTGATATATATGTGTATATATATATATATATATTAAAAAAAGAAGAGAAAATTACTTAAATAATCACTTTTTTTTTTTTCATCCATTGATCACTATAATACAAATTTCTCATTCTTGACCAACACGATACAAAATTTAGTTAATTTTAATTTAATTTTATGTCATAGTGTTAAGTTTTTGTATCATGTTGTTGCAATCATTTTTAAATTAATGTCATTCAGGTGCTTTTCATTGAAGCTAAGAAGGAAAAGCATGTGTCATAACACATGTCAAGATTATAAATATGCGGGATTAATCCCACATCCTCCCTCCAAAGTCCTATCCGACCCCCTCCTCAAAACTATTCGATTTTAATCACATTTGCTTTTGGTCATATGTCCATGTTATTTTTATTAATTCAGATACAACTTTAATTATGAGAAACGCATCCTATATGGTACAAAAAGAAAGAAAGAAAGATTTTATGAAATGAAACAGAAGGACCCAACCAAACTTGACTGCAATTAAAAGGGCAATTGCAAATATATATATATATATATATATATGTACTAGCTATAGCTGAAAAATTCTTGCTTCCTTGCTTTGGAACAAATCCAATAATATTTATTTGGGTCGTCTTTTGTGTCTATCGGAGGGTATTTCCAAAAAAGTGCACTTTTTATGGGGTCAAAAGACGACACATGAACCCCAACAAGAGACTCAATTTCCAGGAGTGCAGAGAATGGGTTGTCTTCTACAACTGCACATATGGCTTGCCAATTAGTTTGAAGCAAATTGTGCAAGTCTTCTTTGTGTGCAAGTCTTCTTTGTGGACTAAAAATTAATAAGTCGTTGCATCTTTAAAGCCTAATGAGAAAGTGGGGGAGCTTTAAAGTTGTAGGACCAAAAAATATCAATTTCATGGAAGTAAAAGTCTATGGAGACTTTTGAGCTACAACCCACTACCAATGAAACAAATAAAAAAAAATAAAAAAAATAAAAAATCTCTCAATCGTTAGATTTTTACCAAATTTTGCTAAAATATCATACTTTCTTAATTTTACTCGGGAGAATTATCTTGTAGGATAAGAAAAAATTATTAAAAGAAAACAAAAAATCAAGAGTTTGTAATTATCAGTAGGTACGATTCTAGACCGATGTTAGATTTTTATCAAGTTTTGTTTAGATGGCATGCCTTTATTTTTTTGGTTTTAATCTGACATGACTATTATCATGTATAGAAAAGTTTAAGTCGATGTCTTATCGGTAGTTTTATTATATCCTGTCACATAAATCTCCAAATATAGTACCACCATATTAGAACTAGACTGCAATATTAACCAAAAAGCTAGTTATGATTAGAACATCAATAGAAACGCCTTCAGTGTCGTAAATTAATATACACATATATATCTTTTACTGCATAGCACAATGCTGTCTCTTTTAATTACGTGGTCAGAAATTAAACCAGCCAAACAAAAAAAAAAAACAAGAAGAAAAAGAAAATTGCGTGGTCAGAATGTTACAAGTATTATAATAAGCTACTAGCCTACATATATATATATAGGCATGCAATGTGTGACAAAACATTCACAAGCATGATTACAACTTTGCTTGTTTTCTCACTAGCTAATTAACCAATAATCTGGAATCACACAGGTACAACTGAAATATCTTAGGTAAGTACAAGGTATTGATCTTTAACCTTGTACTAGTGTTAAAATCTCTAGGACATTTGTTTTTCTTCTTTTATTTTTCATTTCTATATTAATAAATTAGGTTTCGCCCAAGCGTATGGCTCCGAGCTAGGTCAACCCGAACCAGTTTTTCAGGAGGGAAAAAAAAAAAAAGAAAAGATAATTGCTTCCTTTTTTTTTTTTTTTAAATTAATTACTCTTAGTAAGTTCCTAAATTGTAACTCCATTAATCATTAAAATTTTTTTTGAAAATTTGTGCTGACTAGCTGTATCTTTTTCCCTCTAATCAAATTCCAGGGAATGAAGGAAATGATTAACATTTCTGTTCAAGAAGTACCTCTTATTTATATGGGTTCAAATTCATTTGAATTGTTAATTTTTCTTGGAGCTAACCGAGTTGATCAAATTCTTCATTCAAATTAGAATTTTTTTTTTCTTTTCAATTTGAGTTGTTGCACAAGTCACACTAATAAAACAATGGAAAAATTAGTTTAATAGGAAATTTTAAATACTTATATAAATATATGGTCAAAAAATTTTATTTAAAAAAATCATCATTAATTAATGATTATTATAATAATCAATCAATGATTTACTATATATTAATATTAATTAATGATTGATTAAATATGATTTTAAATATTTAAAAAATAATAATTAAAAAAAACTTCGAATATTTATTAAAAAAATTTCATAAAAAAAAAATTGATTTACCCACCCAACGAATGGTATGTGATTCTACCACGGTGGTGAAACGGTGAAAGGTGGATTTACGTGTGAGAGAGGATTATTTGGCCAAAAACAAACAAAACAATAAATAATATAAAATAAACCAATTGGTTTTTTTATGGGTTAGAACCCCAAAACCCAACAAAGTAGACAGAAACCTAGGGGCATTGATTCCTCTAGGGATCTGTGCCAATAAAGAAAAAGAGAGAAATATTCAGCATTGGAATGCGTGTGACTACGATGAGAGAGAAAGAGAAAGTGAGAGAGAGAGAAAGTGAGAGAGAGAGAAAGTGAGAGAAGGGGTATTTTAACGTTACTGGGAGTGCGCATAGAGTCAAACATGGGTGACGGGAGATATATACTGACACTGCCCAAAGGGTGGGCCCCATTTTCTGATGGAAGAAAAGACTTTTAAATCTTTGAATAGGTGTTGAGGTGGACCCTACTCATTCCCCTGTCCAATCTCCTTCCAGGTTTCTCCTCTTTTTCTCTCTCCTCTCTCTTTAATTTTTTTTTTTTACTTTATTATTTTCTTTTCATTTCGACAACGAAATCAATCTCATTTCGATCGTAGGTTTGAAAATTTTTTCCCCTACAGTATTGCTTCTCGTAGAAAGTTGATCATTCATCGAACTTTATTACTCAAACCTACGAATCAAAAATAATAATATTTTTGGAAAGTTATTGACGTAAGATTTTCTATTTGACATTATTGTATGAGTTACAGATTTATCATTATATCAAAATTTTAATAATCTGATTTAAAAATAGAAAATCTTATGTTGCGTATGGTAATTTTCATACTTGTTAAGTTGGAAACTCATAAATTAAATTATTAAAAAAATTTAATTTAACAATTAAAGAAGCTCTTGAAAAATGTAAAATAAGATATCATATCATATAAGGACCCGCATTTTTTTTATCCTTTCTAATTTTGATTTAAGATGCAATTTGGAATACAAATATTATCCTTTCTAAAATTCGGTTTAACATTATTTACCAACAAAATTTGGGTTCAATATTTCTGCCTTTTTATTTACTTCAAGCAAATTAATAAGTCCCAACGTATATTTTATTTTTGGTTGTATAATTTTATATATCTGTACTTTTTTATTTTTTTAATGTACATAAATTGTAAATATATCAGCACTCGCTGAATTAAAGTACCCAGAAGAAGAGGTGGATAAAAAGAGTCACTGACTCGCTTGCAGAGTGTACTAGAATGGGCCTTGTTTGGTAGTGAGATATTACTAAAAAGATTATAAACAAGAATATTTTAAATTTGACATATTTTTATATTTATATATATTAAAATATTAAAGTTAATAATTTTATCATTTCATAATATCAAAAATTATCAATTTTAATATTAAAGTGGATAAAATTATAAGGATATATTTAAAATATGACTTTTCATCTAATTTTCTCGAAAAATTTAATTAGAAGTAAAAAAAAAAAAAAGGGAAAATGTAAAAGATATGAGAGCTATATAGAGAGATTCTACTTTCACGTTCAAAACAAAGAGTACTGAAAGCTGGAACTCCTGTGAAGGAACATCCAAAAGCCAGTAACTATTGTCTTTCGTTTATTATTATTATTTTTTTTTCAAATCAATAAAGTAATGCCAATTAATATTAATTGTGAACACAGAGATCTGTATGTATTTGGTGCATGGGTTGTAATTGAATTTTTTAGGTTGAAACTGAATTAAATTGAATTGTGTGTTTGGTGAGACGTTTGAATTCCTAAAGTTCAAAAGTGTGAAAAAGATTATAGACAAGAATACCATAAATTTTATATCTTTTTATATTTATGTCCACTAAAATATTAAAGTTAATAATTTTGTCATTTCATATACTAAAATTATCAATTTTAGTATTTAAGTGGGCGGTCGGAGACAGTAGCTCGTGAACTGCCCTGCTCCAAGGTTCGTAGCCCGAACTGACCTAGCTGCAGAGGAGAAGTTTGACTTCCGAGAGCTGATATGGACTGATCTTTGACCCGGTGAAAGGATATGTAGGTTTTTCTTCCTTCTTATAAATGGGATCCTTCTCTCTGGCAAAATTTTATGGAGGTACTCAAAATATGACTCTCCACCTAATTTTCTCGAAAAATTTAATTAGAAGTTAAAAAAAAGAGGGAAAAAGGAAAAGATATGAGAGCTATAGAAAGATATTCTAGTTTCAAGTTCGAAACAGAGAATACTGAAAGCTGGAACTGCTATGAAGGAACATCCAAAAGCCAATAACTATTGTCTTTCGTTTACTTTTTTTTTTTTTTTAAATAATAATCAGTAAAGTAATGTCAATTAGTACTAATTGTGACCATATAAATCTGCATGCGTTTGCTACATAGGTTGTAATTGAATTTTTAGGTTGAAACTAAGCTAAATTGAGTTGTATATTTGGTGAGGTGTTTGAATTATTGAAGGTAAAAAGTGCAAAAAACTTGAAAGGTGTTCAGAAAAATATCAATATAGAGTTTGCTTCGTTTGTTTCAAAATTCTATGTAATTTAAAATATATATATCTAATTTGGACTGCCAAACGCAAAGTTATAAACTTTTAAAATTTGAATTACAAAATTGTAATAATAACTGTGACTAGTAAAACTGATGTTGATTTTTCAGAAAAAGACAAAAAAAAAAAAACCGTGAACTAAATTGAACTGAATCTGGTGCTCAATCGGCACACCAAACATATGTGTGTGTGTGTGTTTTTTTTTTTTTTTTTTAAATGTAATGTTGTTGAGGTGACCTAATCCGTCGTCAGAGTTGCACAATTTATTTTATTTATAAGAACGGTTCTTTCATGTTGGCATCGTATTTGAGGATAGTTTTTATTTTTTTTTAATTATCGTTAAATCTTTTTGACAACTGTACTATTAGTAGAAAATAAGGAATCGCGAACAGTTTTAAACCGTTGTCAAAAGATTCAACAGCAAGTAAAAAAACCATTGCGAAACACTACATCATTACATATAATATAAATTATTGTGAAATATATACGTAGAATATCGCATAATTACTGAGACGACACTTTCAATTACAATTATTTTGATAAACAATCGTTAAATATTCTATTTTTTTAATGAGGGTTATCTTAATTTTAACTGAAAATTATGTAGCAAGGAACAATTTTTTTCAAATATTATTGAGAAATTAAAAAACAACTATCGTATTTTCTCATCACAATACAAATTACAACTTCAAATATACTATACTGGGGCATAACTATTAACGGCTGAGCGGGGACAGTTGCCCCACTGATTTTTTGAAATTTAAATTTGAACTTTTACAAATTTTTTGATTGTTCTATTTTCTCCGAGAATTGATATTTCTACATGGCCCACAAAACTTTATCCTTTTATATTTTTATTTTAATTTTATAGACAACTATATTCTTTTTGATAGTGAACTTCTGTAGTATGTTTTATGATATTCTATATTCATAATTATCTTTGAATAAGTAATTTTAGAGGTAGTTTATGTTTCTCAATATTAGATATGTCATAATCGTATCAAAATAAAAATAAACATATACAAACTGAACAGTTTTTAATATTGATACAATGGTTCAAAACAAACACCTAATGTCACAAAATACTTAATACAAAGCAAATCTCATCTATAAACAATATATATATATATATATTCAGTACAAAGTGAAAAAAGAAAAAAGAAGAAAAAAAAAACCAAATCGTTCTTCAAATTCAAAACCCAACCAAATAACAATATATAAAAAATATTAAAAGTATTCAAAATATCATGGTAATGATGACTCATTAGGAAAATAATTTTGTCAGAAGAAGAATAAGATCGCATTCGAAATTATAAAAAGAGGGGAGAAAATTCAAAATTTGCGCATGGCATAACAAGCGGGAAATATCATTAAATCTTTTGTCATTTAATTATTTATTTGTTGTGGTGTGTATTTTAAAGGGTTAATCTATAGGAAAAATCAGGGATGTCATTGTATAATTTGGAAAATTCTTGAAAGCACATGTTGTTTTGCCCTCTCTTGAAAGCACGTTTTATAATTCATTTGATTGTTTTTTTATAATTTATTTTTAAGCTTGTATTCTTTCTTTTTGGCCTTCTTGATTGCACAATCATTTCATCTAATTCTTGTCTCTTTTCTATTTTCAAAAGGGATTGATATTTTTCTAAATCGCGGTTATTAAAATGTAAAAAATAATAATATGTGAAAGGTATTTAGATTGAAAAATGAAGTAAATGAATAATAAGGGGAATCATTGATTCACTTTCTAGTATTTATTTGACTATTGGATGATGTAAAGGAAAATGATCTCATTCTCTTTATTGTTTTTACTAAATTGAGTAATGCTAATATCATTAATGTCTATTACTAACATATCCTTTTACACAATAATAAAACTAATAGTATATAAAAACCTATTAAGAGTATATAAGTAAATTTGATATTTATTTCTTTTGACAATAAATCAATATTAAGGGAGATATAAGAGTTGATATTCTCATTTTTCATGAACTATATCGTGTAAAGCACACTAAATTCTCATTCTTTATCATATAAGTAAACACGCTATTCGCTTTCTCATTCTCTTTCCCTTCCATGCAAAGTAAACTGCATTCTTCTAGGTAGAACGGTAACATTGTTGCCTTTGGTTTCATTCGGTTGATAACTGAAGAGATTATTTTAGACAATTTGTAGGGTATATATTGATTCTTTTGGACATTTGATTGGATTAGATAATAATGGTTGTTATTAGAATGAAAACTTGTAATGTTTTGTGGTTTATTGTTAAAGGATTCGAAGCTTAATATGTATGATATAGTTATAGTTTAAAGAAAATAAAAATTGATCACTTTCTCTCACATTTTGCAATCTTTTGCCCTTCAGGTTAGTCGATGCATTAAAGGGAAAAAAATTTGTGAGCATGGATTAGAACCTGATTAATTGTTTACTTGTATCTACTCAGGAGAGATGTATGTTATCAGCATTGTACGGGCCGCCTAAGAGCAGTGATAATTAATGCGGCTTTTTGGGCAAGATTTCAGCGGTTCAGATTATCTTTTTCCGGTCCTTGAATGATTAATACAGGTGATATGACCAGTTAGTTATCAGAAGTGGAAAGATTTTTTATAGTATTATAACATGTTAATTGAAAATGTTATTTTAATTAAAATATTATATTATAATTAATTAAAATATTATAACATGCCAATTATATTATATTAAAAATATAATTTTTTAATATATTTTTTTAAGTAACTAGACAGAGTACTTGAGATAAAAAGGAAAATAGTATTTTATTCTAGCTTCATCAAAGATTTTTTCTTATTTCTCAATAAAATCAGAAGATAAATTAATTAAAAAAAATAATGGTATTCAAAAGAACATATTTTCACTATTACAAAATGTGGATTCCACGACGGAGCTTTCACGACCATTTTTTAAAAAATCGTCGTGGAAAATGCGGCAAAAACACGGAGCAGAACAAGTTTCCGAAAACTATCGTGAAAGCCGAAACTTCCACGACTGTTTCTAATAACCGTCGTGGAAGATTGCAAAAGCAAAAAAAAAAAAAAAAAAAAAAAAAAAGTTTTCACGACGGTTTTAAAAAACCGTCGTGGAAGAGCATGCTTCCACGACGGTTTCTAATAACCATCGTGAAAGATTGCAAAAAAAAAAATAAATAATAAATAAATAAATAAATAAATTTTTTTTTTACCTTCCACTACGGTTTTTAGAACCGTCGTGGAAACAAATTTTTTTTTTTTTTTCCACGACGGTTTTCAGAAACTCTGTTCCGTTGCGTGTTTTTGCTGCATTTTCCACGACGGTTTTTTGAAAAACGGTCGTGGAAGGGTCTTTTTTTCACAAATTTTTTTTAAAAATTTTTGGACTCTACCACGACGGTTTTTGGGGAAAACAGTCGTGAAACTCTGTGATATGTTCTTAAATGTCCATATTTAGGCCCTATTTTTGCTTTTTTGATAGAGTTTTTAGCTTTAGCTTTTAGTTAGTAGAAGAATAGAAGTACATGATATAATTTTTAAGTAAATGTTTGAATTCACATTGCTTTAATTGGTCAAAATGATTTTAAAATTTTCTCATAATCAATTAAAATATTATGATGAATTTTTTTTTTTTTGAATTTAGGAATGGGGGATTTGAAATTTAATTTCACGTTATAATGAAGTCAGGTGTGAACTTACCGTTTAATTATGTCTAATGTCTTACTAAAACTCTAACACATGTTTTAAAATTTACATAATATATATATATATACATATATTTAGGTATCATATTATAATGCCTTTAATTAAAAGCTCTTTTCAACATAAAACGCATGTCTAACAAAAACTCTGAAAGCAGCCTCCCCCCTCTCAAGCCGTGCTCCACGCAATTACATAATTAGCTCAATTAGTATTGAATATCAATATAAACGACAAATTGTAATATTGTTTTGGATCAGATTAATAAATAAAAGAAGAGAAGAAAAAGATAGAAATAGGGGAACATAATGGAACTTGAAGTTGGATTTTGAACTCTGGAGTTTTTTAATTTTGATTATTAATATTTTTTTTATAATGAATAATATTATTACAAAAAAAAATTTTGGTCCTTGTACTCTCTTCCGCCAATGGAATAGAAGCATATTTTCAAAGAATCTTGTTTAAGTCCACACAATACCGAATCCAGAGAACAAATACATTAGGTTTACATGCTGTGTGTATATATATATATATATGTGTGTGTGTGTTTGTGTGTGTGTGTGTGTGTGTGTGCAATAAATTTCCAAGGAATAATCCTAGGATCGGCTGCCTAGAAATAGAAAAATACAGATATATTTGTCTGGAAAAAAACAATATTACTACTAAATAATTCTTAATAAATTACCCAGCCAGCTCTATACCAGAAAACGACACACGTATAATTTTATCCAAAGTCTGATTTAATATTAACTAGAAGACAAAACACCAGATCTTATTCGCGTTTCTAGATTTCTCCAACAGCTAATATATTCACGAGCACATATATTACAATGAAACCAAGTTCTTTCTTACCAAGATCTAACATTTGGTTAATACAAACATCTTTTTTCATTAAGTTGAATTTGAAATTTTGAGAGATTGGACTTTCAATTTTAACTTGTCAATATTTTAAGTGAAATGACTTAATATTTTTATATGTTTATTATTGCACTTCTTTTTTCCTTTAACACGTTTTTACAAGAGAATGCTTTATTTGAGGTCATAAATCCTTAATAATGAACTGTTCGTATACGTTTTTTAAATTTTAATATCTAATTAAATTGAGAATTATTAAAAATTGGACTTTTATATGACAAAACAATGTATATGATCATGTTAATTTTATACAATGATATAGATACATTGTATATACATCCTTAGAAACAACTAACATAACTTTATTTATCCCCAAAGTGAAACAAATAATAGTTAATAACATCTCTATATTTCTTCATTATTCTTTTGATACCTGAAAGTGTGAACAAAAAACCGACATGTCAAAGAAGAGGCACATGCATATATATATATAATGTAGCACCCAAAAAAAAAAAAAAAAAGAATTGCAGAGAATCTAATCCAGATGAGAGACAATCCCATGCAATGTTTGTCTCTTCTATGGTAACTTAAACATGTGGCACTTGCAGATTAAGGTTGGACAGTATCAATTTAACCACCGGCAATCGTGTCAATATGGAGGACACATAAACAAAGTTGTTGGTATTAATTTAATGATGAATTATATTTATAATTACTTTCCATAATATATTGAATAGTAATTTATTAAGGCCAGCATTGTGGCTGGATACATGGTATTACAAATTAATTATAATCAAATAGTGAGAGGGGCATGTACACATGTCTAGAGCTAGGTAGCTAGCAACCACTATAAAAGGGATATAATATATTAATTTTGGGTTAATTAATAGTTTGATCCTAACCTTTTTACGAAGCTCCGACTTAGTACCAACCTTTTTTTTTTAATTGTTACAAAGTCCTTAAACTCTTTAAAAGAATGTATAATGTTCTTTTTTATTAACAAAAATTGATTTGGCATATGACATGTATTTAAGTAGAATTAGGTAAATATTTTTCTTAATTACCCAATTGTAAATCGTGTATAATTCACATGATATTTTATGTTAAAATTTTAATTTTCTTTTGTTTTTGTGTTATTGTTTGTTTGTTTTTTTAAATTTTTTATTTATAAAAATAACTATTTTATACCATTTTAAAGAGTTTAAAGAACTTTTAGTTAAAAAAAAGAAGTTAGAGACCGAATCGCAATACAAGTAATTCATCCAATAATTTATAGCTTTTTAAAGAGGTAACATTATTACATGATGAACTTAGAGCACATCCACTGCCTAGTTATATGGGTGTATTTTTCTCCTTAAAATTCTCACTGACAAGAAAACTTGGCAGGCAAGGAGTTAATGCTCTTATCATATATTATTTAATATTATTATTCCTTGTACAGCTAATAGTTTGTACGTTTATATATATATATATATATATTTATATATTGTTTTGGAATTTCACTAACAAATATACGAGTCACACAAGTAATATAGTGATAAATAAGGATGTCGATCCGATGAATATTGTGTTTAACTTTTGATTAATTACCAAATTTTATTAACTCTAAAATTGTTTAAATGATAGAATAAAAGTAAAAAAATTGCAAATGCTATTATTGATCAAGACCTAAAATCCATTTTTCAATTTCATTTAAGTTCAACAAAATCACTTGATGAATGGCCAATTCACTAGGAGCATTAAGTAAGTAATAAGCTAAACAATTACCAACAATCACAATCAAGTCAAGAGAGCAAAAATAAACTCAAAATTCATTAATAGGATCCATTGGAACCCTAGAGCCCAAAAAGTAATTCATAAATGAAATTGAAAATTAAAAACAAGCAAATCAAGAGTTCAAGAATCATCAAATTACAAAAATTAAAAAAAGAAAATAGGAAAGGAAACCCCCTTTGAAGTTGTACAAATCTTCAAGAATTTCTCCCAAATTTATTCTCCTTTCAAGCTCTTCAACAATGCAATCTCTCTAGAAAATTATTGAAATAAAACCTAAAACTGAAAATAAATACTAAAATCTTAAAGCTACACTACTTTTTTTTTTTCCTTCATCATTTTCTTTCTTTTCTTTTCTTCTCTGATTTCACAACATAGAACAAAACTTTAATCGGATATAATATGCTGCATGACAACGATTAATGGTTCTTGTTTTGCAAAATTCAAACACAATAAAAATAGGGAAATAAGGTACTTTTAAATGTAGGACACGTTTTTTTTTTTTTTTTTTTGTCCTATCAATAGAGTAAACTTGCTTAGTTATCAAATTAGATTTTAATGATTTGATCTATTATAGTATACGTATTTTCAATTTAGATGGTGTAATTTTTAATGTGTACACATTATAAATCTGATCATCAAAAATTTAATCCGATAACTAGAAGAACTTACTCTATTAGTAAAGTAAGACAACGTCTCCTATCCCATATATATATATATGTATATTTATATATATTAGGTCATCTCTCTTCCCTTCTCTCAATATATGTATATAATATCAATTAAAACTTTTATCTAAAAATTATAATAACGAAGTCAAGCATGTATATATGTTAATTGGAGAAGAATATTTATCGTGCTTTCACAGCACCCGGTTTTGAAAATCAGAGTCCCCAAAAGGGCATCAATACGTGTACAAATAAGATGACAGTGACATAAGTACTAAACAAATTAGGCTGAAATTATTCTTTTAATAATTATTAGGCTGAGATAGATTATTGCTTGTAAGTACTTTTTTTTTTTTTTTTTTTTGTAGAAGCTTATACTCGATTGTTTTGTTACTTGAAGTCTTTACAACCTAATCAATAATTTTTATTTTTTATTTTTAATGAGAAAATGGAAGAAAAAAACTGTTACTTGAACCAGTTCACATAATTCATATCCTTATTTCTTCACATAATTTTTTACGATCCAATTAAGTGCATTCATAAATGTAATTGCACCCACCAACTAAACATCCAATTCTTATTACGGGCTAGCCGAAAAAAAAAAAAAAAAAGATTCTTGGAATTTAGCAAAAAATAAATAAATTGACTGATTGTTGGATTAAGATCTAGAAATTAAAAATTTAGCAGTTTCTTTGTTTAGGCCCTTTTTTCCCCCTAAAACCTTGCAATCCTATTTATTAAAATGATTAATGAGAGGAAAGCCCAAATTTTCTTCCTTAAATTATAGATCAAATCCTTTTTTGGTCTTAATTTTTACAATGTCGTAGCATAATGAATTTTTTATTGTGATCTAAATTAGCTAGTCTTCCGTCCATAAGACTATCAAAAATTAAAAGCATAAAACAGATTCTGTTGATATTTTAACAATGGAATGGATAGAAGGGAGCGACCATAAAAAGGAGGAAGTTATGCCTTTCTTAATTGAGATGTTAACGATGAGCATAAGAAATTGTTTAGGACAATTTGGTAGACTAGTTACTCATTACGGACATTTTAAAGTCATGGTCAGACATAAGATTTGACCTACAATTTTAGAACTAAAAATAAGATTAACCCAATATCATGTAAGGTATGAAAAAATGAAAAAGAAGAAAAATTGGTGGGATTTCGTTTTAAAAATGAGTCACGTGTCGTGTTTATGCTGGTTTATGTAATAATTATATCATGTCGGGTCTATTTACAATTTATAAAATTAGCTCTGTCTCATAGTCTATTCATAAGCGTGTTCGTACCTTAATTTTGTCCAATAGAAAAGCTATCAATAAATAAATAAAAAAGGTAGTGAATACAATGAAAACATTGAATTTTAACATAAACAAAGTATATATGTTGTTAAAAAGAAACTCTACAACCATAAAAATCTTATTACGTAAAAACTCAAATGAGATAAATCTTGATTTCAAAAAAAAAAAAAAACACCCCATATCTCATATGAAATTTAAAAAATAAAAACAATAAAAGGCAACTTAGTTGTGCTATTATCATGTTACTTATCATCTCTGTACTCGTTATACTCATATGTATGGTCCTTACCGTTTCATGCAGCGTGTTTTAACTTCAAAAATTATATCAAATACGGTCCATTTAACATACGTGCTGGGTTGACTCATTTTATAATCATATTATATCGTGTTGTGCCCCTTAATATGCCGTGTCCATGCCATCAACCTATTAGAGTTGTTCATTTTGATATCTCTATCTCTAATCAATGTAGAATTTTATATATATTTTTTTCAAATTCACATGATTTTGATTAGATTCAACATTGGGGGAAAAAAAAAAAAAAGCATGTGTAATTATGAAGACATTCTACGTTTGGCAAGCTCCCAACTATTAATTAGCTTCGTGTACTAGATTGCCCTTTTTTTGCTCTCCTTTCTAATTTGTTAACTGCAATCTTGAATTAGATATTCGTAGATATATAATACATGACGAAGACTTGTGTTTGCTTTGTATTCTATTTGTATTCTAGAACTACAGCTTAAAAGTGTAAATGCTAAGCCAAAAAAAACAAAAAACAAAAAACAAAAACAAAAAAACAAAAACAAAAACAAAAAAAAAAAAGTTTAAATATAAGGTAGCGGCGTAAGAGGCTACTCGGCTCAAATTGGATCTGGCTAAGTTGATTAAGACAGCATTGGATGGGAGACCCAAGTGATCCTTTCTTAGACCTTTAGTGTTATTATTATTATTTTTTATTAATTTTTAAATGTGGCTTTGATAAGTCGTATTTTTTTTTTATTTGCATATATAGCCTTTCAATATCATCTACCCCACCATGGATAAGAGACACTTACCAAATTAATATTTCAAAAAAGTTGAAAGTGAAAGGCCCCCCCATTCCTACATATATTATTTTATTCTATTTTATTATAAATAAAAAAACCCCTAGAAAAAATAGCAATAAAAAAAAAAAATACAATTTCTTGAAAGCTTCTCAACAATCCCAAAATAGGAAAAATATAAACACTAATCAACTAATCCAAATATGGGTTCACGTACATGTATCTTTCTCAATAATTCTACAAATTACATAACAATTAGTGAATAATTAACTCTTATGTTAATTATGTTACTTGACATCATCATGCCTTGTATTTCTATTAGAAATGGCTTTGATTAGTAAAATGATCTTTCACGCTAGAGTACTCTTAAATCGCGCCTATGACTATTAATTAAACTGGCTGAAAAAATTGAACTAGTAGTTTTTGCCAAGATGTGTAAAACACAATATATTTTAGCTAGTTCTTGCTTAATATATAATAGCATTAAAAGTATTTGGTATTTTCTTCTTAGCAAGGGCCAACTAGGATTAAGTTTTTGATATGTATATACTTACATTTACTAGGACATGTTGGTTGAAAAATCTTTTCGTGTTTCCCATATTTACAGGGAAGGCAATTAGGTTGTGGACAAGTTTGCAGGCGTAGGGGTTTGTTTGCATTCAGAAATTTGGTGATTTTCGCCTCCTATGGAATGTGTTCCTCTAATCAACAGGGATATGAGTGGGCGATCTAATTATAGATTTAAAAGTTAACCGAGTGACTTGTGGCTATTATTGTTTTTTTTTTTTTTTTTTTTTTTATCATTCTAATCTTTTTCCCATTGGATTTTTCCTAGAAGATTTTTAACAAGGTATATTTATGACTGTCTTTCAAAGTGAGAGTCTCGACTTTATCTTACGAGAATAACAGCCCCTAATTAGTCAGGCCACAGGTAAGGTTTCTTCGTTTGATCTTTCATTTCTCCTTTGTTAAACTTTTTATTTTTATTTTTATTTTTTTATTGTTGATCTTTTTAATAAACATTTGAGTGGGAGGCTTTGTGCTTGATAAGTTGTGGAGAGGGTACCAACCTAGCTAATATGTACACACATATATGCATATATATATTTTGCTATAAAAAAAATACTAGCCAGAGATATTATAGTTTCATATTATAACCTCTAATGCATTTTTTTTTTACCAAAAAATTAAAAAAGCATTTTTTTTTTCCTTTGAATTTGGGATTCAACCTACATTTGCAACCACTACTTGTATATATATTTAATTGAAAAGGATATATTAATAAGGATACTTTTTCTCAATTTTCAAGCAGTTCAATAGGAACTCTATTTTAAAAGAATTTTCGGAAAAGAAGCATATCATAATAGTTGCTTCCAACAAATTAATATATGAAATTTGTCTACGCAAGATTCACTAGTTACATAAACATTATCCCAATTCAGATAATTTCAAAATATTCCACCCCCCAAGAAAAAAAAAAAAAAAAAAAAAAAAAAAGGGTTCTCTTTCTTTCTCTAAATCCAATCAAACACTGGGATCAAGTTGGAAGTAGTGAAGCTACATTTTGACGTGATCATAAGAAACGAATTTGCTACGCATAGACGAGAGTACCTTTTAATTTGGACGACACTAGCTAGACCATATATACATGTGTGTATGTGCGTGCGTGTGTGTGTGTATATGCCACATGGTGATCATCGATAAAAACAGTATAATAATAATAAAGTTCATTGCTTCATCACTTTCCTAGCTAAATAGGGCCTAGTCGAGTAGTCCCCTTTGTAGCTTTGGTTATAATTAGGTTCATCGTGTTCATGTAAAACACCCATTATCACAAATCTAAAGTATACATAAACTCATGGAGGGACGAATCTGTCCAATATTATGTCTCGGACGCAAATTTGTTCAAAGTTTTATCTTATCCTAATATACTAATTTACACTAATATTGTTTTGTTTTTTCTCTAGTATTTGTTATTTTTCTTCTTGGACAAAAGTGAGGAAATTCAAACTTGAGATTTGATCATATATATATAAGAATTTATTAATAATTATAGTTATATAATCGTTAGATTAAGTCTATAATTATATTAATTGGTGTTAGTGAGTTGATAAGAATGGAGTAAGTTGAATGAAAAATCAAGAACTCAAAACTTGATTAAAAAAAAAATAATAATAACCAACAACGTATTGAATAAGTAATAACTACAACTACATATAATGCTCTACGTAAGGCATACGCTTGCTCAATACTATTATTTTATGTCACTAGAAAGTAGAAAACCCTATAATTGGTCTAACGTGTCTAGTGAAGCAACCTTGCTTAAACGGGTGACTTAATTCACTTTCTCATTCATTCTCTTGCAGATGATCTTTTATGATGAGAAGTTTTTTAAAAAAAATTTCCTTGGCTTGGTAAGATTAAAACTTATAAAAATGTAGGTACCCACTTGCATATATACATGTATACATGAATACATCGGGTTTTAAGCAGTATTACCCCTTAATTTTTTTTGCTTTTAATTTTTAATTTTAATAATTTACCCACCGAATTACTAATTTTTAAAATTTGGCAATATCTCTCTCTCTCTCTCTCTTACTTCAGCTATATTGATACTTAAATTTGAAAGATTTTTATCAAGGTTAATTTGAATTGAATTTGGAAATTTTATGTTGGACATGAAATTTCTAGTCATCACATGAGGTGCACGAAGGTGTTTCATCACTAGTTTTAACATGCAGTTGAGCAAAATGAGAGAACCTGCAACTATTTAAAAAATTTGGGGTAGATTGAAAAATTTTTAAGTCAGCGAAGGAAAAGTTATCAAGAGTCGAAAAGTTTGTGAGATAAATGTGCAAAATTGAACACCATATGCTAGTTCGTTTCTATTCATAAACTAATTAGCTAGCAAGATGAGACTTGCTTCGAGTGAGAAAACTTGAAATTAACTAAGTCAGTGTATACTACCATTTTAATTTTGCATTGTGCGCAATTATGTTTTCTTTTATTTGCTTGTCAATATTCATGCAATTCTCGATCGTATGCGTTGCGTGTGCCTTTCTTTCTTTTAATTTTAATGATAATGAACATTTTCATTGTTTACTGCAAGAAATTGATCATAAGTTTGATCATGCGGAGACAAACTTAAAACCTGACCTAAATATTTGAAATGAGCTAAATATTTAAAAGAGAGTACTTTTCTAGTTTTCTTGTACAAGAGATGAGACGTGTGTTAAGCTCAAGCCATTTTTGAACCAACTAGCTAAATTCTAGATCTTTATATATGTTATCATTCATCAAAGAGAATTATGTGATAAAATATTTTTTATTTTAAAAATACTCCAATGATTAAAAAAAAATACAATTTAACAAAATTTGATTAGAATCTAAGAATTCAAAATAATGTCATATCCTCTCAAAAAAGTGTTTTCTAATTTAGCTTAGCAGTAGAATTCTCCTAAAATAGGTTTTCGACTGAATATTTAATTTTATTTATCTTGAAGACCTTCTCAAGATTAGTTTATCACACAAAGTTGGTGAGGGATTCACACATCACGATTTGGTAGTAAAGGGCCACCACGTTATCTGCATGAGAAAAAGAAAATTGGTTTAAGAAAAAGAAAATAGATGCCAACTAAATAACTATTTTACCAATTGTTTAATATTAATTTTAAATATTTTGAAAAGATGAACAGATAGTTTAAGTAAGAGCTTTTTTTTTTTCATTAGAAATTTGTCCATTTTACACACATGATATACTATATTTTGTTTATCTATTAAATCAAAGTTACGTAATTCAGTACTACCATTGAAAGACTTTCTAATTTAAAAAATATAATTTAGCTCCATTACTTCGGGAAATTGAAAATGTTGTTTGGTTGGGCCAGGCCTTGGTTCAATCTTAGAAAAATGATATATGCCACTTTAAATTAATGTTGTATGCAAATCGTTGAAGATTTCCTTAATTATAATTTTCTTCACTTCCCTTTCTATTTTTTATTTTTTCATATGGCGTCATTTATTTATTACAAATAATTGTTATTTTTCTTGGTCGAGATGATGTCATCACCGAATATATTATATCACTATATAGAGGTTTTTATGAACTTCGTGTACGATTTCACTTTTCGTCGTCAACTAAAATTTATTCATTCATCATTTCTCATTTTGCTGCTGTTTCTTTCTTTTTAATTTTTTAAGGGAAGAAACAGAGGAAAACTCATTAACTAGAAGCCAAACCTCAGCTATTACGTACTCTTAACATAAAAATATTCATCTCATGTTTCTGTAACTGATTTTTTTTTTTTTTAGGTATCTGTAACGGAATATTTAATATGGAAAGATCATACTTTCTTTTCTTTTCTTTTATTTTTTTTAATATATATTTTTTATGTGCAAACAAATAGTGAATATAGAATAGTTATATACATATAGACTAACAGTAATTTCATATCTGACCCTATCATAAGAAACGAATAATTCGAATTCTCCCATCTTAAAATTCCCCCCAAAATATATATATATATATATATTTATCTTTTATTTTGCCTTGAATACATGCGTTTATGTTTGTTAATCTCTGAATAGGATGATAAGTAACAAATATTGATTTGAAGGAAATTAAGCCGAGAATCTTTTGGCAAAAAAAAATAAAAATGTAGATATTCTAAAGTGTTAATAGTAGGGCTATTTTTCCTTAATTATTGCATGGATCAACAGCAGATCTACTATATTCCTCGTCTTCGAACAGAGAAACCGAGCTTGTTTGGTATGCATATAGCACTTATAATATTATATTACGTGAGATACATATATATATATATATATATATATGTAGTAGCTTCAGATAAATTTACTGTTTATAGTAATATAACATGACTAATAAGTTAAAATATAATAATTGACACAATTAGTTCCCGAACTTTTCAATGATTGAATTTGGTTCTCATTTTTAAAAAAAAAATTTTGATAATCAACTCCACGAATTTTTGATAATGGCAATTTAGTTAAGTTAAGTGATAGCCATCATCTAAAATCGAGGGGGAAAAGTAATGCCACACATGGACATCAATTTTTGGCCGAATTTACTGAAGTAACACTTAGAACCAAAAAAAAAAAAAAAAAAAAAGGACTAACGTTCCAACCCCTAAAAACTACTTTAAAAAAAAAAAAAAAAAAAAACCCTAGCTAGAAAGAAGTTAGTATAGAGGTTCTGATATTTTATCCCCTTGAGCTTTTTGTTTAGAAAAATTACCTCTTGAACTTCTCGTTTTAAATTTAGTCCTTTAAACTCGAAAACTGTTGCAATGTAGCTCAGATCGATAATACCGATTAAATTGGTGTCATAAAGAGTGTTACTTACCAAAATTAAAGGTTTATGACACGAATAGACTAAGCGCGAAAAAAATAAAAGGGTAATTGTGGATTTCTCCATCACTAATTCAAACAACGTAATAAATGTTAGAATATATAGTTTGACAGGTTCAAGAATTTAATATAAGGGACAACTTACAGAGTATGAAAAGATTGGGAGAAAAGAGCTAAAAACTGGAAATTTAAGCAAAAAATAGGGCTAATTGAAAGGAGATTTCTTGGTAAAACCTAAATGTCTGTTTGGATCGTTTGAATATAGATTTTTAGTATATTGCATTCAAAACTGAATGTATGATCCAAATGTAGCATTGAAATTGTGATTCAAATTGAAGGTGCATTTGAATGATTTTATTAAAAATATTATTTGAATGATATAAAGGTATATATACGTAAAGTATGGTACGGATCGGATTTGTAAAAAGTGGAAAATTTTGAATTTGAATTTGAGACAAATTGTCATAAAATAGTGAAACCATTTAAATGCACTTAATATTTCATCAATAACCAAACACACATTACATTTAACCGTTAAAAAAAATAATATCAAAGGACATTAGTGGTGTTCAAAACCACACAAGAATAGAAAAGTAGATCTCATACTATAGAACCTATTTGTAAGACTCACTGTCAAAAACTAGTAGTTGTATTACGTTCACACTGTTGATACTCCGAAAGAGTTTTTTTTTTTTAAATTATTTATAATATGATTCTATATTTCAGTCATCAGATCTATGACTAAAAACGGTTTGTTCTACATAAGTTTGAGTTTTATAATCTTAATCAAAGACTTGCAATAATATGTTTAAATAGCATAATGTGTAGTTAACAGGTATAAAAAGACAGATGCCTACATGTTAAAAGATGAGTGGTCCCATAAAAACCCATCAGAAGTGACATAAACACGTAGGACCGAGTAAAAAAAAAAAAAGGGTGCAAAAGAAGTCAAAGAAATTGACCAGGGTGATTAAGGGAAACAGTGGCTAAAAAGCCGTCCACATGCACACGCCAAACGTATAAAAAGTATATTAATATAATATATAGATATATATTATAAACATATATATATATATATATCTCTGTGTGTGTGACTCACTATCAATGTTTTTTTTTTTTTTTTTTTTTTGTCCTCAAACGCCAAGTCCCCCTCAACTTTCCGAATTTATCGACCCGTATACTGTCTCTATCATACTCTTGTCTTATATGCACACGCCACCATTCTCGCTGTTAATATTGACCCTTTGATTTATAAGTTTGTCCTTTATTTTATGCTAATTTGAATTCGAACCCCTAAAAATATATGTTATCTCACTTCACCTCCGAAAACCTAAAATATGTCGCATTTCTCCGAGCACTAGTTGAGTTTCAAAGCCCTTTATTCTTTGCATAATTGGAAGAGAGAACAACCGATATTCCCCCAATGGAAATCGAATTATTCATTTCACGATTGATTTCATTCATTATCCCTTTGTATGTTTTCATTTCATAAATGTTACATATACTAATCCGTTAATAAGAAAATGGAGGGGGAAAAAAAAAGAAAGAAAAGAAAACAGTTAATGTAATCAAACAAAAAAGTCAACAAAAGGTTAAAACAAACCACAATTATAAAGTAAAATTAACTTAAAGTTTTGTTATTAGATTATTGGAATATCAAAACATTTGATACATACTACAATTCCACTGCAACAAACTTGTATCCCACAGTAGTTAAAATGGTTTTTTTCGCACTTTGATATGGTCAGATTTTATCAAAAAGTAGGTTTTAAAATATATAAAATTAAAAAGCTCATGCGACCATTATAATAGTAGTGAAAACACATAATAAAACGTGTATTACGATAAAATACAAAAGAGATTTAGATATTTATATTCTATATATCTTGACGGACCATATACATACTTACTAGGCACGCTACAACAAATAACATTATTAGCCACGACGAAATGCCCTTGCTAAAAATGGAATGTCGTTGTAAATAACTCTCTTGCGACTAAGTCATCACTAAAATATGATCTCAAAAGCCGTAATAGTGACGATATTGAGTCGTCGCTAAAAACCTATGGCAATTAAAACGGCCAATTCCGTAAAAAATGACGGCACAAGATTATTTGCGACGATAATTTAAAACTTATCATCGCTAATACATCATTATTTGCTGACATGTTATTGAGTATTTGCAACGACAATTTTAAAATATGTCGTCACTAATACTTCTCGTCTCTTTTTTTTTTTTGTGACGACACAATGTCGTCACAAATGTGCAAACAATTGTTTTTGAATTTTTAATATTATAATATAATAAATAAATAAAATATCAACGTAAAAATAAAATACATATTAATTTAAGTATTAATATCACAAATGAAATTAATAATAAAATAAATTATCTATGATTAAATATAAAATTCATAAATATAATGTCAGATATGTCTTAACAGTTAAACAAGAATATTAAAAAAGCAAACATATAATCGCCTAAATTTGCAGCCTCGTCATCATCGTCAGCGGCATCATTGTCGACATGTAGGGCCGGAGGATTCGTCGAAGGGCGTTGAGGGACAAGGTCTTCGGGAGGAATAACATGTGCGAATCTGAGGTTGGGTAACAACTCGGATATCGACTGTTGCATTATCATCTAGTTCGCATACATGTTCTTGTGATTGACCTCCAGGCGATTAATCCAGGATTGATACTCCGATGGAAATTGCGACGACAAAACACTCCAACTGGGATCCCGAGGATGAAGAAACGCATGTGACGGTCCTCCACGGAAGTGTGGTGCCTACTCCCATCATATGCCCTCAACGTGTACCTAGGACTTGCTGAAGAATGGCGTCCTCCTGAACTGAAGATGAAGACGATCCGGAAGCCTACTGTGTCATCTGAGTTGCTCTGTCACCCTTTATCAAATTATACACGATTTGTTTAACAAACACGTTAGAAAAACACATTAATTTGTTAATACAATGCTAATTTGAATAAGTAAAAATAGTAAATATAAATACTTACAAAAGTTTGCTTAGCTTGGGGGTTAACCCAGTTTGGCCCGCGACGATTTATGTCACCCCAGTTATCAATCAATGACTGCAGCTGCTAGGTTTGTGTATTTGACTGTACAACAAATTGATTTGGTTAGAATATATATGTATTTCATTAACAGATTTAAATATAGAAAAAACACTTAAATAAAAGTCTCTCTTTTTTATTGTGGTGGTATGCGTATGAGGTTTTATCATGCAAGCTCTCCCACTTATGATTGCCTCCCACTTTGAATTTGTTACTGACGTTTTCTACAAACAGTCAATTACATTTTTAGCACATTTGATTATATTAAATTATAAATATCAAACCATAAAAAATTTTATAACTGTTTTTGGCCTTAAACTTGTCGGTCGTAAACCTGTCGCAGCAACGCCTTAATGTTGTTTGTTTCTAAGGACCTCGGGGGAGGGGGGGTGTGGGGGGTTTGAGCTCTAACATACTCCTTATTGTCAGCACCTCCAAGATCTTTGAAGTAGTTATGGAGGTCATTCTTCCAGTCTTTGTAGTATTTTGCACAATCGCGGTCGATGATTGACTGAATCAATCCACCATTCGCATCCAAGTTGAAGTTAAACCAATCTTGCAACTACATTATTAGAGCATTTTCATTTGGTTAAAAATTTAATATTTCTAATTCATTCAAATTATAATATTCAGAAATTGTTATTGTCATTCGCTCCAGAATGAGCTTCTTTGAATTAGCGTCCACTTGTTTCCAAGTATCGTGGAAGGGCTCAAGTGCGTCCCCTCAAGCGCCACCTTCCTAGTGACATCCAGCAACTTGGCTTTCCCCCTACCTTTACGTTTGGGGGATGTCACAGCTGCATGTAACATATGCATTTATGATTAGATAAAATTCCATTAATATTAAAAAATTAAAATTAACGATCCTAAGGTACATACATGACTCGCATAGTGCTGGCAATCTCGTGGGGTCACGAGGAGGCTCGGTCATCCTGTAGAGCGAGCACATGTAGCAACCGGTCCAAACATCAATGTAATGTTATCAAAATAGAATAAACACTCAAATTAATCCAATATAAAACAATGTACAAAATGCATGTTTTTGGTAAGTGATAAAAACATATAACAACTTGAAATGTTAGGACATATAATATCTACTTATCATCACTACTGATGTCCTTAACTTCGTCATCGATATCTAAGTCATCATCCTCTTCAGACTCAATGCCTTCATATTCAACATACTCCTTTAAAGTTTCGTTACCTAACTCGTCATTGATGAATCCATCATCTGTCAGAGGTGACTTGGCTTTCAACATTGCATCAATATTGGAAGACGTAGCAACAAATATCACATCTGGTCAATTAAATGTTAAGGTATCAATATCAGGTAACTCAACTACTAATTCAATACCTAGCGACTCTATGATCGCATCCACTGTCTCCCTCTTCATAAACAGTTGGATTGCAATTGGCAAGAATCACTGTATTATGACATGACAGTCATAAGATTTCAACTAAGTTATCTTACAATAATACGAAACTATCCAAACGGGACAATTCAAGCATCAGTTACTATGTATTGATCCTCAAACAAGTCTAAGGGTAATTTATAAATGCATATGCGAAATGAAAACATAAACTGGTACTCATGTAAACTATTTTTGTGACTATATAGCCACATATCAAAACATATTTGAAATTCTGAGATATTTATGAAGACTTAAGATTTTTTATTTATCTTATCTTATTAATTTCTTATTTTTATTAATTTCTTAATTATTATTATTTCATAATTATTATTAATTAATTATTTTTTAATAATTCTTACTCATTCTTAATTTGTTAATTAGAATTAATTTATTAATTATTATTAATAAATTAATTATTACTAATTCCTTTAATATTATTAATTAATCAATTTTTATTAATTTCGTAATTATTCTTATATTAATTTTTATTAATATCTTATTTATTGTTATTTTTAATTATTATTAATTTCTTGATTATTAATTATTATTAATAAATTAATTTTTTAATTCCTTAAATATTATTAATTAATTAATTTTTATTAATTTCTTAATTATTAATTTGTTAATTATAATTAATTTGTTAATTATTATTAATATATTATTTTTATTAATTCCTTAAATATTATTAATTAATTAATATTTCTTAATTTCTTAATTATTAATTATTATTAATTTACTTATTTTTATTAATTCCTTAATTATTATTAATGTACTTATTTTTATTAATTCCTTAATTATTGTTAATTAATTAATTTTTATATTTTTATACCATCAAAAAAATATTTCAACATAAAAAAACAAACAACAAAGCACATCATCATCAACACCATCATCATCAACATTATCATTCCATCCATAAAAAAAATTTCAATATAAAAATAACAACAAACCACATCATCATCATCATATTCATCAACATCATCATTCCATAAAAAAAAAAAAAATCAACATAAAAAAAAGCCACAAAACCACAAAGCAATATCATCATCATCATCATCATTTCATCCACAAACCAAAATACCCAAACAAGAAACCTTAGGGGGAAAAATCACAAAAACAAAACCCACTAGGAGGGGGGTCGGAATCGACGGCGAAGGGGGAGGTTCGGCGGGCACGGCGACGACAGAATGGCGACGAGGCTTCAGTGAGGCCTTTTTTTTAGGTGGAGGGGGGTTGGATTCCGATTGAGAGGTAGAGGGGGACGGGGTTTTTCTAGACAAAATGTGGGAGAAACTCGGAGAGGGAGAAGGAGAGAATCGGAGGGGAGAGAGGAGAAAACTCATGCAAAAATGGAGAAGAATGCTGTCTGATCTGGGTTGTACCAATTATTATTTGCAACAACATTGTTGTCGTTAATACCTTTATTTGTCGTCGCATATAACATCAGAAATGACATCGTCCTCTTAAAAATCCTTACGAATTTTCTCAAATAAGCTGTATTTGCAACGACTTCAAATTTTCATAAATTCTAATAAAAGCGCCTTAATTTTGGGGAACTTTCCCAAAAAATCATTTGCGACAATAATATAGACATGTCATCGCAAATAATATTTCGGGAACCACCATTTTGACTGCCTTTTTTTCCACAAAAAAATTAAAGTCCAAGTATTTGTGACGACTCAGTCGTCGCTAATACTTTCCCATTAAATTAATAGTTAAATGCTGTCAGCTGTCAAATGATTATATATTTGCGACGACAGTGTCGTGGAAAATAGCTATTTTTGGTGCCATTTGCTCCCGCCAGTAATGATATGGCGCCAATATTATTATTTGGGACGGTAATGTTGTCGCAAATAAGAGACATTTTATTTTTTGTTTTTGTGACGGCATGTCGTCGTAAATAAACGGTTTGAAGTAACGACAAGTCATCGCAATTAGTTTTTGCGATGACAGTGGATCTTGGAAACGATTCCAAATATCAATGATGCTATATCATCATATATTACTATGGATTTACGACGACAAAAGTCGTCACTAATAATGTCGTCGCTAATTACGCAGATTGGAGTAGTGTAGAGCTGCCACTTCACATATTTTTGCTTTATGTACATAAATGAGTATGTAAATAACTTCATAAAAACATCCAATTGTACTGATAATGGAGGTGTGGAACTATATATTTCGACCATAATCTATTGTACCTTTCGTTTCCAATAATTATAATGGGCTTTATTTGGAATCATCTTCTGACTTCTATTGCTGATTTCTAGTGAAGGGAAAAAATTAAACTGTCATTCTTATACTTTTAGTTTGTCAATAATATTGGCGGGGAATTTAAATATAATAACACCTTTTTTAACTGCTAAAGTTTTCAAGATTAACAAAATGCCCGATCAGAAATATGTCACTGTTATTAAGTTCGATCTAGAGAGTATTATGGTCTGTTTAGTTTATAAATTTAAAAAGTAAAATTTGAATTTAATTATTATTCAAATTTTTATGAGAATAAATACAGGAATTCAAACGGCCACATTTTCGTATAATATCGATGAAAATAAAAGAGCGTCAGTTTAATATTTTTTACAAAATTTATGTGTCTAGTGAGCAGAGCTATAAATTTGTTCTAGTAAGGGTAAGTGATAATTTCATATCTAACTCTATCGTAAGGTGTAAAGTTCGAATTTTCCTCATCCTTAATTAATCAAATTGAATTATTAAAAAAAATATGTGGTTTTTTAATGCACACTTTTCAACGAAATATTTTATTTTTCGGAGGAAAAGAAGGACAAATTTACAAGAGTACTATTCTCAATTTCCAATTCAACAGAACCCATGTTATTAGTATTCTTTGAAGAGTACTAATCTTATTGTCAAATTCAACAGAACTCGTTATTATTATTTTTGGAAAATAGCTTGTCTACAAAATTTATTAGTGTGGTTGTTTTTAAATTGAGATATCAGTAATCTTCTCGTTTATTTTTGATAGCATTAATTAAGAGATTAGGTTTTTATTGTAGTTGAGCAATAAGACGTACCATCGATTTAGAAATGAATCATGTAAAGAAGATTATATATGGATACTATTATTGGTCCTTTTAGGTGGATAACAATCTGTACTCAATTAGTAAATAATAAAAGAAGAAATTATTCTACTAAATAGAAGCAAATTAAAAATGCTTTAGCTGAGTGGTTATTGAACCAACCTAGCTACAGAAAATTTTATCTTGATGGGGATGTCAAAACAATGACACCCAAAATTTGATGCTTTCTCTGACCATATATTTAAAAACCATATATGTTCAACAAGATTCTCAATCTTCTAAATGAGTACGGCATATATTATATAAAATTTAATATAATATACACATATTTGGATTGGCTACTCTCCTGCTCTCTTACAAAATGATAATTGTAATTTTTTTTATAAATATTATAACAACCAAGTAATTTTAATGTAACATATTTTCAATAATACTTGTCATTTATATCAATATTTAAATAATATCATGTGATAGGATTTTTAAATAAAAAATTATATAAAATCAAAGTTATTATAAATATTCAATTAAAAGGTATTATAAATGTTGGATGTATCCTTCCACCGGGTACGAGACCATTGCTTTATGTAAATATATATATATATATATATCAATCAATGAAAGTGAAAAATTAACTGTAGCTTATGTAGACCGCCGCTATCTTTGGCATGTTGGATTAGTGATGAGTGCACATAACCATTTGATCTAGAAGGTAATACGTGGACAGATAATGACCTGTTAGGCAACCACCCCCAAAATTTTAGGGAACCTACAATTTCTAGAGTGTATCTTATGATGCTAAACCACCCTATTATATACATCAAATCCTTGATTTTCTTCAATATTATATTACAGTTTTTTTTTAATGGAATTATATTATATTATAGATATTAAAAGAGAAAACCCTCGCCAACAGACACCCCATGTCATCCTTGTTTCATTTTCAAAGATTTGTAATTATTTATATAAATCTTTACTTACTTGTAGCAATTAAATATATAATGCATATAATAATATATTGTACATACATACAAATATATATATATATATATATATATATACATATTTGGGAAGGCTGAGAAGGGTACAATGAGGCCCAAATCATGTGGGAAATAATGGGGTCCATCGTGGGGGTTATCTTCTACACACACACACACACATTTATATAAAGGTATATACTTAAAATATATATGACATGCATGAAAATATGCAAGAAAAGATAGAACACCTATCTTAGGTCTCCATCAATGCTTTTGGAAGCTTTGCAGGATTTGGCCTTTTGCAATAGACTTGGAGGTTTCTGCAAAGATGTCTTTGGCGCAATGGAAAGAAAAACTTTCTCCAAGTGAAAATTTCGGCTTCTGTGGTTTTTTAGTATGGACACAAAAAATATTTAATGCTCATCATGCGTGTTTATCATATATGTTTCTCTGTCAATAGGTTTTGGAAGCATTAGTGTTGGAGTTTTATTTTTTTTAAATTCTTTTTCAAACATAATAATTTGGCATTTTTTAGAAATGCGTCTTAAATCTTAATTAGAATTTTCGGATCAAGCTAATAGTTTTGTGCATTTGCCCCTTGTCAATATCTATTCCTCTAATATATATATATAGGAAAGCTCTCATGTTCTACAATAGTTGTAACAATCTATTTTGCATCTTGTAACTATTAGTTGATTTACATTTAATTTTCTATTTTAAATCGATGGAATATTTAAATGATTTTTTTAATTAAGAAAGCATTCGGGAATATTTAAATAGATTATGTAAACGAAAAGTATCACTCATAAATATTACGTTAGAATTAACTGGTTGTTGTAATAACGTATAAAAAAAGTTACAAATATCATTTGTACATGCCGCACAAGAGAACTCTTATATATGTGTATTCAACCTTCTATTCTTGCCGTGGCTTTGAGTAATGGAATAATTTTAATTTCTTTTTCTTTTTTTCAAAATTCAGCAAAAGACAATGAAGCTTAATTAGTCTTCTTCTGTCAAAATCAAAGAGGAAAAAAGGAAATAAAGTTAAGAGAAACATAGTTATATACAGTGAGAGGTTGTATATGTCAAAATTCAAATGATGTGGTAATTAAAAGCGTAAGTTATTAGTCACTTTCCTTTGGAAAAGATGCCCACTTCTTTTGTACATTATCACAAATTGCAAATTGTATATTTTTTTTAGTACACTCAAAAGTTTTGAAACCCCCACTTGTCCAAATTCACAAAAGAAAAGTTATTTTTTAGGGGGAAAAAAAAGGCATGAAAGGAATTAACAATTTGCGCTTTACGCTAATGATCAAATTCCCTCTTCTTAATAAACAAGGGAAAAAAAAACCCCCCACTTCTTAATATCTCCAATACCCTCGAGTCTTAACATTCTTCCTTCAAAAGACAAACAAAAGGAAAGAAAAATTATAGATTCTTATTACAACTTCCTCTCATTTTAGTTAGTACTTTCTCTCTTAATTTTCTTTTATATATATATATATATATATATATACTCTCTCTCTCTCTCTCCCAATCTCCCCCCCCCCCCCCCCCCGCCCCCCCCCCCCAAAAAAAAAAACAAAGTATATGCATGCATGGTGGCCGGTACAATTCTCTAAAATACTAATTTGCCCTAGCTCACAAGCAACACCACTGATAAATGAAGTGCAAAATCCAATAGAAAAGAAACAACAAACGGAGGGAAGTAAAAGGAACAAAAAGGAAAAGCAAAGGCCAAAAGCAAAAGACCAAAATGAGTGCTTTTGTATGTATAAAGTGAGCAAACATAGTATTTTCTTGTGAGAACAAAGTGGAGCATGCCACCCCATGTGTAAGCTGCCTGCAGATATATAATACCCAAATATAAATATAGTTATATATTATAATATGCAATTGAACAAAGTGATAACAATAATTAGAGTTAATTAATTAACAAATGCTTGCTAGCTTGCTAGAGCCTAGAGGAGAGAGCAAATTAAAGTAGGCATATATATATATTTAATCGAGTAGAGAGAGAGGGGGTAGAGAATTCTTTCTGTTAAAATAATCAAACGTGAAGCACCTGAAGAGGGAAAAAGGGGCAACAAAGAGATTGTCCTCCAAAGTTTCAAAAAAAGAAAAGATATTGTCCTCCAAAATTTTTTTAATAATTTTTTTCTTTTGCCCAAATCATGTACACTCAGGTTCATTTTTAGTACTTTATTCTTGATCATCTCTCTCTGTATATATATACTCAACCATATATAAGTGCACATCTAATTTCACTATCTCTTTCTACTAGGGACAAAATGACTTTGTGGTTAAATCGTTGATATGTTTTATAGGTCCTTATCATGACATGACTAATAAAAATGTGTTCCTACCAATACAAATCTAATAGGGAATAAATACCATCTGATAGATGTATATATGCATGTTTTTTGAATTTAGATATAGGAGATTCGAACTCTATACTTTTAAATAAAGTCAAGTATAATATTATTACAAAATTATGCATGCAGCCACAATACCATCCAATATTACTTTATATATGGCATGTATTAGATTATTTACTTTGTTTGGCATTTCAACTTAACTCCAACTAAACTTTACTTTTTCATCTTAGTTTTTATCTTTTCTTAAAAAATCAACAAAAATTATAACTTATTTTGAAAAATCAACCAACTCCAACTTAAAAATTTCATCTCTACCGGTGAAACAAACGAAAGCTAAGTTTATTAGGACTTACATAAACAGTCAGTTTACTTTTCTCGACATCAAATACTCAGGTTTTTTTTTTTTTTTTTTGGGAAGACATCTTACTCTATTGACATCAATAAGGTTTAATAGATGTGTATAAAGTTGACAATTAAAAACATTTTGGTATAAAAATTTTTATAGTTGGAAAATTTTCCTTAATATTTAGTCAGAGAAACATCTTGTAGAGTAAGGGGGGAAAATCTATAATTAGATATGTTATTTCTTAACCCTCAGATTTTTACTAAACTCCATTATATTGTCATAATTTTCTTTTTAGTCTGATATGACCTAATCGTTTAGATTTGTGTCTAATTACAGATTTTTTAAAAAAAATACTCTATCACTCAATTATCCGATATATTATCTTTTATTTGCATATTTTATTTGTAATATGCTACCTAATAAGTGGTATAAACATAGTGTTTCTTACTTCGTACAGTTTCATGATTTGTTTGGATCGCACATTCATTTGATGTTGCATTCTAATTAATAGATGAATTTTAATATATGTTTGGATGTCTAGTTTAACTATTGTTTTTTAAAAGAATGTGTATTTGGATTGTTTATATTTAAATTTGTCATAATATGTAATAATGAGAGAAAGTGATTGGTAAAAGTAAACAAAAAAAGAGAATAAATAAATAGTAAAATAAATTAGTGCATTATTCAATAAAAGTGTATTAAGATATAATATATAAAGAAACTAAATGAGTATTATAACAAAATATCAGTGTTATGCAAGATTATTGAGTAATATCATGTTGTGACCAATGATAGTTGCTCCTTTTTTTTTAATAGCTAGAAACCAAAGAGACTTGTTTTTTTTTTTTTTTTTTTGGCCAAACACCTAAGAGAGTCCCTTTGCAAGCAGAAAACTGTGCGTGTATATGTGTATATATGTATATATAAATATGTTGATAGAGTTGGGACGTGGTAGTATAGCTATCCTCCAGCTTTGTTGCAATTTCTATGTGATTGAGACCCACGACGGCACGGACAGCTTTGACGCATATGGTGGGACCCACATCACATGCCCATTACCAATGCCTCGAATAAAAGTGGAAAACTAGGGGACCCCACAATTTTGTAGGGGGACCTTCCTCCTCACAGCCTGCTTGATGCCACAGCTCCTAACATATAAATACATGTAACCGTATTTTGAGAGTCTGGCTATATATTATATATATATATATATACACACATACCCTTCAGTGGAAGGGCAAATTGGGAAGCAAAAGTTGAAGCAAAAGTAAAATTGATCTTGTTAATTGAATCTCTTTGCTTTTTCCCGCATAAAACCAATATTCCTCGGATATTCTATTATGATATTTAAAATATTTTACTAGAATAGTTTTGACCTCGAACATGTTTCAGCTCTTGTTCATTGCCCAGTCTATTGAATCAGCGCAAGGAGATGTCGATGAGGGAATTTGCTTTGGTTTAGTCACCCTCTTATTTTGTATATGTACGTGTTTATATGTACATTTTTATAATCATGTATGTGTGTAGATTTATTACTCTTTTACCGGAGATTTGAATTGATGATCACATTGGATGGAATCCATATCTATATTAAGTTGTTAAGCTTAATTATTCTTCTTTTTTAGCAAGTTTAATTATTGCTTTGATGCATAGATAATACATTATTCGATTTTTGAGTCAAATTTTTATTTTGAATAGTAGTATTTTGAGGATTTCACCTTTATAATTTTGACTACTCTTTTATAAATATATATATATATATATATTTGCATATTACTGGAAACCATTTTAAGGTAATGTTAGATGTTAGAGAAAAAACACAGACTCTTGATTTATGGGTAAATTGGAGCTAGCCACTTCAATCAATTAGCCAAAATTTTGATCGGATACGAAATTGTTGTTGTGCTCCATCTAATTGTGCTTTAGGGGGATTCTATCTACCGTGGTAGGATCTTTTTATTCCAGATGAATACATGCGATTTTTTTCCCCTTTTTTGTAAGCTTCTTCGTCATGGTGATTTATTAAAGGTGCTGAAAGTGAACCTTACTCTCATAACAAACCGATGTTTGATAGAACGGAAAGAAAGAGGAGGAAAATTTGAGTTGGAACTCAGGGAATATAAAGAAATATTTGGTTGTATCCTTTCAAAAAAAAAAAAAAAAATCATGTGACTTATCATTTTTAATCCATTCAATTTTGAAAAGAAAAAATAAAATGAGAGAAGCATTTATCTAAATAATTGTTTATAATAACTTTTTGACAATAATCACTTATCATCATCTTATTTGTATAAAAGTATAATTGTCAAATAAATTAGATATGTATTTTCTTTCTTTTTTTCTTTCTCTTTTATCAAACAACATGAAATAAAATCTCCCTTATCCCTTTTTATTCTCCTCAACTAGTTATATATTTCGTCTTGAATAAAAGTGAACTACAATATAACTTGTGTGTTTATTTTTCTTTTATGCTTTTATTTCTTTCGAAGTAAAAAATAAAGACTCCTAATTTTTAATAGTTCAAGTTATTGTAAAAGCTACTGTACATGGGAATTCATGCTGTTTTTAAGCAAGGATAAGCCCATGACTTGTCTTAAGATAAGTTGTGAATCAACAACAATATTATTATTTGGAGCTTTCTAAGGTAAGGTAGAACTATCCGTATTATACCTTTTTTTCCTTAGATCTGGTTAAATTCACTTCGAAATAAAAAATTAAAAAAAAGTATAAAAGAGTTCTAAATTTTAATAGAGATGTAATGGTCAAAAATAATTTCCTGTAACAAAGTAACTTTTTTAATAACCTATTAAAAAATTCTCCATTTTATTTTTAGATTAACTACGTATGTTTAACGAGTAAGATATCATCATAAACAAAAGTCTTTTCATTTATTTTTTGGAAAAAAAAATATATGCAATTTTGACTACTAAAAATATAATAATTTTTATTATCATGAAGATATATATAAAGATTCAGAACTAGTCTTATTTTACGAATAATAACTTTTAAATTTTTATTTATCATGAAGATATAAATATTCAGAACTAGGTCTTATTTATAAGGATTTTTTTTTATATATATAAATATCTATCAAAGTATTTTCCTCAAAAATATCATCCAAAGCAAGAAGAAAGTTTTTTTCCTTTTTATTCTGTCAAGTTTATATATATATATAGAGAGAGAGAGAGAGAGAGAGAGTGAGTGCCGGAGCCACATATAAGCTAGTGGGACGATCATCCCATTAATATTTCAAAAATTGATTTTTAACGTCAAAGCATTGTAAAATTTCAATTATATCTGCACTTTATAAGAAAATTTGTAACTGCTTCTCCATTTATATTTTGAGAATTTAATTTTTACATCTAAAGCTTCTATAGAATTGCAAGTATATTGCACTTTATAAGAAAATTTCCATTGGGCTTACACTCAATAATTGGAAAAAAAAAAAATCTTTAATTTATTTTATAGTGCCTCCACTTAAAAAATGTTCTAACTTTGTCGTGGAGCATATATAAGGTTAAAAGGAGAGATAAAATAAATGATAGTGTAAAAGCTTAGCACATTCTTACTAGGTTTAAATCTAAGATCTTGAAATTAAAATGACATGAAATTCTTTGAGACTAAATCTTGTAACTACATATATTCTATTAAGTTTCAAGTACGATGTTGAACAAACTATAAAATAATTCTTTTTAATTTCTTGTCAAGTTATCATTATTTAGCATTTTTAATGAGTCAAAACGGATTTTCAAATTCAAGACTAAAATTTAAGAGAAATGATGCATAGACGATCAAGTGATCTCATATTAATTTATTTAAAAAAGGAATCACATTCCTTTAGGTGAATGTGGACTATGGAATTGGGTTATTGAGTCGGATGCAATCAATGCGGTTCGAGCCATCATTTCACCGGCTATAAGGGCTTTTGAAGTTTCGATTGTTGAAGATATTGGAGAAGCTTTCTGTTGAAATATAAAACTATTGTTGGCTCACCTCCTAAGAACTTAAGCTTTTGGGAGAATTGATAAACTAATATGGTATCCGAGCGGAAGG
The DNA here is from genome assembly GCA_008635985.1 of Ficus erecta. Lineage (NCBI taxonomy): Eukaryota > Viridiplantae > Streptophyta > Magnoliopsida > Rosales > Moraceae > Ficus > Ficus erecta. The sequence goes on along the minus strand of BKCH01000005.1, from coordinate 2,791,719 downwards.
TCCTGAGTTCAAATCCCTGCAATCGCACTATTTAACCCTTTATTATCATTTCGTGTTGAGCCTTTATTATGTTTTGGGCTTCTTATATAATTTGTGTTGGACTTTCAAATTTAATATTTATCTGGTCTACACGTGAGGGGAAGTGTTGAAATATAAAACTATTTTTGGCCCACCTCTTACGAGCTTAAGCTTTTGGGAGAATTGGTAAACTAACACTTTCTTAATCTATAGTAGCAATATATGCTACAGTTCTCGTGATAGGAATTCAGTAGTCCACTATTTAACTAATTACGCTTTTTTATTGGATTGTGATGTAACTTGGACTGATTTGGTTCCCCATCTTTTGGGACCAATTGTCAGAGTCGATTTATGCTAATGAAGTGATCTAAGGGCCCGTTTGGGAAGCCCTCTAGATATGGCAAAACACTATTTAGATTTCAAAATCCCAACTCTATATCAAACTTTCTCTCTCTTCAATTTTCCAAAAACTCAAATTTTAAAAGTCCATAATTTTTTTATTTTAAATCAGAATGAGATGAATTTTATGTCAAAATGTTCGTAACGACAAGAGAAACAAAACAAGATCCATTTTGCATTTTTTTTTCCGAACACATTTCAAAATTTTATATTATTTTCTATATCACATAACTTTTTCAAAAGTTTTCCCCCCCAAACACGTATTTCCAACCCAACTTTCAAAACACCATCTCCAGATATTCCCCTAAATGGGCCATAAGCTTTTCCTTAAAAAAAAAAAAAAAAAAAAGAGTAATCACATTATAATATAAACAATTTTTCTATAACAAAATTTGAATAATTACTCCAAAAAATTCAATTTTTAACGAAAAAAATTAATTAATCAACTAGTTAAATAAGAACCTTACCCACTTTTACTATTTCCTATCTTTATTTTTTTTTTTTTGAAAAAATACTATTTCCTATCTTAATAGAAAAGGCTAGTAAAAGTTTTGTAATCAATTTTTTACTTTTTCAAAATTTTACAAATGACATTAAGGCGGTGTTTGGTGTGTAAGTTTGAGTTAAGATTTGTAAGTTTAAATAGTAAATTTTTTTGAATTTTTTTGAATTTTCAAAAAATACAAACAACTTTTTGGGGAAAAAGACAAAAAACATGATGAAAAAAGTACAATTTAGTATAAACTGAACCTGTTGCCAAACAAGGCCTAAATAAAAACACAATACTTTATTACTATTAGTAATATTTATCTTTTTTTTATTTATTGTAACTTAAGACTATCCTAATGAAATTCTACATTTTACATTAAAAAAAAACGATTTTCAATATACTTTTTTATGTGTCAATGGGTAATAATGAATAAATTAAATCAGACCAACATATATGAATTGAATTATGAGAGTAGCTATCAATGTTTTTTAAGTAAATTAATAAGGTGATTGTTCTTCTCGTTAGACATTTAAATTCGAATCACTCATTTTGTGTTGATTTAAATATATAAATAATTACGAGTACACCTAATTCTAGTATTATAATCCTCTTTTTTTCTATGTTAAAAAAAAAAAAAATTATGATAATAGCTAAAGGCACTCATTTTCATGGAACTCAGCTAGGGGAGGAGGCGGTACCCCACACCTCGAAGTTTGGGAAAAAGATACGTCCTAAAGGTGGGTCCCATCACCGTACACGTGTACATAAACGAGTGCAGAGAGAGGCCTGTAGTTGCGCACAATCACACAAAAGCCCACAGTCGGGAATATCAGAAAAGAAAAGAAAGAGGGGCCGCCATGTGCATGTCATTTCTCTTCCTCAGAATCACCAGCGCCTCTTCCGCTTCTTGCCAAAACCGTACTCCCCTTTGTTTTCCCCCACCTCCACTGTATATATTCTCTTTCTTTCCCCCCAAACAAAATTGATCTCAACATCGCACTATTTTTGGTGCCTTTATATGTCCACTATATTTAGCCCCCGTTTAGTAATCGGTCTGAGTTAGAATTTTTATATCAAAATTAATTGATTTTTTCAAAAATTGATTAAGAAATTAATTAACTTTTCAGAAAAAAAAAAAGATAAAATTTATTTGAAATTTTTATGTTGAAATTTGTAAACCAAACATACCATTAGTATTGTATTCAAATGAATCTAATGTACTCTACTATGTATTTAGATGTCACATTGTTTTTACATTTAAGTGTATGTATCTCAAGGGAATGCACGTTTGGATGTCAATATAAGAATACATTTGAATGCATGTAAAAGTAAATGTGTGTTTGAAAATTTGTATACAAATTTATCTCAAAATCATACTACTTAGCCTCTGTTTGATGTTTTAAATCTAACTTAAATTTTTGATATTAGTTTTTATTTTTTTCTGAAAAATCAACAAAAATTATAATTAGTTTCTAAAAAGTTAATCAATTCCAACTTAAAATTTTAAACTCCAACCGATAAACCAAACACATCCTTAGTTCTATTTAACCTCCTATTTTTAACTCACTTTTCTAAATTTTTTTTTCTACAATATTCTTTAGCACATAAATTTAAAATTTACAATTAAATTTGAATTTATGATCCAAACTTTTTCTCTTTCAGAAACTTTATGCTTCTTGAGTTGTTTTTTAAATTTTCAATTAGGCATCTCTATGTGATGTGAATACATATATATATATATATATACATATATAATTTAATCATGATTGTGAGTATATTTCGGCGGCCTAAGATTACTAATTGCCAAAATAGGCACATAAAAAAATAATATACCTTATGGTTACATGCATTGTCTAATCGTAATATTACACATGTTTTTATCAAAAAGTGCAAATTTAATTTACTACACCTCTTTGGGAATTAAATCTCCATCCTAAGTTCAATATATATATATATATATAGTACACCTCTTTGGGAATTTTTCTTTTCTACAATATTCTTTCTTATAAAAATTTAAATTTACTACTTAAATTGTGAAGTTGATCTAAACAGACTCATACTTTTTCTCTTTTCGAGCCTTGATGCTTCTTGAGTTTTTTTTTTTTTTTTTCTTTTTTTCAACTACATAACGTTCAAAACATGTATAAAAAAGAGTAATACTACGGATATCAACTTCAATGTCAACTTTTGAATACCAATTTATGTGGCTGTGAGTTGTCATACTTTAAATAATAAATGCTTTTTGCCGATGTGGTAATCATATCATTAAAATAGCTTACATGTCACATAAAATGATATTTAAAAATTGGAATTAGAGTTTATAGACCTAGTATTTATAAATCTCTATGTGATGTGAATTTTATACATTTCCTGAACCAAGAGGATGAGTATATTTTGTGGCCTAATATTACTAAATACCAAAAAATAGGCAAATTTATGTATGCTTAAAAATATAGTACACTTAATTACATGTAAAACATCAATAATTACATATCTGATTTCATTATAAAAGTTAAAGTTGGAACAGTCATTTCAAAATTTTTTCTTTTTAAGTTAGTACATCTCCTGGAGGAAAAACAACAATACCGAATTGGATGCAAGCTTACTTGCATTATGAAGTGCCATATCAAGTAATTTATAATTTTTTTTCATCCTACTTTTTTTTTTTTTGATAAATACATAATTAAGGAATATCATTCATGCTTAAGGAGGGGGAAAAAAAGAAATTTTGTTTGGAATATCTTTTATAATAAATTATAAAATTGTTAATAAAGATCAAAAGTTAGAAGATAGAAGATTTTTGGGGTGCACAGAGGGAAAAGCTGCGGCTGAGGAAGGACACGTATATTTGGGGATCCCAATCATGTGGGCGCGTCTTTTTAGAGTGCCCTTTAATCATCTTTTTTTTTTTTTTTTTTTTTTTTGAAATATCTTTAATCATCTTTTGTCTTTTCCTTTTGGCATTTGATTTTGGGTAAAGCTCTTTAGTCTTTAATACTATCTATTCAATTTTCATTTTTCTCTTTTTCTAAAGAACTATTTGGAAATTTAATGATTTTTTTTCTTTCTCGTCCTCGGGATTTTAACCCTCTTCCGGGTTTTATATGAGGTTCTCCACTAATTAAATACGCCAAAGCCTAAGTCTCGTTTAATTAATTTTTTGTTTCTAATTGTCCTTTTAAAGGTCACCTAATTCTCCCCTAGGGTATCTAACTTCTTTGTTTGAAAGTGGAATCTCTTTATGAAACGATCTATTTGAGACTATTTGTGCCGAAAAATATTCTTTATTTCAGGTTTTGTTTTTGATATTTTTAAAAAGCTATATTAATTATTTAGGACCCTTTTTTTTTTAATGTAAGTACCCTATGTGTATTGTTCTTATACTAACAAACATATTACTCAATTTTTATGCCTGTGAAGGATCGAATATTTGACTTACGGCTCATCAAAAAAACTATATTATTAGTGTGCTTCATTGGGAAGGAAAAAAAAACTAGTAAATAGAATTATTTTGCAATTTTTTCAACTTTTTACAAATAATTGTAAGTACCTTTTTTTTTTTTTTTTTGCTCCCTTGTAAGGTTAAAGCTATTTTTTTTTTCCCCTGAGGGATTATTAAGTTGTTTATAAACCAACATAACATAGACACACACACACACAAAGGATCTTTATAAAATGATTATCGTAAAAAAAAAAAAAGGAATATTCCTTATAAACGAGAAATAAGGAATGCATATTACCTCTTTTTAAAGGGGGGAAAAAAAATCAGCATGTACTGTATGTTCATAATTTGTAGTATATTTGTGTTGATTGATGTTTAGTGTTTCTTTTCCTACTAAAGGAGAAAGACAGATTACATTATACGTCTTTTAAGTTATGTTATGTTATTTATTTATTACTTATCTCGTCCTAATTTTTTTAAGATAACATAATGTTATTTATCTTGTGTGTGTGTGTATCAAACGTTTCCTAAATTTTTAACTATTAACCTGATCATGTCAATATTAAATCAATAATTGGACATGCTAGTTCAAGGCTTTAATTGTCACATATATAAAAATAAAGCGGGAAAGGGAGTGGATAACTATAATAAAAATTTCAATCAGACTTTAATTAAAAGAAGAAAAACTATTTTCAAAGTTGCTTAGACACGAACACGCACAGATTAATTGTTCATTTCTTAACATTTTAATATTAATATAAAAGAGCTAAGGTTTTAATTTCCCGTCAAGGTGTGTGTCTGGGTTTTTTTTTTTTTTTTTAACAAAGAATTTTATATGCCACATTTATTACACTATATTAGAATACTTTTCCAACTATTAATTATTATTATTAAACAAAAAAAAAAACATAACCGGCTAACATAGAATTCTAGCACAGGCAATCAGCATCGATTTCTAAAACAAGTAGAAATCTCAAAAAAAAAAAAAAAAAAAGTACAGCTAGAAGTTGGTTTGTAAATCTAAATATGGGGTACAAGATTTTTGTTTCTCAATTAGATATATATACCATGACACTTGTTTTTATTGCCCTAGTTTTCATGTAACCTTCTAGAAAATTTTATTAATTTGCTCAATATATATATTTCAAATAATTAATTAAAAATATATGTAAAAGATATATATGATATAGATATTTTGGATGTGAGAGATTCAAATTCTATACCTTAAAATAGAATTTTGTGTTCAAAGATATATATATATATATATATATTTAAGTTCATGAAAACTTGTATATTTTCTAGGTCAACAACTTATTTTGATCTTCTATTGACAAATTTATCCTTTGCAACTTATAGATAAACTTGTAACCAAATATTTATTGGTCAATTTACCATTCCGAACTTAGCTTGAAAATACAATTTTACACTTTCTCATTTGGATTTTAAACATAATACCTATTTCGTGTTTGGTTATAAGTTGATTCATACATTAAAAATGGTAAATTTATCGATTTAGTTCTTTAAGGAAAAAAAAAAAAAAAGAACTAGTCAATTTAGAGGTCATCGATAAGTAATAGCCATATTTAAAATTCCTCAAGATTCAAAATGCATGATTTACAGAGTTGACGAACTTAAAATGTAGGGTATAGAATAGTACATTAATATATTTTGTTATGAATATAAACGAGGAAGAACTATGTGATAGATGATGAAAAATATAATTCTATAAGTATGATGCAGTTGTACACCGATAAATCGCATAACAAATATCATATTCTAGTTTGAGGAAAGTGATAAATTTCACTTTTGTTCCCTAAACGATACGTCGTCCAATCCCATTTGATAATGTTATATCACAGGTATTTGGAGAAGTTAATTACAACTTCTTAAAATGAAATATAAATTCAACAAAAGATTATAGGATGTGAAAAAGATAACTTTATGTAACTTGATGAAAATTTAATTGTTTTGGTTTAAAACCGTGTGCTACTTACATAGTTTTGTTTTGTTTTGTTTTGTTTTGTTTTTAAACTCCATGACATGATAATTTATCAATTGGCGGAACATGTTAAAAAAACTGAAAACTAAGCTATTTTTGGAGCATACACTAAAATTTTCCGAAAGTTTTTTGTCGTTTTCCCTAAAAGTAAACCAATCTCACTATTGATGTCTCCAAATATTTATTGAAATCTCAAATTTTAAAAGTCCATATATTTCTTATTTCAAGTAAAAATATGATGATTTTTTTAATTGCATAGAATGATGAAAGGACCGAAAAAAGATCTATATTATTATTTTTTCATGATTCATTTTAAGTTTTTACATTTTTTAACTATCATAGTTCATTTTCAATCAAACGTACAATTCTAAATATTCACTTATTTTCAATCAAAATATCTCCAAACTCTTATTGGAAATATATGCTCCAAAGGATATCAAATATATAATTTATGTCCAGAAATTGGGCATAAATTTCCTGAAAAGCTTCTGCTTTGTATTTCTTTGAGGGCAAGTTTTCACGTGGAAACAAAAGCCTAGGCTTCTAGCCTCAACAAAAGCAAGATTTCCATTTAGATGCTAACAAAACACCAAATAATGTAAGCTCGTTTTTCCATTTTGATAAAGGTTGAACCACCAAAATTTAGAAGTTTAGAACCCAAGATATAATAGGCATATACGGCCAAAATGCCCTATAGCATTAACCCCCTTTTACCCAACAGCTTTTACGTACCCTTTATTAATTAATTAATTATTTATTTAATTAAGAGGAAATTCATAGAAAAACTTGTGCAAAATAAGTGAAAGGGAAACCAATAAGATTCGATGTCTGAGAGCCTTCTGAGCCCTGACAAAAAGGCCAAAAACTCAGCTCTAAGTTCCAAAATTTGTGTAAAGAAAGCATTGATAAGTACAAACATTCAGCAGGAATATATATATAAATATAGCTACATTGATTATTAATTTACCAAATTTCTTTTATTTTTTTTTCTTAAAAAAAAATGATAATTCAAATTTAAACAAGATAAAAACACCAATATAAAGATGATACAATCTTGCAGTATAAGAGACAACTCTCGATTAATACTGATTTTATCATAAAATCTGAAGCTAAGTAACATTTGCATCTATATTAAAAAAAATTTCTAGGTGTTATATCATATTAGAATTCAAACTCTAAACATTTAAAAAAAAAATCAAACTCTAAAAACATCCCCACATAAAAATTTAACCATTCAAAATTGTTGCTTACGTAAAATTAATCTCATTTTATTTTGAAAATTATTTGAATATACCGGTTTAGAAATAGTGGCTATAGTATTCTCATAACTTGTTCCAATTCTCCACAAGTGATCAAAATGTGAAAGTTAAAGGTTTTGTCCATCAAATTATGAATTTGGTTAAAAGAGGAAAAAGCATAGAATGGATGAATATGAAAGCTAAAAAAGAAAGATAAGCAAATGATGATTATTTTCCTCCATTACAGGAACTTATGACAATTCTACTCCTCTCCCCCATGGATCCCAAGTTTTTTTTTTTTTTTTTTTTTTTTCATTTTTCAATTTTTACAGAAAAAGCTTTAATTACGACCTAATCATATTCCCCGCACGGCTAGGTGAAAAAAACCCTTTGTTCGTTCGTCACCTTCCACTGAACCCCCACGTGAACCCCTCTCTCTCTCCTCTCTTTCTCTCTCTTCTGCAACTCTCACTGCTCCGACGTCTTCTCGTACTACCACCTTCCATTGGCCCTCCTCTCCTCTCTCTCTCTATCTTTCTCTCTCGTCATCTCTTAGAACTTTCATTTTCCACAACATTAGAGAGAGAAAGAGATTCAACAACCAAATTTTACAACTAAATCCCACTTCTCAAACTTTTTTTTTTTTTTTTCTTTTTTACAAAAAGAAAGTTCACGTGGGATTTTCAGTACTGTTTCTTTCCTTATTCAGAGAAATTAACTTAAAAGTTTTTAATTTTTTTCCTTAATTCTTCCGATCAGCTCCATTGATCCTCGCCGGAGCAGTACCAGTGCAGAGTCGGCGGTTGTTCGTCGGAGAAGAAGTTGCAGGTCTCTTCTCCGCTGAAGAAGTTATGCTCCTCGATCTTCACGAACTGAGGCTGATACGACGTCGTTTTCTGGAAACTGCCGAAGCAGTTCATCGACGACGACGAAGGCGACGACGACGACGACATGTTCATCAGCTGGTGGGTCTGCAGAGAATTAACCCCTCGGCTGTTATTGTTGTTTGCAATATTCTCTTCATTCAGGATCGCACTTGAGTCGCTGTCCGATGACCCGTCTTTGAAATCCAATTGGAACATGTTCGACACCTCAAACATGTTGTTGCTAGTGTCGTTCGTTGTGCTAACGACGTTGTTGTTGTTGTTGTTGTTGTTGAAGCTCTCTTGGTGTTCGAAGTTCATCTCCTTGGATTGAAGATTAGGCGTTGTGTTGTTGTGGTTATTGTCGGGATTAATGACAGCTTGTTTCTGATCTGAATCCGCCGGTGCGATCAGCTCCTCCTTCACCGAGAGATTGCTCTCCGTGTTCTCCTCTTGGAACTTGGACTTCAATTCCCTTATCTGTAAATACATAACAAAAAATTTAAGATGGTAGAATAAAAATGGCTCTGATACCATGATAGAATTATTGCTAGCTCTATATATATATATATATATATATATATAGTTACCTCTTTGAGGAGAGATTCATTGTCGCGTTGAAGGGTGTCATAGTTGAGCTTAAGAGAATCATAATTGGCTTTAAGGAGGCCATAATCTCTTTCCAATTGCTTTGTTTTCCAACGAGCCCGGCGGTTTTGGAACCAAACCGCCACTTGTCTCGGTTGAAGCCCAAGTTCTTGAGCGAGCTTGACTTTTCTCTCCGGCTCGAGCTTGTTCTCCACTTCGAAGTTCTTTTCCAAAGCCTTCACTTGTTCCACGCTTAGCCTCCTCTTCTTCTCGGAGACGTGGCCCGATTCCTCCACACACCCTTCTTCATCTAAGCCGTCCAACATCGACCGGAAATCCCTACCATAAACATGGTTGTTCCTTGGACTGTGTTCCTCTATCAAAATAAAATAAAAAATTATAAAAACAGAGATAAAAAAATGAAGAGACTCAACAGGATTAAGAAAAGAAAATCATGACAGGGGGGCTTTATTGTTAAGAACCTGAAGTTGGGCAGACGGACATTAGGGCACCCTGCAGGGAATCGGAGCTGCTAAGTCTCTTCATGACTTTGTGAGGAAGAAGATCTAAATTATTGTTAGATCTTTTCTTTTAAGAGCTCAAGCAAGTTGTTAACTTTGATTTAGTTATTTTTTTTCACTTTGAAATTAATTATTATTATTATTTTTTTTTGTTTTTTTTTTTGTTTTGGTTCCTTTTCACTTTAAGCAAAGAGTGGAAGAAAAACAAGGTTCATGTCTGAAGCTAGACCAACTTGTACAGGAGAAGTAGTGTTGTATGATAACACTGTACAACAACGTATTACCTGATCTCCCCATTTCCCAATCTCTCTCCCTCTTCGATTTGATAACTTCTTCTCCCTCTGTACCCATCAAAAAACACCCAAAACAGAAAAATCCCAACTCACAAACCCAAAAAGAAAAACAACCCAACAAGGAAGAAAAGAAAGAGAAGTAAGTAATCAATTTCAAGATATCTTTCTCTCTAACGACTGGTACACTGGTTTTTCTCTCTCTACATCATTACTCAATCAAGATTTTTAGCTAAGCTAGGTGTGAAAGACTATAGTCTATGACTGTTCATCCACAATGGAAAACCAAAGAGATTTCAAGAAATGGAGAGATTGAGAGAGTTAGAGAGAGAGAGAGAGAGAGAGAGGAGTATGGAATTGGAGAATTGGGAAGGTCAGTGAACCAGTTCACAACCCAGCTGGCCTTACTTTCTCTCTCTTTAAATAAAACCAACTTGGGTCAGATATGGGGTTAAAATCTGACTTGGGTTAGGTGGACATTTGAAGATCAGTTTTCAGCAAAATGAAATGAACCCAAAATTCAACTCAAATGCAGAATTTCTCCTTTCACCGGCTACTCCCGGTTCGCTTTCCCGTTTTCGACCGTTTTATTTGGGGAAGACTTTTTGGTTTACGGCTTTTTGGATTTAAAACGTTGTCGTAAAAAAGTTAACAAAAAACATATATTAAATTAGAAAAAAAAAAAAAAAAAACCCCACACAGAAAAGAAATTTGGCTCGGCTTCTTGGGCTCGGCTTCGTCTTGAGCTTAGGAAAAGATTTCGCTAGCGTCAGCGTATCATGGCCTCACTACGGCGTGGTCGGTGCGATTAATCGGCGATTATAAGATGACAAAACCCCTTTTTTAAAATTGTTTTTTTGGTAGAACGACAGAAATATACCAAAAACTTCTAATTATAAAAATAAATAACAAAAAAAAAAAACTTTTTAAGTGACAGCAAATAGCATATTAATCATTAATGATACATTTACTATTTGCAAAGCATATTAGTGACAAAATAACCATTAAAAGTATTCTTTTAAATAAAGTATTTATGATAAATATCATGTTTAAGATAAATAATTTGTTTATGAAACATATTTACTATAAAATGATCTTAAAACATTTTTATAGATAAATAATTAATCATAAATATGTTATTTATTTCAAACATTTTTAAAATATGCTATTTACTTTAAATATTTTTAAAAATGATTTATTTACTGTAATTTCTCTTGTTGGTTTAAGAGAATTTCGTTTTAGGAAATGAATATTTTTTTTGGACAAATGAAAAAAAAAAATTTAATGATATTCATTTCATTACAGTTAAACTGTTAATATTTATTAAAAAATTCAAATGAAATCATATAAGATAAATAGTTTGAATTTTCTACTCTCAAGGAAAAAAACCATAGTTTTAAATTGTTAATATTTATCAAAACATTAATTTTTTTAAAAATAAAGAATCAATTGCCATCAAAATATCGTGACACATCCCAACCTTGAGTTTGACACATCAAAATGAGATTAGATTAAAATGTCAGATTTAAAATTACATAACTTCATTAAAATTTGAAGGTTCTTTTTTTTTTTTTTAAAGAAAAAATTAGCGGCCTGCATAGTTTTTTTTTTTTTTCATCTTAAAAAAATATATGTTAAGAACTATATTTTTTCCCTATTGATAATTACTAATTTTTTTCTTTTACCATATCGACAGGCACTAATATTTTAGTTGTCGAATCAATTTTTTAGTGTTCTGAACTACGAATGCCCATGTTACGTCAAAAGTTTACAATGTAACATGTAAAACTGGTTCCAATAATAAATTAGATTGTTAAAAAGATGATCAAATAATTAAACATTAATACATACTTATACAATACTATCAGCACTTGGATGATGAAAAAAATAATTTATTTGAATAGCTATTCTTTTATAACTGATAATACTTTTTTTTTTTTTCAACAGCTGATAAGTACATATACATTTATTTATACACATATATTCTATAATACCTTGTGATTGAGGCTCAAAAATTTTGCGATGTATACCACAGTTTCCAATATGTGTTCTATTTTATTTTATTTTGTTTTGTTTCATTTTGGGCTCTTGATCTGGGTATACCAGATTTCTATTCTACCGTACCAATCTTTTCCACTCTTTCCTACCTCTGTTTCAGTGCGTCCCTAAGAAGGTACAGAAATTCAGTGCATTCTTAAACCCTGTCCTTGATTTAGGTTTTGTTTGGACGTTATATTTTACTATTTAAATTTTAAAATCTTAATTTTAAATTAACTTTTTGTATCTTTTATTTAAAAGAAAAAAAACTCAAATTTTTAAAAGTTTATAATTTTTTCATTTCAAATGGAAATAAGATGATTTTTATGTCAAAATACTCGTATCGACGAGACGAATAAGACAAGATCTATTTTGTATTTTTTTTCGAATCCGTTTCAAAATTTTACATTATTTTTTATATTACATAGCTTTTTTAAAATTTTTCCCTCCAATACATATTTCTAATTCAACTTTTAAAATACCATCTCCATATATCCCCCAAACGGGTTCTTAATTTTTCTTAAACTTGTTTCCCATTCCCAATTTCTGATGAGTATCTGTAGTAATAGCTTTTCACATACACTGCTCAAAATCAAATTTAGCCCTTTCAAAAAAAGAATCATTTTTAGGGAGGAAAATTTCACGTCCAAATCCTCGTCTGTGTACCATCCATTATAAAAGCTATTTGCCTGTGTTTGTACTTATTTTATGGGCTATTTAAGGAAGGAGATCTTTTTTTTTTTTTTTTTAATTTAAATGCGAAAATGAGAGTAGTAAGATGAAGGTACTTTAAAAGAGTTTCAAGCTCATATTCTTAAAAGAAAATCACTTTGCTTAAGCCCACGAGTGTGAAAAGGAACTGTTATTTGAACTTACTAAATATAAACTTTGAACCAACGGGAAAATGTCAATGATTAAAAGTCAAAAGATATTTGCCGAGAATTGTACTTCAAAAATTTGGAGTAAAAACTCTATTTAGAAAATTGTATTCATCAAACTCCATTAATAAACTGAACCTAAGTATTTTATGTCCTATTCATATTCTAATTTGAAAAGAAATCTAATTACTATAATAAAGATAATCTTAAATTTAAAATCCTAATAATCCAACAACCCCTAAAAAATAATTCAAGTTATTCCACTGCATCAAAATCCTCAGCTGAGAGAGGCGGACCATCTAAGAACTGAATTCATACTTGAAGGGAAAAAAAAAAAAAAAAAAGAATTCTGAATTCTACCACTACATATTTTTTATGGCTTTCTTCTTTAAGGAATTCATTTGGCTGGTTGTCTAGCAAGTTACAAATTTTTTTTTCCTATGCGGTTACCTCACGGCTTTGTAGTTTGAAAAGTTGATTTCTCAATTAAAAAAATGCTTTTTTTTATTAGTGCACCTTAAACTTATCATAGAATTGCAATTTACACCCTAAATTTTTAATTTTGGCAATTTACATCATGAACTTACAAATATGTAGCAATTTACACCTCATTGATAAACAATGTTGATTTTTTTAATGAAAATTGGTACTTCATTTGCATATAGATTGATAATTAAGAGCATGAAATTTCATTTTCAATAAATGAACCCAAATTTACATTTGAAACAAAGTTAATTCAAACTTTTATATTTTGATAAAAACTTAATTAAAGATCTTAACTTCAATAAAATTGTAGTTAACATAGATAAAAATGATTATTTATATCATGAATTAACAACCCATGTAAAGATCGCATATAAATTTCTTTCAAAAAATTAATATTATTGTCAATGCGCTGTAAATTGCTACATATTTGTAAGTTCAAGATTTAAATTGTTAAAATTAAAAATTCATGATGTAAATCACAACTCTACGATAAGTTTAGAGTGTACTAATGCCGAAAAAGCATTAAAAAAAAGAGTTTATCTCCTTTTCGGAGGAAAGAGAACAGTTTTTGTTAATGCAAAAATTAATAAAAACTATGAAATCAGCTAGAAGCACGGACAATAGGTTCTCATATTAGAGGTCTATACATACGCAATATATTTAACCAAAGATACTTCGGCGGGAAGGTTGTTTCTCTTTTAATCTTTTTTCTTGCCAAACCCGGGATTAATAATGTAGAATTGCCCAATTTCTGATCAAAATTTATCTAGTTTTTTTTTTTTTTTTTTTTTCCCTTCTTGTTCTTCTTTTTCTTCGTGGAGAAAAAAAGGCACAAAGGAAATTTGGTATGAATATCAGCTGAAAGAAAAGGAAAGGGAAAGAAACCAAAAATTTAACAGAGGCGAAATCATTACTGCAATAAGTACATAAGTTCGTTTTAATTATAAAAGTCATTTATTAAAAGACAGAAAATTAGAAACTTTGGCTTTATAGGAAAATAGTAAAAAGAAACTGTAGCTATCTCTTTCTGAGAGAGCTTTAACGCCTTATACCATAAGTTACTCGGCGAAGGAGGTGGTAAAATTTGCTCGTCGGAAAGTGATGGTGCATTTACTGCAACATATCGAGCTTCAAGTTAAAAAAAAAAAAAAAAAAATGGTTACTGCATTCAATCCTAAAACATTTCGTAAGAAACTTCATCACCTTGACCAATATGCCTTTCAACTTTATCACCCCCCCCCTCCTTTTTTTTTTTTTTTTTTTTCCTTTTCTGAAATCCAAGAAAATGAGATAATAGTTACGCAAAGGAGTCCAACAAAAAAGATAGATTTGAAAAACTCCCTTTTTTGGGTTCCTCATTTGTTATTGGACTCCTTTTGCATTAGTTGACCAAAAACTCCAAAAACATTGATCATTGTGTTGCTCGTTTTCTTCATTCTCTTTTCAACCAAATTGAAAAATTAAAAAATTAAAAAAAAAAAATGAAAAATGAAAAATATCACTCTTGTTAGGACTGCACTTTCCATTTCCAATCACAGGCAATCTACTAGTACGACAATGATCTTGAAACACATGATTATGCTCATGAAGCTTGAAGCTAAGTTTGCCATGCAAAGTTGGGACCCACTCACTTAGGCATAAAAGTGAAGTGACACCTCCCGTAATCTTTCCTATACCATATTAGAAGACGCAAGAATTACAAATTCATATTAACTATTAACAGAAAAATAAAAAAATAAAAATCACAAAATGAGCCAAATACATATCAACTCAAAGGTTAGAAAAAACACCGTAGAACTAGGATCCTTGTTCGAAAAACCACGTGAACTAGGAGTTAATGTCCCATTGTCCCTTCCTATTCCAATACCACTTGGCCAACATAAAAACCACATGACTAATAGTTCAACCACGTCCGGAAACTAGATAGACAAAGCCAAATCGGGTAAAATTGACAACTAAGAACAATTGGACAGAGCCACCTATGACTGAAATCACCCCCACTCTAACCTTTTTTTTTTTTTTTTTTTTTTTTTTCAATTTTAACTTTTAAAATCATTTTTTTTTCTCAATTTACCCCATCAATAATTGATTATATTTAAACAAATCTTCTTATCATTTGGTGTATGCCCTCACTAAATCAAGAAGTTGACTCCACTGTTGAAACATATGTGTGATGTATAAGTTGCTTCCCTTACGTAGCCACGAGGAAGATCCCACAAAAAGAGTTGGATCAAACCAAGAGACCGACCCACTTCCTAATCTTGTGGCAGAGGAAAGTGTTTTTAAGTTTCTGCCACCCGAAAGTCCTGTGTGGTCAATTTACACTATAACGTATAACAGCTTTCAACATTTCCCAAGATAATAGAATTTCTCCATCCATCAGCACTCCCCCCCCAAAGCTGCTGCGATAGATAGGCAGAGGCGCAAGTGGGATTTGAGCTGTAGTTTGTTCATCATAGATAACTGCCCCCACCACCATGGAAAATAGTTGTTTTTAAGCCCTCATTTCCCCCCCCCCCCCCAAAAAAAAGAGGGGGACAAGCTTCGTTTTCCTCTTGAATTTTAGGTATCGTCACAAAATATTCTTGAACTTCAATTTGTTATATTCTTTTTCTCCTAACTTTAAAAATGTTTGTGAATTTCTCCCTTAAGTAAATTTTTTACGAAAAAAATGCATGTGATACTTGTTAACAATAAAAGTTGGAGATATTAAATGTGAAAATTTGTAATTATACTAATGATTAGGTTTAAAGAGAAAATATTTAAGACTAATAATAATTTTTTTCTCTTATAGGTAATTTCATAATTTCACATTTAATAAAAATAACGAGTGTCACTTCATAGTTTCACATTTAATGTCCTCAACTCATGTTGTCAACAAGTGTCATGTGTATTTTTTCGTAAAATATTTAACTAAGAAGAAAATTCACAAACGTTTCCAAAATTCAGAAAGAAAAAATGTAACAAACTAAAATTTGAGATGTATTTTATTTTATGATAAGTCTTAAAGTATGAAGAAGGTGGGGGGTCATCTAAACATTATTCTAATGACAACAACACGTGTGAGTCGGGATCCCTCACGAGTTTCAATAAGAGCCCCCACGGAGACAGAGAGAGAGAGGGAGAAGAGTGGGCTGTTGTTGTGGGCATGTGGGAAATCGTAGGCCTCAGAAGAAAGATACAGAACTGGAGAGGTGCTACGTGTTCAGAGAAAGCAGATCAGACAAAAGTTGTCCTTAATAAATGCCAAGTATGGCCGACATGATATGATGAGATGACCCATTTGAACCGTCGATGCGGTTGAACCTTTCCTTCTGGTTTCTTAACGTGATTGCTATGCCTTAAAAAGGCCATCGCTAGACACCACAGAATTAGAGCTCACATTTCAAATTGAGACTTGCATAGTTTTCATCTTTCCATTATTATCTCAACAGGTGGGAAGGGAGAGATTAAGACTGAGAGTCTCAGATTCAAAATCAACAAGTGTTTTCATTTTTTTTTTTTTTTCAAATGAGTTAGAACCACAGACCCCACATCATGTGTACATATATATAGTCTGAAATTCGTTCTCAAAATAGATCTAATTGCATTTCACGCTTTGTGTTCTTCATATCTTTTCACCGCTAATTAAAGAACAAACCCAAACAAAAAACGCAGTTAGACCAAATTTAACAACCGTAGTCAAAATTTTGTTAATTTTTGAGGTAAGATGATCAAAATATCAAAACAAGCTTGGTTGTCGATCTACTTATAGCATTAACCTGAACCCTTGATGATATCATCATGTCATATTAAAATGCATGTTTTAATTGTGAGCTTGAAAAGATCGAGTTATCTCGCCTTTGTTGACTAAATATGAGTAAAAGCGTCATTTCTAGCCTTAAATGCAGTTGAAATTGTTTTCTACGGTAAGCCGGCACATGGCGGCTAAACTACATTTTTTTCGTGCTTGACAAACGAAGATGTTTTTGTAATTTTAAAAAAAAGTACGGAGTCTTGGTATAAAATGTCCCGTCCTTTAATTGTATGGAGGTAGTTGATCTAAACCACGCTTATGTTAAGTTTGGCACACCATCTAAAATTCTAAAAATTCATTTTATTTAAAATCCAAATATGCTTTTTTCACTTTTTTGAAATCTATACAATTCATTTCTCTTCCAAACACCCATTTATTTTAGATTCACATTTCAAAATATATATATATATATATATATATATATATTCATTTTAAGACGGCATGCCAACGGGAGGCTTAACTTCGATAGCAAAGCATGCATTGGTTTCAATAATCAAGTCGTTTCCCTTTTACTAAGGCTAGCGTACGTTACCATTTTGACCAATCTCATCAAAAACACATTTTCACCTTGTTTATTTTTCTCATCTTTTCTAACCGCGTTTGCTTCTTGATTTGGTTATAGAAAACTGTCGGAATATACCTATAAAAAGATTTTCCCAAAGAAGTAAGACATAATGATAAAAAGTCTTCCATAAAATTGGCCTTCCATAAAAACCACAAAATGCGAAAGACAGTTTCCTAATATAACAAGATCCGATGTGATAGGTTACTTGTAGTGCAAACCTATCAGGAAATCCAACCAAGCTTCATGATCTCTCTGCTAATTATTTTATACAATACATGAAATATATATATATATATATATATGTGTGTGTGTGTGCGTGTGTGTGTGTGTGTATGTGTGTGTCAAGGTCAACCTGCCAAACCTAAAGACAGCTCTGAGCTGATAATGATTTATTTGCAACGTGGTATGCATGATTCTAAATTAAATGGGTATTAAAAGATTGGGCAAAGAAAAGTCTACTCGGACAAACACACAGAGTTAACAAAGTTGTCCTTTACTTGCAAAAATAAAGCATTTCCATGCCTGGCTAAAACTTAAGCACGTCAGTAAACAAAGCCATAGAAGGATCTCTCAAGCTACATTAATATTAATATGAATTTTCAACCTTTTGTTTTTCCCTTCCCTTAACTGAAGCCAGCTAAAGTGGGGTCCACAATTCAATCATATAGTGCCAAAGACAAGGCGAATAAATCTTAATTTCCATGTGATTTTTTTCCTAAGCTCCTTTTTGAAATCACCTCTCTAAACAGCAAACTTGTGAATGAGGACATGAGTAGGTAGCAGAAATTAGAGCAGTAGAAAAAAAATTAAAATAAAATAAAAAAAGAAAAAGTCGTTTGCGGCTGCCACACTTAGTGCGGTCGGTATTTCTTTATTAAAGCTTATACTACTAGCATGGAAATGAAAGGGAAGGTTTCTGAAGATTATGAATTCATAAATCTCGAGTATGTTGGAGGCAAATAACAAACACCTAATTAACCAAATTATGGGACATTATCAGAACTCAACAATGGTGATGGTGATAACATGGGGTGGTTTCTTGTAAGAGGGCCAAACCCCATTTTCCGAAAGAAACAGAACAGATGGTCCAATAACTTTGGTGCTAAAGTTTGGATTGTAGAATTTGAGTTTGGATTGTTTGTACGTTTATTGAGACGTTTAAATTGTTTGAGTTAAAAAGTGTAAAAACTTGAAATGTGTTGGCAAAAAAAAAAAATCAAATATAGAACTTGTTTCGTTCGTCTCGAAATTCTAAGCAATTTAAAAAAAATCATCTCATTTGAACTTGTCTATATAAAGTTATGGATTTTTAAAGTTTGAGTTACAAAACTGCGTAAATAATAAAGCTAAGGGAAAAAGAAAAAAATTGGATTGTGATTTTAAAGTTTGGATTGTGCGTTCAAACATATGCTAAGTACGCTAAGTATAGATGTTTTCAAAAGGATGTTAAAGTAGCCGCGCTTAAGAATTGATTGCACGAGTTCCTAGGCTTTAGAGGAAAGAGAAAGGTCTTTTTGTTGTTTAGGTGACCCCAAAGAGCGAGTCATTGAGTGTGCATAGAATCTAAATCAAAGGGCCAACAAAGAAAAAGAGAGCCAAAACTTGTAGAAAGTAACAAAATGAAGAAAGAAAAGTTGCGGTTGGGTGGGTGTGCTTTTGTAGTCTATAGAGCCCTTAATGGAAGGCAGCTTTCACTTTTAGCTTTCTTTTCTAATTTGTGAGTGGTGTCCAAAGGCTGTGTGCAAAAGTATATGAAAATAGAATCTTAGTCAATACTGTTCCTCTTTACTTCAACATACTGATATTTATTTACTTGTTTTCCCACACTCGCTTTTTTTTTTTTTTCCTACTTCCTTTAATTTAATTTAATTTTTTAAATGGAGGGGAGGTTTGATTGCGAGACTTTGTTTAGCTTTGTCCACGAGGTGGTTTTTCATGGGCAAGGTAAGCTATTCTTTTTGGCTCAAAAGGGAAAGGTAGGGTATTTCTTTTGGGGTGACAATTGGAAACAGAGTTTTGAAGGTTAGTTTGGAAATGTGTTTGGTCGAAGTTTGAATTGGAAATGAATTGGGATATAGAAATAATGTAAAAATTGGAAATATGTTCAGAAAATATACAACATGGATCTTGTTTCGTTCATTTCGTCATTTTGTGCGATTTGGAAAAAAAAATTTATCTCATTCAACTTGAAATAAGAAAGTTATGGATTTTTGAAGTTTTAGTTTTTTGAAAATGGAAGAGAGAAAATGAGATATATATTTGGAAGATTTGGAGTTGAGTAGTCAAAACTCCATCTGGAGTTGTCGTTCTAAAAGAGGGCAATATAAAAAGCAACAATCAATTATCTATAAGTTTGAATTATATAGAAACTAAATGCGGTTAGGCTACAATTTTAGAATTACCATTTATATTTCTGATGCAGCAGTAGATGTCCTCAACTCCGAACAATTGCCAGACTTGACCCTGAAAAAAAGAAAAAAGAAAAAAGAATTGAGGTTAAATTGAGTAACAGCACGAGTCATAAGCTAGATAAACTTAGTACATTATACAATATTATATTATTAACGAAATATATGAACCTTAGATAAATCAAAGGGATAAATAAACCTTGATGTAAATTGAACTTGAAATGTCAAGTAGCATAATATTATAAGAATGTGGTTCATTGAATTGTATCGCATTCAACATTGGGGGTGGAAAATGAATCGACATCTTGATGTGATGCAACCTTTTCTTTTTTAGTTGGGAAAGGATGGAGAAGTCCATCCGAACTGTCCAATAAAGACTTAGAGGAGAGCAAAAGGCCAATGGCACGCGAAGTACAGTGCTGTAGGGGCACGGGAAAAAAAAAAGTGTGGAGAAGAAGCAGTAGATTGTCGAAGAAATCAGAGTTTCCAATAGGCCATTTGGATGTCCAATGGGAACTAATTGAACTCCGCTTGCCATTTAAAAAAGCAAGTTAGCGATCCAAGTTCAACCAAAAAAAGGTTAGCGACCCAAACAAACTACTTATGCTGCACAAACAATAATCCCATATGCCTAACCTATCCTTTCATTCTTCCGAATCATTTTTTTTTTTTAAATGAAACAAAGTTTATTGATGAAGAAAATGTACAAAAAAAAGTAGCACTTTGAGGACAAGAAGTTCTCAAAGAGAAAATGAACGAAACCAAAAGAATTAAAAACAACCAAACATACTATTGACTGAAAACACGCTTCCAATTTGACATGATCACGATAAAGGAAATTCCTTGAACTCTTTGTTGGCTGAAGCCCATTTAGGATGATACTTGATTCTTTCAAAAAGAAAACTAGCATCTTGATGACCAAAAAAGTAGCAGCACCACACACTTCCACATCGCATTCACCTTCTCAATCAAGCCCAAAACAACCGGTTTTTCCACCATTAAAGTTACTAAGAGAAAACCCACTGAAAACCAGCTTCCCCAATTAGCTCATTCCACAGACCTCTAGCCATATATCAGCGCAATAACAAATGGTCCACCACCTCATCACTGACTCACAAGACACACCAGGATGAAGAAAATAGCCTAGTGTGGATTTTTCCTCTGCACCACATCACAAGTATTGGTCTTTTCATGAAAAACTAGCCAAGCAAACATTTTAGTTCTGTTTCGGAAAAAAAGATTTCCAAATAAAATTCGAAAGGTTCAACATGGACTGTTCATCTTTATCAGTGAGAACAAAGGAAGAAAGATTAGCAGGAAAACCCGGAAGGATTGCAAGACCACTCTCTTTATATCTAAGATAGATGGATTTGGGGAAAAACTCCCCAAAACCTGGAAAAGGAAAATCAAGACCAAGGTTTCTCTGTCATTGAGATGCCTTATAAAACCAAAATCCAGTTATTAGAAGAAACTTTACAAACATCTGCAATAGGCAAATTTTTAAGATTGGATAACTCGAATAACCTTGTAAAGGAAAAGGCGAAAGAATTGCTTCCCTTCAGCACATCCTCCTAAAACCAAATTTTTGTGCCTGTTATGCACATCCCATTGGACCAACCCCAGAAAATTATTTACGCCATGAGAAATAAACTTCCAAGGATTCCTAAGATTCTCTAGTAACCAGCTTAGAATCCCACCCAATGAATTCAGTATGTACTTACTTCTAACAACCCTGCCACAAAGAATGTTGTTCCACAGGGAACCTCAAAAACCATTTTCCGATCCCAACAGAGGTGTAACTTTCACATTCAAGTGGCAAATCATACAAGAAGCTAAATTTGTTTCTTGAATTACAATTGCAAATGGGAAAGCAAATTGCATTGATGATCCAAGGTGTAATATATCCAACTCTCTAAAATCTTAACCAAATCAAACTAAAAAGAAAATGTAGATGTCATTTCATCTACAAACTTTTATGAGTTATGTCCTGTAAAGAACAAAATAATGTGTGTGTCTGTGGCATATACCTTCTTGAAGCTTTGAGAAAAAGTAAGACTACTGACCTGATTTGTTTCGCATAATAATACCCAACAGATTGTTAGGAGTGCTTTCACGAGTGGAGCCATTAGCAAGTTTTTAACCTTTTTTAATGTAAAGAAAAGAACTATACACCATTATTTTGTTCTTATATATGTGTGCCAAGAAATAAGAAAACTAAGGAATGCAGTAGGCATACAAGTATAAGGATAAATATCTAGCAAAATATTTTATAAGCAACAGATTCAGGTCAAAGTAAATGAAAAATCTACGAAGCTATAAACAGCTACGAAGCTATAAAAATCTACGAAGCATATTATTTGCTCATCTGCTCCAATTGTGTTTTATTTTCTGCTCCATCTTGAATTCCTCTTTACATAGGATAAAGTAAACCAAAAACTAATACAGAGCCACAAACCCAATAGCGCAAGGAAAAGAAATAAATTTCCATAATGAAAAGCTATTAATAGCTCGTATTTTAACCAATCTCTAACAACGTAGTTACAGTGAAAAAAATCAGAGTAAAAGATTGTTCTCGGCCATAAGAAGTATAGAAAGTGCGTGGATTACCACTGCGGTTGCAGTATTTTTCACAATCACTTTAGTCCACTCAACATGCTGTTTAAAGTCCTTAATGTAACTTTTAAAAGAAAGAAATAACTTTCTATCGTCAAGTTCAAAGGCACAACAATTATAAAAGTTTACTTTTAACCCATGTCGAGGGACAATACTAGAAGTTGAAGACTTTTTTAAAAAGGCACAACAATAAATTCATAGATTAACATGGAAATAAACGGAAAAAATATTTTCATCTCTTAGCCACCCTGCTCCTAAGGACATGAACCTTTAGAGTTGGGCATGGTACTCTCACTGTCTACCATTCCTATTCTTTTTCGTCAAATGCATGCCAAATGCTCACATGTAAAGAACCATGTAAGTGACTCTTACGACAATAGTTGAAAAAACAAAAGGAATTTAGATTAAAAGCATCACATGTGTTCGGCTATTTTGTAATTTCAATGAATGGAAAATTTGCCGCAACTCAGGAAGACAGCCAGGCTATGTGAGACTATAAAGTATTTTGAAAAAAATTCATGTTCTCTAGAATGAAAAAAATAAATTTGTCCTCTGGTTTCTAGATGTGCACAAGCCACATGTGTGGACAAGACATTCAAAGTTAGGTGTATCTTTTTCTTTAGTTTCTCTCATCTTCTTAAGTTTTTCCTTTTCTTCTTCTGGGTAAGAGTTGGCATTTTATCGAGCTTGTATTATAAAGAAGGCAAATAGAATAGCAAGAAAACATGAACATATGGAATAAAAAAAATATATCAAAAGCGTTGTCAACCACATTTTGCAATGCGGGCCATTGAAGTGGCTACTAGATAGCATATTTAATTGTTTACTCTATTATAAGAATTAAAATAACAATAGATGAATACTTAAAACAACATAGAAAAAATAGTGAACAAGGTTTATGAAAAAAATTTTATATATATATATATATATATATATATCCATGTGAAGTTATCAAAGTTATGTCTTCATTCTCGTAAGCAATTGACCATCGAGGTTTTGACGTGGCATAAGCACAAAGTTTATGAAAGAACTAAGAAAGGAACAATCATGTCAACATAAGAAGTATGCATACTTTGACGTGTATCAGATAGAAGTCATTTTTTCCTGTAACTCCCCTACGATAAGAGGAAAAGGAAGTCAATCCGAAAAACCACAAACTTAGCAGCTTACGAAGGACGTTAAAAGATTTTGTATATTATCATAACGTTCTGTTTAAGGATAAAATCACTACTAAAATAAACAGATAGAACCTGTTAGCCATATGTTGGAAATCTAGCATATTCATTTAAAGATCGATTAAAACAAAAAATATTTGGGGGGAGTTTTTAAAACTAACTAAAGTTCCGAGGATGTTATGGCAGTCTATGGTATTTCTAATTAACCCAGCTTTTCTTCTATCTGAACTTTGTCCAATATGATTGTTTTTGCCTACACAAGCTGCTGAAAAGCAGTTGATTTTCCGAAACACCCCTATTTGTATGTGTAAAATAGATTCCGTAGCGCTCTTAGCAGCTGAATATATGGTGAAAATTGTGTCATTTCAGCACTACTAAAACTTGTATATGATCACCCTAGTTGAATTGTCACATATAGATAAATCTTTTATTGGTATTTGAAGCACATAAATGACTAGTTCCCACCCGCATCGTATCCGAGACCGAGATCCATAGTGCTAATAGCTTGGCAAAATACCATTGTTACCATGCCAACAAACAAACAATTATGCAAAAAAAAGTGTTGCAAGTCCAGAATTGCTCAACATAATAATTTTTCATGACAATCTCATTTTCAGTTCCAAATCCCAAACTTGAAAAATGAGAAACAAAAGCAACACTACAAAAATGCAAATTCTAAATGAAATGATTCCATATGCTTCATCGCAAAAATTACACATGAACAAGAAAAATTGAGCATCTAAAAAGCTAGAACTGCAAATAAATTCAGGCCCATTGTGCAGAATATTAGAAATAATTGAGCTCTCATATTATCTGAAATCTATATAATTTCATCCAAAATTTAGAGAGAGAGAGAGAGGATAAAAAAAAAAAAAAAAAAGGTTCTCGTCCAGATCAGAATCCAAATGATTAAATCCAACGAATGCAGTAAAATCAGTGAAACATAACTAAAGCAAAAATGCATTACAAAAAGAAGAAGCTGAATAAGAGAACCTTGAAACGCAGTGCAACGACAGAGGAAGACGAAGAGCCATAGCTTTGTCGAGTGAATAGAGGAAAAGGGTAAAGTGGTGGCGATAGGGGATCTGATGCCGTTCATTGGGACATATTCGCGGCAGAATGGACGGTAGGAATTTCAGGCTTTTTATTTTTTATTTTTTATTTTTTAAAAAAATCTTTGGATGAGATTCGAGTTCCATATATCTTTGGTACTGTATTTTTTATTTTTATTTTTGAATAAGAGCTATTTTATTAAGCAATAACATCAAAGAAAACAACATTAGAGACTATATTAAGAGTCTCATAAATCCACACATTGATACAATTGGAATTGAACCCAAATCTAGCCAAAAGATGAGCAACATGATTAGCACTACGCCGAATATGATAAACACCTGGATTCCGTAACTGGGCAAGTAACTGTTTAACATCCTTCAGAATTGGACCTTCCAAAGAAAACTCCGTGTTATCTGAAACAACCGAAACGACATTGATGGCATCAGTTTCCACCACAAGAGTAACACTCTCCAATTCCTTCGCAATTATCAACCCTTCACAAAGAGCTATACATTCAGTCAAAAAAGGAGAGAAAGTCTCATCCACTGATTTAGCCATGGCGCCTAAGATTCTCCCTTTCTCATCACGAATAACGGCACCTATACCAATATGATCTGATTCCGGTGAGACTGATGTATCGACATTTAACTTGAGATATCCCGATTGAGGACGTAACCAAACATCTGAGCCTACTACTTGTGATTGGACCGAAACCTGATGTAGAGCCTGCCATTCGCCAAAACTGGCAATACCCAAGTCAAGAATATCCTGTGGATCACTCTCCTCTCCCCCGTGTACTACCTTGTTTCTCTCACACCACAATTTCCAAGCTTACCAACACACCAATGCAAAATCCTCCAAAGGAATTTCTGACTTCACAATTCTTAAAAAGTCAGCAAATGGGAAATCTCTCCTATTCTCTACCACCTTCCAAAACCGAGAAAACTTCCAAACCGCTCGTGACGTCAGACAATCAAGAATTGCATGAGAGATAGACTCCATCTTATCTTTACATCTAGGACAAACCATATCACAGTCAATACCTCTATAACCCAAAGAAACCATCGTCGGAAGAATCTCGTGGAAAGCACGCCAAATAAACAGCCGAACTTTGGAAGGTATCGGCAAACTCCACATCTTTCTCCACCAAGTAATATCAGTATTGGCATTGGACGAGGATTCTAAACGCTTAGAATCCATGATAGCCCTATACCCCGAACGAACCTTGTAAAAACCTTTGGAATCAAAATGCCAGACCCATTTATCTCCTCCTTCACCATTACCTAGAGGAATACCTCTAATAAGCTCTTGATCGACCGGCCAAAGGGTATCATCAATCTTCCCCTTATTCCAGACCCGACAACCTTCCAACATCAAATCAGCCACGTTCAAGTGTTCCCCTCCTTCTGGCATTTTAGTAATCACACGAAAAGAAAAAGGTCTTGGAAGCCATGGATCAACAAAAACCCGCGTAGAACACCCGTCCCTAATACGACGTCGAAGACCAAGCTTGATGACATTCCGTCCCCACAAGATACTCCTTCATAGATAAGACGCATCACCCCTTGCTTTTGCCTCAAGAAAGTTTACATTTTTGAAATACTTATCTTTTAAGACTCGAGCAACTAAAGAATCTGGGTCTTGCACAATCCTCTAAGATTGCTTCGCAATCAATGCTTGATTAAAAGTCGAAACATCCCGAAACCCCAGACCACCTTCCTCCTTTCTTCGACATAATTTTTCCCACCTCCACCAATGAATTTTCCTCGACTCACCCTCACTCCCCTACCAGAACCTTGCCATCATGGCTTGAAGGTCATCACAAAGAGCTACTGCAAGGCGGAAAACGCTCATGGTATAGGTTGGTACCGATTGTGCCACCGATTTGTCATGGGTTCCCAACCACCCATCGAGAACAGTTTTCCACGCCATAATTGCATTTTACTCCAAACTTTCTCCTTAATCGTTCTAAACGCTTCTCTTTTTCCCCGTCCCACTAAAGTAGGAAGACCCAGATATTTGTCATGGGGTTGTGACTGCCCCAGACCCAACGCTCGAAGGATAGAAATTCGAAGTTCAGCGCGAACGTTCTTGCTAAATGTAATAGCAGATTTTTGCATATTAATTGATTGTCCAGAAGCCCTTTCATAAGTTGTCAATATCTTCCTAATGCACAAACACTCATTAAGAGAAGCCCAACAAAACATAAGACTATCGTCAGCAAAAAAGAGATGGCTAACCTTTGGTCCATTACGCGTACAGGAAAACCCAGAAATAGAAGAATCCCTTTCAGCATTCGAAAGAAAACCCGTCAGACCTTCAGCACATAATAGAAAAAGATAGGGAGAAAGTTGGCACCCCTGCCTCAGTCCACAAGAGGGTACTAGCTGGCCACAAGAATCCCCATTAACAATGAAAGAAAGAGTGGAAGTAGTGACACAATCCGTGACCACTCTAATCCACGCATCTGGGAACCCCATCTTCCGCATCACACTAAAAATACAATCATTTTTTCAATAAAGAGTTTGAGGAATTTTTTGTATTTTAATATAATGTATTATAATCCATAAATACTAACCGTTTTTATATAATGTATTATAATCCATAAATACTTTGTACTTTGGAATTTGCGGATGGTTAATATGTAAAGAAAGAGAAATTATACACGTTGTAGCCGTCGATGCAGATTGATAATATTTGACATTTTTATGTTTTTTTTTTTTGAACGGAAAAATTCGTTCAATTCAAAATAAGATACAAACACAAATAGAAAGTAATACACGAGATAAAAGCCTCTATTGAAATCCGTTTCATCATAAGATACTAATAACGTTTAAAAAAAAGACAGTATGTTAAAAATTCAATAACAGGAAGCACACTAAGATCAAGCACATGCAAGGCTCTTTTGAACAAAATTCCTACGATCGATGGAAGCTTTTCGATCGATTGAAACCATAAGTCAATAACACTAAGGTCACCACCAACTACCATATAATCAAATCTAGTGGAAACCAAATAAACACACCACCCAAAAATTGTTCCGATGGACGATAAGTAAACCCATAAAATAAGGAAACCACCTCCATAAGCTTAACCAAAAATATATATATATATATATATATATATATTGGTTTTTAATACGATGAAGACATTGTATTGATCCTAAAAAATTGTCACACAACAAATTACAATATAACAAACCACAGAAAACAAGCCAACAACATAGGCCCATCGTGACAAAAACACATATTGGCTCGAGATCGTCGAAAGGCAGTGGGTCAGTCTCAGCAAATTTGTCGCTCTACCCGCTGCCAGCGCCATCTCAACAAGGAGGCCGGTGACGATGGAGATTGGATTGTGTGGAGAAGATCGGCACCAAACACTTTCTCTCTCTCCTTGGACGTCGGAGAAGGAGACTCTCTGCCTCACGATCTCCTCTCCTCTCGACGTCGTGATCTTAGCACCACGTGTCTGCACTTGGACGTCACGATTTCCTCCACAGTGTCACGTTTTCAGCTCGGCATCACGATCTCTACCCTGTTGTCGCTATCTCTGCCTCACTGCCGCCTTTGTCTATTTGCCCACATCCCCAACATTGCTATGATCTCAACGCATCGCATTGAACTCCCCAATGGCGATCTTGGACTCTTTTATTATTTTAATAATATTGGGATGTATTTTGGTGGAAAAAATCTTATGGTCTACAAAAATTTTGAATTTTTTTAATGGTTTTTATAGAGTTTTTGGTTGAATTTTTTCGTGTTGTAATGACAAAATATGGTGTTTTTTGTTTTCTTTAATATTCCGATAACAAAACTTGAAAAATCCCGCAAAGTTAATTGTTTTCAGTCGGTAACTGCCTAGTTACCGACTGGTAACCAGCCGTTGATTAGCAATTGGTAACCAATTGTCGAGTGAGTAACTAAGTGGTTACGAATTGATAGACAGTTAAAAGAATGTATTACCAGCCGTTAATCAGTTTGTTTCATCATGTATACTAATTGGTGCTAGTTGATAACTTAAGGGTAAAATTTATATTCTTAAATAAATAATTAAGTTAATTACTATTATATGATATCATCCTATGAAATTTTTTGCTGACAGTTTTTCTTTTCTGGTAAAAGTCGATCGAAGGTATCATTTTGTGGCAATTCTACCATTTACATGTAGTCTACAAGCTCCAAGGTTATGCGTAGCCTGGAGAAGAATGGGCCTGCACAAGTTGAAGCCCAATTGAGAACCCGGATTGCTCTTGTATGGCTTTCGTGGGGTTAAGTTCCAGGGATCTGAGTGCAAGTGCAACCAAACAAAATCACTTAAAGAGATCAAATCCAAATCAAAACCAACCAAATTGCAATATATATATATATATATATATATATATATATATATTTTAAGTATGATAAAACATTCGTGTATAGTACAACTTTGAAACTTTTTTGAAACTTTCCAATCCGCAACAGAAATAAAACATTCAAAGTTAATAAATAAATAAATATCCACGATCAAATTATCATTCAATATTAAATTTGAAACTTTTTATTAACACTCTATTCGAAACTCATTACAGATTCAAACCAAACAAAACTGATTGCTAATTGTTTCGGTTTGGTTTTTATTTTGGTTTTGTCAGATTGTTGCACTTATTCAGACCTTTGCTATCTAAAAATTGAAGACAAATTTGGTCAATTTCAGTGAATAGTACAACTTAATAGCTTCATGACTCCATTAGGAATAATAGACAAACAAAACAAAAATAAATAAATAAAAAGATAAAAAATTAATTATTTTTTATTTTTTAAAAATTATTATTTTTTAATTTGTTTAATGCCATGTGACGAACTTAAAACATGCACCATCAGATGATAGGCTTAGAGGAGAGGTTGTTGAAAAAAAAAAGTGGGTGGTGGAAAACTGTTTTTGGTGTAAAGAAACGGAATAGAATAGAGAAAATCGAAGGGTTTGAGGCGTAGGAATTACTTTCCTTAAAGTTTTATTTGCCCCCACGATAAACAATTTGCTATCGGGTGTTTTGACAAATTACCTCCAAGATACAACAAACCCACGAATTTAATAAGTAGCAATCTTATTAAATTCCAGAACAAGATATGAAACTAATATCAGAAACTAGAGATTTATAGCCTTTGATATGCATGTTCATGAAGCATTGCAACAGATACAACAATCGCACCTTTTGACCCAACAATCGCAACAGATACAATAATCGCACCTTTTAAAAAACATATCTGTTTCAATAGACATATATGTTAGTCATCAGAAATAATTATGACCGTTAGATCGTGCCCGATCAAATCAACAGTTCATATTTAATTTGGAAAAACACTAAATTGAAAAAAGGATTGCTCCTTGACTCCTTGCGACGATGCGTACGTGCGCCCTAATAAGCGCCTAATCGCCCTCGCGCGTGTGGTGGTGCATAGTAATAGCATAGTCCCCACTATACACTAATAATCTTTACACTTCACTTGTTTCATTTTATACCTCTATGCTTACTTGTGTTTTTCCAATGTGGGATTTTTGTTTCCACTACCCAATGATAGTACAAGAGATATTACAATCTCTCTAACAGAGGTCGAATGGCACGGTTCAAGTGTCATTCAATCCTTTTCTAATGTAGTTGTTGATTATCACCATGAGCAACAGAACATTAGGAATAACAACTTGTGAGATCACGTAACTTTTATATGATTTTTGCTAGCATAATAATATAAATTCTTTGTTTTTTTTTTTTAACAAAATCATGTATTAACATGCGTTTGGTTCGCTAGTTAAAAATAAATTTTTTAAGTTACAATTGATTGACTTTTTAAAAATTAATTATAAATTTTATTAACAAAATCATGTATTAACATACGTTTGGTTCGTTAGTTGAAAATGAAAATTTTAAGTTACAATTGATTTTTTTAAAAATTAATTATAAATTTTAGGCTCCGTTTGGGACATGAGTTTAGACTCATGTACCCTAGTTCAAACTGAACTAAAGCTGTTTGGAACAGCAGTTCAGTTCAAAATGCACATTGAACCGTTATACAGGAGTTTGGACTGATTTACTGTTGAAAATTTGCAGAGCTCAGCAGACTTGATTCCCCTCCCCTCGTGAGCGACGCTCGGTAGTGAAGACCCATGTGCTTCCTCTGTTTCTCCTTCATTTTCATTACTGACTCTAACCATCTCTCTCTCTCAGTCACGAAAATCAGCCCCGGTCTCTAACTCTCTCTCTCTAAATCCGTCCTCTCCGTCCTCTCTCCCCATTTATTTACTCAAACGATCGGAACCGTTTTTCGCGAACCGCCGGCCCCCACCCATCGTTTCAGCGTTTCCGAGAACGCCGGCGAACATTGTCTCCGACAAGCCCATCGAACTTTTTCCCCCAAGGACCCAGTCAAGTTGCGGAATCTCCTCCCTTCCACCGTGAGTAATCGGTCCCTTTTGTATTTGTGAGTTTCAAACTGTGTCTCCTTTTCTCTCTCTTCTTTCTCTCTTTAGCTCATAACAACCCCCACAGCACACACGGCTTGAAGACGAGTCTGCTCTCCCGGATCTTCTCTTTCGTCTTGCCTTCGGTTATGATGGGTGTTGTGGAATATGAATACAAAACTCATTTTGGATTAACCACCGGAAAAGGTACCGGATCTACAAGATCCCCGCCCGGTTCCGCCGGCTTCAATGGCTGCCCATTGAGTTAACAGATACCCCAGTCTGTCGTTTTTGATACACACGGTTTTTGGTGTGTTTTATTGTCGTTTTCTCCCTTGTTGAATGGTGTTTGGCACACATGCGATTGTTGTTTTTTTTTTTTTTTTCTTCTGCTCTGTTGTTATATGTGGCTGTCGTTCATGGAATCTGGACACAAAAATTTTTTAACTCAAATTTTTTCACCAAACAATCAACTCAAACTAAACTTTATCTCAAACTTTTTACAAAACACTCACCTTTTAAACTAAACTTAACTTAACTCAAACTAAACTTAAAAATTTCAATTTGAACTTGTGCACCAAACAGGCCCTTATTAACTTCACAAAAAAAGATAAAAATTAATACTAAAAAAGGAAATTTAATTCGAATTAAATTAAAATATTAAACAATATCGTAGCTTAAATCTTAAAAGGCACTTCTTTTTCTTCAGCTATTTTAACTTTTTGAGTTTGATTTTTCTAGTTAGCAAAACCTTACCATCTTTCGTGCAGATCCTAGAAGATTTAACGCATCTTACCAGGAAGTTGATCATAAGAAAGTACAAAATGATACTCAAAAAAATACATTAAGGGCCTGTTTGGTGCACAAGTTCAAGATGAGATTTTTAAGTTTAAATAGTAAATTTTTTTGAATTTTCAGAAAAGACAAAAAACTTTTTGGGAAAAAGACAAAAACTTTTTGGAAAAAAGACAAAAAAAAATTTGAAAATCTTAGTTTGGACTTAAGCTCCAATCTCACCCTAAAGAAATTGAAACACATTGGATTGGCCGATGCAAGCAGTTGGCAGGAAATGCCCTGGCTTGGCCAGTCTGCAGAGTGGCACCAATATCGAGGCATGAACATTAGCCCCCACGCCCACAATAAACGGGGCCAACTTATGCGCCTCAAAAGGGGTCAGCAAGATGACGCGACTGTTAAGAGTCCGAATAATGATTACAAAAAATATTTTTATAAAAAATGATTACAAAAAATTTTAAAAAAGTATCCCAATAAAATGGTAAGGTCTATTACGGATATATTTTGATTTGAAAATCAGATATATTTTAAAAATACGTATTTAGAAAAAAAAAATTATTTAGGTCTTGTTTGGTAAAAAACTCTGTTTAAACTAAACTGTACTTTTTTCATTATGTTTTTTGTTTTTTTTTTTCCAAAAAGTTATTTGTCTTTTCTGAAAATTCAAAAAAATTTTAAAAAATTTACTATTTAAATTTACAAATCTTAACTCAAACTTACACACCAAACACCTCTTTAGAGTGAAAAAGTTTTAAATCTTAAAATATATTTGAGAAAAAAAAATCTATCATATGTCGAGTCCTCTAATCTAACATATTTAACAAGAAAAAGAAAATACAAAATATGAAACTTAAAGTCCTCTTGCAAAAACTCAGGTCATGAAAATGACCGGAATAAAGAAAATAGGAGAGCGGTTGCAATAATAAAATAACGCTACCTATGCATATATTTCTCTTATTTGCATAAGAAGAAGTCTCGTTAGAATTTTTAACTGGTAAAATCCAAAGAAAGAAACCTAACAAAAGGGGGAAAAAAAAAAAAAAGAAGAAGTACATGGTCGATAATAAAAGTGGGCAAAATGGTAGCTCCTCCTCTCTAAAATGTGAACCTATATGCTGACAAACCCTTCAAAACCCACAAAATCAATGCAACACAAAAATAAGGAACATTAAACCACCATGATAGAGATCCTATAGAAACGTCATTAGAAGTTATTTTATCTGCGACATTATTAATGGTGTGCTCAGTGCACTCTAGAATAATGGTTGGCATATGCGGTCGACTAGTTGCCTACTCTGGTCCGACCGCCTTGGAATCGATAAGGGAAGACCAGCTCGAAAGTGGGAGTCGAACTGTTGGGTCAAGTAGCCCTTACTGAACCAGTTGACCAGGATCCTCCCAAAAGATGTGGCCCTGGTGACTAGATAGTGACTAGCGGCTGATCACACCAACCAGAACAAGTCGCCCCAACCTTCGCCCACCTTTTCGACCTTCACTCAAATTGACGGTGTTCACTGACATTTGCTCCACTATCTAGTACTAACACTAGTACCTATTCTAGTAGTTACACCTCCCCCCCGTTACCTATGAAGTGGGGCATGTCGCTTCAGCCCAATGGGTAAAAAACATCGGTACATCTGACATAGGTCAACCCACCAAGTCCAACCAAGGCACCCAAGTCCGTGAGACATATTTATAAGTAGAGGAGTGGATCACTTCCTTAGGTATGAACTACATTTCTTGCCCAAACTCTGCTTCTCGCTTGCTCATCAGTGTCTTATACTGACTTAAGCATTGGAGTGTCCTTAGTAGACATTCCATTGGTGTCCCCTTGACTCCGATGTGCTTTTCTCCATTTTGCAGGTGACTAAACAGAACAGGAAGATATTGGACTGATCACACTAAGTATTCTATTTGGCATTGTGTCAAAGATTTTTGACATCAACAGACATAGTTTCTTCTTTGTAATTTCAAGATAATCAATAGCTATGAGTCAACGTGCCTTATATTTTCAAGGAACGGATATATGTACTGCGATTCCGAAAAAGGTCAACCACATTGATTGAATCGCATTAAAACCAAAAATTTTGCCACCCAAAAGATTGAGCATGGAAAATGGTGTACCACCCCAAGCAATTCCGCCTCATAGGCAAAAGGTATACCCAGTGGAACAGAAAAACATCCTTCGCAAGCAGCCAGACCTGGATGATCATTTGCCGTACAATTGGTGTTAATTTTTATCTAGTCAGATAAAGGAAAAATCCATTGAATAATGATTAACTTACTTGACTATTTACTTAAAGGGTGTTTACTAGTTTAAATGCTTGATTTTAATTATGATGTTTACCTTTTCATTTATTACAACTCTATCCACGTTTTTTTTTT
Source organism: Ficus erecta (assembly GCA_008635985.1). Lineage (NCBI taxonomy): Eukaryota > Viridiplantae > Streptophyta > Magnoliopsida > Rosales > Moraceae > Ficus > Ficus erecta. Next base: position 2,757,239 of record BKCH01000005.1, on the reverse strand, counting down.
TTAATTACTTGGGGGTGTGCGGAGGATGTCTCCAAATGGTGTGTCTGGTTTCCAAACGTGCGTTTGGGAGAAATTTGGGTTTTTAATAAAATTTTGCATACGTCTAAAATAAACTAAAACTCTAAAAATATATAACTTTATTATTTTAAGTCGAAATTAGATGATTTTTTAAAGTTACATAAAATTTTAAGATAAACGAAATAAGATTCATATTAATATATATATATATGCATATTTTTCGAATACATTTCAAATTTTTACACTTTTTTATTCCAAACATTTTTTTTAACCAAACTCATATTTTTAAAACTCAACTAGATTATACTTAAAACATCTCTAAAATTCCATATCCAATTATCCCTCCAAACGGCCTCCAAATTAACGTTGTGCTATTACTACTTTACTTTATTGAGTTTATCCTTTTCTTGTTTGTTCCTATTTAAAAATCCCTTCAGGCCCTTTTTTTTTTTTTTTTTTCTGGAACCATAAACTTCAATTATGAAGGATTACAACACGGCAACTTCCCACAAGGTAGGTACTAAATATCATGGCATTTGACGAAAATCTCCTCTTTTTTATTATTATTTTTAATATCAAAATTAGCACGTGAAATTTATAAACCATGTGTATAAAGAGTTTCCTTTGCTTGCTCTTCTTCGTGTACAAAGACAACTAGAGACTTAAGTTGTATCGGTCTTGGAGACAATGTTTTGCACGTGCTTCTCCAATTTTTCAGGTGCAATACTACATATGGACCCACCATATGGGCGTTAGAACTAAAGATCATTTTACAAAAGATTTATCCAAGAGTTGTTCCCTCCGAGTTTAACAAAGTTTGTCAGGCATTTAAAAACAAACCTAAACAATTATGTCATTTTCTCTCTCTTACCTCAAGTCATATATATATATATATATTTTAATCAATTCGATTATGATTATAATTTGTCACATTATTTACTTGACAATGTGTCATATAGGTCGTCACGCCTATAAGATCTACTTTGTCTCTCCTATTAGGAAACTTAGCAACATTATTCCAAACTAAAATTTTCCAACTTATTTAAATAAAAATTTTATATAGTTTTTGAAAAGTCAAATAGCTCCAATTCAAAGAGTTTAGTTCCAACCAGTGAACCAACTGTAAGCTTAGAAAGACGAATAAATTTTCCCAAAAAGATCTTATGGTGGAAATATATAAAATCAGATTCACCTCTACGAAATAAGAATCGGCGCTGTAATGCCCCCTAAGCTAGCAAATCAAGTATAAAAATAACTTATAAAGCTAGTCTAAAGGCGTTATTTCTCGTTATCTTACCTTAATTTAAATTAATAATCGGGTGTTACAATTCTCCCCCTCTAATAAAAATTCCGTCCTCGAAATTTGATGGTTCTAATGTCTCCAATCAAATAGTAATTCTAACAAATCTATCCAACGCTATCGTCGACTGAGTTCTCGATCACATGACATACTAAATAATATCCGGAACTGTATTGCTTGGATATCATTTTTGTAATGCCCCCTGAGCTAACACGTCAAATATAAAAATAATTTATAAAGCTAATTTAAAAGACGTTACTTCTCATGATCTTACTTTAATTTAAATTAATAATCCGGTGTTACAAGCGCTTATCAAGTTAACTGCAAAGTGCATGCTTAAACGGCATGTTTAACCCAAATACCAACAATTTGGCGATGAATACTCGGTCGGTTCGCTCGGTTCCTATCAGTTTGGTCGCTGACTGGCACTGTCGATTTTCTAATTTCAAGAAACCGAGCATGGACCAACAAAAGAAGGAAACAGGCCAACCGCCGTGATCGATTTGTTTTTGATTGGTTGTTGTCCATTGTATTTTATTCTCTTATTTTTGTTCTTATTTAAAAAAAATAAATCTAAGGGTCCGTTTGGATCGCAGGTTCAGTTTGAGTTGAGTTGAGATTTTTAAGTTTACATAATAAATTTTATTGACTTTTTCAGAAAAGACAAAAAACTTTTTCAGAAAAGACAAAAAACATGATGAAAAAAGTATAGTTTAGTTTGAGTTGAGATGGTAAAGCAAACGGGGCCTAAAACATAAATAAAGAAAGCAAAAGGTGAAACAATATTTCTAAATTTCACTTGATGATATATATAAGGTTTGTCTAATTGATCTCAGTGTTGTTTAATATAACGTTATTGTAGCTATGATAATAAATAACGGTTAACTTATATAATAACACGAGATTATGATTGTTGTAACATGAGAATGGAAACGGTAACTTAATCATTATGAAGATTTATTTATAATAAAGACAACATTTAATTTCTGTGTAATACGATTATTTTCATATGATTATATTCAATCTAACGGCTTTACATGTGATCTAATAGATTTATTTGTTTTACGGTCTAATATATATATATATATATATATATAAGGAAAATTAAGTTAGGTAGACTGTTTTAGTCACTCGATCTAATCAATGGTTGAATTTTTTTTATTTAGCAAAATAATCGTTTGTTATTTTTTCTAGATATGGTTGATTATATTCAATCAATGATTTCACTGATTGACTACTAAAGAAAATTAAGAGAGATATATATTTTGGTTTTTGGTTCACAGATCATAGGAAAAAAATTAGAAATTTGAGATTGACCGTCGCTATTTAAAATTTTCATGATATGCTTGCTCTCTTTGTTTTGTTTGTTACCTCTACGGTATACTCATTGTCTCCCCCCCCCCCCCCCCCCCCCCCCCCCCCCCCCCAAAATATGTTTTACTATTCATGTCAATTTTTGTCCCTCTTTTTTATTGTTTTTGTTGAAAATCTGTTTGGATCAATATTGCAATTAATATACTATATGGTTTTGGCTGATCTTTTTCGTACTAAATATGTGTCACAGAAAAATCTAGGAACGAGAATCAAAATATATGAAATATTTAATCTAGATACGAGATATGAAAATAATGTAATTCTTAACTTCAATAGGGTTTGTTGCTTTTTGTTTTTTTGATTAATCTAAAGATTTCTTTTGTAAACGATAATAATGGATAATGAGATTACACTAATAATCCTTTCTTTTTTTTTCCAAACAAATTCACGGGACATGATCTGATGATCCGCTTGAATTGTATGCCAAGGTTTTTGTTGTTTATTTCCTGAAAAGCAATCCAACTTACTGAAATTTTTGTCGATGTCAGGCCAAATGCCACAAGCAGAGAACTGGAGGAAGCTTCAGAAGTCAAAGGGTTAGCAGAAACAAAACAATACTTCTTCTTACCCCCCTTTCTTCGTTTATATATATAAATATATGTACACACATACAAGAACTCTCCAGTATAACACCACCAAACTGCCAGACGTGAGAGCTCTCCCTATCTTTCTCTAGCTCTCTCTCTCTCTCTAGCGGGTTGTACTGCGCTCTTCCCTGAGTTGTGTCGGTCTTCTGCACGGGTTGTACCACTGGACATGAGAGTAAACGACCCCATGTCTTATTATCATTCAATCATCTTTTATTTTAAAACTTAACCAGCCAACTACTGACACTAGTCCTCAAGCTCCTTCCATTGATTAGAAATTAAAAATAAAATTTTTAAGGCATAAGAACCGTTCAGATTCATCAAACGCTCAAGAAAAACTTACGGGACATAGCCCGTATATATTATATTTTACACTAAGGGGACACTAGAAAGCCTTTATCTATACTTATCAACTCAAATGTCCTTGAGCCTCTCTATATACCAAACAAGCTTTAAAATACCCCACGTTGTACACTTTTACTTTAAGCCAAAAAGAATACGGTCTTCAGCATCCTTTCTAACTCTCTCTAGTACGATTTTTTTTTTCCCAAAGTTTTTATCCTGAATAAATATATATATGTTTTTTAAATCTCAAATCTATAGTGATTATTAATTTTAATAATCTTGATTTGGTTGTAGTTCATTGTATGGTTTTTATGCAGATTTGTGTGGTTTTAAGGCAAGATAAGGTAGTATTTAATGGATACAGATTGATATAACGATAATAGATTTGTTATCGTATCAATTAAAAGATCTAAATAGGATGCAAGAATTGTCATATTCTTTTCTTCATTCTTTTAAAAGAGTTATAAAGATATTTTTTTGGGGAGCTAGATTTTTGTTTCTCTTACAGAGTCATGTACATGTCAAATAGAAATCATGTTGCTTTTTAATTGAAAATGATAAATTGAAACAATGATTTAACTCTTTTTTCATGTATACAATATTTTTTGTCGTATCATTCTCAATATTTAAGGAGATCTACAATAATATTTATTTTGGTTGATTGAAAATATGGTCTTCGGAAATTCAGAAGACAAAGTTATTGTCTTTATTAAAAAACGTGGCCACTCTCCGTTTCTTCCTAAATTGGTATAGTCTATTTAGCCAAATTATTAAAATTTGTTATTAATATTATTGTTAAGTTAAAAAAAAAAAAGCATGAAGAAAATACTAAAAAAAAGGTCTAACAGTCCAATCCTATGTTTTCCACTTTTTATTTATTGTAACTGTTATGAACATATTTGCTGTTAAATTTTTGTTCATATGAAAAAAAAAAAAAAAGGCTTGAAGCAAATATTAAAAACAAAAAGTCAATCAGTTCCTTTAGATTTTTATGTTATTGTGTGTATCAACTATTTTTCTCCATTCGCAAAATGAAACAGCAGCTTAATTAAAAAAAAAAAAAAAAAAAACTGATGCCCATAATTTTTTTATTTTTATTTTTAAAGACAATCTGATCTCCTCCCCCCCCCCTTTTTAACATGAGATGGGAGAACTTAAACTTTACATCTTACGGTGGAGTAATTGGAGTAAAATATGAAATTACTATTATGTTACATATGCAACCATGACTTTTTTATTTTTATTTTTATTTAGTTGTATATATGTATATATTTTTTTTCCTTCCTTCATGAAGAGAGGAAATTTCCTTTTTCCTTTTTACTTGAATTATTTTGTCTATTTTTCTAAAGGATAGCAAGTGCCATTCTAAAAAATAAAATATATAGTAAGCATAATTATTTATCCGAACTGGATTTACATGACCTTTTGTAAGACCTAATGACTATCAAATTACATTGATATTTTCACATATTAAGGATAATGTAAGAGACATCTCTATTTTTTCGTGAGAGAATTCTTAGAATTACCATTGCTTATCTTTTAATTCACCTTTGACCATTAAATAAAATGTGAATAACTCGTCATCCTTTATTTGAAATAATGGGCGTTTCTGGTTCTACTGATATTTGAAATAATTTTATCTTCTCTATATTATTATATAATTATATGAGGAACTATTGAACTCAATTACTTATTGTCATTGCTCTTTAGTTTTATAGTAAGGTCTATTTATCCTGGAGAGGCACTCAAACTGGATCATTGATATATTTTTTTTGAATTTCTTTTTTTGAAAATATAAGTTATAATCCAAAGCATTAAATTTCGGTTGCCATTCATGTATTTATATTTGATTTTAATGAAAATCCTAATAGAATGGATTAAATAAAGCTAATTCAAAAATTAGTAGATAATGACTTCAAACTCCCTACAATTGAGATTTTAAACGTACAAAATCGGGGCTGCCCAATTTCTTATTCAAATAATAAACACTAAATTAGTGTAAATTATAAACACTAAACATGAGAATAATAGTGTGCAGAGATTTAGGATTTAACAAACAAAATTAATTATTTATTTTGAAAAGGGTGGGATCTATTCACACACCCCTATTAATCAAATTATTTAATTACAAAAAAACCCTCAAATAAAATGACATAAATGTGCAACTATTATTGTTATAAGAAAAAGAAACTCAATGTGTTATTCTTTTTTTTTTTTTTTTCTTTCCACACACACCTATATATCAAATCCCCCAAATAAACAACGTATAAATATTTCAATTTATTAAAAAAGAGAATAAAATATTTCAAAAATTACTTTTCAATGAGTATTTCAAAAAATTACATTAAATTATGTTAATCTTCTTTATAATAGTTTTACTATTATGTTTTTTTACTTGTGTTATGCCTTATTTTCCATTTAGTTGGTGTTTTCGCATTTGAATATTAACGATGATTCTTGGTTGGTGACTTTCGTGCATAGTTGCACGGAAAAAAAAAACTTTGTTTATTTACTTCTATGTTTGAGTGCCTTGTTGTTGTATAATTAATGATTTTTTATGGTTTTTTTTTTACCTTCGAATATTAGATTTACAGTTTGGTTATGTGTGTGCGTGTGTGTGCGTGTATATATATATATATATATATATATGTATATGAATTTCTTTTAGCAGAAGCTATAGATGCACTGACAAATTGATATGTATGTATGCCATTGATATTTGTTAATGTCGCAATAATGTAGGTGTGAAAAGAAATTTAAAGTGGTGAAGTAAGTTTTAGATTATGAAAATAGTTAGGAAAATTTTTGGAATACATGGGTGTGTAATTATTAAATTTAATAGTGGTGCGTGTTTAAAAAAGAGATGTGAAAGATAAAGAAATATGTGCTAATAGAATCACTTTTTGGAAAACAAGAGAATCTCTTGAATATTATGGTTGTCTATCTTTGACTATTGACTACTAAAAATTTTACAAAAAAATCTACTTGTTGTGATCCTTGAAAGAAGATTGTTAAGAAAAGGTTATAGATGTCATTCCACTATCACATAATCACGCAAATATTGCACTAAAGATAATCGTAATTGTCCATTTTGTTGTTGATTAGAATGAATCGCAAGATCTAGATGGATGAAGAAAGGTGAAACAATTGTCCTTTCTCAAACTTTTGTTTATTTATTTATTTATTCATTTTTTTGCTAAGGAGAACTTTTTTTAGGGTCCGTTTTGGAGTGATCATTCTACTTGAAAATTTTTATTGTTTTTTTAAATTAAAAAATCAATTTTATTATTTATATATATAAATATCTCTTAAAAACTCAAAATTTTAAGTTTGCGTTTAATTTGCCGGATGGAGATGAAATTTTTAAGTTGGAGTTGGTTGAGTTTTTAAAAACTAGTTATAAAATTTGTTGATTTTTCAGAAAAATATAAAAACTGATATGAAAAAGTACATTAAGTTCGAGTTGAACTTAAATGCCAAACAAAGCCAAAAAATTCATAATTTTTTTTTAATTTCAAGTCGAAATAAGACGAACTAAATTTTTTTTATTTAGAGTGACACGAAAAATGAAATAAGATCCATATTGTTATTTTTCTGAATATATTGGAGGTCTTTTTTTTTTTAATTTTAATTATCACAGTTCATTTACGACCAAATGCACAATTTCAGACATTTACTTATTTTCAATCAAAATATTTCCAAAATCCAATCGGAGTGTATGCTGAAAATGCCTCCTAATTTTTATTTATTTATTCTATTTTTGATAATTGCCAAGGATAACTTATCATTGAGCGAAAAGCAAGCATTATTAACTTCAATCAAAAGAAAAGAAAAGAAAAGAATAGCTAACAGTAACATCCAAACATGAATTTGCGGAGAAAATTATTGTACATCCTAATTTTTAGGACATTTCATGTATAAATCTAACCATTAAATGATTAAAAGAAAGTAGGTGAAAAATTTTGATTAAGAGTATCATTTCGGAACTAAAATTTTCATATTAGTTTTTATCTTTTTATGAAAAGTTAACAAAAATTATTACTAATTTTTAAAAAATCAACCAACTCTATTATAAAAATTTCATTCTTAATCAGTGCACTAAACACAATGTGATATATATATTTTTTCCATCATTAAACGATTAAAATTGAGTCGCATAGTGCATTCAAAAATAATGTGATGTATGGTAGTTTTTTCCAAAACTTTTTTGTTTTTGGTAGAAACCAAACTTGATCATACAAGCAATCTGATGCGTACTATAGACGAGGTACTAGGCAACGAGAGCATCGGATTCAGATGCTTCCTTCTAAAGAAAAAAAAAAAAAATTAAAGTAACAAAAATCGACTAATTATAAAAAAGAAGAAAAAGGAAAAGAAAAAGAAAAAGAACAATAAAAAAAGCCCACTGACCACGGGAAGCGACTTGTCTTTCTTGCGGGCCACGTAGTACAAGCATTTGGCTTGGCGACGAAGAGAGAGAGGAGTCAGATTTCCAAAAGGCCAAAGTGAAAGCCAAAAAAAAAAAAAAAAAAAAAAAAAAAAAGGGGCATCTCTAATCCTTAAAATTTTTAACAAATTGTAATTTGATCTCAAATATTTTTATGAATAAAAATTTTCTTAACTATTTGAAAGGATATAAAATGATAATTATCGTTATCAGATGTTAAAAATCTAACAAAAAATATTATGTGTAATAATCAAGAAAAAAATTTATATGATTCAACTTAATATGATATTTTATTTAAAATAAGTGATGGTGATATGAATTAATAGGTGTACCAAGACATTTTAATTACGTGGTAAACATTTAACATTTTCAACATTTGTCCTGAAATTAATAATAAAATTAAAATACAAGAAAGTTGGATGAAATAAAATAACCACTCCGAAAAGGAGAGAAAAAACATAAACTACTACTATACTAACATCTTATATAATCTATCCGGACAAATCTGGGGTGTCATTAAAACCTTTTATAAGAAAAAAATTTGAAGGAAAAAAAATCTAACAAAGGAAAAAAGAATGTATGATCCAAGACAAATAAAATCCCTAAAAAACGCGAATGAAACAGATTCAATCCGTATATACCCTTCACGTCTCTTCAATAATAACATGGCATGTCAATCAAAAATATATATAATTATAATATCATATCACATTAATTAAAAAATCATGTTAGTTACATACATGTCATAATATTATTAGAGTGAGAAAAATAATAGCACAAATAAGTGGACGTATAAACTAAATTCAAAAGAACTTATAAAAAGGAAGACCCGTCCTAATAAAATAAAGGAACAAATAAAATCTGAAGATGAGAAACATGTGTCACGTGATCTATTCTATCTAATTTTTAAAATTTGTTAGTAAAAAGAATTATTGTGTATTATTTTAAAAAGTTTAGAGATTTTTTAATTATAAAAAATATTGAAGATTAAACTTGCATTTAGTTCACCGGTTGAAAATGAAAATTTTAAGTTGAAATTGATTGATTTTTTAAAAAACTAATTATAAGTTTTATTAAATTTTCAGAAAAAAAATAGAAACTGAGATGAAATAATATAATTTAATTAGAGTTAAATTTAAATATCAAATAAAGTATAAATTGTAATTTTGTAAAAAAAAAAAAAAAAACTATGGAACATCAAGCAATTTACCTAATAAATAAATAAATAAATAAAAGAAAAGAAACCTAAACGCCAAACACAATGACCCATCGTACTCTCTGCCTTACCCGCCTTTCTTTCCTTTCCGGTCTCTCTCTCTCTCTCTCTCTCTATAATATAGTTCTGCACTCTCATCTCGTCACTCTCTCTCTCTCTCTGTAACTGTTTCTAGGGTTTCACTCCCTTCGATGCCATGAACAACAACCAATCAACGACGGCGTTCCGGCCTCCCTGGCCGCCGGAGCTCAACCGCCGGCTCCACTCTCCGTCCAATTCCCGCTCCTTCCCCAACAGACGCCACGATTTCGCGGCGAATAACTACCGTTACCGCCCCGTGACACCCCCGGCAGCCGCCGTTTCTCACCGTCCAAATTTCGTCGTCGACCTTGTCCGCGATCACCGCGGGGGACTGGTCCCCGACGTCAAGGCTCTGATCGACCAATGCAAGCCGGCGCCGGAGAGCTCCAAGGTATACCCTTCCGGTGCCGGTGTCCTAGCCGGGACTCTGTTCTTCCACCAGTGGGCCCCTGCGGTCGAGGCCGTGGTTTCGTTTTGGCAGTCGCGCCTCGACGGCGCCCACAGACTGGTTCCGAGGCTCAATCACACCGTCGTCGTGCCGGCAGATTTCCAGGTGCTGGAGGACCGGCTCAGAGCGCTGTTTGCGGAGCGAATTCGGAGGCTGATCGACGGAGAGGAGGTGAAGAGGTGGAATGAGAAGCGTGATCGTGTTTTGGGGGAGATTGGGAAGGTCTCGGCGTTGCTTGGGAAACCAAAGAATATTAAATTGTTCAGTGAGTTGAATGACAAGAAAAAGACGCTTACTTGCGAGAAAGACTTGGTGGAGAAAAGAGTTAAGGAATTCAAGTCGGCTATGAATTGTATTCTTGCTTATCTCGAGGGGAAAAGTTTGGACGAGTTTGGCGAGGATGTTATACAGGTTCTCAGGTTGGAAGGGGAGTTCGATTGGAGTCGAATTCATTTCTTGATTTTGCGGGAATGTCGCCGGCTCGAAGAGGGGTTGCCCATTTATGCTTATCGGCAGGAAATACTGGAGCAAATTCATAGCCAACAGGTAGCTTCAAATTTCCTGGGTTTTCATGATTCTGTAGGTTATATCCTTATTGGAAAAGATAATTATATTGTTATTCTACCACACTTTATTCATTACCTAGATTTTCCGTGTTCAAAAAATTTGGAGGTTATGTTAAACTTGAAATCTTGGCGAAGGCTCGAATTCTTCGCAACAGATCGGTAACGTGAGATTTATTCGTATGACGGTAAGAAAATTATGCCATCATAACGAGATAACTAAATGTCACATTATATTTTTATATGTTACATGTCGGAGCTAAGTTTCGTGATGGATTTTGACAACAAACCCTGGAAATCTTTAACCAAAAGTGGTTTTGCCTAGTTGAAAAGAAACGATGGTTTAACAATAGGAATGTTGACGGGAGAAAATGAATAACTGTGTCTACGTTGCTGCTATAAAAAATGTAGGTTGGGAAATACCATGATTTAGGATTTTTGCTTCCAAGAAGTTTAAAGATATTGCTCTTTCTTTGAATTTTCTTAGATGGAAAAACTGTCTGTATTTGAGGTTTCTCTATGTTTTGTTTGGTCTTTTATTATGAGAGGTTTGGAAAAAATAAATAAATAAATGGGAGTCCCTGACTTCGAAGCATGATAACTAGTGGCAAACCCTTGAATGGTATTTTATTTTATTTTTCCTTATCTATCAAAGACTATTTTGAAACTAAATGTGATTTCGAGATTTTTAATGATCATCGGAGGGAATGACATTATGCGTGCAAGGTGTTATGGCCTTGATGGTTGCTTAGATTATCTTACATACCATTTTTGAGAACCGTATTTGAATTAAATGATCATATATGTTCATCTGCAATTTGACACCCTGCCGTGTCTCTCTTTCATGTTTTTTTTAAACATTTTAAAAATACTGGTATATTAGGTAACTTATTCCATCCTACCCCTTTTCTGTTCTTGTTTTTAAATTCCCATTTGCGATAGAGTGAAAAAAAAGAGAAAAAAGAGGGGAAAAAACTGTTTAAGATGGATCTGCAATTGTGTCGGTGCATCTTTCTATGTATGTTCTTGTCCATATGTAGACCTTTTCGCTTCCGATATTTGATATTTTTCCTTCTATGTCACTCTCGACCTTTCATCTGACACTCATTTTAACAGATAATGGTTTTGATTGGAGAGACGGGTTCTGGAAAAAGCACACAGTTGCTGCAATTTCTTGCTGATTCAGGGGTTGCTGCTGATGAGGCTATTGTTTGTACTCAGCCCCGTAAGATTGCAGCTACATCACTTGCACATAGGGTCGGGGATGAAAGTAGTGGTTGTTATGGTGACAATTCCGTTGTCTGTTATCCAATCTTTTCTTCTTCTCAGCAGTTTGACTCTAAGGTAATATACACGACAGACCACTGTTTACTGCAGCACTACATGACTGATAAGAACATGTCAAGGATTTCATGCATTATAGTGGATGAGGCTCATGAAAGGAGCTTGAATACTGATCTCCTTTTGGCATTAGTCAAAAGTTTGCTGTGTAAGAATTTTGATCTGCGACTTATTATAATGTCTGCAACAGCCGATGCACGCCAGCTCTCAGATTACTTTTTTGGGTGTGGAATCTTTCATGTCTTGGGGAGAAACTTTCCCGTTGATATTAGATATGTTCCATGTAATTCAGAAGGCTCTTCTGCTCTTGTTGCCTCATATGTGTCTGATGTGGTTAGGCTGGCAAGAGACATACACAGAACTGAAGGAGAAGGGGCTATTTTAGCATTTTTGACTTCTCAGAATGAAGTAGAATGGGCATGTGAGAAGTTTGATGCTCCTGCTGCAGTTGCATTACCCCTACATGGAAAGCTTTCTTCTGAGGAGCAATATCACGTTTTCCAGAACTATCCTGGGAAACGGAAAGTTATATTTGCCACAAATCTTGCTGAGACATCTCTGACAATTCCTGGGGTAAAGTACGTTATTGATTCTGGCATGGTAAAAGAAAGCAAGTATGAACCTGCCAGTGGGATGAATGTCCTCAGAGTGTGCAGGATCAGTAAAAGTTCTTCTAATCAAAGAGCCGGCCGAGCTGGAAGAACAGAGGCTGGAAGGTGTTATAGACTATACTCAGAATCTGATTTTGACATGATGCTTCCTAGTCAGGAACCTGAGATTCGGAGAGTCCATCTTGGTGTTGCTGTTCTGAGAATTTTTGCTTTGGGTATTAAGAAGGTCCGGGATTTTGATTTTGTTGATGCACCTAGTGTTGAAGCAATTGACATGGCTATTAGAAATCTTGTTCAGTTAAGTGCTGTTAAATCAAACAATGGTGTTTTTGACTTAACTGAAGATGGTCGGTGGTTGGTAAAAATGGGTGTCGAACCTCGGCTTGGTAAACTGATTCTTGGCTGCTTTCACCATCACCTGGGTAGGGAGGGCCTCATACTTGCTGCTGTTTTGGCAAATGCTAGTAGCATATTTTTCAGAGTTGGGTCTGATGAAGAAAAACTAAAATCTGATTCTCTTAAGGTAAAATTCTGCCATCAACATGGTGATCTCTTTACATTGCTTTCTGTATACAAGGAGTGGGACGCTGTGCCTAGAGAGAAGAAAAACAGGTGGTGTACAGAAAACAGCATCAATGCCAAGACCATGCGGAGATGCCATGACACTGTTGTAGAATTGGAATCTTGCCTTAAACGTGAACTGAGATTTATCATCCCTAGTTATTGGCGTTGGAATCCTTATAAATCAACAGATGTTGATAGATCTTTCAAAAAGGTTATACTCTCTGCCCTATCTGAAAATGTAGCTATGTACTCTGGAAGTGAGCAACTTGGCTATGAAGTGGCATTAACCGGGCAACATGTTCTGCTGCATCCCTCGTGTTCGTTGCATATATACAGTCAAAAGCCTAGTTGGGTGGTTTTCAGTGAGCTTCTATCAATTACCTGCCAGTATTTGGTCTGTGTCACTTCCTTCGATTTTGACTTTTTATCCACTCTTTACCCTCCTCCGTTGTTTGACGCATCTAAGATGGTGAGGCGCAAGTTGCAGACGAAGGTATTGACTGGTTTTGGTGGCACTATGCTTAAAAGATTTTGTGGGAAGGGCAATAGTAATCTGCTGTGTCTTTTATCTCGAATTCGTGAAACATGCGCAGATGAACGCATTGGCATTAGAGTCAATGTTGACCAGAATGAGATTACATTGTCTGCCACTTTAGAATATATGGAAAGAGTTCTAGAGTTTGTAAACGATGCCTTGGAGTTTGAACGGAGAGGGTTGCATAATGAATGTTTGGAGAAATGCTTATATCATGGATCAGGCTTACCGTCTGTAGCATTGTTTGGAGCTGGTGCTGAGATCAAGCATTTGGAACTTCAGAAGAGGTGTTTAAGTGTTGATTTATATTGTTCAAGTGCCATTTCAATGAATCACATGGAAGAGAAGGAGCTTTTGCTGTTCGTCGAGAAGGCTTCTTCAAGTAGCATATGTGCCTTTAACAAGTTCACACCCTCGGGACAGGGAAGTGATGACAAAGAAAAGTTGGGGAGGATTACGTTTTTTTCACCTAACGCGGTTCAAAAGGCTGCTGAGTTGAATCATGAAGAATATAATGGATCCATGCTCAAGGTAATTCTTTCACAGCCAACCTATGGAGATCATAGAATGTTCCCTTTCCCAGCTGTTAGAGCTAAAGTTCAATGGCCTCGTAGAGTCAGTAAGGGGTTTGCAATTGTTAAATGTGACACAAATGATGTTGGTACCATGGTTAATGATTTTTCTTACCGGGAAATTGGTGGAAAATATGTCCGTAGTGAAGCTAATAAGAGGAGTGCAGATAGTGTTGTGATTAATGGACTTGACAAAGAGTTGTCTGAAGCTGAAATCCTTGATGCATTAAGGGGTGCTACAAGTAGGAGAATCCTGGATTTTTTCCTTGTAAGAGGGGATGCTGTAGAGTCTCTGACTTTTGATGTTTGTGGAGAAACACTTCTCAAAGAAATTGCTCCATTTATGCCGAAAAAGAACCAAAATGGTACTTGTTGCCGGGTGCAAGTCTTCACACCCGAGCCAAAGGATGTTTTTATGAGAGCAATTATTAGTTTTGATGGGAGATTACATTTGGAGGCCGCGAAAGCTTTGCAGCACCTTGATGGAAGAGTATTGCCTGGGTGTCAACCGTGGCAAAAGATCAAGTGCCAGCAGTTATTTCATAGCTCTCTCTCATGCTCGTCACCTGTCTATTTTGTGATCAAGAATCAGTTAGATTGCTTAATGCGAAGCTTTATGCGAATAAAAGGTACTTAATTTAGCAGTGTCGTTGATTTTCTTCAACAGTACAATACTATTGTTCGCAAACTGTTCTTGTTTTAGCATTCTTATTTAGCAGTATTCCATGGTTCTCTTGGCATTTTTGACTATATACATTTGCGACCAAAGAAATCACTTCCCTTTTAAAATGTGGCACGTAAGCTTAAGGGCTGATATGCACTTTGAGAGATACTGATTCATAAATGTGTCACACTTCGTGATTATTTTCTGCCAAAGCTCTTTCACAATCTGCTTATGTTTTGTTAATTTGAGTTGTGCAGTACACTGGTTGAGAAGCACGGTATTATTCAGTAAATGATTGTTCGTATGGATCTTTTCTATCTGTTGATAGACTTTCTGGTTGTGGTTGCAAAATTTTCTTTCTTGAATTTGCAAGAACCTTTGGCTGTTACAGAAAGTAAACTGTTAATGAATATGAGATTGATGATGTACTTTGCAAGCTTGACATTTATCAAGTACATTCAATTTACAAAACCAAAGAGGATCACTTCCAGGCATTTTTCATCTTATGTTACATTAGTCGGAACCATAGTTGAGGCTGAAATACCGAGTTTAGTGACTACTTTATAAAATTAGTGCTGTTTCTCTCTGTTGTTGACTCTAAGCCTGTATTTATTTATTTATTTGTGTTTCCCGGAATTATAACTGAAGTTGCGTACTTATACGAATCAACATGGTTTCCTATCGAAATGATTTAGTGTTTGATTCCATGTTTTTTCTTGCTTGTAGGTGTAGAATGCAATCTAGAGAAAAATTCTAACGGTTCGTACAGGGTAAAGATTTCTGCCAATGCCACAAAAACTGTTGCTGAGGTGAGAAGACGTGTAGAGGAGCTTATGAAAGGGAAGACCGTAGACCACAAGAGCCTCACTCCAACTGTTATGCAGCTTCTGTTCTCCAGAGATGGCATCAATCTTATGCACACAGTACAACGAGAGACAGGAACTCACATTTTCTTTGAGAGGCATAGCCTGAATGTACGTGTCTTCGGTTCTACTGACAAGGTTGATGTGGCGCAGCAGAAACTGATCGACTCCCTTCTAACTCTCCATGAAAGCAAGCAACTTGAAATTCATCTTCGTGGGAACTCTCTACCACCTAATTTGATGAAAGAAGTGGTTAGTAACTTTGGGCCAGATCTTCGTGGGCTTAAAGACAGGGTACCGGGGGCTGATTTTAGTCTAAATGCTCGTAGACATGTCATACTCATGCGTGGTGACAAAGAGCTGAAGCCAAAAGTAGAAGAGATAATTTATAAGGTTGCTCAGTTAAGAGGCGGTTCTGCTGAGAGAGATGACAACGAAGTAAGTTGCCCAATTTGCTTGTGTGATATTGAGGATGCTTACCAGCTTGAAGGCTGTGTGCACAAGTTTTGCAGATTTTGCTTGTTAGAGCAGTTCGATTCTGCGATAAAGAACCAAGGTAGTTTCCCACTCTGCTGTGCCTATAAAAATTGTGGGTCTCCTATTTTGGTCACAGATCTAAGGTCTCTCTTGTCAAGTGAAAAGCTAGAGGAGCTCTTTAGGGCATCTTTGGGGGCATTTGTGGCATCTAGTGGGGGCACTTACAAGTTTTGCCCGTCTCCCGACTGCCCTTCTGTTTATCAGGTGGCTGCTCCTGGGACTGCTGGTGAACCATTTGTCTGCGGTTC
Organism: Ficus erecta; assembly: GCA_008635985.1. NCBI lineage: Eukaryota > Viridiplantae > Streptophyta > Magnoliopsida > Rosales > Moraceae > Ficus > Ficus erecta. The sequence goes on along the minus strand of BKCH01000005.1, from coordinate 2,740,925 downwards.
TTGTTATGCGGAGACGTGTACTCGGTGTCATCTGGAGTATCATCCTTACGTGTCATGCGAGAGGTACCGAGAGTTCAAGGAAGATCCAGATTCATCCCTGAATGAGTGGCGGAGAGGAAGAGACAACGTGAAGAACTGCCTCATCTGTGGACATACAATTGAAAAGATAGATGGCTGCAACCACATAGAGTGTAGGTGCGGAAAACATATTTGCTGGGTCTGCTTGGAAGTTTTCGGTAGCAGCGATGAGTGCTACGGCCATCTGAGGAATGTGCACATGGCAATTATTTGAGCTTGAAAACAATTTATCTAAGTTAAAGCTTGTGTCATTCAAGCAAGAAAAAAAGTTAAAAGCTTGTGTCAATAATTTTCACTGTAGATAAAGGAGGACTTATATATAGGTGTAATTATACATGCAATAGATGTAGGCGTTTCGGCCTATGGATCTTGTACATATTGCGACTTTGCTGCCTTTTTAATCTTCCAGTTGGCATAGAGCTCTCTTTACCGTAAAAATTGCAGGGCTTCTCTGTACATGTGCTTTAACATAAGGCCAATTGAAGTTTCTCCGTTTCCGTTTCCATCTCCATTTCTCTCTCTCCGTCATTCTTATGAATTTTTCTTTAGGTCCTTTTACTAGAGGACAAAAACAAACTGATCTAATCGAACAGCATTTGAAGCTGAAAGTACCTTCTGTTCTACTACCCTCCATTATGCTTTTATTTATTTTTGTACAATTTTAAAGTGCCTATTTAGAATGGAAACTGCAACTTTGAAGAAACCAAACTATCTGCCCCAGCTAACCAGTACACTTTAGAAAAGGAGAAAAAAAAAGCATTTTATATTGTTGGGTTCACACATTAGAATGATTTTCCCCAAATTGTTCGGAAGAATTCTTGTTGTTTGAATATCCATCAATCTCCAGCCTAAAATGTCGGATAATTATTAAACTCAGATGAAATCTCTTCGAAGATGATTAGCAATATAAAGATAACAACTTTCCTCTGTTTTGTAAAGTCGTATTTTACAAAACGTGTTTTCCCATTCGCTATACCCTAACCCGTCTTAAAAAAGTCAAAACAGGTATCTGCAACCAAATGCAAAACCCATACCAGCAATACCAAAACAAAACGCCAAAGCCACCACCCAACTGAGACAAACCCCATCATCATCATCGTCGTGGTCGTGGTCGTGGTCGTGACCTCCGATCAAGCCCTGCTTCTTTCCCTTCTCTGCCCATTTGGAGTGCAAGCTCGAAACTTGAAGCTCAAGCAACCTCACCAGCTGACGATGGCCAAACAACCGCATGGCATCCTCTAATATAGCTTTGGACAGACGATCCCTCTCCTTAGCCAAAACCTCAGCCTTCTTCTCCGCCTCTCTAGCGCGCGTCTGCGAGAATCTCAGCGCCTTCAAGAGCTCCAACTTCTCACGATTCTCACCATCAAACTCGCTCCGACTTTCGTCTTCTCGAGTGCCCATCAAGCCAAAGGCCCTGTTCATCGAGGATAAGACGGTCTTGTTATCCGATCCGGCGAACACCTTCATCGGCGGAGGAAGATCACAGTTCCGCATGAGGTCCATTCCAAGAGAATTGTTCTTCTGAGACACGTTGAGTGCCATAACCATTTCATTGTAATTCATCTTTCGGGCGTTTAATGAATTGTTCTTCAATCTGTGGATAGTTCTCAAGTATTTGCTTTCTTGGTTTTGTCCAAAATTTTCCCAGAAAAGAAAAAAGAAAGTCACAATTTGAGGCGTGGAAGAAATATGGTGGGGTGTTGGTGGCGTTGGTGGGTGAGAGAGAGGGGTACGTGTGCCGTAAGAAAAGGCTGTTAGCAGGATAATTGGCAATGGCTTTAAAAACACAGTTGGCTTCTTTTTTACACTTTACACCCTGATTTATAAATTTTAATAATTTACATCTTGAACTTATAAATTTATAACAATTTACCTTTTATAATTTTTTTTTTGAAAAAATTGACATGTAATTTATATATGAGTCGTTAACTAGTGACTTAAATGATCATTTTTATCTATTTTAACATAAATTTATTAAGTAAGATTTTTAATTAAGATAATAGATTTATAAAGAATGATCTATGTACAAGTCAAGTGTCAATTTTCATATAAAATCAAAGTTCTAATGTGAGGTAGATTGTGGTACAAATTACAGAAGTTAAAAATTTATGATATACACCATAATTGTGAGATAAGTTCAGGTCACAGAACATCGTTGGAAAAAAAAAAAAAAAAAAAAAAGCCAACATAGTATGCGGATTAATTTGCTTTAAATATGGGCAAAACTCTTTTTGTTTTGCGTGTTTGGATGGACAAGCGTTTGCAACTTTTTTTTTTTGACACTATGCATAGATTCCCCCTAAGAAATTCACAAGGCTTGCGTCCTTTTTCTTTTGAGAGAGGAATATGATAAAGACAATAGAAAAATAGGGAAACTTTGTTAATAAAAGCGTTTACGAAGACTGGGAGTATTTCTTTTCTATATTTGTGGGGAATTTGGTGGTATTAGAGCTTAATGGAGACTGACATGGATGGCAAACAACCACATAATCAACATATTAATTATTTAAGTAAGAGGTGTATATTAAAAGATAAAGATTTTATGAGAGCTTATATATATAAATAATTAATTTTTAGTGGGGATAAGTAAGAAAAATATGAAGTTTTTAAAGAAAAAAACCAATAAAAAATAAAAATTTATTGAGGACGGAATTTCTCACTCGATTATGGGTGGCTCCGTCCTGAAGACTAAGTCTTGCCTATGAAAAGGTGGACTAATTCAGACGATCTAAGCATGTCTAGGTGTTGCTTTGCAACCTTTGAGAAGTGATATTAAGATATTAGTTTCAGCTTATCCATATTTGAAGTCATTTTGATACGGATATCTAGAAGGTTTTAAAGATAGTGCTCTGTTTGCCAGATGTTGACAAGAATAAAGAATAAAGAAACCAAACCTATGTTATAAAGTAATTAACAGTAATCCTACAATTAATATTAGACATATTTTTAGCTTCCCTCGTGGATTGTTATGTTTCCCTTTTTTCCTTGTTGAAATGGTAACCATTATGCTAACTGTAACTGGTAATTAAGGGATTTTGTTAGTTGGATGATTTGTTTGATTATATCTTATCTCATGAAAAGTAGGGTTACCTAATTTATAGAAAAGTTATCCACTATCACTCTTTAGAGAGTAGACTTCTAAAATTCGTTAGTCCTATAATTTTGTTTTAAAAAAAAAAAAGTACGACTTTTGATTGACATCTCTCTCTCTCTCTTCTCTTATTCCCCACCAGCCGCGTCGCTGGCCTCGCACCCTCCAACATGGACCGCACCTCTCCGTCGTGACCTCGTGTCAAAGAAGCTCGCCATTTCTCGCACGCCTACCCAATGTAAACTTGATCGGATCCATTTGCTAGTATGTGTTAGAATATGGACCCTATGATCAAATACATTGATTGTATTCATGACATTTTGATTTATACAATAAAAGTTTTATTTCATAATTATCAATTAGGTTTCCTAATCACTTTCTTGTATATGATTCTTATGGTCACTGTATGCAAGTAAACAAAATATAGTCCAAGACTATCAGTTATCAAATCTTTGAATTGGACATGTGAGAGATTTATATATGTAAGATATAATATTAAAGTGATAATCTAAATATTAGTCCGCAGTCGATGAGATATTATAATAGCTCACACTCAATGCCACTTGCCGTTGTACAATATTAGTGTAAGTAGAGGAGGAAGTACAAGGTACAATTAGGGCAAACTAAAACTTGTGTTGAGTAATAAAATACCTCTGTTAGCCTTAACGTCAGACCGTGGTAGGCCGCGAATGACGAAAAATTAATTAGGCTTTACGTAAATTAACAACATATTCATATCAATGTATAAACTTCTTTAGTTTTATCTGATCAATAACGTCGAGAGAAAAAAAAAACAATCTTTTTAATTCCTGGCATCTGCATACCAAATAAAACAGGCACAAGAGCAACTTCAAAAGAGAATTAGAAGAATTCAATTTAAGGAACGACAAAACAAGAGAATATATATATATATATATATATATATGAAAATCTAACTTACAATTGGAAATAACTATTTCCTAAAATTAATTTTATTGGCCTTTTCTTATTCTATTTGTCACTCTCTCTCTCTCCCCCCAATAAACATATCGCAAGCTATTAAATGCTATGAAAAGATGGTTAATATGAAAATCCAACTTACAATTGGAAATAACTATTTCCTAAAATTTTATTGGCTTTTTCTTATTCTATTTGTTCTCTCTCTCTCTCTCTCTCTCTTCTCTGTTCGCTCCTTATACAAACATCATAAGTTATTAAATGCTATGAAAAGATGGTTAAATTGATATCCAGCAATAAAATTATTGCAGTATATCGGTCTCATTTAATCCTCCACATTGAATTCCTAATAATTCGTACCCTAGAATGAAAATAATAATATATAAACAAAACGCAATAGAAATCTGTTATAACCAGTTCCATTAAAATTTACCAAAAAAGAATAAAAATATATGAATATACCATTATTGACATATAGAGTCAGATTTCAAAACACCTTTTCTGTTTTCCTTTTTAATTTTATACTTAATGATAGATATTACATGCCTATTAATTCTGCAAGTTTGGCATCTATAAGAACTAGTGAACTGAGAATTGTTGTATTGCATTTCTCTTTAAGATTATAATTTGTAGAAAACCCAGAAAAAAAAAAAAAAAAACCATAATTCACTAGAGAAGGTAAGCTTGCTATTCTCTCTCTCTCTCTCTCTCTCTCTATATATATATATATATATATATATTAATATATGATGTCCATTTCTTTTTTTCCTCTTTGCTTTCATTAATTTCTAATATATGCATTATGATTTTATCATTAGAGATAAAAAAAATTTCTAGTATCAATGTAGTTAGGATATGCTAGTTTTCTGATAGTAGTTGTTTCCCCATATTATTTATTTAAAAAGGAGAAAAATTTTCTTTTGCTATTTCGTTTTTCTTTTTAAGTTGTCAGTGGCTTAGTGTCACGTGAAAAGTGGCTTAAAGATCAGTTTCGGTTTGGTTAATTTTGATGTACTCTAGGTAGATTTCAATTTCAAAACTCAAGCTTGAAAGTTACAGGCTTTATAAGAACTTTTCGTTAATCGATCTTGTGTGGAAACACCACAAATTTTGCTACTTTGATTGAATAAAAAGAGGGTTGTTTCTTCTTTTTCCCCCCCGCTAAATTTATAGGAGTTTTTCATTTTGTATAATTTTTGCCACAGATATCTAGACACAAGCCCGGAATGATTTCAAAACCGGAAAAACTAAAAAAAACCTGATTTTTGAGATTGCATGTTTGATCTTTGATTGGGTCTTCTTGGATCTTTTTTTTTTAATTTAAATTTAAATTTAAATTTTTTCGGGTTGTACGTGGAAGGTCTTCTTGAATTGAAAGTAGAGAGGAAGAACAATAGGGTTTCAAATCATGTATTTTTGTTCACATTCATTTTAATTTTCTCTAGCTTTATTTATTACTATCCGTCATACATAAGTTGAATGATTCTGATAGATTTTCATATCGAGTCAAATTTATCTAGACTGATTTTAGTATAAAGCCTTGAGATTTTCTTGTTCACAGTTTAAATATAGGCAAGCTTATGAGCTTTATCCATATACAAATTTTTTTTTTCTTTAACGTTGTATTCACTTGATGCTCTTTTGCTTGCTTTATATGTAGCGGTCTTCTTGACATTTATAGTGAAAACACAACTCTTTTTAGCACATTAAGGAGCAATAGCTGTATCTGGTACACTAGTGTTTTATCTTATTATTTTTGTGTCTTATGTAGCCATGTATATGTGAAAATGTTCTTATGACTTTGCTGCTTCAATTAGTAGTTTCTAAGATCTCTTTATGTTTAACCATCATGTGTATGTAACGGATTCATGCAGGAGATTCTACATAGCGGGTTTTACCTTCTAGGGGGATTAGGGCATCAAGGGCTTGTTTCCGATAGTTTTTACTTCCAGTTTTGCATATATAGTAGACAAGAGCCGTAAAAGCCCTAACTAGCTTTTTAAATTTCCTTTTAGATGATACACTTTTATATGATCCAAGTACCACAACACACAAGGTTTCAATATATATATATATATATATATATGTATATTTGCGCAAGGCTTACAAATTGAAATTTTAATTAGGTCTAAACTCATATGACTTTTCTTGCTTCTAATTGGGTCTAGATTGGAAGCAATATATATATATATATATATATATATATATATATATGTATAAAAAAAAAGAGAAAGTCTGTGATAAAGTATTTTTTATATATCATATCGGTAGAGCTTATTTTTAAACCGTTTAGATCTGATCAAACGGCTAAAATATTCATTGTGTATGAAATGAGAATAGACCTTACCACATAATAGTATAGTCTAAAAAATTTAAAAAAATAATAATAAAAAAGAAATAAAAAAAAACCTTCAAGGGGGGCACCGACTTGACGTTGGGGTGTTAGGGGCAGGGGACGTCGCCTGAGGTTCGTTTGGGGGGGGGGGGGGGGGGGGGGGGGGGGGGGTGGTTGGTTTATGGGAGGGGGGAACTGGGTTGATGCCGACGCAGGGGGATGGGGGCAGATCTGGTCGGGGTGAGGGGGGGTTCCATTGTTGGCATCGGTTGGTAGGGGGACTGGGTTGATGCCGACGTGGGGGGGAGGCGGGGCAGATTTGAGTCAGGGGAAGGGCAGGGAGCGAGGGAGTGGGGTCCGTTGCTGGTGTCGGGTGGGTTGGTGGGGGGGGTCTGTTGCCGGCGTCGGGGAAAGGGGTTGGTCTTTTTTGTTTAATTAATTTATTATTATTATTTTTAATTTATTAATTTAGATATTAAATGTAATAAGGTGTATTATAATTATTATACACAAACAATATTTCAGTCGTTTGATTACATCTTAACGGTTTAAAAATGAGTTTTATCGATACGATATATAAATGAGACTCTATCATAGATTCTCCCTAAAAAAAAAAGTTATGTTAAAAAATGTTTCAGAATTGCTCATACCTTGGTATTGTCGTTCATGTAGATACTAGATATAGTAAAGCTAAAAAAATATATATTTATTTTTTTCTTAAAAGAAGGTGGTAGTCTTGTGTTACCATCAACTGTTTGTATTGACTAGATAGCACAGCAACTGTTTTTTTTTTTTTTTTTTTTTCTTTTTAACAAATGCGGTTCTGGTTCTAACATTTACTGATTAATATTCATTTATTTGTGTGCTTTCATAATTTCAACATTTCATAAGCCCACATTATATCGCGATTGCCTCCTCACCAGGTTTCGATTTTTGCAATGTAGGCATTATCTGTTTTGAAAGAAGGATAAGAAAATATCTAAACTCACCGGCTGGAATGAGCTACCATCTGATTTGCTTGTAAAAATCTTCATGTTGTTAAGCATTTTGGACTTGGTTACTGGTGCATCCCGAATCTGCAAGTACATGGCGAAAAGCTTGTTGTGACCCAGGCCTCAGGAAAAATATAGTACTCGATATGAATTCGTTGGAGAAATCCAAATTGATCGACATTCCTGGAAGTCCAAATTCCATCTCCGACGAGGAATATTCAAGCAGCCGGTTGATGCTAGTCTTGAATAGTGCTTTGAATCTCATTCATGGACATATGACTAGTTTGATTTTCCCATTCAGTTTATACTTAGAAGACAAGGAGTTAATCTCTGGCTCGAAAGTACTACTAATTGTCTTTTTAAAATTTACAAACATGTTTAATTTGGAAATAGAAACCATCAAGGAAGGGACTAAAATCAGGAGTACTTATACTTGCAGGAGCCCTAATCTCAAGAGACTTGTCCTGCGGTCATCGTTTCAGTTCAGCGTGGAGGCATTTAAAGAGGCGGTCAAGTACTGGAAGCGGCTCGAATCCCTGACTTTACCCTATGTGTTTTTTTTTTTTACATGGAAATTCTGAGTTCTATTGGTGAGAATTGCAAGAGATTAGCAGAGATGAAATCCTCATGCTCAATTGTCCTTGGTTTCACTGAGGCCATTGTTGCAAATGTCCCAGGGCTTAAGGTCTTGAGCCTTCGGCACACTGCGGCTTTCAAGGAGGCTCTGCTGCATTTGCTGAAAAGCTTGAAGAACTTGGAGGTCCTTAATTTGACTCATGTCCTCGTCGCTGATCTCACTAAAGCGAGCTTGGAATTGCAAGGAATTGATGAGAAAATCACTAAATGCACGTTGCACCTCAATATGTTCTTTACCTGCGGAGAAAGACGCTGCCCTAAGTGCAACGTGGTCGAAGATGGCAACATATGGAGGTCTTATGGGCTTGACGAGGAACATTGGCGACAAGATGAGGTACCTTCTCTTACAATTTGATGCAAATTTCTCTTACAATTTGATGCATTTGCATCATCTGCAAGGGTACCACTGTTGTAAAATTGATGAAACAAAAATGTTGGAAACTGAACTATGAGAACTTGTTATGTCCTGAATAAAGTTTGAACTTCCTCGGACAATTTTCTTTTCTTTCTGCAGCTAGTTTCTTCATATTAGTTTCTTCATATTATGGTATGAAGGACATATTTCCTGTCAACTCTCTGTTTGCGAAGAAACAATCCTTTTTGGGCATCTTTGAAAGGAACAACCTTGAATATGTTTTGAACTTTGATTAGGTAAGAGGAAGTTAGTTTCTTGTTGTTGCTTGGGAAAGTTCTATGATTCTTTCGTTTTTCTAATTTGCTACAAATTGTTTGACATGGATAGTTTGAAGGATAAAACGGTTTATGATATCTGTATTTTTGTTCTCTAAAGGCTTGACTAACCTAACCTCAAAGACTGAAACTCGCAAAATAACCTTCTTTTATTTTAACAGGGGAACATGTTGTTCTCAATCATGCCAAAGTCATTTTATTAATAAAATTTTTTTGGAAGATTATTTAGCAAAAAGAAAAAAAGAAAGTGTCTGAATCATTTTACTAGTTGACTCTTAAGATGTCAATTATTCACTCTCATTATTATAATTTTTTTGTTTAAAATTAATCTCCTATAACATGTCCAACTCAGTCAATGCAAATTTAATATTCTTAACTAATACTTACACATTCTCATAAAAAATTTGTATTTATCTATAGGTGAAAACAAAAGTACTTGTTGGAGAATATTAACCCACATATCTTATCTAAAATAGATTCCCAAGACTAGATATTACATAGCTAGCTTCATCGCCAGTATATTTGATCTCGAGAGGAATTTTTTTTTTTTTAAGCATTCCAATAAGTGATTTTCACTGTGTTGTGGGGCTAACATACCAATATAAGGCCCTCTCAAAATTTATATTCGCGGCATTTCACTTTGTTTGCCCTCGGTTAACTTTTGCATTCCTCTTGTGAAGTTCCCACATAATATTGTAATATATACATATACACATATATATATTATAGTTCTGGATTACACGCAAGCACATAATTTGAAAATATTAATAGGCAGTTATAGCTTGTTTTAGTTTTAATGTGATCTACTTAATTTCTACGCTAAGATTCAATAACAAGAACAGGAATGGAATTATTTATACATTTCACGGTGCTGAGTACATCGTCACTATAATACCTGTGACGAACATAAAGAATGAAAGGAATAAAAATAAATGCAATAAATCATAAATATTACAACATGGAAAATGCTTTTTGAGAGCAGGTGTGGAAATTTAAATGGTTTTATGTAGTTGTTTTATCATTTGTAATTTCATCAACATTTTTTGTCTCTTCCTTTGCGGCTTGATCCTCCAAGATCGGGTCAATAAGAGATTCCACCTTGTCTTCCACTTCTTCCATCTGTGTTTTTCAAACCAAAATAAATAAATAAATAACTAAAAATCAATATAAAAAAATTATTATACCTCAGATCCCTTAACTAACCCTTATAATATATTGAATTAAAATAATAAATACTAAGGAATGGGCGTAATTTTAGATGATAATTTAAATGATTAATAGGTATACTTAAACATCGATCAATCGCGACAACCTCTTAGCGCCATCGCTTAATTAAAATTAATTGCTAAAGGGGGAATCGAAATTTAAAATGCACGTGCCATAACCAAAATAATTCAACTTTTCGTTAGTTGACCCAATAACCTAGTCTAGAATATTATAGATGAGATCTATAGATCATAGACTAGTACTTATGAATTTTTTTTTTTCAATTGTGATTTTCGTTTTTTCTTCTTTTTACAGCTGGATTATGTCAGACATAATTATCTACCACGTTGAGTTTTCTTTAAGATAAATCAACTTGGACAACTAGTTGTTTTGAAGTCTAGGAAACTCTCAACTTGCTTCTAACCGTAAGGAAAGAAAAACAAAACAAAACTTAGAAGACTTATATTATCCACAAACCACGCAACAACATGTGATTAGTTTGTGTAATTCTAAATTTGCAATTACAATTATAACAATTGAAAACCCTATAATTTACAGAAAATAAGAACAATTTTGCAGTAATTTTAATTGAGTACCTTTTCAATGAACTCGTCTACGATGTGAGCGTCCTTGGCTGTTTCTTTGGCTATATTTTCAATAAGATCAAATGTACCCTTAAGCTTTCCATCCGGAAGGTGATCACCGATCTCGTCGGCGATCTCCTCCACTTTCTCGGCCACCTGTTCTACGACCTCAGCTACAGCTTCAACTGTGTCTGCAACCTTGTCTACCTGGTCTGAAAAATCAAATTATATATTCTTGTTTAAAATTATCTCCTCATGAACATCTCATTTAAACGAACATATTAATTGAAGGCTTATATAGTTATATAATTATATAGCTATATATATACTTACTCTTAATTGTCAGAAAAGGTCCCCATTTGCTTCCGCAAAATGGTAGAATCAGAGTTACCACCACTCCGAAAATCAAGCTTTGCCTGCTCAATACCATAACGTCGGAAATAAGTAACTTAGTAAACGAATGTTTTTGTTTTAAAAAAAAAAAAAAAAAGAAAAAAAAGTTGAACGATTTCCAAAGCAAAGATATCCACAGAGCAGTTCGTCCTATTTAGATATTCACGATGTTTAGGTTAATTCTAACTTACCAAGAGTTCCAAGGGACTCCACCTGGAGCTCCTGGTTGAACACTGTTGCATACAAACTTATCCCTGCATCATGAAAAATACGAAAACAATTATAATTAATAAAAAGGAAAAATTATTAATTTAGAGACTAAAAATCTTTTGAAAAGGAGATTTCCATTTCTTTCATGAATAACAAATAATCGACAAGCAATTAAAAAAAATAAAAAAAAATAAAAAAATTGTAAAAGAGTCGCAAATAGCAGCAAAGAAACTAAAAATCAAGAAAGAAAACTTTACTTCTTTGAGTTGCTTCTATTCCTGAGAGACAATAATAACCCCAGCTGATTTGCAGTACTCAGACCTTTCTGGGATATTGTTGTTGCTACATGAGAAGCTGGAACTCCTCTACGCTGTCCAGAGAGGTGGCTAATGGAGCTGCAAGGAACTGTCCACGTCAATTTCAACATTGTTTATCGTCGAAAAGTACTCGATCGATCACGGTCTAATTCTCCGAAGAATTTCCGAAAAAGGGTGGTTACGATGAGTTCTTTCCCAAAGAATGCTTGTTTTTGAGAGGTTTAGTTTGAAAATACAAGACCACGCGTAGTAAATGTAACATGTATATATATATATATATATATATATATATATAGTCCTGTGTTTGTATGATAGGATGGATAAGCAAATATAATATTAGCTGTAATACTCGGAAAAAATTAATTGGCCGCCAAGCAAGTATTTTGATGACCAAGTCCCTGTAATGGATTAGGTGCGTCAAAACTGAATAAAAAATATGAAGAAAAAGTACTGAAGAGAAGAGGCTTAATTGATACGTATATAAAATGATTCCTAGCCGAAATAGTCAAACTTTGAATGTTGATAATTTTTTAAGCCAACGTGTAAAATTGGGATGGGTTTTTAATTTCCATGAAATTTCTGGGGTATTTTATGGATATTGTGATTTAAACAGGAGAAATTTTGAATCTGGAAGGCAGATTGACTTTATCCTTAAAATATCCCAGTTGGAAAAAGGTGTGGGCAGATAAATATGCTGACAAGAGTGGAGAATAATATTGAGAATTAGCCGCCTTTAAACAAGATGAAGCAAAGTTATGTAATGCATTAGTTTTAGGAACACATTTAAAGTTTATTTTCCCCTTTGACATATTTTCGTCCAAATTTATCAAGAGTTGGGTCTAATACTTTATTCCCATATTTGTGAACGGTTCATTTAGTTGCTAAATACGTCATTTTATTTTCATGAGTTTTTCAGTACCAATTCCCCTTTACCCTTTCTGCTATTAATTGTGCTTAAAAATTACTAAAAGGTTAGGCCCCTCAAAGAGAAGGGAAAAAAAGAAGAAGGATTTTTTGTGGAATGCCCCAAAAAGATTATATCTCTGGGATATTACTCTGTGATTCAAATTTTTTCCATATTAAAATTTCAAATAAAAAATGATTTCAGGACAAAAATTCGAATCATTGGATAAAATAAAAAATAATCCACTAAAATGATTGTTCTAAAAAAAAAAAATGAAAAGTTAGGGGACTATTTGCTCCTATATATTACCGGCCTTTTTGTTATTTCTTTTTGTTCCTTTTTTAAATTATGCACATTCCAGGAATGTAGGTGCGTCATCAATTGGAATGCTTTTCTCAAGATTAACGAGTCTTAGAGGTTTATTATTAAAATAGTGGTCTTATTATACGTTCCTCTTATGCTTAACTATTTTAATAAAATAGTGGTTTTATTATACGTCCCTATTATGCTTAACTATTTTGATAAAATATATACTATTTCACCGATTTAAATATTTTTTTTACATCATCATTTTATCATTTTAATTTATTTATTCTGTTATTCTCCTTTCTTTATCTCTCGCTTCTTCTTTATTTATTATTATTATTATTATTTTGCATGAAGCATTTTTTTAACACATAAACAAAATTGAAATTAAATAAATATGTATATTTACTTTTTTTAAGGAAAGATGGATTTTTTTATTAATCAGGCAAATCCGCTAAAACAACTTCCCTAATAAATGAAGGGATAGCATCACATCCATACAAATCAGATGAAGAAGAGAAATTAGAACTAGCTAATAGGTGGGCTACCATGTTCCCGCTATGTTCACCAGTAAACCTCAAACTATGTAATTGTTATCAAAAACCACAACAACATGAGAAGGACTAAATATCAATCTCATCTCCTGCATTAACAACTTGTACTACATTGACAGCATCCGTTTCCATGACTGACACTGGTAAGCCATAGGCCGCCGCAAACTCCAGCCCCTCTCTCAAAGCAAGGCACTCAGCTGCATGGGAAGAGAACATTCCTACCAATTTCCTTGCCAAGCAAGCACATGCAGACCCCTGATCATCTCGGATGATTGCCCCAACACCAATAAAATCAACGTCTTTCTTCACAGCCACATCATCATTGAGTTTTTGTGTGCCCTACTTAGGCTTGACCCATTTAGGGACCATAGCCGACCTAGGGATCGACGAAAAGGATTCAGGAGCACAGCAACGTTGGAAGTCACCGCATAACCTACCAGCCCCTTCAAAAATCTCCACTGGAGTTTTCCAACTAGATTCAAAAACACTCCACATTCCGAGTCCACCAAATATGCCATGCAACGACCGTGAAGATCCAACTCTTCTTTATCCGGGTAACGCCGACCAAATAGACACAACCTATAATGTCCAAAAAGTTTTAGACTTAACCACCTTAGTTAAAAAGGGATTAAGTCCCAAATTAATGTTCCTCATAACATCATCTTTGACGGAAATATGAATTTGCAATAATAAATAAAAAATTTCATAATTCCTATATTTTATGTTGATATTAGCGGTCAGTATAATTTGACACTGCAATAATTCTACTGAGTTAAGTTTTAGTCAGGAAACTTTAATTATACAAATAAGCGTAAATAGTTTCCATATAGACCAAACTATATACCTAATTTATGGGAATGCTCAAAACAGTTCAAAAATCATACGGTGCAAATCTTACACTGTGTCAAATGTTAAATTAGCGTACCATACGAAAACAGTATGTTAATTTACACCGATCATAAGAACAATATGATTAAGCTTATGAATGCAAGAACTAAGTGCAGAAACAACCATAATAGCCAAACAAGGGACAAACCGTAGCACGTGCAGTATAATTCTTGGACCGTCAATTTTAGCACAGTATTGAGAAAATTATGGTTTTGATAGAACAAGGCTATGAGCTATCCTTATTTTAATATAATGAACCTCGTATAAGCATTTCAGGTCAATTAGAATATTGTTAAGGAAAAATTTCCGTATTGCATAATTTTGACTCAGACTGTAATTTCTAGTTGTCAAATATTGAATTTTGATCACTTAAGGAATTAAGAGAATTTATGGACCTTACGACACTGTTAAGAAATAAAAATATCCTTAGATTGAAAATCGGAGCAAAACAAAAAAATTTCTTATATCGAATAGTACCTTAACTCATATTGCAATTTCAGACAAACATATAGTGTTTTATGACCAAGTAAGAACCCAAGAATAGTTTTAATCATATGACATAATTAAAAAAAATGAATATATCAGTTATTTGATCACTAGAGCAAAAGTGGACGTTTTGCATTGTCCAAAAATATTGATGAAAATGCTCTTGGATAAAGTTTGGATTGCAGAACAAGTGGTGTAGCATTGGAACATCTCTTGTGCTGATAACCCACAGCCTTCAGGCAGCCAAAAAGGCTTGGAGACAATCTTTTCCTTGATTCAAGGAAGTAAAGACATGAATAGTGATGAGTATAGGTGCTCGGTGATGTATTGAATAGTAAACAAGCATTGTGTGCATTTAATGCAAAATTGGCCTCCAATTTTAAGCCAACATAAACGGACCTCTTCAACCCACTTTAACCAATATTTTGTCTCTTTAAACAAGCTTAATAATCCCTAAACAAGTGTGAGACAAAATGAGTGTAATTAGCCAATTGTCTATCTAAGCAAACCAAGCCATTTAGTGTTTTTGCAACCATCTTTCTGTCATTCTCAACCGAAAGACAGCCTATGCCTCTCCCTTACACTCTCAAATTAAGCCTTCAAAAACATCGACTCCAAGATCCTTTAACGGTATGACACTAGAACCATTCTCCTTAAGTTTCAAGCTATATTATGTTCAGAATCATGTATAGGAATTTGATCTTGGTTTGTATAATGTTTATGTTTATGTTTATGTATATTATGTTTATGGTATCATAGATTACGATCCTAGACCTCAAAACCTAAAAACTCCTTCGACCTTCCTATCTTCACATAATCACCCGTAATTCTCTCCCAAACACAATACCCACTCATTTATTCTCATATTACCTTCCCACAAACACAATCTCAAAGACCCCCTCCCCGTCTACATCAACCAAAAAACAAAAACAAAAAACAAAAAACAAAAAGAAAAAAAAAAAGAAAAAAGAAAAGAAATCCCCCCCCCCCCCCCCCAAAAAAAAACCAAAAAAAAAGGTTCTTCCTTAAAAAAAAAAAAGAAAAAAAAAACTACCATCATATATCCCTTTTGTTCTATTTTATTTTCTTTTTTACTGAAGTTGTTTTATTTTATTTTATATCATAGCGATTATACTCACACGAGTGACTAATCATTTGATCCACTGCATTATGAACCCTTTTTTTACGATAGTTGTCCCTAGCCATTGTGTTCTATTCTGACAATTACCGTCTCAACGCACATATTCCTTTTCTCTCTTAACGATTGACATCCCAGTGCATATGCGCCCTTTGTCTCTTCTAACGATTGCCATCCATGCACCCAAGTGCCCACTGCCTTCTTCCTCTTCTTCTGATGATTGCCTTCTCTATAACCAAGTGCCCATTTTCATCTCACACCTCTTCTAACGATTGTCGTCTTTGAGTCCAAGCGCCCTCTCTCGATGCTTGTCTTCCCTTCTATGCACTCTTGCACCTCGACATCTTTTATTTTTATTTTTCTAAAAGTTAAAAAATGAAAAAAAAAGGAGAAAAAGAAAAAAGAAAAAAAAAATTTCATTTAGGTTTATTTTATTATTGTTCAAGATTGGATCTCCTATCGGAGCTCTATTTTACATGGGCATATTAGGAAAGTTAGTATTAACATTAGGGAAATTATTGTTTTTTATGCAATTATCTTTTTTAGGAATTTTATTTATTTGTAATTATTGTAATTTAGAATAAGTCTTGATTTTAGTATATTTGTAAGTATTAGGTTACATACCACAATCTGTATATTGTTACTTGTATTTATATGAGAATACATTTATAATACTCCTTACTAATAAATTATTTGTTTCTTCTTATGTCTGTCTCTTCCAATTAATGTAGACTAAGAAGCACCCTCCAAAGATTAAGTAGATCTTCAGGCAATATAACATTCCTATTACACTCATTGCCCTGTTTTGCTGCAATCTTTGTCAAGTAAAGCTAGAGAAATTGATGAGAAGGCCCTGGAAAACCACATAATTTAACTCTCTCTCTCTCTCTCTCTCTCTCTCTCTCTATATATATATATATAGTACTTTCGAAGAAACTATTATTCATAAAGCAGCACTACTTCTCAATTACTCCTTATTACATAAGAAAGATTTCACGACAGTATCAAATCAAAATTTTGTTTTACAAATGAATCGAGGTCAAGAGAGTGCAGTCAAGGCCCCGATTGTTTGTAGGTGTCAAAGGCGGCTTTGATGAAGAAGGTGGTTATGGTGGACTTTCTTTAATTCAGTGCACATGAATAAGCTGCATATATGATCATAAGAGAACAATTTTTCAAAAAAATAATATGCGTAATAGAGAAGAAGGGAAAACAGAAATAATTATGGCTCGACATTCTTTCACCTGTTAAGCTCTATATATGGGGACTGCTCAATCTCCTAACCAACCATAACTACTTCCATTGCATGGACCCAAGAATGCTGCCGCAATTGAAGGACCAGAGCAGCAGATCGTCATGCATCCACATTGTTCCACATGTACACGAAGCCCACATGCTTTGATTTGGCGGGGAGAGACAAGGGGGGAAAAAACGTGGTTGAGATTTTTTTTTTGTTTTTGTTTTTTTATTTATTTAATGTGAACGTGGGTGAAGAATCAAGAAAAACATGTGGATCAGCGAAAGTTTTTTTTTTCTTCCCCCTTATATATATATATATATATATATATATATATTTATATGTATATATTTCAATGAGTAGTGGATGAAGAATCTAGAAAGTAGAATTTCAAAATTAAAAAAAGAATCTAGAAAGTAGAAAAGTGGATGAAAATTCGGGGTGTTCAAAGTCTAGAATCAGTTTTATTTTAGTTATACTACATTCAATTCGATCAAAATTCAGTTTTTTAAAATATATTTAAATCCAATCCGTAAATAATGTATTATTCGATTTAATCCAAACTGTTTAAAATCGGCTTGAATTGAATTGAATTAAATTAATCGGTGTGACGTTTATCACTTATTTAAATACTAAATTTTAAAACAAAACAACAAAACTCATAATACGTTAGGTGATTAGAAAATGAAATGATTATGAAGTTTTTATTCAATATAAGGTGTGTGGAAAATAAAAGACACTAACTTTTGGACCAATTATATGGTAGAGTTATTGGCTAAAATAGTCACTAAACTCTTTAGAATATGACAATTTGTTACCTGTTTTTTTTTTTAATTTTAGCCCAATAACCCCTAAACTCCCAAAACGTTGTCATTCTTGATCATTTCCATCCAATTCCGTTAAAAATCAAACATAATCATTAATTGACAACGGTGATTAGGTAAACTAATATTACTTAAAAAAACAAAAAACAAAAAACAAAAAACAAAAAACAAAAAATCAACTTCTACTTCCAATCTGTATTCTACGATGAGAGAGGGGGAGGTGCCAGCGAGGAGGGCTAGGCTTATGGCTCATGACATCAGACGACGAGGGAAAGCGATTTGGGCACGAGTGAGAGAAATGTGGGGATCTCGAACTTGATGGCCATCGGAGGCTCTCAACAAGGAGATGAGCAATGTCGACTCGTGATAGCAGATGAGAACGGCAATCGGGGGCTCACTACACGACGGCAATCAGAGGCTTACGATTGGAAGATGACAGCGGCGATTAGGGACTCGCAATGCGATGATGACCGGAGTCTTGCAATGGGGGAGGTTAGCAATGGCGGCTTGAGGCTCACGATGAGATGGTTATAGTAATAAGTTTACCAATTTCCATGGGATTAGTTTTTTATCAATGATTCCACTGAATTTACCGGCAAACTCTTTATTAGAAGAACCACCAACTAAACCGATTTATGAAAATGCAAACTGAATGTGGTTATTTAATATAGTATAATAACAAAATATGTACTACAAGCAGTTGTTTGTTTTAAATAGACATTTAAGTAATATCATTAAAAAAATCAAATTTTAAAATGAGATCCTAAAAATAGACATTTTGTGTAATTATTTCATTTATATAATCAGGCCAAAAGTTGCCTTGGGCTTAGTGACAGTTGTCCCCTATGCCCAAGGTACTCCTTTAGAGTTAGGCCACAAAACCTAAGTCTCCATTTGGTTCAATCATTCGAACAATAACATATCGGATAGAAACATTTAAATTATCATTTGATCTAATATTATATATTCATAGTTGGAATGAAATCACTTGAATACAAACATTTAAACGTGTGTTTCAATAGATTGATACTCATTATTTAAATGTAATTAAAATATGAAAATTATCCTTTTTAGAAAAAAAAAAAACTATATTATAAAATATATGTATGTTTAAAAAAATATGAATTAAAATGGGAATGCTGCTTCATGATGACTAAAAAAAATGTCTTCTCAAATTACAATTAAAAATTTATGCTAATAGATCAGCTAAATTTGAGGAGGATGTGATTTTAGGATTTTGAATTAAATGTTGTTTTACCATTCTAATCACACAGTTCAGATATTGAAAGCCAAACACATTTTTAAATGACCAATTATAATATAATATTTCAAACGTCACAATGTCAAATGACATATTTCAAACGTTGAGAAATAAACGCATAAATATTTCAAACACATGTACGAATGGTAGTTCGAATTTGTCATTCTAATTGTAAATGGTTGAACCAAATAAGGCATAAACTTTTTCAGAAAATTATGAAAATAACCACTCAAATATATATATTCAGGAACTTGTCCTCCCTAACGCCTGCTTGGAATTTTGTTTCCTTCATTGGTTACTGGAAATTAAATAAAAAAAAAGGTAGAACACAAAGTATTCTGCCACAATACAATCGACACCAGAGATTGTTGGTGACCCTCTGGTATATTTTAGATGGTAATCTTCAGGACTATCGGAAGCAGTTGCTGACGTTGACCAGTTTACTATTTTGTTCGCGGGTGCTCAATTTCCTATTTTGTGGAAACCAATGGTGTAGGAAGGTTATTGAACCGGTGCCGGTTACAAACCGATGAACAACCCTTGTAATCTCCCATATTACCTTTTTGGTCTATTAGGAGTAATTTAAGAAAGTCTTTAACTCTCTTGGAGGAGGTCAAAAATCCTGAAGCTAGTACTATATATTAAACAATAAGCCTTAGATGGACTATTTGAGGGGCTATCATTTAAATCACTTTAAATTATTTTTACAACTATCTTTCATCTTTGACCCTGAAAGTTTTTTTTTTTATAACAATTTTTTTAAGAAGTTATAATTGTGTCCTAAATTTTGATTATTAAGTAGTAATTTTTAGGAAAAATTAGGCTGGGTGGTCCATTTAAATTACCTAATCTAATAAATAGCCTAACTTTCATTTATTTAGTTAAATGGCCTAATGTGTATGTTTTGGTCAATCAATTTTAATTTTGCCCACCCCCACTCTCTTTCCTCCCTCTGCCCGTTTCTCTCTTCCTCGCCGTCGATTTGCCTCGGTCTGTAAAATCTGGCGTTGGTGGGATGGCTACAAATGGCGACTCACTGTGAAATCGTGTAGTGGTTGGTCGTTGGTTGTTGCTTGCATTTGCAGGTGTCGTGTTTATGGTATTACTATTTTCCATACATATGTGTGTGTGTGTGTGTGTGTGTGTATTTGGCTCCTCCTTCCATTCAATTTTGCACTCTAGATGTTCGAAGAAAAGTTGCAGCAAAAATACAGGCAGTTATTGAACTATGAGCGACTAAAAACAATTGTTTGTACTGCGAATGGCATCAAGCTTGTGGAAGAAAAATAAGTTATACAGTATAATAGATTCTTTTAGTATTACCTTGTAGGAAAACTTGAGATGTGCCATTAATATCGCGGATGGGGGAATGAGAGAGAAAAGGGGGAAGAGAGAGTTGCATTTTTTGTTTTTTTTTTTTTGTTAATTTTCTTAATTTGGTAAATCACTAATTTACTTATGATCAATCAGTGATTGACTAAAAAAATTGATGATTTACGTTCGTCAATCACTGATTTACTTATGATTAATCAGTGATTGATTACAATATTAATGATATATTCTGATCAACTAATGATTTACTAATAATTAATCAGTGATTGACACAGAGTCAATCAGTAATTGACTCAGAGTTAATCAGTGATTAACCAAATATAGTCAATTAGTGATTGACTATTTATAAAATTGATTAACTATTTTAAGAGAAAATAACCAATTTTTAAAACTTGGTTTATTTGTTAAAAAAATTCTTTAAAAAAAGTTATTTACCACTATATCCCTTTTTTTAAACTTAATATCTCAGATAAATAAAAAACCAACAATATGACTGTACAACTTCACATGGCTTTCAATTCAGTGAGTTAATATAATACGTGGGCCTTCAAACTTGCACCTTCTTCTTTAGAGGAACCTTTATATTAATATAGGTATACTAATAATGTATTAGTAGGAAAAAAAAAATGCCTACATTTGTTTTATTTTTTCGGAACATTATATAATATATATATTTTTGGGTAAGTACACTTGTATTATTTATATATAAAACGACATCTATTGACATTCCATATCTACTTTTCTTACTTATTTATTAAATTATTTACTAATTAGATTTTAGGGTCAATTATTACTTGCTACACCCATTTTGTTATTCTAAAAAGGTCTACAATTAAATTCTTATATTTATTATTTTTCACCAACTAACTAATAAATAACCTTCCTTTCTTTTTAACAAATCTTTCATTTTCATTTCTTTTTTTTTTTTTTTTTGGTCGGCTTCTTCTTCTTTTTCCCCCCTCTAGATATCCAACTATTCTTTGTTTTTTTTTTTTTTTTTTTTCAGATAACTGATTTTACTTGAAATCCAACAAAATCAAAGTTTTATTTGTATCCTTTTCATGAAGTAATGTCTACATATAAACAAATATTTATAATATATATCAAGTTACTATTCAAAATTTTTATTTTAATTGTTGTTGAAAGTAGTTACTCGTGAAACCCAGATAAAGTTTTTAGAAAACAATTTCATTTATAACTATGTCATTAAATTTCATAAAAACATTAATGAAATTTTATTATGAGTATATATAATACACCTAACAGGGATTACGTACCGTTATTAAATTAGTCGGATACAGAGACAGATATAGGAAGTAAAAAAGGAGACAGCTATGAGGTGAAGGTAGCAGACCCCACCCCACGCCACGCTGCCCCATTACCATCCTTACAGTCACTAAACTTTAAATTCGTTTACAACGCGATCTTATTTTTTTTCTCCATATTTAATTAAGACGGGTCCGCAGATTTATTGGCAATGGGGACATAAAACCGTTTATCTTCCTTAGCGTACAATAAAGTTAACGCGGAAATGCGTCATCAAAGACCATTGACTTCGCCAAACCCCATAAAATAATAATAATAATAAAATAAAGGCGAAGACGAAACTGCCAGGTAAATACGCAAGTTGTGCAGCGAAAGTGACACTCCCTGGAAAGAAACACAATTTTGTGGAAAAATAAGCTCAAATCCCTTTACTCCAACAACTCCAATTCAATTTCTCATGACAAATTCCACATCTCACTATCAAACTCCGTAGCCCAAATCAACGGCGGAAACTTGGTCGTGAAAAAAATCTCATCATCATTTTTCAAAGGTATGAACTTTCAATCTTCTTCTCTCAGCCTCCTCTGATCTATTACAACAATGGGATTTTATCTCAGAAGACTCTTAGAAGATGATGATTGCAGAAAACCTTGTCCTAAATCGGACTGTGATAAGCCTAAAAGCTGTGATGGTGTCCCTCATGAATCTTCACCTCTTCTTAGTCATGCCGGTACGAAGAGTATTCTTCTCACGGGTTGTTTGATGGGCAGCTTTGTTATTCTTTGTGTTGCTGTTATAATGGTGAAGAGGTACTTTTCGAGGCGTAACACTTCACGGGAGAGGAGTTTGCCGATTCTGTTCCATACCCAACAAGACTTTGTTGATGAAGATCAGGGTCCTGTTATTGATCACCACATATGGTTGATCAACACCGTTGGTTTGCCGCAGTCCGTGATCGACTCCATCACGGCCTGCGAGTATAAGAAAGATGAGGGTTTGATTGAAGGAACAGAGTGCTCTGTTTGCTTGAGTGAGTTTGAAGATGGCGAGAGTGTTCGGCTTTTGCCCAAGTGTAGTCATGCCTTTCATCTTGCTTGTATAGATACCTGGCTGAGATCGCACAAAAACTGCCCGTTGTGTCGCGCGCCAGTTGTTCGAGATATTGCCGCTGCGAATACTCCGCAGGTAAGTGTGGCGGAGCCTAGTTCTAATGACTTTTCGAGCCCGGGGGAAGATGCCCAGTTGGAGAATTCTGAGAATGGTGGAGTGGGATTAAGCAATCAGCGGGATGAAGGAGAGACTAGTGACACTAGAGTCAGAGTTGATGTTCGTGAAATTGAAGGTCAATCTGCGAGAAACGCTGAGAATAGAATAAAGGGTTTGTTTAATTCTGTTGGTGGGAGCTGTGATTCTCGAGTTTTAAGCGATTTGGCTGACAAAAGACAAGTGGCTGGTGAAGACATAAAACCAATGAGGAGATCAGTTTCAATGGATGCAACTTCTGCTATGGTGATTTATCAGGCGGTGGCTAATGTTGTTTCTGATCAAGGAAGCTCAAATTCCCAGCTGGCAGTGCCTGTGAAGAGTTCTAATTTGGCGGTTGTGTCCAAGCGGGTGACTCGAAATCTAAGCCTGTACAAACTTATGAGAAGTTCTTCAATCGGGCGATCTTTGCAGAAAGGGCCTACTTCAATGAAAAGGTCTTGTTCATCAAGCAGGAAGCTATTTTCATCCAAACATGGCAGGAGTCAGAGCTCGATCCTTCCATCTTGAACGAAAACCTATTACCGTGGTGTAGTTCGTGGTGACGAGTCAACGGGATAATCGAAATATATGTTCTTGGCCTTCTCAAGAGGCAAAAATTATAGTTAAATGGTAAGTCCATAAGCTGTTTTCCTTTGTAGCCACAGACTGCATGATGCGGATATCCTTAAATGAAGCTCTTTTTGGTTCCTCAAATTTTCAAATTGTCAAGCTTTTCCTGAAAGGTTAAGATCGAATATCTATGTAGCAAACGACTTATTCCTAAAGGTTTTTTATGGCAAATTTGCAGGCTTTTGTTGTAATATTAAATGTTCTTAATGCAAACATGATGCTTTTTAATATAAATCTTCATTAACGAATATGTGGCAGATTTTCTTGGTGGAATGCTCATTACTAGGTTTTCAGAAGAGTTCTTTCGAGTCTACTGTTATTTTATTTTATTGCTCTGAGATTAATATGCAAACTATTACACTATCATTTGAAAAGATTTCGGCCATCTTTTTCAAAGCATCTCAAGTCCCAGAAAGTTTAAGAAAATTCACACCATCAAACATCCTTGTACTTCATAATTCTGATTGTACCATATTTGGTTCTGGCGTTTGAAATTTTTTCCATTCCTGCCTTCAGTGATTTTATGGAATTGGTTGGTTTGCTTTGGATAATTTGACAGATTGTTGGCCCTGCTTGTCCCTGAATTATGAGTCTGGTCTTTGAACTTGCGTGGTTTCCTGAACATTGATTTTTTGACAGTTTTAATAATTAAAACTAAAGTTGGTGAAGGATTAGTAAAATTTTATCTAGATAATCTTGTGTCAATCCGGCTAAATTGTTATACTTATCATTGTTAAGAACCCTTGAAAATTGTTATTATTATTATTATTATTTTTTACACTGTTTGTAACTATTTCTGTGAAATTTGTTATAAAAGTAAAGTAATGTGACTTTGTTAAATTCCAAAAATTCTTATTCAATTTTAGCATCAAGGACTAAAACTAACAAAAAAAAAAAGGACTAACTGTGCTAATAACTCTAATTTGAATGATGTTATCAAATTGTAGCTCAATGGTTCATAGTGATGACTGAATATATATATATATGTTCTTCTTTGGCTTACTTAGAAAAAAAAAAAAAAGGGGTAAAAATGAAAATTTAAATATGCCTAAACTTGATTGTGCTATTAAGTTTTAATGTTTTAAAATTATGTTATTTATTTCCAATTGACTAACCAATAGGCCTGTACAGTGCAATTTCTGAAAAATCATTTTCTAATAATTATTTTTTTGGCTGAATAAAAAACGGGATCAGTGGTGTGTTCACACCCCTGCCCCGTACCTTCATAGGCGCCCTTTTGGGAAAACTCCGGGTACCACAAGTGGAACGGTCCGGCGACTGGCCCAAGTTCTCACAAATAACATCGAGGGAGAACCAACTCCACCTGAACCTTAGTCCACATTAGGAGATAGGAGAGAGTGTCAATCTCATAGTGAGATCTAGGATTTGGATGTTGGGAATGAGAACCTTGATAGACAATCACGAACCGCTTAAGTCACTTTTAGCTAACATTGAAGGAGTGTAGGAATGAAACCTTATCAGATCAGCAAATCAGTACAATGGGCTTGGACCCAACTCCCTCTCTTGAATAAAAGCTTTAATCACTCAACGAGTAGATTCTAGGTAGAAAGAGCAAAATAATATTTTTAAATAAAATTATAGTAAATTATAATATAAAATTTTAAATATTATAATAAATAAAATAATCAAAATTTTGATCATATAATAATAAAATAAAAAAAAAATTCCCTTAAAAAAAAAAACCTCTTCTTTCCTCTTCTCTCTTTGACATGAAACTATATACATAAATTTCTTATTAAAAATTACTCATTAATCCAAAATTGTTTTATAAAATCTAAGAAAATCTAAGAATTTATCATAAATATATATCATAATTTATCACCTTCTAAAATAATGTTACAAATTTTAAATATATTTATTAAATATGTTATTTACTACAATATCCGTAGATTACTATATTTTATGTATATTACGTATGTTCGTATTATAAGTTGGAAAGCTTTAAAACTGCAAAGGCTGTTCATCCTTAATCGTATAGATATATATACTTGACCTCTCGTGGCTTACTTCATGGCTTTTGCTTTTGAATTTCATAGCTTTTAAATGTTTAGTATGTACTTCCCCTGAGTTACTTACGAAAAGCTGATGACCTTATCGTTTCTTCTTTTCAGCTTATTTTCTTCAACTTTTATTATAATGACCATTACTTGGAACCAAAAGAGAGAGAATCTACATATGAGAGAAAGACCCGAAAAAACATAACCAAAAAAAAAAAAAAAAAACAAATGGTTGGAGTTGATTAACTTAGAACCCGTTTGCAACAATGGTTGGAGTTGTAATTTTCTAATTAGAATATTAATGTGTGTTATATTAAAGTGTAAATTAAAAATAAATTATGATATAAATAATAGTGTCAAATTTGAAATATATTAGGGAGAAATATGCAATATGGATCTTATTTTATTTTTCTATATCGTGGTGAATATTTAGACATAATAATAATAATCTCATTTTGACTTAAAATAAGAAAGTTATAGACGTTTAAAATTTGAACTTCATGAAAGTTTAAGAAAGAGAAAGTGAAATATAGATTTATGAGTTTTTGAGTTAAATAGACAAAATTCACATTAGAATCGGTATTGTAAAAGACAAATTAAAATATTAGATTTAATTGTCAACTATTCCTACCAGAAAAAGGATTGACTACAGATCCCAGCTAGTTAAGTAGTCCATGATTTCACAAGCCGAATTACAAAAAAAAAAAGAGCACTCACACATTGTGTTTCAAAACTCCTAATTGATATTTCTTTTGGAAAGTAAAGATATATTCATTTTCCACTGGCCATGATCAGTTTCTTCAGTTTTTTTTTTTCTTATCTTTTTCTCATCTTATTTTCTTTTCAAACTGATCGTCATGCAGAATCTTTACAATCACGATCCCTTCAAGACTCATGCATCTTAGAATGTTCTTCTATTGTTACAGAGCTGTCAACTTGTAACAAGCACCGAAATATGTGCAAAACTAACCAATCAAATCATAGAGTTGGTTTCAATTACTTTTTATGAATACAAATTATATGGTTAATTTATTTGTCTCAATTAACATGTAGTCCACTAGATCATGATCAAAGCGATATAGACAAATATAAGTATAAATATATCTATATATATTATTATTATATATAAGGATGTCATCATGTGGAAGTTATTCAAAGAAAAGAATACCACTTATTTGGAAGTTTAATCCATGAACATGGAAAGGACCTTCTATTATTGACAGGATTAGCCAATAATTAAGATCATCAATATTGCCCTTTTTAGAGAATGGAGTAAGGAAGCGAGACATTTTACAACTGCACACGGCCAACATTACACTAAAAATAAAAATAAAATTAAAATTAAAAAAATAAAAGACAAAGAGAGATGAAAGGAAAAAAGGTGTCGGTGTATACCACCCATAAGACTGAAATCTGCGATCTCCCAAAAAAATATAGTATAATAATTAGAGTTAATTACATTTTTAGTTCTCAAATTGTAGTGGAAATTCTAGTTTGATCTCCTTATTTTAAAACATATTAGAACAAAATTTTCATTTATCAAATTGTTCTAAATTAGTCATTTTGTTCATTCGAGTGTAAAATCTAGACAGAAAAAAAGCATGTGGGACCACTTATCTGATTTCTAATAGGAGTTGGTTTTGAAATTTTGGAGACAACCGTTAATAAAGGACCTATGCCTTTTTTTTTTTTGTTGTTGAAATTTTAAAAGTTCGATTGATGAACAATATAAGGAATAATTTAATACAACTTATTAGATCGGAAATTCGTTCCGACATTTTAAATTCAAGGACTATAATGATATTGGATATAATTCATGGACTGAAAATAGAAATAATCAAAATAAATAATATTGAATAATGCGACATAATTCAAGAGATTTTAAAATGTTGCCGTTGGCCTCTGTGGTAGAATCAGTCGGGAGCCTGAAAGGCAGTGATTTATCCTGTGGCGGATGTCAGCGGTTCAAATCCTACAGAGAGTGATTAGATTCTTATTATTTGTTAGGTTAAAAATAAGACTGAAATAATTGAATAATAATCTGAATTTGACCTCCTGTAGATTAAAGAAAGTAGGAGGCCAATAAAAAAAAAGGAGATATTAATTACTCAAAGGTCCAATCAAGATGTTTTCTCCTAATGATAGAGAGAAATTTTGTAGTCATAAGATTAAATTTTTAATGATTGGCTACATTGATGCCTACGTTAGCAAAGTTCTTTAATTCATTCATACATTTGATCATTAAAATTTTGGAGATTTTTTTTCGGGGTATGAACTGTTATTTTTACAACCAGTATGAACAATAATATTGTAATCATTTTATGATATAAATATATGAGCAGTTATGTGTCGCGCACTGTAAATTTTTAATGAGCATACTTATATATCAGATTATTAAAAAATTAATCCAAAAATTAAAGCTGTAAGTCACGTCAGTAGCGAAAACAGATAGTTCTTTTAACAGCGAAAGTAATAGATCCAATCGTAGTGAACAAACAAAAAACAAAACAAATCCGTATCATAGAAGTTTCATAAATTTTAATCCCTCGTATAACAACAACTTGACTACTGAAATAGGGCAAAAAAGATTTTAAAAAAAAAAAAAAAAAAAAAAAAGTGCCCCTGTAGAAGTAACTTTTTTTTTTATTTTTTATTGAACCCTTAGAAGTAACTTTTAAATGATCACAAATTCCACTCTTAAAACAGTAAGATATATAATTGTAGGCAAAGTTTTGTAATAAGAAGTACAGGAAAAAGAGTACACAACTAGTTGATACTCGAGAAGCTTTTTGACTGGAAAAGGAGAAAGGCCTTTCAAATCATCAATATTGTTTCTAAATCGAAGTAGTTTTTTTACCCCCCATCTCTCTCTCTCTCTCTCTCTCTCTTTTTCATCCTTTCTCTAACTTGCTTTTTTTGAACAAAAGTGGATGGCGAAGAAAAACATTAGCTATCGCAACTGGTGCCATGGATCACTGCAGTAACTTTTTACTAATTAAAAATTGACATGTAAAAGTATAAAGTTATATAAAACAGGAGGCGGCATGTCACGGACCACCACACTGTGAGGCTTTTTCAGTCGATGTTTTTTTTATTTATATTTTCGTCTCTTAGAGAGAGCCACTATACGGTCGGATCAAACAGGTGGTGTAGGTAGTTTAACCACTTTACCCGTGATTGAAACACATGCTGGAGACGTATCGGCCTATGTTCCTTGACATGAGATCTCTATTACTAATGGAAAAATCTGTTTGGAAGCATAGTTCTTTTACGGAGGAATTATGAATTTCTGTATGATGTTATTTGAGT
This sequence comes from Ficus erecta, assembly GCA_008635985.1. Classification (NCBI taxonomy): domain Eukaryota; kingdom Viridiplantae; phylum Streptophyta; class Magnoliopsida; order Rosales; family Moraceae; genus Ficus; species Ficus erecta. The sequence continues at coordinate 2,712,056 of BKCH01000005.1, read as the reverse complement.
ATTAAAAATAGTTCGTAGATATTTTATTACTTAAAATTTTTTAGCTAGGGTTCTTTTATGCCAAGATTCTCTGATGATTGGTACTTCCAATTGATTAATACAGATTGGACAGGTCTATCTAGCACGAGTACGTATAACCTCCCATCCATATTCGACCAAGATAAAAAATTTCAGTCTTCTTTTGTTCTTTTAAACCAAATAATATAGATCAGTTGGTATTTGTTTTTCCTCTTTTTTTAATCTGAGGAATATAAGTCAGTTAGTGTGTTTTTTCCTTTTTTCTTTTTATAAGAGAGGAATTTAGCAGGCATCAGAAAAATATGAAACATGCTAATTAGATTGGCACACAATAACAGACCCCTTCTACATCGAGCATCTAACTCTAGATTACGAAAAGAAAAGGAAAAAGAATACAAAAGTCTTGCAATTAAAAGAAGAAAATACAATTCCTTGAGGCACACAAACTCGAAACAAAGCTCTATATAAGACCATAGAACTTGACCTCAACTAGCAAGAACTTATACTAAAATGCTAAGCCGAAACTAGGCCTTTAAAAATCAAAACTTAAAATACACCTTATTAAAAACCTTATTAGTAAAATCTCGAGAGAAAAATCTACATTAAGGTAAAAAAGAATACCTATGTTAAAAATAGTGAACTAAAAGCATAAATACAACCTGCACCGAATATAAGATTAATTATGAAAGCGATGGTACGAAAGAGAAGACAAATCCCATTGAACTCTAAAATTAAAGAAATCCGACGTACTTAGTTGACCACCAATGAAAATTCTCAAACTGAAGCGCAGCAGTTTTCGTTACAACTTTGGCTTGTGATAAAACATTTAATTTTTTATTTTTTTGAGATTCTATTACCTTTTATAATTAAAATAAAATCGTTGTTCAACCCACATTTTTCTCATGACATTGTATCTTAGATTTATATCTGTGAATGCATAGTACGTACTATTAGCTTCGATATCTAGTTGAACAGGGTCTTTTTTTTTTTTTTTTTTTTTTTTGTATCAATGTATAATTTACAACTATGATTACAAATATATTGCTCATGATATCTACCCGCTACAGTTCCTCGCCTAATAAGTATGCATAAACATAGTACAGTAGACAAAGCTACAAAATTTGTCAGTTTTGAAGCCATTTCACTGATAGTTTGCTGAATAATTAATCCCTTTTCTATTTATTATTGAAGAATTATAATCTTTGCAGAAATGATATTCCACGAGTCCCGCGGTTAATTTTAACTAGCTAGAGAGAAAAAAAAAAAACAAAAAAAAAACAAAAAGAAAAACCAAGAAAAATAAATCCAGATGACCACCAAAAAATAAAATAAAATAAAATAAAGGAGAGAGATTTAGGCCAGTTTTTTTTTTTTTTTTTTTTCTCCTCAATAACATGAACAAGTTAAAAATATATTTAGGATTACACAAGTAGACAACATGAGAAATTGAGGTCCATCTACACAATATTGAGCTAAATCAAATCTGCTTCTTCTTGGATCCTGCACACCATTTCATAAACAGCGGCTGCAATCTCATTCACTGAACTTAGCTCAGAGTCATCTTCAACCTGTTTCGCCATTAAAGCAAAAATCCCATATTGGTTTTTAAATTATTAAAACATAAATAACAAGACACATTTGTGGGCTACTTAATTTCAAACAAAGCGTTTAGGCTCAATCCTTGATACCGCCCTCCTGAAAATTGGAGGCATTATAGCTTTGTTTCTTTTCTTTTAAATTGTTTTTCTTTTTCAGATTTGGATCATTGATGAACTATTTATCTTTTCTTTAACACAACTTTTGTGACATGGAATACAGATGAGGATACTAGAGGGGTGCCTGCTAAATATGGATATTTTGGTGCATATATTGATTCCTATGATCGTTTTTTTTTTAATCTTAAAAATAAAAAATAAAAAAGGACAAGATAAAACCAACTAATAAGGAACATTTTTAAATAATTACCTTGACGCTAAAAGAGTAAAGAACCATACTGTCAACGGCGGTGACATTCAGGTGAAGAACCACAAGGCGCAAAAACTGCAATCCGACCACCAACTTCAGGAGCTGCTTTTGATGTCTTTTCAAAAGCACTTTTATGCTGGCGTGGTTTTCCACCATTGTCACTTCCACGTCGGCTATGGCGCATCGATTCTCCACCGTTGATTTTGATTGATCGGTAACCGACTTGTTACGGGTTGAATATTGAGGGAAGATGAAGAAATCCGAGAAGAGTTCGGAAGGGACAATGTTGGAATGATCTGATTGTTGATTGACTCGTTTGTGGGCCTCCAAGGATTGGAGAAGTTGTTCAAGCTCCTTCACAAAATTAATGGCTCCTCCGATGATGGATGCTTGGTCTCCCTATAACACAACCAATCTACAAATTAATCAATGAAAAAAACTATATCTTTTTTGTTTTTCAAAAGAGAGAGAGAAAGAGGATTACTAGCAATTACAAGATCTCGTAAACATCCCAACAAAGATTAACACCCCATCTAAAAATCAATTCACAAGATTAATGAAAAAGTAGTCATCATGTTGTCTCACTGTAGTTTTTTTGACCTCCAAATTTTGATATTTAAAACAAACAAAAAAAATACCGTACTACTTTTTTTTTACATTAAATCAATAACATCGAATTTAACCCTCATTTGGATCACGGTCTAAAATCTGTTATTGGGCACAAATTAAAAAGTTTTATACATTTATCTCACAAAAATTTGAATTTACTATTCAAACTCTTGCTTCATTCGGACTTTAAAGATTCGAAAAACAATGGCAACCCTATCGAATCGAATAATCAATTAGAGGCTCTAAAGTGCCCACAACCTTTGTTTGGATGGTAACCACGGTAGACCTAGTTTATAGATTTGATACTTTTTATAAATGAAAATAAGATCCTACAAAGTAAATCGAAATGAGAAAAAGGGGAGAAACATGTATTTATAGATAACAAAAAGCTGATCGCGAATATGAATAGTGGCTAGATCGAGAAGTAGGTACTCTTTGGACGTAAGAAGAAGGCATCATGGATCGGAGGAGGGCGAGATAATCGTTCATCTGTTTCCGCCTGTTGCGTTCGACGGCGATGTGAGTCATCCGCTGATTCTCAACCTCCTCCTTGTTCTTGACGCTTCTCGCACGACGTCTCTTCCGCCGCCCCACGGTGGCTGCATCGGCTGCCGGAGTTTCCGCCGGAGTACAAAAGTTGGCGTCTTGGAAGTCATTATTGTTATTGGTAACGCTTCGCATCATTGATGAAGATGAATTAGTACAGTGTTGGTAATCCAACTTCGCATTCATGACGTTGAAACCTTGTCCCACACTAGTACTGATGTGATTCTTCTGCATGTCGTCTTCGGCAAAATCATATGCATAACTCCATGGAGTAACTATTCCACCACCTCCTACCATGGCATATTGAAGATCCTTTCGACTATAACTAAATGGCTCTTGTTGAGAAACCACAGTTTCTAAGGCCATTACAACTTATTTCTCTCTCTATCTCTCTCTCTCTAGCTAGGTTTAGAGTAGTACTAAATATGAGCGTCAAGCACAACCACAAAGTTTTGCTTTTATGGAGACGACAGAAGCGTCATTATCATTAAAAAAAAAAACAAAACAAAAAAAAAAGTTCTAATAGTATGAGAGTATCCATTATTATGTACAAAAAGTGCAAGTGGGTACAAAACATATAAATATATATATATTTGCAATAGCAAGTTGCCTCAAGAAAATTGTGCCGGAGAGAGAGAAATAGAGAGAGAGAGAGAGAGAGAGAGAGAGTACGTTGGACATATTCATCAAATAAACGCGTGAAAAGAATTTAATTATTATTTTTTTAAAAATGTTATTAACAATTTACAGGAAAGATCCGCCATTTTACATTTTTGGAATTACAACTCAAGGACGGTAAGCTGCCAGTCTATTAAGGCGCTTGTGACTCCTCGTAGCGATAGCTATTTCCTTTGTTTTATAATATAATATCATTTAAAACGAAGTTTAAGAATTAATAGAATTTTATAATAGAGAAAAAATTACATGTAACACTATTATGTATTTTCAATTGTTAGAACTTACACCATATATCGTTAAGAATGATTTTCTCTTAAATTTAATTTAACATTAGAAAACGTATAATGTCAATATAGATCTCTCCTACCATACCAAGTACTTGAATATTTTTTAAAATAGAGAAAAGGAATATAGAGAGAACATCATGTTTAACATTACTTTGAGGTAATTAATTTTTTTTTTATATCGCACTTACAAATGTTTGTAAAGAAAATTTTTATAGTATAAAAAGCATAAAAGAAAAAGTCTATGACATCATTATATAAAAAACATCGCAGAGTATTTTTAATTTTTTAATTTTTCATGACCTACCCTAGAGTTCTCGTAAAAATATGCATTCGCAACTCTTTATCACAAAATAATTATGGAGAACTCTACATTTTGTTATGAAAAGATAGTCTGTTAGTAAGGTTATAACTATTATCAATATTATTGGAGATAACTAGATGATCAAGATATTAAAGGATTCATAAGTATTTTTAATCGTTAGAACAATAAGGTTTTTATTTTGAATTATTCTTACATACTTTTTTTTAATGAGATCTTTTCAACAGATTTATTAATTTTTAAACGAATGCTACTAATAAGGATGTCCACTCATAAAAAAGCTCCAAATCATTAATAATAAAAGTGAGAATAGTTTCTTTGGAGGTTTTTTTGTTCGTGCTGATTTTTTAACGTGGTTAAAAAAGGTTTCGTGTAAGGTTTTTTTAGAGTTTCGTCAGAGTTTCTAGTTTATATATATATATATATATAAGTTTTGCAAGGGAGTTTTTGCCTTTTTAATTTTGTTTTAATGTGCTTTTTCTTTTTCTTTTTTAATTTTTTCTTTACGTTCTTATATCATTTAAACAATATTATATTTTCCAAATTGCGGAGTGCATGCTTCAACTAGTGTTATAAATAGTAGACAAGGAGGCCAGGCACACGGTGGAAAGTTATAGAGGTTCCCTTGGCAGGGGAGAATCCATGTGAGTGACCACACAAATAAAGGAGGCAAGAATCTGCACCCTGCAATCGTCTACGATAAAGACTAACAAACACCCTTTCCAATGACTGACTTTTCTCAATGTATTTTCTTTCTATCTTTTTTTTTTTTTTTTTTTCCTTTTCTTTTCCTCCAAACGGTTCGGGTTTAAACCCTCTCCATGCAATCTCCTCTTTTCCATCACTTTCTTGCACATATAATACAATTTCAATTTGCGTTAACACCCCCCCATTTCCACGAAACATTCTTCTCTCTCTTTCTCTCTCAAATTTCCATGAATATGTGTGCATGTTTGGTTCACAGGAGACCCATTGTCTAGTCATGGGTTTAGGTATAACCTTTGAGAAAATTAAAATTATGGGATATAAAAAATATAGCTATATGCATATATATATATATATATATATATATGTATGCACACGCTTGCATATATATATATATATATATTTATAGGATGTGTCGTTATCTTGTTACCGGGTTAAGAAAGTAATCAGACTAATTAAGAATCCGAGATCGTACACTTTTGTTGAAGAAAATATTAGACTTTCGAAAACGGTGGAAATTGCGTTACTCTTATCTATATTTAATTAGATATTAGATAGATTTGCATTTGGTTTGAACATTTTTGATCGATAATATGAGATGATATATAATTGTGGTGGTGCGTGAACTACGTGGTATATATATGCAAACATATGTTTGACTGGCCTTAAGTTAGGAACGAATAGGAAGCAAATCTATGTTGAAAATTCTTAAGAGAGAAAATGTAGCTTTTGCTTGGAGCATGGGTTTGAAGTGAAAAATTCTAGTTCCAATTGACAAAATAAACTGGATGAGTATTTGGGAAAGAGAAATACAAATGAAATGCGGATTTTAAAAAAGTGAAAAATCTAGTTTGGATTTAAAAAATCCAAACCAAACCTTTGATCTAAACAAAGACATAGTAATTGCAGTTAACCTCATATTGGTGAAGAAACTGAAAAATATACATGGATGTTTGTAAAATGATAAAATTAATTCAATCTTGATTTCATAGATATCTTGAGCTCCAGACCATTTTTTTTTTTTAACAACAAGGTTTTTTAACCAAGTTTTTAACCCCCTATCTAGATCACCAATCCAAACTCAAAAATTTCAACTCATTGTTGTCCTTTTTTTTTTTTTTCCTGAAAAATCATTTAACGTTAATTTTTAAAAACTCAAACAACTTGGACCCAAATATTGCAACTCAAAACTAATAACCAAATGCATGCTAAAAATAGGAACAACTCTGAGCAGTGGAATCAGCTCACATTGACAATAGCGTTATAGAGACCACCAACACGCTTTGTGTTAGCAAGTCTCAGAGTGTTCAACCGATAGTCCTCACCAAGCTGTAAGCCCCCATGAGATATCTCGTCATCGAATATTAGCCCTCCGAGTGTTTCTAGTGCATCCGTAGAGTTCACGTGGTATCAATTTGGAGGCTAGTCTTACTAATCCTAATTAGTTACAGTTTACCAACCACATGTTCTGTAGATTAATACGAACTTGACTCATGACAATCTTGGGCGGATATAGCAAACACAAAGACTCTTTAGAAAATCTAAGCCTTGAACCTGAAGAAGTTCAAGCAATCAACAGCATTATAATTTCTAAAAAAATATTTGGAAATTATTGTTTCTGGTTCTTGAAATAAATAATCGACAGATCTAGTATTTTGAGAAATTAAACAAAAAGTCTAAGAAGAGAAAAGCCATCTCACCAACTTAGACCTCGTAAAGTTAATGGTTTTGGGTAGTGAAAATCTTAATATTTTTAATTGCTTCTTTATACCGTCTTATATATATATATATATTGGTTTTTATTTCTATGTGGTTTGTTTTTCATTCCTATATTGGGCAGGGGCGGAGCTAGGGGTGCGAGTGGGGGCTGTAGTCCCACTGAAATTTTTTGTTATTTTATTTTTATCCCAAAAGTTTTATAAATTTTACAATTTATATCTCCACTGAAATTAAAAAATTCTCATACATTCATTACTTTATCCCTTTTAAAAATAAAAAAAATTATCATATAATCCCCACTAAAACTAATTTTATAAAAAGAAAGAGTTTATATTTTTATTGCTTTGCCCCTACAAAAATTAAAAATTCTCACATAATCTCATTTAAAATTTATTTTATCTTAAAAAACAAATTTGGTGTACGCTTCCACTGAAATAGATTTCTGGCTTTGTCCTTGATTTTGAGGACTAGCTCTCTCTTTTTTTTTTTTTTCCTTTTTTTTTTTAATAAAGGGCTGGAAGCCCACCAATTGTTCACTCTAGCTACTTTCCAATCGTTCTTCGATTACTCTCTCACACCTACCTGAGAAAGTCGTAACATTTCGTGCAGTTTATTATTTAAATATATTTTGTAGCAAAATTTTGATCAATTTATTTCTTGTCCTCTTCTTCATTTAATAATTTGGTATATCCACCAATAGAGGACAAATTGAGTCTATATATATATACAGAGATACTGACATACGTATTATACATTTATACGTGATAAAACTACCCTTTCAATTATACACTTTTTTTTTTCTTTTCTTTTCTTGAGAATTTCAGATTCACACCTTTCAGCATTGAATATATATATATATATATATATATATATATGTGTGTGTATAAGTATATATGTATATTTTATATTTAACAAACACATATGTCGTAGTTACCTCTTTGAGAAGCAACAAATTTTTATTTTTATATATTCAAACCATATATTTAAAAGGACCTGCATGTGTACCATTCTAGTCAATCTGTAATTATCAAAATATTTTTTGGTTTCTTTAGTAGATTCGTCGACACCAAGTCTGCCTATATTGTCTTATAAGTATTTAATTATAAATTATATACTTTTCTCATCGTTATAAAATTAATTAAAATCCAACAAACGGTACTGTACCATATGAAATTCTACGCCAGCTTGCCGCGTTAACACTTTGACATTGATTCTTTTTGTAGTTTGGTTGCTTGTTTCAGCAATTCAATGTTAGTGAGTATGTTATTGTTCGAAAAAATTACGAGTTCCATTTATTAAATTAACATAATTGATTCTTATTAGATGCCAATTTATGGTACTAATTTGACAATAGATTACGGACTCTAATTACAAAATTGTGTAAATAATTCAGCAAATAATTAAAAATAGAACCAATATATAATTATATCTATATAATTTCTCTTACACTAGTAATTTGATTTTATATAGTAGATCTCTTCTATATAACAAACGATAAATATTTATAAATACAATCAAACTTGAAGAGCTTACTCAAATTAGTTTCAAATAGTTTGTTTCAGTTTTAATGTTGAACTTTTTTTTTTTTTTTTTTTGAGTTTTTACATCATACAATTTTCGCCAATCGCTCAGTCTTGTTCATTTTCGGTGCCAAAGCACTCTATTATTAGTGAGCTATATATTTACTCACTCTTTCAAGGGTGGCTACTTTTGGTCAGAATTTGTAGTTGTCTCTGTACTCCTACCTCTTTTATCACTGAACGGCCATTTAACGGCCTTAATACAAGCTGCAAGGTTTACATAAAATTTAAAAAGGTTACATGCATGACTCAAAATTATGATAAGATAATGCTATGTGATTACTAACTCTAATCATAATTTTTGAATATCGACTTACATGATTCTTGAGTTGTTATTTTTTCATTGATAGTTATATAAAAACTTGTCAAATTAATTAAAATTGAAAAATTGTAGCCATATCCTTAAAAAATAAGACTCATTGTCACGTACATTGATATTCAAAAACTGATATTTATAACTACTCTTATGATAATAATAGTGTTCTTCCTAAAAGTACGGAAACGAATATTATTGCCGACCCTATTAACATTTTTAGGTTTTGTCTCTTCTTCAACCAATTGGCGTTTTGCACCTTGTGAGCTTCTAGTCCGTGAAGTTTACGGCAAGTATTGCTTATTAGATATGACAAATTACATCTAATTAATTATGTGATTCTTCAATGAAAATAGTCTAATTCTACAGATTAAAGGACAATTGTTAATTAATTAATTCTCTGACTTCAAAAACTCTTCAGATAGCGCCAAATCTAAGATTACGTGCCGCCAGAGTGAAGAAAAATGAATTTTGAGCCAGCTACACACGCAAAGCGTTCTATGATATAAATAATAATTTTTTTTCTTTCTTTTTTTTTTTTTAACCCCTTCTTGTACGATTTTCTTTTTTGGGGTAAACGATTTAAGGTTTACGTTTTGATTGCTTTAAAATCTCTTGATTTTTTTATCATTAATTATGTTTATGATATATCAATTATCTACCTTGATTTTTAGATTAAAAATAAATAAATAAACCTCGGCCATAATTACTTGAAATAAAAAGAAGAAGAAAAAAAATTAGAATAAAAATCCATCTCTATCCATCAATTTTTTTTATAAAAAAAAAAGTAAATAGAGAAAGAAATTAATATCCTTCAATCCATCTAATGTTTTGAACCCACACATGAGGCTGCTGATCTAGTTCGAGTCACTAATGGTATGGGCACATTTTCAATTGAGCTTTTTCTTTATTTAACGCTTGCATAATGAAGATGAATATGGTTGCTATTAAAAATTGGATTGTTGAGGTACTGAATGGTCAGGGGTTTACACCAGTGACTAACAAAAAATGGGAAAAAAGAATTCAAAAAATGACAATAAGATGGCGAGTCATACAACACTAGAGCTAGAGATGTAACAAATATTGAAAACTTTTCGACAAATAGAAACTTGGAAGCAGATATTGAACTCATCAATTGTATGAATTGCTCAAAAAGCATTAAAATTGTTGTTTTGGGTTCTTGGACAAACTAGCAAAGCTGGACATTTCAAAGAAAAAATTAAACAAACAATTTGGAAAAAAAAAAAAAAAAAAAGACCTCTTACAAATCGTAAAGGAAAATGTTTTAATTAAGTTAAAATTAAGATTTCTCATCAGCTAATTGTTTCTTTCTTATTATGCTTGTTTTTTTTTTTTTAAATTGTTTTATAACTAGTTTTTTCTTTGTTTTTTCTTCGATTTTAGGATTGTACGTAAGACCTTTTTATTTTATTTTTTAATATTAGTCTGCTTACTTTTTTTTTATAAAAAAAATCTAAGAATTTGTGCACACTCTAATTAGATTTCCAGTATCCACTAATAAGAAATTCAGATAATCAAATTAATACCCCATTATTAGAGGCTCCAGCCTCCCCCTCCCGGGCACAAGGACTATATGGCACCTTTTTTCTTGTTCTGTCCCCTTAAAATTTTTAGTTCAGGATTTTACATAGAATACTATAAAAAGTTTCATTTACAACCTTAATTTTCACTACAACAAAATGTAGATAATTAAGAGAAGATTCTACGAAGGTTTCATCGAAACCACTGTCAAACGTGGTTAAAAAAGAAGAAGAAGAAGAGTGATTCAGAGTTTTTTCTAAAAACCATTGTGGTATATGACTATTTATTATAGTTTTCAAAAAACTCTAAAAATGATCATGAAATCCCTACATTTGACAACGGTTTTTGAAAACAGTCATGGATGTTAACATTTGACGACAGTTTTTCACTGTCACTCTATTTTCAAATTAAAAAAAGGGGGAGGGGGGCTTTTGAACACTCCCTTATTCTACCTCAAAAACTCTCTCTCTCTCTCTCTAAATTGTTATACAATTTCAGCAATAATAATCTAAAATCTCATTCATTCTTGTCTTTTGGCCTCGGACATCACTCTCCTAAATCGTGATCATTCATTGAAATAAATTGTTATACATTTTCAGCAATAATAAATCTACAATCTCAATCATTCTTGTCTTTTGCCGTCGAACATCCCTGCTAAATCTGAAAGCTTCTCGATCTTTCGATTTCGATTTTACTTTCGATTCATCTTCTAAGATTCAACTTGTAGGTGGACACGTTGATCAATGGATATCTTCTCCTTGCCAACAAAACGGACTCCATCAATTCAGCTTCATTTCTCCATGGATAACATCTACTAATTACAAACCAACAAGATATTGAAGAATTAGAGAACGAGCCGACAGTATGTGCGCACTCTTGCGAAACACACCAAGAGGGCGACAACAACTCATTATAATCTATAGGAGGCATTGAATGTTGGCAATCATTAATAATCATCCTTTGGGCGGACAAGGCCCTTTGGTTAGATCCTCTTGGACATTTTCTTGTTCTAAAATGTACTTTATACATTATTACTTTTAATTGTAGTTTTTTTTTTAATCATTTATGGCACTCAATGGCTGAAAGATAACGGCGGGATCGGACGTGACAATGAATCTTCAAGAAAGAACCATGTTCGAGGTACTTCACGGTCCACATTAAACAGGAAACATCGGATACAATTTTTTTTTTCCCTGTGTGCTTGAAAGCATTGAATTTTACACTTTTCAACATATAGATGAAGTTAGACATGAGCGGGTGTATTTTGTAAATAGACTCATTACCTGATTAGGAACTTAATTATTAAGTTTTTGAATATTGAATTAGTTGCGCGTATGCGCAGATTATATTAGTTAAATTTTGGAATTTTGTTAAATATGGGCCTTTGAATGACTAAAACACGGGACATACCACCTGTGGCAAAATTGGACAATTTTTTTAAAATTTTGTTATATAACAACTTTCCAATGACAGTTCGATGGGTGACTATCGTGGAAAGTTGGCACATTTGATGACAGTTCCTAGAGCAAACAATCATGAAATTTGCCTCACAAATTCAAAAAGGAGTCACACCAATGGCATTGCTCAACGGTTAAAAACTTTCATATGTAACTATGTAACAGTAGTTCCAAGGCTTTTTTTTTTTTTTTTTTTTTTTTCATGTTGTCATATCTTTCCAGGACGATTAACAACTGTCATGGTATCCAATACTATTTTTACTAGTTATAAGTTTCACTCTTGTACTAGAAAACTCCCATTTGTTGTCAAGTGAAAAAATCTTGGTGCAGAATTTTTACCGCAATTGAACCCAAATGGTCGTTAAGTATCGATGGATATTAATTATAGGACAAAAGATCCAAGACCAAATTCCAAAACTTGATATATGTCCATTTTTTGTCTAAGATTTCGATCGAAAAAGGATGCAGAGTGTATTTTCAATATTTTTACTGTGCAGAAGGTTAGAATGTCATATTTTGAAGTTTGAGGAGTATAATGAGACAAGGACCATAGTTTAAGGGAGATTTTTAAATGATTTTCGTCCAATGTTTTTAATGGAATTTGACGCTGGGAGGAAAATGTGACACTTCTATATAAAGTTTAGGAAGGAAATAAAACATTTGAAGTTATATCGAAAAGTTGCAATAACAAGCCGTAAGTTTGGAAAAAAATTTACCACTTGTCCTTTACAATGAGCATCGATCCCAAAAAAAAAAAAAAAAGAAAAAAAAATCTTAAAGCTAGGACCTTTTTTATTTTTATTTTTTGGGGACTAAAACATGTATTTCTCCTGCTATAAATATATATATATATATATATATATATTACCTTCATTATATTACTACATATTCAACATTTTCATGGTTGCAGACATAATCTAATGATAATTTCATATCTAATTCGACTATAAGACGGAGAGTTTAAAACCCCTCACCCTAAATTCAAAAAAAAAAAAAAAAAAAAAAACATGTTCGGCACTTTCACGAGTATAATTCATTCGTAATATAGCATAAAATGTAGGTTACTAGCAAAGCCCTGGGATTATATATTCTTTCCAAGATTATTCGTCTTTTAATGCAGAATTTTTAGTGCATTACTACTAGCAAATGGGATTATTCTAATGCAAAACCAGCACAAACACCGGCCCTAAGATTCTGGCCAATGGTATTAATCATTTGGTTGTTTTCCATCATGTCCATTTTTTTTTCTCTCTTTCTCTCTCTTTATTTTTTTAAATCGTTGATGGTACTTACTAGAAAATGTTTATGTAGAAATAGAATTTGTAATTTGCGAAGCTGACATGTTGTGTACAGTTTTTTTTTTTCTTTCTTTTTTTTTCCCCCTCTTTTTGGTAGTGATTTAATTAATTGTGGTTGTTCAACCTGGCCACCAAAAAAAGTGCACTTCTTTATCGTGATTCAGAATTATGCAAGTTGTTGACAATAGCTGTTGCCAAATCTACCATTTGATTAATTATCTTTTTAATAATATTAGTTGAAATGCACGCGCAAAACAGACAAACAAAGTAAAACAAAATAAAACAAAACAAAAAATAAAATAAAATAATTAATTAATTTTTTATTTGAAATTGTCACGTGACGAGTTTAGGACCCGCACAGAATAGACAAATAAAGTAAAGTAAAGCAAAAAAAAAATTTAAAAATTAATTGAAATTATTTTTTAAATTTGTTTAATTTTTAAAAATCATTTTTTTTAATTTAAAAATGTCACATGACAGACTCAAGACCTACCACGTGGCGGCATGAGAGGCAAGGATGAAAGAAACTATTTTAGTGCCTTTCGTCATTTTAATAAGGGTAATAGATTAATGTTGATTGTTGTGCATTTTGTATAGAGAGCATTCGATCACGTAAGATCTTATCAAACTATCAACTAAACTGTTTGATCACAGAAGGTTCGTTGGCATAATTAGCATAAGCATCCTGTTATTTTGGTAACTAAATTGACAGATTATTACTTGAACTTCTTTTTTTTTTTTTTTTTTTGTGTGGAATTTTTTGTCTCTAACATTATAATTCACGATTTTTTTTAAAGTTAACAGAGATAATCACATATCTATCTATATCCCATAGTAACTGAAAATATTTAACAATTTGTTACACTGAGTGGAAAATATTAATATAGTTTTCAAAGGTTTTTAATAGAAATAAATTTTGTACTTTATATTATTAAGCAATTGATACAAGATTACCTCTATTACATTTCAAAAATCATTATTAATTTTACTAGGATCACAAGTTGCTAATAAAAGTAAATATAAAAATTTCAGGAGTAACAAATGAAAATTTAAAGTTTCAGGAGTAAGACACAAAAAATAAAAGTTTAGTGACCAAAATGACAGGATGATTGGTGATTACATGCATAGTCTAGCGGTAATTTCACATATAACTCCATCAAAATGTGTATAGGTCGAATCTTCCAACCCTAATTTCAAAAAAAATAAAATAAAATGACAGGATGATTGTAGTTCTTGGACTCTTACCTGGCTAATTATGGGAAACCACATGAATTGCGAGCATATTCCACAAATGTGTATAGATGTAAAATCTATTAGTTACAAGGCTTACCCAAGATTATTATTGGATGGTAAGAAAAGATGAATCGGTATTAAAAGGATTTTTTTAATTTTAAAAAAAATCTGAAAAGAGAGTAACTAGCATTATATATCAAATTCTAAGTAATTAAGTTGGTACCTACTAAAACTCGGGTCACAAAGCCTCCCACTGAATAATGTAACTTGTATTAAAGTATAAATTGCTAACTTCATACAAAATCACTTATCGAAGGAAAAAATATATTAAAAAAAAAAAAACTTCATACAAAATCAAGAGTTAAGTACTTTTATATCTTTATTGTAATATATAAGCTAGAGCAGGAATAGTTCTTGAGTTTAACTTTAAATGGGGTCTACTAAATTGACCAATTGCTCTCGTTTTAAGCAAATTATTAAAAAAAAAAAAAATTAAACTCATAATTTTGTTGCTTCTTCTATCGAAGTGCAAAAGTTGCCCAAAAAATGGATTGTGGGGGAAGTGAGAAACTCAATCCCCAAAGAAAGAGTAATTTAATAATTTGTTGCAAGATTGATAATCTAAGTTTCTTCCTAAGCTTTGTGTGATTGATTTTCTCCTTAGTGTCCTCTCTATTGTGTGTGTGTGTGTGTATTTGAGTTGTTGTCCTCTTTTGTTCTCTAGTTGTTTTCTTAATTCTTGTCCCTAAATGAAGCAGAGTTGGCTCTATTTATAGTTTGTTCAACTGATAGTGGACAAGTGAGTAAAGAAAATTCCTCTCTCCATGGCACTACTTTGAAAAAAAAATGAACTTTCTGATGCAACATCTTTTTATCACGCTTTTTATAATCACAATATATTTATGTGATTAAATGTCAGTTTTAATCACAATCTTATCGTTAATATGTATTTTTTTTTTTAAATTTTGTGACAAACTTTTAGCCATAGAGTTTTTAGTCACATGAAAAAGTTTTAGTCACACTGTAACTAATAATCTTAGTGTTAAAAGTTTTAGTCACAATAGAAGTTTATAAGTAAATGTATTAGTCACAAAATTATGAATAAAACGTAACATTTAGTCACATAAAAATGTTATGATTAAAAGTTTCATAAAAAAAAATATTTCGTCCCATTAGATCGAGAAATCACTCCAATCCATTCCACCTCTCTACTTTTCACACAATCTAGCTCTCTCTTATTGTTCCATCCCATGAGTTGCTTTCCCAATTGATTCTTCTGTGCACAAAACATTTTTGATGTGTCGTATTACCGTGAGCTGCTTCTCTTGCACTTGGTTGCATCATTGCATCATTGTTTTGGGAAAATTTGCTCGTTTAGTTCCTAACTTTTTTTACGAAGTTTTGCTTTGGCCCCTATTTTTCTTTTGTGGCTAAAAAGTCTCTAAATTCTTTAAAATGATGCAATTTGATCCTTTTTACTAAAAAAAATGTTAAAATTGAAAGAATAGATTATGTGTATAACACATACAAGTTGAATCATGTAATTTTTTTTTCTTAACTACCCTTAAATAATAGATCATATGTGATTAACGTGATGTTTTACCTTAAATTTTTAACCTTTATTAGTAAAAATGACCTTTTTGCACCTTTTAAAAAAGTTTAGGGATCTTTCAGTTACAAAAAATATATATAAATTAAATTGTAACTTTGTAAAAAAAATTAATGACTAAACGAGCAATTTACTTCTTTTTTTTTTTTTTTTAATTTTTCCTTTTGCCTTACCAAAATATGCCTTTATTCCGGTATGGGACCAAGTAATAATCCCCTTGTTATGTCATGGATTCACGAATCAGTGGGTAGTCAATACTCATACTATAAAAGGAATGACTCCTTAATTTAATATTATGATATTGCGCTCTACCCACGGAACAAAACCACCATTCAGCCTTTTCTTTTTATATTTTTAAGTTTTTTTAAACAAAACCAATTCCACTTGAGCATGTACGTGGACGAGTCATGAAGAGAGGGAAGAGGATCCGTTTGTCGGCAAGAGTGGTACTAATTTGGCTTTTCCCCTATAACTTGTTTGTTTCTCTAACCTATCAAAAACAAAGGTACACGAGCAGAGAATTCCAAGATAACACAGAGAAATGAAATGTTGTGGTCATCAAATTCCGACATATATGCCCGTATCACCACGTCATGGCTTCCTCTCTGTCCCATTTTTTGAACTTCGTGCAACTTGTTGTATCCCTAGTTTTTTGAACTTTTTATTATAGGTCTTTTGATCCCAATTGATTGGAGTTTTTCATCGATTATAATGGTGTGATTAAAAGAGTTATTGTTTTCCATTGTCAGAATTCGGTTCACATTTTAGTCCTTTATGTGCTCTATTAACATTTACTGATAAAAACCTATCTGTAATTTTGGTTAAGTTTCTTTGTGTTACTTTAGGATTTGCAGTACAATAACGTCCTTTTTCCTAAATATATATATATATATATATAGTTTATTAAATGAAATTGATCAACATGCATCATACCATCAGTGACAGTGATTATTACAGGTAATTAGTATGCTAAATCATCTCCTGTGACATAATTTCTCATATAAAATATGTGAAGATGCATTGGATTTTGTATCCATTTGTACGTATATATTCGAGAAAGCTGGCCAGGAAATGAGAGACACTGCTTTTCCTTTTTCAATGTTGGTTTTGGACCAGGCATTGATAAACTAGGCTTGAAATGTTGTATTGCCAAACTATGCTAAAGCCTTTTTGACGTTTTTCTTCTCTCTTTATCAGGGATCTTTTACGCAACACATGCATGCTTTTATCTGATCACTGGAAAATTCAAAGGCTGCCGCTGAAGATCCATGGATATGAAACCTCCACTTCTTTGTTGCCACCTTTTTCGCTCATCAATTTCGAGGATTTATGCATGCACTCGTGCACGTACTTCCTTACTTCCTTTGATTTAACTGTCAATTCGTACGGGCATGAACTGAGCTATATATGCTATACACAATATTGATTTGTACATATCTCCTGTCACATTTGGCGATTAAGGTCTTCAAATAATTGTTGTATAGTGCCTCTTCCTCTAAAATCACGGTTCCTAATTCTAGATATAATAACTTTCCTTTACCTTCCACAGAGATGTTACAAAAAGGACAAAAAAAAAAAAAAAAAAGGAAAAAGAAGGAAACAAATATGAATTAAATAAAGATCACGAGTGAGCATTAGTTCAATATATATATATATATATATATATAGAATGATTTGACAGTGAAATTGCCTGAGGTAATATGGTTTGTAGTTGTCCAATAGTAATTCCACATCTATACATCCCAAAGTTTAAAAAAAAATGCTGGAGGTAATAAGTTTCTCATTAATTAATTAGAGCATCAATAATGCTTAATTAAGTTAACAGTACATGACGTACTAGGTTTTTTCCTTTGGATTTTAATAGTAAGATTTTTAATAGTATGTATCATAGGCTCTCATTTTCAATATAGTTTCGGCTTATATAAACTTTATGACTCTAGATTCTGATGGTTGAGGCTGGGTTTTACCAGGCTTCCTAGAGTTACCGTTTCTGTTTTTATGCCCTATGTACGGGTGTATTCATGGGTTATTTTTTCATAACTTCTATAATATTTTTTTTTCTTTTTAATTAATAAATTGAGTTGGTTATAATTAACTTTGTGTGGGAGAAGGCTGTTTTAGGATGTCAATCTAATTGGGATGCTTTAGTTATCTTTGATGCCAGTTACATCCTCTACTCAGCTCATCAAAAAATAAAATAAAATAACAATACATGAGAAAAATATCTTGCTATGGTAAATACAATAATTGTAATTATTTCCCCCAAAATGTCTGCAAACCCTAATGGAAAACCTCTCAAATCATGCGCATCCCCAAATAAAGCGTCCCAACAGCACCAACCCTCCCCATGCCGCTAGACCTCCCTCCCTGCACAGCCATTCTCCGGAGTAATGCCCAAGCCATTGCACCCCAACTCAGCACAAGCCACTCACTTCCCAACCCATGACCACCCAGCATGATCAGCCACCATCATGCAGCTACAAACCACCGAAGCCATTCACCGCCCAACCAATGACCACCCAACACACACGACCAACAATGTGTGCATCAACCTGACCCACCTCAAGCACCGGTAGCTTCATCCACCAACCATCAAATTTCACATATTTTGAGCCAAAAGTAAGTATTTTAAAAAATACTAGGGACACCAACTCTAATATCAATTGAAGTTAAATTTTTTGAAAACTAAGACAAGAATTGATGATTAACAGAATTGATGCCCGCGTAAATTTTTTGAAAACTCAAGTAAAAAATTTCGGTTAATGCAATGTCTTAGTAATTTTGACAAAATCCTAAATTTGGAGCACAACATATAAATTAAATGCTAAATGAGCATTTCGTAATATACTATAGCATGCCAAATATAGCATGGGACATATATGTGTGTGTGTGTATTCAATGAAGATGGCATATGGCAACAATCAGATACAGATACTATTACCAAGACTCTCCGCGCGCCTCCTCCTCCCATCGATCCAATCCCCTCTGATTTTTTTTTTTTAACATGATCTAATATTTTATTTCATTTTATTTCTCATTTTTGTTAAAAAAAAAAATTATTAGATTGCTTTATTTTACTAGAATGTCTTCTTTATCAGGTTACATGTAATGCACTTGACTTATTCCGTTGAAAACATAAGAGAACTAGTCAAAAAGGGATATAATTAAGTGGTCATTTGCAGTATACACTCCAACTGGAGTTTTAAAATCGTTTTTTTTTTAAATATTTTTCTTCAAAAGTAAAATCGATTTCACTTTTCACATATCTAAATCTCTCTCTTTTTCATTTTTATGAACTCAAAATTTAAAAGTACATAATTTTTTTTATTTCAAATTGAAATGATATGAATTTTTTTAATAAATAAATTACATAGAATATGAGAGAAACGAAATAAGATTTATATTTCTATTTTTTTTCTTAACACATTTTAACAATCACAATTCGTATTTAACCAAACTTACGTTTTCAAAATTTAACTCATTTCTAAGTTTAAAACTCCAATTCCTGTTAGTAGTCCAAATGCCACCTAGTTGTCAAATAAATTACCTTCTACTAAAGAGTATATTGGACTATCCGTGTCAATCATTTTTCTTTCTATTGAAAGGAGGAAAAGATACTTGAACTTTTTTTTTTTTTTTAATGAGTTTGTTTTGCTCCCTTGGAAAAGCATCTATTGCTAGTCAAATCTTCTCCACCTCCTTTACTGTCAAGTCAGAGTAACGTACTGGCTTTCGATGTCAAGTAACGTACTAGTTTCACAATTATAAAAAAGTGTGAGATGCGGCCAAAGGTGATCCAGCCAAACGACTTTTCCCATTAAGTAGCAAAAAAATAATATCCTACAATTTACCGGAAAAAAAAAATAATTTACTACAATTTACCAAAAAGAAAAGAATAATATACTACTACTAACAACAATCAATTACAAGCATGGATTCAAGCAAAAAGAAAAATTGCTTGGATAGGTTTAGCACATGTTTGGGTAGGAAGGAAAAAAAAAAACACAAGATAAAAAAAATAGAAGCGAAAGAAAAATAAAAAAAGATAAAAGATTTGATTTTTCTTTGATGTCATTTGATAACACATGGAGGAAAGAAGTTAAAAGTATATTTTATTGTTTGGTATTGTATTTGAAAATGGAGGAAACGAAGAAGAATTATTCATATAATTAATATTTTACTTTTATTTTGTTTTTGTTTTTAAGGATTTTAGTAGTACAAAAGGATGCTTCTGTATAATTTTATTAGTTTCACTTTTGGAAAAGTTTTCTTCCCACTATTCTCTCCAATTTTGGAGAGATTAAAGCAAAAAAGTCTCACATGGTTTTTAATACTACCTATATTTTTTTCCCCCAAAAATCACTCCAACCAAACAAATTCTTGATTTTCCATCCTAAAATTCCTCCACCTCCTTTCTTCCATCAACTTTTCATCCCTGCAAAACATAGCATTGGAAACAAATATAGAAGGAGAGAAAGTGGGACGGAAAGAGAGAACCGAATAGAGAGATCCAATAATCACTTGTTTGTAGGAGGAAGAGGTGAGGGAAAGACATATAATAGTAGTCTCCCTTAATACTTACAAAATTGAATCCTTCTATTAATAAGAAGATTCAAGAACACATCAATTTTTAAACTTCAAAAAACTATTTTAGATTTCAAAAATTTATAAACAAATTTACAATTAGACGCTATAGTAATTATTTGACAAATAACTAGCTCAACTTTGTCTGTATATTACCAAACAATATTAATGATATAAATCCTCTCCAATCTTCACATTCCTCATCTCTATAACTCCCTTCATCATCGTTCCAACAAACAAAACTGTAATTGTTTCTCGAGCCTAAAGTGTGTTTGGTTGGGGAAAAAGGAAGGGAAGGGAGATACGTGCGTTTAGTGCACCGGTTTGGAATTTAATTTTTAGGTTGAAATTAGTTAGCTTTTCAAAATTAATTAAAATTTTTGTTGATTTTTCAAACAAAAAAAAACTGAGTTGAAATTTTTGAGTCCAAATCTAATGTCCATGTTCAAGCTTCCTAATTTGATTTGAGGGAAGTGATGATGGGAATGAGAGATGATAATGATCGTCCACCCCTCACGTAATCTTATCATTCCAACAATCAAATGATGCATCTAATCTATCAAATTAAAATTTTAAAAGGCTATTTATTTATCCTTAAAAGATTATTTTAAGAATATTAATATAGTCATTAAACAAATAATCATCATCTATCATTTTAGCTGTTCATTTTTCCTATCAAACAACTTGAAGGACTTTTTTTTTTTTTTTTTTTAAATATGTAAGCACTCCATGTACACCCTTTTAAATTAATTTACTACTAAATTTTTACACTGATCAAGGATCAAATCTAGGACTTGCGGCTCCTAATCCTTGAACCCCATTCTTTCCTCACTATTGGGATGGCTTAGCTTAAAGGACTGTTATAATCCTCTCAACCCTCCCATCAATATTCTCCACCATTTCTATCCTCTTTCCCGCCAATCAAATTAAGCTAAGGAATAATTCCAATTTCACCAACAAGCATCTATACTTGGGATTTTCTTCTTAATAATCTATATGTTTCTCTTATTATATATATGTATGATCTTTCAATCGAAATATATATATATATATATATATATATATGTATATATGATCTCACAAAACTGTATATTTTTCCCTTGTACTATAATATGTCAATTGGGTTAAGAACAAGAACTAGACCAAGCTAAAAAGTTATAGGGTTTCAAGTTCTGTACTATTTTTGTCTGACAAAAGATAACCACAAATAAAATACTAAAATTAAATTGTGGACCCTATGGACCCATTGAAATGTGTGTGGCCCCGTTCTTAATTCATTTTGATTCTTCACGATTCGTTTGGTACTTTGTATCCATAGAATACTCCAAACATGAAAATAGATGCTTAATTTGCTTTTGTTGCTGTATAAGGGTACATAATTTTCAATTTTCAATTTTTAATATTTAATATTTGGGCTAAAGCCTAAAAATGATAATTTCGACTAGCTAGCTAGTGACCTGTGTTCTTTTTTCAATAAGAAAAAATCCATTTCAGGTGAATGATAAAAGAAAAAAGTGGTTCCATCATGAAAACGAAAAGTTTAGATTTTTTTTTTAAATAATAATATCTACTTGCGCACATCGTTTTAGAAAACGATGGTATGCCTTGTTTTTCGGCCAAAATTTTTTTTTTTTATAAAATATTAAAAGAACAGGATTGATCAACAATCAGAATTGCTTATTAATCGGTCCTTGATTATTAAGGGTTCATAATAAGCTTATTAGGACCGATTATCACTTTAGGGTTAATAGTAAGAATAAGGATTTTAGAGTGAGAAAATTTTTATATGTTGATAGGATAGAAATTTGATAATTTAAAGTTGGTAGGATAGAAATTTGGATGAAAAGGAAAAGTGGGTGGAAGAATTAGAAGGTGAGTCTCAATAATACTTATATTTCTAACAGTGGAAGGATTTTGTTAGGAAAAAGTTTGACACGATATCAAAGAGTAAAATTACACAATTGTCCTACTTGCCCATTAAAATTCCAACAACTGATAGTATTAAGAGTAAAATAGAAACTGTACTAATAGTAATTTCAATCATTTGATTACACTTAGAACACCACATAAGAGAATGTAAATTTTTTTAGGAAAATTAGGTTGGGTGATCTTTTTTAATCACTTAATTTAATAGATGGCTCAACATTTTTTTTTTTATATACGAAAATGGTCATTTGTTATTTTTTAGATTTGGTCGATCAGTGATTGACTAATGATTAATCAGTGATTGATTATGAAAATTGGTGATTGACTAATAATGGTCAATCATTGATTGATTAATAATATTTAGTGAATTACGTTATGGTTAATTACTGATTGACCATTTAAGAAAATTGATTAATCATTTTTTAAAAATGATCTTTTAACTAATTTTTAAAAATTTCAGCCATTTATTAAAAAAACTTCTTAAAAAAAGTCTTTTTAGCTATAAATCCCTTTTTTCTTTTCCGCATTCTCATACGAAACATCTAAAGAGAAAATTAAATATTTTATTTTCTTATAATTTTCTTTCTTATCACAGTTTTTCTTTCTTTTTTATTTTCTTTCCTTCCTTATGCTTCAAGATTGCAAGACTCTTTTTTCTTTTGTTTTCTTTTTTTAAATAAAATTTGCTTATTAAAATTATAGGAAATTGTGCCCGACTGCTTGTAATGAGATAGATTGTTACTTGTTCGTAATCGTGTCAAAAAAAAAAAAAAAAACCGTAGCAATCCGCTACAAAAACTGTTTATCATTGCTGTTATTCATCCAACATTTGTGCACGAGTATATTTATTATAAAAATTTAAAAAAAAAAATGTGCATGAGTATGCGTTTATGTATATAACTGGCTTGCTACTACCCAAAAAAAAAAAAAAAAAATCCAAAAAAAACCAAAAAAACTTGCTCATTACTGTAGGAAAATGAAACAAGTGATATAAAAAATGACGCCAACATTGTCATTGGAAAAATGACATGTCGTTTCTGGTTGACTGGTTCATTCGACGATGTCATAAAAAGATATGTCATTTCTTAACAATATCGATTTATATTGCAAGAGACAGAATATTAATGACAAATTATGATATGAGAAATTAGGGCACCAAATCGATCATATGCCACTAAATTTCCTAATAAATAAATAATCAGTTTTTATGTATGCTTATATATAAATAAGTGCACAAGAACCAACAAAAGAGAGAAAAAATTATTAGAAGAATCTTCATAAACTATGAAGGTATGCGACCTACTATTTCTTTTGTCAAAACATTGCGACAACACGTTTGTTGTTGCGCAAAAAATTGGCCCAATTGGGAAGTGGCCAAGTCCAATTACAGTAACGAGATGCAGAAAATGGTATGTACATACACCTAAGTCTACTTGGACAAGACGAGTATGCTTCTCCCACCTTACCATCTTCTTTTTCTTATTTCCCCATACCCATCTTATATGAGGTGGGTCGGATTCGGGAAATTTCCATCGGGGGCTTTCTCTTAACCCTACCCATTTACCTCTTAAGAACTAAAAAATATTTCTTGTAAAGTTATTAAAACTCAAAGCAAATTTCATCAAATTAAATATAAAAACATCAACAAATGTATTAGAGAAAAATATCCATACAAATCCCATTAACGGAGGGTACCCATGGATAAATATGTGGCTACCCTACTCTTCGAGCCTTCATCTAAACACTTACTTTTCTTGAACTGAATCAGCTTTTGCTCAACAAGTCAAAACATATCTCAAAAGACATTTGCATGAAATATAAAGAAACATTAAAATTTCAATTATGCTTATTACCATATTGTTATTTTATTCTACAAACCAAAGTGGTCATGATGGGTAGGCACGACCAGAAAGAGAGAACTAGGGGAGCTACCCACAAAGAGACACTTTTGGCCTTGACCAACGGTCCTAATGATCACCTAAATGGAGATCTGATCCCCACTTGAGTCGAGGATTGGTACGACCACCCTCAACTTAAAACTAGTCTCCTCAACTTAAAACTAGTCTATCTTAGTTATTGTAACTTGGTTACCATGTGCATTAAGTAAGTGTGCATAATTATATAACATCAAAAACACCTTGAAAATATTAACATCATATTGTAGATGAGGTTGGATATTACCTTAATCCGGTCTGAATCCCTCTACCTAACTCTCATTACAGATAAGTCCTTTCTTGAAAAATATCTGAATTGAGTGTAAGTTATTGCTTTTTCTTAAAATTCCTTTCCTAATCTCAAGGATTATTAAACTTGTTATCGATGAATGATACACTATAAGAACTCCTTTATTCTTATATATCTTAAAAATTATTTAACCATCGTTAACTAATTATCTTAAATTAGCTAACTACCATTAATTAATTTCCCTTCTAATGATTATCCTAAATTAATTAACCACTATTATTGGTTTCCATATTATTAATTATCTTGAATTAATTAATCATTGCTAATTAATTTCACTATTATTTATTAATCACTGTTAATAAATTTCACTATTATTAATTAACGACTGCTAATTAATTTCCTTAGTATTAATTATCTTAGTTAGATTAAGAGCTTGTGGGTTGGTAGACCTCATATGGGGTCATGGTGTTTGACTACTACGTATTGGGCCTAAAGTTTGTGCCTATTTTTCCTTGGGCTTATGGGGACTTTACAGAAAAATGCCACAAATCATGCTTTGAATAGATTTTTGTCACATAGAAAGGAAAAAAGGAAAAAAAAAAAAAAAAAAAAAAAAAAAAAAAAAAAAACTCTTGTAAGAAATGCCATTACATGACATTAAAAATGTTTGTTTATTAACTTTTTTTTAAACTACCAATTATAATTACTAATTAACATTGATTATTCCTCCGATAGGTAACCAGTTGGTTACTGCTGGATAACCAATTGGTTACTTTCATGGGCAGGTTACTGACCAATAACCGCCACCGTCAGCAGGTTACCAACCACCGTCGTCGGTGGGTAACCAATTGATCCTACTGGTGCCGATGGGTTATCGACTAGTAACCACTGTCATTGGTAAATTACCAGTTGGTTACCAACTGGTTACTTTCACATGCGAGTTATTGACCGGTGACTGAACTTTAAAAATGAAAGTGATTAGCAGCAACCACATTTTAAAAAGAGTAATAAATTTTAAGTAGCAATAAGAAAGTGATTAAACAAAAAGAGTAATATATTCATTAACAGCGACCAAATTTTAAAATTCTCACATACGTACATTTTTCTTGATATCAAATTTAGCACCAAGTAGCATCTATTTAATTTTAGTATTGAAAATAAAAATGCAAAAATTTTACAATCAGCCGTCTTTCAACAACTGTAGCAAAAATGCTTATACAATGTTGGATGAGAGTTCAGACCAGAGAGCAAAATAGCTGTCAAACCAAGTTTTTCTCTTTAAAAAAAGAAAATTTTCTTTCCTGCAAAGTCCTTTAAGAGAAGTTTTTTTAATTTTAATTTTTTTCTTATTTTAAAGAGAAGTTATTTATGCTTCATTTAGATCGCCCTTCAATTTTAATATAATATAATGTTCATTTAATTACTCAAAATATTGTATTTAATTACGCTTAAATAAATAGTATAACTTTTCTTTTATTATTCATCCATTTATCCTTCTATCCTATTTTACCAATCACACTACAAGTTCTATGTCACAAATTACCATTATAATTATTGTTTAAATATAAATAATCTAAATACACATTCTATTTAAATAAATTAGTTAAAAACTACATCCAAAGATATATTAAAATACGTCCATCTACAGAACATCAAGTTGTATCATTATTTCTCTTACCTACCCCTTCAGACAGACTGGCATGAAGATAAGCAACATAGATAAGGTGGTGGAATCACGTATCATTCAATGCTCTTTTTATTTCCAAAAAAAAAAAAATCTCTTTTTCTATTTACAAAAAGAAAAAAGATGGAAAAAAGATCTGTTTTTTTTTCTCGCCATTTTATCTTACTCAAAACACAAAAGTGTACTATTTCACCGTATTACTTTTGAGCCGTCTTCCATTGAAGCAAAAGTGAAAAAAATGTAACGGTATCAGAATGAAAATCTCCAAGCAAAGTCACCCTTTTCTTTCCTTTTCTTTTCCTCACCCTTTTGAAGTCACTCAACCGCATGTGAACACTTTTTGCTTCTCCTTTTCATTCTTTTCCACTCTAGAACATTGTTCTTTTCTTCTTCCCTTATTTAAATGGGTTTTGTTTTGTCCTTACTATGTTACAAGGTACTAAAAAAGGCATATTAATTCATTCTTAGCACAACAAGGTATATCTATATAATCTATTGCGAAAAGGCAATCCCAAAAGATTTTTGTGCTTGTTTACAATGTTGAATTTCGGTATTAATTGAGTGATAAGGAAGGAATTCCGTAAGGTTTCCTCAGGTGGGTTTTCTCTGTTTCGGCTCATTATTTATTGGGTTTTGGAATTATGGCTTCTATATTTTGGCCTTTCTGGTGTTTCTGAGAGATGCATTCCTCATGGAACTGGGTTTTAGCAAATGGGCATACGCGTTTTTGCTCTGTTGTTGCCTCATTTTCTATGGAGCATTCTCAGGTAAACCACACAAATTTTGCTTCAGTTTAATTTCTTTGGCTATTTTGTTTGAAAATGTTGTTGTTGTTGTGTTTTTGTTTTTATTTTTATTTTTATTTTTTAATTGTCTTTCATTGGTTTATCCTAGTGGAGGGATTAAATGGGGATTCTAAAGTCAGGGGAGTGAACTTGGGAGGTTGGCTTGTTATTGAGGGGTGGATTAAGCCTTCCTTATTTGATGGCATTCCTAATGGTGACATGCTTGTAAGCTGTTTTCCTTTAAAAGTTTTGTTTCTTTTTCCCAATGTTTTGGAGCTTTCTGGGTTTTTATTTATTTATTTATTTATTTTTGATGTTTATTTTGGACTGACCTTTTGAGGATACTAAATTTTAGGACGGAGCTGAGGTTCAATTCAAGTCGGTGACATTGCTCAAGTATGTGTCTGCAGAGAATGGGGGAGGCATGGATGTCAAAGTGGACAGAGATTCTGCTTCTTCGTGGGAAACATTCAGGGTCTGATCCTCGCTAAATTGTTGTGCTAGTAATCTTCTTTTCACTTTCCATGTTAATGCGGATTCTATCTCCTTGGTTTCAATGCAATGCAGTAAAGTTTTGTTTTGTTTTGTTTCGTTTTAGTTCTTTTTGTCTGAAATGAAGTAAAGTATGTTTGAAGCTTCAAACTTTTTGGAGCGTACTACACTTGATGATGAAGTTAATTTGAAAAAGCACTTTCTGATCAAGATTTTAAGCAACTTTATCTATGCAACTTTAAGCAATTTTCTTTTCACTTTCCATGTTAATGTGGATTTGATCGCCTTGGTTTCAATGCAATGCAGTAAGGTTTTGTTTTGTTTTGTTTTGCTTTAGTTCTTTTTGTCTGAAATGAAGTAAAGTATGTTTGAAGCTTCAAACTTTTTGGAGGACATCACACTTGAAGATGAAGTTAGATATGTAAAAGCGCTTTCTGAATTAAGATTTAAGGCAACTTTATCTATGGATGATAAACTTTGGTTAGACTTTGATTCCAAGAAACCGGAATACTTCCTATTGAAGTCATAGTTTGATTAATATTGACCTTTTTAGGTTAATATGATTGTGAAATGAATATTTTTATACCAAAAGACCCGTGTGGAATGATTATAAGATAATTAGTGGGTTTGCAAGCCCTTGGGTCCCCTCCCCTTGCAAGCCAGTTTTGTAAGGGTGAGTTCTTCATAATGAATACCTGACGAAAGCCAAGGAGCTAGATGCAATTGAAAGAGCACTGGCTCGATTCTGTTTTCTTGACTATAAACAATTATACAAAATTCAAACTAGAGATACGATTAGCAGTTTTAGTCAGAAGGGGAGAGAAGTCTAATCAGGCTGAATCATGATCCAGTTTTATATTAATCACTTGATGAAACAGCATTGTTCAATGTCCTTTACCCTCTTCCTTTCTCTTTTGTGGTTTTTTTATATTTATAGGAGGGCCAGAGAAGTATACTTTGTTCCTTGTACGTAGAGATTTAGAATGGGTTCATATAGATCATACTGGTTGCGTGCTGAGTTTCTTTTTTTTTTTTTTTTTTTTTTGCATCAGTTGTTTACTATTCTATTTGTCTAAGTTTTGTTTACGTCTGTCAGTAGTTATGGAGAATTTCTGCATCAGAGTTTCAGTTCAGGACCTCCCAAGGCCAATTTTTGACATGTGGTGGTCTAGGATGCTCTGTTTCTGCAACTGCGGGATCATCTACAACATCAGAAACATTCGAGATTGAAAGGAATAATGACAGAGTTCACATAAAAACAAACACTGGAGCCTATTTGCAGGTACTATTTTTAATTTTCTGCTTTTTTTTTTTTTTTTTCCAAAAAGATCAGACAAGTAGTTATGTCACCAAATCATTATCTAGGAGCACGAGCAACTTTGCGGTTTTTCCACATCAGTATCTATCCACCTGAATTTTTTTTATTAATAATTTGTCAACCTTTCCATAAGTGTATGATTGATGTGGTCCTTCTACCTTAAGATATTTGGCTATGGACTTCTAACTGGATTAAACACCGGATTCAATTTTAGTAAAAAAACCCAGAAAAACTAAAATTTCAGAATGGTGACATTCATGGGTTAATTTTTACATAAAAACTTATCTGGTTAAGTTGTTTCTTTTGTAGATTATTTTTGGTGGTAATGACATGGCCTTTCAAACAATGTTCTGGCATTTCAAAGAAAACAATAGTTTTCTGAAGTTAGTTCACTGATGTTCCGATGTATAGCAATACAGAGTATAAAAAGACAATGCATTAGTCTAGCAATTAAAATACACTTAAATTAGTCATGCAATAACGTAATACTGGATAACGGTCCACCAAAATGGCAGTTGGTATTTTCTAGTTGATATGATGATCTTTTCCCCATCAGATTGCTAAAGAATTCATTAATAAAAGGATTGTATCTTGCACTGTACTTATTTAGGCTACAATAGGAGGTCAGCTTACAGCAGACTTTCCAGCGAAGCCTGGGTGGGATGATAATGCAGCCACATTTCAAATGATTATCGTTTCGAATAATTTGCATGGAGATTATCAACTTGCGAATGGTTATGGACACAATGAAGCCAAGCGGGTTCTTAAGGTTAATTCCATGTTTCCATGATACATCGTTGTTTCCTTCAAGAAATCTTCATACTGCATTGTGTTGCAAACTCTAGTCAACTTCTATTTGTTTTGTTGATAGTTTGGTTCTCGTGAAACTGCAGAAACATCGAAACAGTTTTATCAGGATAAACGATTTTAATTTTCTGTATAGACACGGAATTAATACTGTGAGGATTCCAGTGGGCTGGTGGATTGCTTACGATCCCGATCCTCCAGCTCCATACATTGGTGGAAGTTTGGAAGCTCTAGATAATGCATTTTCATGGGCACAGTAGGACCTGCCTTCAACTAATCTTTTTAAGATTACCAATTTTAATATTTGCTTTTCCTTCTCATATACGTAAAAATGGCTCAACAGATTCTACAACATAAGGTGTATAATTGATCTTCATGCTGCTCCTGGCTCCCAAAACGGCATGGAACATAGTGCAAGTAGAGATGGTTTTACAAATTGGCCGGATTCAGATTACATCTTGCAAACATTGCATGTCATAGATTTTCTAGCCTCAAGGTACGTTCAGACAAGTTTCGGTTTGTGAAAATACTGGCTTTTTGCAGGTTTTATGTATCTTTGGATAAATTTAAATCTAGAGTTCATAGTAGTTTGTACTGCACCGAGAATGCATCTTTTCTTCTGTTCGAGCAGCAACTTTAGGTACTCGATTCTTGGCAAATTTTATCATTGAAAGCCATTTTCCTCATGAGAATCTAATAAATTTGAGTCGTCTCTTTAACTTATAAAGCCATTAATCCCTAAACATGCACATGAATGAAGTTGTTTGGTAATTCTCTGTTTTATGATATGTGTCAAAGGCTTGAAACTTAAACCGTTCTCAATATCACCTTGTTCTTTCAGGTATGGAAGACATCCTGCCTTGTTGGGAATCGAGCTATTAAATGAACCATCTGCAGCCACTGTCCCATTGGATACTTTAGTTTCATATTACAATCAAGGCTATCAAATTGTTCGAAAACACTCCCCATCAGCTTATGTAATAATTTGCCAAAGAATTGGTAATGCAGATCCAATGGAACTTTATCACGCTAACATTGGATCGTACAATTTAGTGGTGGATTTGCACTATTACAATCTCTTTGATCCTTTCTTTATTAATATGAGTTCTGCGGATAATATACAATTCATATACAACAGTAGGGAAGCTCAACTTCAGGCACTGAACAGCGCAAATGGCCCACTTGTTTTCATCGGTACGTTGATATCCACTTCTTTGCCTTCCATCAACAGAAAACTTACTTCCAAGTGTA
Organism: Ficus erecta; assembly: GCA_008635985.1. Lineage (NCBI taxonomy): Eukaryota > Viridiplantae > Streptophyta > Magnoliopsida > Rosales > Moraceae > Ficus > Ficus erecta. The sequence goes on along the minus strand of BKCH01000005.1, from coordinate 2,681,147 downwards.
CCATACTCGAGTTTCAAACTGTCACCTAATGTAATCCTGTAATAGAATGAATAATTCATGTATATTTGAGAACCTTGTTTACGTCCGGCCTTGTTTTCTTCGGGTCCAGGTGATATGAGTTATAATGCTTGAAACGTTGATTTATTTTCAGGGGAGTGGGTGAATGAGTGGAATGTGACAAGCGGTTCTCAGAAAGATTATCAAAACTTTGGGAAGGCTCAGTTAGAGGTTTATGATGCAGCTTCATTTGGATGGGCGTATTGGACACTCAAAAATGACAGAAAGCACTGGGATTTTGAATGGAATATCAGGAACAATTATCTCCAATTCGGTAATTATCCGTGTTTATTCATTTCATTTTAACTTCAACTCTGGTTCATATGCATAAACGGTGCTAATTTCTCACTGATTTTAGTAGACTCCACATTTCCCTTGACCCTTTTTTCTTTGACAGCATCTGATTTTACATTTATGCAGGTAAGTCGGCGAACAATCAGAATTTTAAAAGTCTGATATTGTTAGGACTAGCATGTACCTTTTCCTTTCTCCATCAAATGTTGTGACAAATTGCACCTCAGAAGCTCAAGACTCATTATTGGAAAGGATTTATCCAAGGGCACTTTTCGTTCTTGTTTTCTGTTCAATCATATCATTCTTATTGTTTACAATTTTTGAAATCTAATAATATTGTCAAATTAGTGAATTTCTACAAGTATTGTGAATCATTCAGTAATAAAGAGAGATTCTTTTTCTAAGCGTAACTTGCTTTCTCATCTGAGTTCATTCTATTTTGCTAAAGCCATCTCTTGTAAAGGAAAATGTAAATGCTCTTTACTATCTGGCCAACAAAGAAATATCCTAGGAAAAGCACGACCAAAAATCCAAAGTATGATAGTGGCAAGGAAACAAACCCCATCACTGCTCCAATTGGTGTGAATGGAATTGCGATTCCGACTGCAGAAATCAGAATAGTGGAACAAATCACAGGCCATGAGGCAAATTCTTGAACAAATGGAATCTTCTCTGTTCGGATCAAGTGGATGATCAGAGTCTGCATCAGAAGCCCTTCGATGAACCAAGCGGAATGGAAGAATTTTATACCTTCTGTGGTGGAAGCCGGCTTGTAGTAGAACCAGATGAACACAATGGTGATAACATCACAGAGAGTGCACACAGGTCCGTTCCACAAGATGAACATGGGTAAACCTTTTTCGGACCACTTCTGTGGGATCTTCACATAATCTTCTTCCATTTTGTCCCACGGGATTGCAATCTGGCCAACACTGTACAAGAAGTTCTGAGTGAGGAGCTGCTTAGGAGTCAACGGCTCGTTGCTGAGAACCAAGCTTGCTATCAATAGTGAGATAATACTCCCCAAATTGGCAATGACAGACATCTTTATGTACTTCATGGTGTTCCCGAAAGTCAGCCTGCCATGCTCAACTCCGGCGACAAGGACATTGAGGTCTTTCTCGAGCAAGATAATGTCAGAGAAGTCTTTTGCGACTGATGCTCCCGAGTCGACAGATATGCCTACGTTGGCTGCATCAAGAGCAAGCGAGTCATTTACTCCATCCCCCAAAAAGCCAACAATGTGGCCACCAACCGTCTGCAAGGACTGAACAACTCGAAGTTTCTGCGTTGGGGTGAGCCGAGCTAGTACCGTTGCTCTTTTGACAGTCTCATGGAAGGCATCCTGGTTGAGCAGCTCGAGCTCTGGTCCAGTGACAACATCGGTGGTCCTGATGCCAACTTCCTTGCAAACCTTTATAGCAAGAGACAGCGAGTCACCTGTGAGTACTTTTGCTTTTACTCCCTTCTCAGCCAACCTCCACAGAGCTTGCTTTGCTGAGTCTTTAGGAGGGTCATAAAATGTTATGAGGCCAAGGAAAACCATGTCCGATTCTAAAGTCTCATAGTTAAGTCTACTCTGATTTGTTGTTTCCTTCTGCATGGGAAAAAATAAAAATAAAAATAAAATAAAAATTATTTATCCATATTTTCCGTTCGTTGTGTGATCGATCAATAAAATCATAGGGTAAAATCGGTACAATCTGCACTTCGCTCCTGAATTTTGGTTTGTAACAATTTTAGTCCTTCAACTTTGCCTTTATAAATCACTAATACAATCTTAACAAAATCCCACTGTGAAGTTCATAAAAACTACCAGGTGAGGACTGTTAAGCTTGTTTGGTAGGAGGGAAAAGTGGAAGATAGGGTGAAAGCCTGAAAGGATTAATGAAAGGTTTTTCGGACCTAAGGTTGTTCAGTAGGTGGGAAAGCGGAAGGAAAAGGTTGCGTAAGCGATTTCAAATCAAATCTTTAAAAGAATCCAGATTTTGGTCTCTCCTAAAATTAAAGGATTTGTTGAGAGAATCCATTTCCTCAACTAAGATTTTATCTCCTTTTTATTTTCTTGCCGTCTTACCAAACACACCTTTAGGCTCCTCCCTCAATTAAGTTCACAATTGGATTTTGGAGGGACTAAAACAATGACACATAAATTAAAAATCCACCGACTAGAAATACTGGAAACAAAAGTTCGAGGATCAAATTTTGAATCATGTCAAATTTAAGGGACCACAGATGCATAAAATCCCGAAATAAAACGGGGTAGAGAAGGAAAGAAAAGATAACAAAACTCACCATTGTCAGCCTCTTTGTTGCTACTCCAATGACTCTTAATCCCTCATTGCTTATTTCTTCACTCATGCTTAAAATTCTCTGATAGTCCTCCGGAGAGAAAGTAGTAATCACACCCTTATCAACATGTTCGACAAAAGAACAAACTCTCATTACTTCTTCAAGTGCTCCTTTAGTCACCATGAACTGGTCTTGGAAGTGTTGGTTTCCATCTTCTCCTACCACTTCCAAAATCACGCATACTCTTCTTCTTATGAAGTCAAAAGGAATCTCATCTATCTTCCTCCACTTTGAGGGCTGGAACCTGTACCCATTTGTATACACATGCGCCAAAATAGCGTCGTCCAACGGGTACTTCTGATCCGTTTTGAAATATGAGTTGAGGAAGGCAAAGCGTAACACCTTTTCTTTCGGTAAACCCCAGATGTCAAAATGGTTAACCATTATTGCTCGGTTCATGGTGAGCGTACCTGTCTTGTCTATGCATAGAATATCCCTGTAAAAAAGAAGAAATGGTTATGGAGTTGAACTTTATAAAATGTAATGTACCCACGAACCACTAAGCCCTTGATTCGATATAGACTATTGAGTTGTGTGGAGCCTCAGCATACCAAACGTTTTTCCTCTGCAACTGCGGTTCGACCAAATTTTCAGTGGAATTTTTAGGCATTCGACACTTGTATTAGTTTCTCCAACTTTTTCAACTATATATACCGGATTATAAGGCTGTTATTTTCAAGAGAGACATAGAGAAGAAAGGCGACTCTCAGACAACAGCAAGGCATGAGTTCATCTTGTGCTTCTTCTTTGATTATAGTAAAACTTTTGCAACAACAAATTAGACATAGCTCTCATATTTAGAATAAACTAGTACCAATTTTATTTGTTATTGCTCTTTGTTAGTTGGGATAAGGGTTCAATTTCTAACGACACCCTGACACGGAAGTCTCTCTGTCTTCAAAATTCAGGTTTGATTCAACATCTTTTATTGGGTATGAGTAGTATCGATGATGAGGAAATTTTCGATCGCGATTGCCTAAAGGGGTTGAACCTAAAAGTTTGGGTTCAAACTTTTTTTACAGTGTTTTCTCTCACAAAATGTTAAAAAAAATAATAATAATGATTTTTGAAACGATACTTTTGGTTCAAACCTTTGAACCACAGGCCACCTTAGTGCCTCGGGAACTCTGGACCAAAGCAAGCTTAATTCTAGGCAGGGACTAGTTCTAAGCAATGCCTATTATAGGGTGCACAAAAAACACACAAAATTTGGCAAAAGTATACTACAAGTGTACGTATACTTACATAGATCCCATGTCTCTTATGGCAGTAGAGCTCTTGACTATGCATCGGTCTCTAGCCATTGCAACCGCTCCTTTTGCTAAACTTGAATTCACTATGAGGGGAAGCATTTGAGGAGTGAGAGCACTGGCGACTGAAATTCCGAAAAGAACACTTTCACTCAGGTTCTGAGCTGAACAGTAACCAGTAACAACTATGATTGTGACGACTACAAGCATAACGGCAATCAGAACATATGATATGCGGCGGATGCCTATCTCAAAGTCGTCAGGCTGTTTCTTCTTCCCTATGGTTGAGAATATGGTGCTCATGTAAGTCTTGGATCCAGTTGAAACAACTAGACCAGTTCCACTACCTGATATTACATTTGTTCCCTGTAAATATGTGGTAATTAGTGGTAAAAAAAACACCGACTAAATACTGCCGGTCATCGTTTTTTGCAATTACCCTTCTATGAACTTAAGTATGTTGTCACAGTTTTCTACTTATACGTGGATTGCTTTTTTGCTAAATACAAGAACGGACGCTATAACCTCACAAGTAAGCAGAAGGCCGGTAACTAGAAAATTTTACGTACCATGAAGCAAATGTTCTTCAAGTCTAACAACGGAGTGCTGGGATCTTCTTTAACATCAGCTGTTTTCTCTGTTGTCCAAGACTCTCCAGTTAATGAGGCCTGACTGTTTGGAAGCAGGATTTCAAAGTTATTTATACTTCGGTAAATTAACCGAGAAGTAAATGGCACAAAGAACAATACACATTTCGCAAAAGTCGATAGACTTTTAGCACATTTTTTAGAAGTAAGCAAATGGTAGGTTCTGGATTATGATTGACACGAAAATCAATAAAACCGATTCTTAAAAGTGAAATCCAAACTGTTGTTGTTAGAAAGAGATGGGGCAACAGAATGGTTGTCAATTCAATACTCATCTATGGAAGAAGAAAGTTTTAAGGTGCTATATACCTTACAACAAGGTGTTTAGAAGATATCAATCTCACATCTCCGGGGAATAGATCTCCAGGCTCAAAAATGACTATATCACCAGGAACGACATCTCTTTGATCAACTTGAACTATCAGTTCTGTTTGGATAACCCGACCTGCGCATCTTTGAACTTTGACCGGGCATCGAACGAATTCCGAAAGTTTCTTTGCTGCTTTTGAACTGCTGTATTCCTGGGATGAGCAACGAGTCTCGTAATAACTATGCTAACTAAAAATCGAAATATGTGTGACTATATAAACATATTAAGAGAGAATACCTGGTAAAACCTGAGAGAAACACTAATGAAAACCAGAACAAGCATGATGCATCCATTTGGACTGTCACTGGTAAAGTATGAGATCGCAGACAAGACGATCAAAATGATATTGAAGGGATGAAAGAACGCGCTCCACAAAAGATGCCACCACCGCGGGAAAGAATAATCAAGAGGAACATTTGGACCACTTTCCCTTAATCTTCTCTCAGCTTCGGCAAAGCTCAATCCTGCACAGAAGCAATTTGGTTGATGTCCCAATACTATTTTGACGTCAAGAACTATCCTTTGAAAAACTGCAGTCTACTTTCATTTGGGATTTGTGGGTAAAGGCCCTTTTTTCAAGCAAGGTTTTTCATAAATGGCCGAACTTTGGTAAAATTAGTAGAATGGACGTTCTTTTTTTTTTTTTTTTTTTTTTTTTTTAATGTCAATTAGTGATTGACTAATTAACATGATTAATTAGTGATTGACCAATATTAATATGTTGACTATGTTCAATCGTAATTGATTATGATCAGTCAGTGCGTCATTTTCCTAAATAAAAAATTTTTGCCATCTTTTTAAACAAGTGTTTAAAAATTTTGTATTTATCTCATTTTTCCCTTTTAGTTTTAGAGGATAAGGGAAATCAGGTAAGCATATAAAACATGCTTAATCCTATGAAATAACCCCATCCACTTCCTCAAACGGTTATATGAATTGAAGTAATAAATTCTTCACAAATTACTGTCTAACACAAAAATTGAAAATCTCATAAAAATCTACTCTCTTACTTTCTATCATTTACTTTACAAGCAAAAGTTTCAGCAATTTTAGTATTAAAAAGTACTGCAATATAAATATAAATCTCACCCCTTTCAGTGGATTGAACATACTCAAAAACTATGTTCTTCTCTGACTGGGCCAATGCATATAACCATGAGCAAACTCTCTCTTCTGCTTCTGTCCTTGATCCCCCATCAATCTTATCTGCAAAATTTCCATCGAAAAGAAAAATAAAAAATAAAAGAGAGAGAGAGAGAGAGAGAGAGAGAGAACTCATCACAATTACATCTCCGACAAACAAAACATTCAAATCCAACAAAGAATTTAAGAGTACGAAAACTACGAATCTGACAATTATTTGTGGCATACTTCCGGGCATAAGTAGGCGTAAGAGGCGAAACACCGGATTCGCGAGCCCATTTTCTTGAGTTTCAGGTTTGTTGACGAGATTTTCTTTATTTGGGTTCGCAAAAGGAAGCTTAGGTAGTTGGTTGCTGGTGCTGAAAATGGCTGGGAATTTGAGTCTTCCCATTGTGGGAATAGTAGCTTATGAAATATCTAATTGATAAAATCATGTTCTGAGACATTGAATGACAGAAAATGCAACCACTTATCATTCTAATTTTTTGGGGAAGGTTTTCACTTTGAATTACTTGCAGAACTTTGAATAGAAGGTAGAGAGAGAGAATGGAAGGTATTATGGTCTTTGCAATGACGGTTAAGTGTTGTTTCTTTTTTTTTTTTTTTTTTTTTTTGGGGGGTTGGTGTTTAGCTCTGTTTCAATTTTATTTTATTTTTTAAAGGAATTTAACCAGATTTTCTGGAGCCACTCAGTTTGAGTCTTTGCTCTGCATCTTCATTCTTTTTCTCTCTCCTCCTCTCTCTCGCTCTCTCTCTAAACTTCAACTACCAAACTTTCAGATGACGGTTAGGTTGGTTAAGTTGTTCAAGTTATGAAGCGAGGTAGTCCACCTGGTCCAATCAATGTACTTTTAAAAATACAAATATTAATGAATAAGCTTTTAAACATAATCTTCTTAGCACAAACTTGCTCCCAAAAAAATAAAAAAATAAAAAGAGTAATTACAGTGATATCCCTCTGTTTTGTCAAAATAACAGACACCCCCTTTTCTCCACTCTATTAACCTTTAACTTGTTTGTTTAGCACTCCGCTTGAAAACTGTTTTTTTTTTTTTTTTGGCATTATTCAAAAGTCTTTTACAATATTTTCTTTTATAAAAATTCAAATTGTACTTTTTAAATCTATAATATAAATGGGGGCTTTATATGGGTTAATTTGTCATTGTTGTGTTGTAAAAAATTTCAAAAATCTTTAACGTAATTATTCTATGAGTCTAAAATTACTGCAACGAGAAGCAGTTAGGAGTTTGACCATTTTATTTTTAAGTTGCTGTGAATATCAAAAGCAGGATTTTAGACGTTTGATAAACTATGAAATTATTGTGGAGACATAAGACCAAAGTGGACATACCTTAATATTTTAGTATAAATATAATCAATATGTAACAAAATATTTTAATGCATATGTTTTTCTAGAAAATATAAAGAATTCGATAGCAATATTACTTATTCACAAATCTTTTTCATAAACACCGTTTCTAGAAGCAAGTAGGAGTTTGACAAAAAAAAAAAATTTTCTTCTAAAGTTGCTGTGAATATAAAAGTAGAATTTTTGACGTTTGATAACTTACGAAATTATTGTGGAGACATATGACTCAAGTGGACATACCTTTTTATTCAATATTTTAGTAAAAATATTCTTTGTATGTAATGAAGTATTTTTAATGCATATGTTTTTCTAGAAAATATAAAGAATTCAATAGCAATATTACTTACTAATAAATCTTTTTCATAAACACCATTTTCCGAATTACAATAACAAAATTCCTAAGAAAAATACAACAATAAAATAGGGGATAAATTTATAATTTACTGTATTCACGAAAAAATTAGTAATTATTTTTTGAAATGAAAGAATATGTAATTTTTAAATAAAAGTTAAAAATAATTTGTTTGTTTGTCATAGAGATAAATTAAATAGATAGATTGAAAATTACATTTTATTAGTAAGGATATTTCAATAAATTTGTACAATGGCAGCGAAGCAACTATATTAAAATAACCCTTACATGCTTCTCAAATTCCAATGTGGGCAGTAGTTTTCAGAATTCGATGGACAAAAACAAGGTTTACTAAACACACCTGTAGTAAATTCTTTAAGAACCCAAAAGTAGTCTTAAAATAAAATTTAAAAAAAAAAAAAAAAAAAAAAGGTCCCCATATGAAATGATGAAAATACCCCAATGAATTTAGCTGATCTTGATCTAAAAGATACAATTTTGACCCTTGATTATCTTAGGTTAGACTTACGAGGGGGGTTGGGTGGGGGTGGATTGGGGGGAACCCTAGGTCTTTAATCAAAATTTTAATATAATAAAATTATACTGCTTAAATAATTCTTAAGACCCGTTTAAAGTTTCTTTTGGATGTTAACTTTGGATTTTTAAAAGAATCTACAGCATGTCATAAGTGTTTGGTAAATCATATTTTTACCCAGTAGATTTGAGAAACTTGATCAAACTTTCTTTTACACAGTTACTTATATTGTCATCATATAAATAATTATTCTTAACATTAAAAGTTATTTAAAAAAAAAAAGCAGAATAAAAAAAATAAAACAACCCAAGAACATGGTTTTGAATGACCTCTTATGAACAAGGTAAGAAAACCCTCTTCGTTTAGTATGGCTATAATATATATAACTTGCTAATTAGTAGTTTAAATTTTGTAGATTGATAAATATATATACATATATCTCTTAAAGGCGACTTTGAGAAAATTACATTTTTGAGAATTATATATACTGAAAACACTCAAGTAGGAACTTATTTAAATATAAGGGAAAAAAAAAGGAATAAATAGGTATTTCAAATACGTATTTAAAAACATTGACTTTAGATGTAAAATAAGAAATAAGAAAAAGTATGAAATAACAATAGTAATAATAATAAATATTATTAAATACGTATTCAAAAATATTGACTTTAGATGTAAAGAAGAAATAACAATAACAATTACAACAACAATAATAATAATACACCAGAACCGACAATCCGTTTTGTATAGAGAAACCATTTGTGGTGTAGCGCTAAACTAATATAGTAATCAAAACGACAATCCTTAGTCATTAAGGGGAAAAAACGACAACGCAAAGAAGGCATTTTGGACGACCTTCGTGTGAGCAGTGCAAGGAAACCACCTCTTTTAGTATAGTTACAATATGAAAATGCTAGGGCATCAATTTACATCAATTAATTATATCTATCAATAAAAATATGATACGTGAGTTGGTACTAAAAAATTAAAATTAAAGTTGATATTCTTAGCATCATTCTCTATATATGATTAAATTACTAAGTTAGTCCATGAATTCTTTATAAGGGAACCATTTGGTCCCTTAACTTTTTTTTTTTTTATTGATTGATCCCTAAAGTCTAATGCGATCTGTGTAATACAAGAAAGCATGTTTGAGTATTATTGTTTGACCATACAATTGATTGGCCTTGATGTTGGCTCCCAGATTGGAGTTTTGAGAATTTTTTGGAGCCTCCGAGAGGAAAACAAAGAAAATAAACTCTTATGAGAAACGAATGTGAAATAAATATTTTGCTGGAAAGAGAATGTGAAAGAAATTTTGTGTGTATATGTGTAAGAGGGAGATACATATATATATATATATATATATATATATTTTTTTTTTTTTCTAGAAAGGAGGATTTTGTTTTGTTTCTCACTTGTAAATTATTTTACTTTTTAATAAAAATACTTTTGAGGGATATTTTAGTAATTTTAGTTTAAAAAACTGATGCTCAACAATTTTTTTCGTCCAGTATTCAATATCTGTTACAAAAAAGGATGAATTTGCACATTTTTTAAGAGTTTAGTGATCGATTGATCAAAAAAAAAAGTTTAGGGATCAAATGACACTCTAATAAATGGTAGTAAAAAAAATGAAAATTGAACAACGAACAAATATTGAAATTAATAAACACGAAATTCTTATCGACAATATTACATAAATAAACAAGAAAACGAAATTAGAAAATTATCGATGAACACCGAGACCCGCATGCCACACGGTTTTCTTAAAACATATTCGTCTCCTTACTGTTGGTGCTCGAGGATCAACCAGCATCTACTTCCCAGCATACAATGGTTTACAAGTGATAACAGCACACTACGTTACAGCTTCCGACAAACTTGAAAAATATCCGAATTCTATCACGTTGAAACAGTACACCTAGACTTAGATTAAGAGAAGAAAGAAATACTCTATATTTTCTTGTCCTAGATAGTGGAAGGAAGAACCTTGTTATATGCACAATAGCATGGCTATTGATTTGCACTTCAGCCAAAACCGTTGGCAAATAATTTCCTACATTATGAGGATGTTACAAAGAGTTACAAAAACATTTCTTTGTAACTTCAGTTTTTGAGACTGTTACAATTCTTTCTAACTTTTTTTTTTCCTTTTAAATTAAGGCTGAAATAAATAAGAGAAATGTTGTAAAACCAAGCTTGTGACTTCTTTTTTTTTTTTTTTTTCCTTTTAAATTAAGGCTGAAATAAATAAGAGAAATGTTGTAAAACCAAGCTTGTGTTAAATCGGTAATTTGGTCCCCCTTGCACCTGCGCATGTGAGAGAGCCTCTATGCTTAATTGGTTACCAACAAGTAAATGTGCAATTCCTTATAAACCAATTGGAGCTTTCACCTCTTTTTCATGTGGGACAAGAGTTTTCCACTTCATTTCTCTAATTTTTCCAACTTCATAGGTGCATTTTTTAGAGTCAATTTCTCATTTACCATTTTATCATTTTTTAGCGTATAAACATTCGATTTCATTCTCCTTGCAGAGAAGAACACAAATCCACCATGAACCGACACTAGCAGAAGTGTGTCCTGCTCAAATTCAAGTCTCAAAATGCCCATTAAAATGATTTTTATAAGTCATTTTCCTACAATAAAAAATTTAAGGACTAACATAGCAACATGACCTTTTTAGATAATTTCTCTGATTCATATCTGGACGGCAACAACATGACCTTTTTCAGACATGCATGCAAACACACAAAAAAGTGAAAAACCAAACAAAGGGGGAGAGACAAGAAACATAAACAGTATTTTGCAACTTGAAATATCATCATTTACCCAAATTTTTTTTTTTTTTTTGAAATATCAACATGTGAAAAAGACATTTGCTGCTAATTCTGCGCCAGATATGCATGCATCGTATTTGAGGTGACATTATTTCGATGTTGATGCGTTGTCATCAAGTTTAATCGACCCTTTTAGGAGACATATAGACGCACTTCACTTGATTTTTGAAGAGATTAGGTACAGTTCTTGTGCGCAACAACGGAACTGCCAAAGCCAATTAATCAGTACCTGCTTATTAAACATGGCTCATGATCAGGATTTAACCTTAAAATAAAATAAAAATAAAAGTTAAAAAAAAAAAAAAAAAAAACTATTCTAGATGACAGCTCCTATAAGCCTGTGAACTCCTAACCACAGCGGATAAGATTTTTTGTTCGATTTATATCCCTTTTCTCTCCTCTCTCTCTCTCTCTCTTTTATTTTTATTTTTATTTTTTTAAAATTTATTTTCCTTCCCAATTTTGATACATTTCTTTTAAAAATTCTAATGCAACAAGAAGATCGTGGCAATTTGGGGGCTAGTCAGTACCTGACAGTGAGATGGCACACCTTATTCTGTCTAGGGTCCCTTTCCAGCGTTGTCCATATGTCTCTAATATCACACAAATAAAATAAAATAAAAATAAAAAAAGCAAAAAATAAAAAAAGCAAAAAAGAAAAAAAAACGTGAAAAGAGGTAGTGTATTTATCAACCATACAAAGAGAAAGAGCCAATTTTGTCTAGAGGGGAATAGAAGAGATAGAAAAGCAAAAGTGTAAAAGATGAATAGTTCGTGTTTGTAATTTGTCTCTGCTAATTCAATTCTTTCTTATTCAAATGAATGGATGAATATCCCCGTTTCTGACCATCTTCTATGTAGAATGCAATTAAATAAAGTGGGCCCTTTTTTCACGGATGCCCCTTAAAGTTTTTAAGTTTCACAATTTTGTCGTGAAACATATTTTTCTTGGCAATGACCCCTTCATTCCGGATGGAATGGTCTTTATATACTGCTCTCATGCAGTTCCATTTTATCGGTGCAAAATTTGCAAAACAAAAATTAAAAACAAATGACAAATGAGCACATTGCTGAGTAGACACAAGAACATCATAGAACAGAACAAAAGGAATTCAATAAGGATATGACCTTTCTTTGTTCACATCTCTAGAATAAGCAAATTAAAAGGGAGAGAATTTAAAAAAAAAAGAAAGAAAGAAAGAAAGAAAGAAGAACAGTTAGAAGAGCGAGGGCATGATGATGGTGCAGCAAGATATGAAGAGGCCTGATCTGACGTGGAAAAATTCATTACTAGGTTAAGATCTCGAGAGGTAGGAAGACCACTCTGACTTCGAGATTCGATAAAAATGGGGTTCATCCATTAGCTCAGCAAAGCCTTAAGCCTCCTTGGCTTTGAAGTCGATCTCTCTAATTGAATCGTTTAGGAGAGAGAGAAAAGGAAGATAGTGAAAGAGAAGTGAATCTTTTTTTTTTTTTTTTCCTTTTTTACTTTCACTTCTAGAGATAGCAAAGGAAAATCTTAGCATGCTCTCATCAAAAGCTCACGTGTGAGAATCATGTGGAGAAATCGACCAACAATTTAACTCCATTACAATTGGACTGGTTGTGCCAAGGATTCCTAATTAATTGAAGGGGTCAATTGTCAACAAAAAAAAAATTAAGAACTAAATTATCAAATTCGAAAAATTCAGGGGATATTCGTGCAAGAAAAAAAAAACACAAAGAATCATATGAGGTCTTCAATTGATGAAAGACAAAGACAGAAACGTTCAATAATTCGGATTATGGGCACAAGTGATTTAATATATCTAGCAAATTAATTAATGACCAAATTATTGATTAGTTAAAACCCAAAATGTACCTGATCATAGCAAGGGACTCTTCTGCTGGCTAAACAAAAAGCTTGAAACCAGTTTTGGGCCTCTCATGTCATTTTGTGGAAATATTGACGTGGAAAGTTAAAAGGGCAAGGACATGAGTGGAGAAAACCAGGCTAGAAAGCAAAAATCAATTCCATTTCTCTGCTCCCAAACAGTGCTCTTTTTGCTCCAAAGTCCCCTCTAATGTGATAAAATATATATATATATATATATATGTTTATATATACTAGAAAAGGACAAGCAAATAAAATCTAGTGCTCGTTTGTGTTGGTATGTGTTCAAGACCCTTACAGTCGTTGTAGGACCCCCACTATTAAATTAAAGATTCTTTTTATAAATTAGTAGTTAAACAGTTGTAAGTTGGAGTGTTGCGGTGCATGGTATCCCCGTGGTCCAATCATTAGCTGATTGGGGCCGGGAATCAGTGGTTTATTCCATGCCGAATTCTCATCTCTGTAATTTTAACAACGTTTTGTTCATAAAACAATACACTGGTAACTTTTTATTTAAAAAATTATAATAATTAATTGATTTACATGTAATTTTTTATTTATAATATTATCCCATGATATTATTTAAATATTAGTGTAAATAACAAATATCATTAAAAAATATTATATTTAAATCATTGATATAATATAATACAAACGACATATATATATTTTTTATTTCATCTTTTTGGAGGCAGAAAACAATCTTCTTCGTTATCAGACATAAAGGGCAATTCCATTATATGGGGATAACTTTCCCCCACAACGCTTTTTGGCCATATATTTTTAATATTTTCCAACCGAAACACAAATAACTGCACATGTTCATTGGAAGTTTGCATTTCATCATTCAAAAAGAAAAGCATGCAATTTCTATGGTAGTCTCTTTTTCCTTTTTATTTTAATATTTCTCCACAAATTTGCGGATGTCACATTGGCCACACACATATATATAGATATACATATATATATATATGCGTGCGCGCAATTTGAAGATAGCATTTGAAGCTAAATTTGATCATGAATAGACATGATTCACAAGCACCATTTAGCGAACAAATAAATAATTACGGTTCTAACTTCCACCGTGGGGATAACTTATTATTTTACGTATACATATATACACAAGAGAGGTAGACAACATAGTAAGCTTTTTTTTTCTTTTTTTTTTGGTCTGATGGCACTCTCTGAAGAAAAAAACATGAATTATTAAGAGTCTTTTTCAGTGGCCCAAAAAAAAAAAAAGATTGGATATGATGATGTTCTTAAGGAAAGAAAAACTAATGTATGCAAAATAATAATAATAAGGAAAGAAACACTAAAAAAAAAATTTTTTGAAAAGTCCAAATGCCCTAAAAATTAGAACTCGTTAATATTCTAGTGATTCAAATCGTTCTACTACTATTGATTTTCAATTATTGGAACTCTTGACAAAATTAAGGGTGATCTCTGATTTGATGCATGCTCTGTTATTTTTTGATAAAGAGAGATTTTAGAAGGGGACATTCCACCATAAGACTACTTGGATTTAATCAAACATATTAGACCGATCATTAGTGGTATACTTTTTTTTTTTTAGATTGAAATCATTACACTTACTTCATAAGTATTATCTGATATAAATCATAAGGTGCATATATCAAAAGTCTATAATAAAAATATCATCCAGTAAGATTCTCCTCCAGTTAGAAAAAGAAAAACAATTATACCGTTTGATATATAGATTTGAACATAAAATTTAGATATTTATAAAAGAAAACACTAACAAAATTTTTTTTAAAAAAATCAATTAAATCTAACTTATTCAAACATCAACTTATTTTTTCTTGTCGTTTAAGATTTCCTTTTGGTAGTCTAATGTTTTCCGTAAGACACAAATTAAAACCATTGATTTTTTGTGAAGCGGATCTCAAATCACGACACCTCTTCGCCAACAAAAAAGTACCGGATCATATGATCAACAAACGCTTCATTCACATACTATATAAAGCATACAACCCATCTCCATTTTCTCTGCAACCACCCAAAAAAAAAAAAAAAAAAAACAATATCCAAGCCATGGCTTATCCAACAATAGGTGCGACCACCATATCAAGTGGCGTCACCGTGGTGGACTGCCAAAAACAAGTTCGGTCATGGCGTCTTCTCCGGTCGCTGGTCGAACTCCTAATCCCATGTTGCAATGGAACCTTCATAGAAGACCATGACCAAGCTCATCAATATTGTCACCAAACCAAACAACAGCAAAACTTCTTCTAAACCTATTTTAACTACTATCCCCAACCTAGTAATGTTATCACCGGAACGATTTTCGGATACCGAAGAGGAAAAGTCAGCTTCTGCATACAAACCACCTCTAAAGCTTCCAACAACCCTATTCTCCTCCTTGAACTCGCCGTCTCAACACAGACTCTGGCCCGCGAAATGCGCGGCGGGTTTCTCCGATTAGCCCTTGAGAGTAACGTTCCCGTTTCGAGTACTTGTTCGACGGGCGGGAGTTTGGAGCTTTTGTCGACGCCGGTTTGGACGATGTACTGTAACGGCCGGAGAGTTGGTTACGCCGTTAAGAGACGGCCGTCGGAGGCTGACATGGAGGCTCTGAGGCTGATGGGCTCGGTTTTCGCCGGAGCCGGTGTTATTAACGGGAAGGAGCTTAACCGGCCGGACGATGATGATGAACTCTTGTATCTCCGAGCAAAGTTTGAGAGGGTTTGTGGATCGGCAAATTCGGAATCTTTCCATTTGATTGACCCGGATAGGTCCATTGGTCAGGAGCTCAGTGTGTTCTTTTACCGTTCGCGGTGATCGGTCATCAGTCGACGACGGCTGATGCCTTTTCTATAATTCGCTATTGGAGATTTGACGGCCATGGATATATATATATCTATATCTATACATGTGTGTGTATGTGTGTATATATATATATATCATGATCATATGTACGTTTTTTTTCTTTAGTTTGCTACTAAACTATATATGTTTAAGCCCTGTGTCTCCCTTTTTTTGAGCTATGCTTTCAAGCAAGCTTTATGTTGAGGGTTTAAACGGCGTTTTTACAGGTCTTGTTTTGGAGATAAATCATGTACGTTTGGGGTATTAATATTGTAATTAACCACACCTGTGGCTGTCAAGAATTAATCAAAGTTATCAGAATATCTCTATTAAATTTGTACCGCATAATAACATTTTTCATGAATGATATTCTGTTTGCTTGTGAGTACTTTTAATTTTTGAATAGCACTTTACATTCTCTTCTTCACTCTTCAAATGTCAGCTAAAAAATTTCTTATACTGAGAAATGAATTAATCGTTTGTCTAATTAGGTTCTATTCAGCTAAATATAAAACTTTTGAAAAAAAATAAAATAAAATAAAAATAAGCGTGCGTTTCGAAACTACATACAGTCATCACATTGTATTCAAATGTAATATAATACAGTACATTATGTGTTTGGATTTTTTTTTCTTACATTGTAATTAAATATAATTTGTGCTATAGTTGTTGGTAAGAGAGAGGGAAAGAGAGTATGTGATGTGATTGGTAAGAGTAGATAATAAAAGATAAATGATTGAATATTAATTATATTAGATTTATTGTTGAAAGGTATTTATATTATATTTAAATAAAATATGTGACGTACCCAAATAAAAATTGCATTGTATTAGGATGTAATCTAGAAAGTAGTGTGTTTCCAAAACGCATTACAAATTTCAGTTACTTTTTGAAATATATATATTTATTGTTTGGTTTCATCATTTTTTTATTAATATATATAATGACGAGAGTCATGAACAATTAAATTTATCTTAAACATTGAAACGGAGAACATCTTAGCTTGACTATTAATATATGTAGATATGTTTTTGGTATAACCTGATCACAATATAAACAACATATTTAAACTAATTAAGCAGCTGAAAAATTCCCAATTTTTTCGAGATTTCGACTTAATAACTAGCTGATAGACACAAACTACCTAATTCTGTATCTTATTTCATCTCCAATGTATATTGCATGTACCTGTGTTTTGTCTTAGAAAGAAGGAAGTTGAAATATCCCCATCTTTATCAGAGCAGTACTTCATTTCCACTATTATTATGTCAACATGAAAAAAAAAAAAAAAAAAAAAAAAAAAAAAAAAACCGAATGCTTTCACAACACCACGTTATATCTTTAGTCAATTTTGTAATTTCGCAATTTTTTGTATATATTTTCATTTTTTGGTCTTTACTTATAAACTATGTACGAATTAATTAAAAAATATATTAGAGAAGGCGTGGAATTTATTTATTTAATTTTTATAGATAATTTACCTGGAAAGAATATTATCTAAATTAGTGCACGGTGGTGTGGGGCTTATTCAAAATGGGTATGCAGTTGCATGAGCTGTTGCTGATTCCCTTTGTCGTTGCGTTAAGAAATATATAGTTGAGGACGTGTGTCTTATTCTCTTAGGCTCGTCTAAAAGTGGATCTATAATTCGTATTTCAGACAGAGCTTTCTTAATATTCATCATTATGTATGATTTCCACTTAATGAAGCTTTCCTATATTACCATATCAAGGTATATATCTTTTTTTACTAAAAGAAAAACTGCTTAATTATAAATAGTAATATTAGCAAGAAAAGGACGTTACGTACGATCCCTTGAGATGAGACGTTTGTTATCCTTTGGTTAGGCTTTCATGCAATGATCGATGTTGTCTTTTTCAAGATGGAAAAGAAATGATGAATGGCTTGGAGCATGAATTATTTGCCGTTGAACAATCTACATATTGATGCAGAACTATAACGCGATTACATATAATTTTGAGAATAATAAAGTTTTGGAAAGAGAGACGTAATAGCATTTTTCAGAAAATAATTATAATAAATAGTAGGTTTTAAAAAATTTTAAAAAAAATAATAGTAAATAAAAAATTTATTAAATGGCAGTTTACCAGAGTTTTTATTTTTTTTATTTTTAAACATAGTAAGTTAATTAAGTAAATCACTTGTTTTTAAGAATTTAAATAGCATATTTAATAGTAAATAAATTATTTACTAATAAATAAGTATATTTCCTAGATAAATAATTTATTTACTTTTAACAACAAAAAAAAACTTAGTTTTAGCAAATAAGATATTTACTTCTACAATTTCATACATATGTTGTTTACTTCTTTTAGTTCTGTATAATATGCTATCAATTTTTTCTCTTAGAAAATTACCTAAATAATCACATTTTTTTTCATCTATTAATCAATATGATTCAATTAATTCTCCATTCTTAACCAATATAACTCAAATTGTAGTTGACTTTAGTTTAATTTTGGGTCATATTAGTTTAATATTAATTTTTAATATCATATCAGTGAAATGGTCTTTAAATTTGTATGATTCAGGTGCTTTCTCCTTGAGATAATTTTCTCCCACATTCTTTGTGGCCCATTTATCTCTTCCTCACAGAAAGGTCTGTTTGGTATATAGGATAAGATTACATTTAATAGGATAACATAAAGGGATTAGATTGGAATGTATAAGCTCTTATCATGGGATTGGATTGGATATGATTGAATTTTATCTAATATTATTGTATGATTGGTTAGGATTGAAATCC
Source organism: Ficus erecta (assembly GCA_008635985.1). Taxonomy (NCBI): domain Eukaryota; kingdom Viridiplantae; phylum Streptophyta; class Magnoliopsida; order Rosales; family Moraceae; genus Ficus; species Ficus erecta. The sequence continues at coordinate 2,662,467 of BKCH01000005.1, read as the reverse complement.
TTAGAAATTGTCATATTAGATGAATGACTTGTGGAGAAAACTTGAGAGAGCGGAGATGAGCTTTTATAATCCTCTCCTCTTGCAGATGATAGTTGAATCCCCTTCCAAGGGGAATAATTTATGGATTGGACAAACTCTTATCAAGTTCAGTCCTTTAAAATTTCTCACCAAACACATAATTAAAATCCACATTAAGTTCAGTCCTATCCTCCTTAATCACAGAGCACTCATGTATTACACAGACATAAGACCCGTGCATTCTGGAGCACCAGCGATGCTGAAGCCTGAAGGCCTAAAACCAAGGACCACTCATGCAATCACTTAACACGGCCCAGTGGGCACTTTTGGTTATAAGGCCAGTGAAAATAGGTGCTATCCCTTGTGTTCAGGTCACGCAAAGGCAACCTCTGTAGCCTGGTGCAGCCCCCGGTCTTTTTAATGAAATTACGTTAAAATCTATTAGAAAGACACCTTTATATAACTCATATTTACTATAAATAAATATTATATTTTTAAAGAAATAATAATCTATTTTTATTATCATTTTATCCCATAATGAAATTACGTTAAAATCTATTAGAAATACACCTTTATATAACTCATATTTACTATAAATAAATATTATATTTTTAAAGAAATAAGAAAACACGTCGCACTGTAAATAAAATATCTTTTCTTTCAGATGACTAAGAAAAAATATATGCGTCTTTGATTATCACTAATTCCACTTTTATGAATCTTAAACTCTCTTAGCATACTCCTTCTCAAAAAAAAAAAAAACAAAAACAAAAACAAAAACAAAACGAAACAAAAATCTCTTGAAGAGTCAATCTATATTATAGCAATTTTCATACCCATATTATCGAATATTTTATGGACATACTTTGAATTTTGATATGTGGAGATTGATGAACCTTTGAATTTTGTATGGGATCGAGACTTTATTATTAATGTTCAATGAAAGCGTCAAACATTATGAAGCTTTTTTTACATAATATAAGAAGATTGCAGAAAAAGTAGAAGAAAATTATCAAAAAGGAAAAGGTATGTTACGACTTATGAGTATTTGGTTTTAAAAAATGTATGTCTATTTTACTTATTTTGTTTAGAAAGAAAATTTAAAACAGCAGAAGTTTTTTTTTTTTTTTTCCTAATTAGATTTGTTATAGTTTATATATATATATAAATCATATCAAAATCAAATTAGAATGGGTGTATAAGAAATTAGGTATTAAAAAAAGTACATTTAAAAAGATAGATTTATTCAATCTTTGTTATAAAAAAAAACATAATTTTGTGGGATATTTATAAATTTAGTGGGTGCAGATATAACTACTCTAATTATAATACCCAAAATTCCAAGAATATATATACACCTATAGTAAATAATGAAGAAATCATACCATGTTTAAGATTCATCTTCATCATTAAATTACATAAAATTCTTGTATTGTTTTTGTCTTACATATAGAGATTCCAGGGAAATAAAATAAAGCTATATATACGGTGTGATCGTTGATGATTAAAATCACAAGTATTGTAATCATCTCAAGTAATAAAGTGTCAATAGAGTGTCTATCTCACGTGAATTGCACTTAATTCTTCTTAATTACAAAAAGTCAAGTTAACCCTAAAGAATATTTGAAAAAAAAAAAAAAAAAAAAAAAGAAACTATGCATTTAAGGGGCTGCAATTATAAAAACAAGGCATTGCAGCTGATAATGGACACACAATCATGCCCAAAATCTGTCAAAATTCTCTCACAAACTCTAAGATACTTTCTCATTCATTGTTCATATTAAGCTTTCTGAAGATCCTTTGTATTCGTAAAACCTTTCTATATAGTGAAAACCCTAGCACACACAGAGGATGTAACCAAACCAATGACGCGAACCTTTGTAAATCTCATCTTCATTATTATTAATATATATATATATATATATATATTTGCATTTTATTACTTGTTCATCGCTATATTAATTCTAGGCATACATTGTTGTTCCTCCTACCCATTTGCGTAAAATCTTTCTTCAGCTAGCCATCCTGATCTAATAAGAAGATGTCTGATCTACCTTGAACCCTTTACCACGTCAAGATGCACTTTAATATTATTGTAGTGCACAGTTATCCACTTAAAAGGTTTATCTCACTATGCTCGCCTCACTTCACATTGGTTGGCTATCAGGTTTTATTACTAATAAATAAGATATTTAAATTTTTTCTAAGTGAATATTCTAACGTGTAGCTCTGTCAATCACTGAAAATTAGAATATGTTAGCCTTTAATCTTATGTTTCGCAGTGATGATAGAAGCTTTTTTTTTTTTTTTTTTAAACAGTGGCAGATATACACCAATCGATGTCCAAGACAATCATCTGTCCCTAAACAAATTGATTGTAGAGTTTGCATTCTTCAATCATATATGGCATATTTTAGACTAAGATTTTGTTTGACACCATGGTTTAAAAGGCCTTTTTAGAAAAGATCTAATTCAATTAAAAAAATGCATTTTTGTTCGAAATCTCTACACTAGATTCATTTTTTGTTTCTTCTTAATACAGTCTAAAAATATTCTCAATTTGAATTTGACATTCAAAAAAAAAAAAAAAAAAGCCTTTTCAAATTATGGTGCTAAACATATCGTAAATTTTTAGAGCTTGTTTTTGGGGAAAGTGATTGTAAAATTACAGGTGTTATAGTACTAATACATTATGATTAACTAGTATAAAAAGATTCAAGCCCACAATAATAATGCCAAATTGTCATGATCTTATCACGATATTTTAGGATGTGTAGAAATTGACATATCTGAGAGGTACCCTTCCAAGTTGCGACTTTATTTATTTATTTATTTGTGTTTTTTTTTTTTTTTTGGTCTAATAACGAGCATAATTATTGCCAACGACCACCCATAAATTCGTCCGCGTCATCATTTACCTTATCCAAACCATCTTCAAGGACACACTTGAGAATTTTCAACGGCGCAGGTTTAAAAAAAGACCAAGTGGAACAAATTGGCTGCTTCTTTTTTATTTTTTATTTTTTTTATTTTTTTATTTTTTTTATTTTTTTATTTTTTTATTTTTTCTGGAAAGCTTCCCTGGATTCACAAGCAGCACCCAAAAGGGAATTTATTAAAAACAAAAAAACGAAAAAAAGTAAATCCAAACGTAATTGAATGTTTCGGATAGATGTTGGACGCCAAGTTTATAATAAACGTTGTTCAAAATCTATACTAGAAAAACTGTTTAAAGTTAACAGTTTATAGGGGTGATACTTCTCTTAGACTATAGGAAGAAATTACTTTTAAATCGCACGACTAATTCTGTGAGTGTCTGTCTACGTCAAAATCTACAAAGCATGAAAAAAAATTACCTGAGTTATAAAAATCTAACAATTAACATAATAGTTATTACTAATTATATAAAACAAGATATCCTTTAGTAAAAACTCCATATTTTTCAGTTAATATTTACTATCTGAAACTTTATATATAAAGATTTAAGAAAGAACGTGTCATGCCATCAGCAATACTGTTTTGTATTTTACTTTTTTTCTTTTTTTTTTTTTTTTGCCCTTTTTGTTGTACTATTATTGACATTGTTTGTGATATATATATATATATATATATATATAGTATTATTGACCTAAAATTCGAGAGGTTTTTATACACGGTTGTCCCCTAAACTTATAGGTATATAGTTTTGTTGTCCTCCAAACTTATCAATGTTTGACAACTTATTCTCTAATATTTGTAAATATATCAATTTACCTCCTCAATCTTCTAAATTATTGCAGTATATAATTAATTAATTTTATATTAAATTAAAGGATATATTACTACAATGATCCCTGAACTTTTGATGAAGTTCCGTTTGGTTCTACGCTCCTGAACTTCAAAAAAAAAAAAAAACAAAAAAAAGTGCAAATCCATCCTTTTTGCTAGTGGAAGTTAAAAAAATAATAATAATAGACAGAATAGTGACATGTGCCTAACACATGGTTTGTTATTCAAGGGTAGTTAAGTCAAAACGCATTACTTTTCATGAAAAATTAAAAAAAATAAAAATGTTGATAGATTTCAATAATTAACAAACTAACAAATAAACAAAATGGCAATGGCAAATGAACGGCTGGACAGGAAACCCCAACCCCCAAACGGCCACCCACGCAAGAAAAATCAAAGAGCAAAAGACAACCATTCAAAAAGAAACAACCTTTCCAATCAAAAGCATCAGCCAATCAAATAATTCAATTTCGAATGAAATACCCACGCTTAAGTCTAACATATAATCGCAATCACCTTTTTACAATTAAAGTTGATTTGGAATATCGAACGAGAATTTGGGACATGAGATGGCGAAAACCCAAGGAAGCCATAGACAATTTTGGCTAGATCTCCTTTGCATGCAATGGGTCCGGACAGTAATGGGAACAAAAGGTTGCACGATGGACTGGGTAATGGAGGTTGGGTTGAGCTTGGGCGCTAGAGAGTACTGGACTTGCTAACTTACTGCAGTGTGACGGGCCTTACAGCGATGCTGGCGAAGGATGAGACTCAAGGTAGTGGTGGCTGCTGGGCTCGTGAAGGGGGCGACGACGGTGACAGGCTCACGATGGAAACGATGGTGGCGACGGCCTCGCTAGGGAGGCGCCGGATCTAGGCTCTGTTTCCGGCGGCTTCCCCTTTCTCTACTTATTCTCTGTATTAATTTTCTATGGTTCGTAGGACAGGTTGGTGTTGCCGGAGACGTGGGAGAAGATGGATGAGTTTTTTTTTTTTTTTTTTTTTTTAATTAATTCATTTTTTAATGTTTTAACTTAAAATTTTCGAGGTTAGTTTAGTAAATTCCTTGAAATATAAGGCTCACCGTTAAAATTTTATCTTCCGTTAGCAAAAAAACTGTTTTGCGCCCTTTTTAAAAATTTACGGAGCAATTGATTAAAAAAATAAATTTGAGGACCAAATGATAGCTTCGTTAAGAGTTCATGGACCATTGTAACAATTTATCCTAAATTAAAAATTTGAGTTTGAAATGTTTTGCATTAAGTTTGTATTAGATGTGAATTTTTTTTGTTAGAAATAATGTTTTTCATCTTCATATAAGGCATAAGCAGTCCTTCCGTAAAGCAATTTAACAGAAAGTTAAACAACATGTAACAATTTACAAAGTTCAGGGAAAAATTATTATAATTAGAAATATTTGCAGTTCATCACCAAATGGTGACAACTTTAGGGGTTATCCGTACTAAATATTTTAAACTTATTGCATCGTTATAATTTATCGCTTTTAACTTTTAATTGTAACAGATCGCCCATTTAATATAAAATGTATAGTAAAACACTCCTAACTAAGAACCACGTCAATTTTGTTGGCGGAAATTGACATGTGACTTGCATTATTAGGAATTCTGCTTTAAAAAAGATGTGATCAATATGGTTATGATATTTTCTTACTATAAATTATATTTTTTGATAAATACAATAAATTATATTTATTTTTTTCACTTGTCAATCTGTTCCCACTTTCATATGGTTAGTTGTTCAACAAGCAATTCAAAACACCAAGAGTATCAATTACTAGACCTTAAATTATGCATAAATGGTAGTTACTTGTGGAAAGATATAATTGCAAGGCAATAGAGTAAATTTATAATCGGCAAGTTCTGGAAAAAGGATAACATTTTTTTTTCTTGATAAGATTGTAAGGGATGTCTATTTTTAAATGGAGAAATGACTTAACTTGATCATCGAAACTAGGCCTTCAGGGTAGAAAAATTGATATACAGTGGTGAATGTATATTGGATTGGACTTAAAGTATAATTGATTTAACAATTAATTATTTTTACATAAGTCAGTTCATTTTGATAATCATTTATGTAATCTTCTTAATTTTGATGTTGATACGTGACTCCATATTATGAATTGTGTCTTTTGATGATTTACAAAAAATTGGAATTTTGATGACCAAAAATTCTCAAATCAATACCGGCATGTTAAAGGCATGACTTATAAATAATCAATATGGCTTATAAATGACAATAGAACTTACCGATATAAAATCCATATCTCTTTTAGGAAGAGCAAATAAATATGCTCTTAAAAGTACTATTCCGGATTAGAAATAACAAAGGAGTACTTGATCATTAGATCATATGGGAAACTGCAAATATTCTATTTATATGGATTGACAAATGAGATTTTTTCCAGTAATAAAATAATGAAAATTTAAGATATAATCAAGATGTTAAAACAGAACTTGTTATCAAGTCGATTATATGCATATCCAATAGGGATGTTACATAAAATGAGATGTCAAAGACAACAGATATTTAGAGCTTTTATAATAATACCATATACATAATTATTAGTTCAACTTCGGGTTTTTAGTGTAACGCTGAAGGTATTAATTAAATAGATAACTAATTTCAATTTAATTTATCTATTTATTATCGTAGCTTGTATTGATAATGTTAATCGAGTCCATTTGCTAACTCATCAACAAGATTACCCGTTTGGGGTAGACTTGCTCCCACAAGTCCCAGGAAGGGATTTGGGCACGAAGCAGTCCTTCCGGATTTCCACGGTAAATTAATTAATTGTTGGAAAATGATATTAGTTCTGGGGAAAAAAAAAAAAAAAAAAAAAAAAAAAAAAGGTGTTCTAATGTCAAGACTGCTTTGTGCATTATAGAGCGAGGCTTCTCAATTCTGCTATGATCAATTATTCATGCACAGTTGTGATTAGAAGGAGAGAACCGATATTGAAGAACCATTGAATACGCCTACATCCTTTATGAGTTGATAGGGCGCTCGTTCTCCTTACTGAATGTTTTGGTTCAAGTCGTCACCACTGCGTTATCTTAGGTATATGGGCAATCCACTTCGTGAGGGATTCATATATCACGTGAGGAGGCATCCACCTCCCCGGGATTATTTGGGCATTGCAACCTCTATTCCTATAACCAATTTTTCTTTTAAAAAAAAAATATTGAATACGTGCTCACATCGTTTAGGCTCGTTTGGAGTCCTTTTTGGAAACATATTTCCATTTTTTTTTTTTTGGTCATTTTCCTCAATGTTCACTTTTCCAAACATTTTCAACAAACTCAAAATTTAAAAATCTATATAACTTTATCATTTTAAGTCGAAATGAAATTATTTTTTCTTAATTACATAGAATTTCAAGAGAAATAAAACAAAATTCATATTACTAATTTTTTTAGAACACATTTCAAGTTTTTATCCATTTTCACTACAAACAGTTCGTTTTCACCAAATGCATATTTTCAAAACTCAAGTCATCTCTAACCTATAAACATTGTCTCCAAACGTCCCGCAAACGAGCGCTACACTTTTTAAATTCAAGGGTGAATTGTCAAAATTCAAAAATTTGGTAGATAAATTAGAACTATATGTGATAAGTTTAGTGGTAATAGTGCAAAAAGCCTATTCAAAAGTCAAAAAGCAACTTTCTATTTTTTTTTTAAAAGAGTAATCGGTCAAAATAGTCACTGAACTCTTTAGAAGATGACGATTCGATCTCTATTTTTTTTTTAAATTTTGGCCAAAATGATCATAAATTCTCTAAATGTTGACGATTTTAGTTATTTTCATCCAATTTCGTTAAATTTTTAACGGAAAAGATCATGTGATCCATCACATGAGTTCTATTAGTCATCAAAAGACAAAAATACTCTTATTAAAACAATATCCTACAATATACAATTAAAAGAAAAAAGAAAGAGAGACAGAAACCTAGCCCCCCCCCCCCCCCCCGCCCAACTGCCACCAACGAATTCAAGATCCAGCCGCTCCCCTACCTCTCTGCCCCAGCTCCGGTCACCGAACCTAGCCCCCTTCCTTCTCCGTCGTTGATCGCCCCCTCCCCTCGCTCCGATCGCCGAACCCACAACCCCTCCGTCTCAATCGCAGATTGCCTCCTGTCCCCAATCAGTCGCTAAAACCAACCCTCTCGTCCCCCCCCCCCCCCCCCCCCCCCCCCCCCCACCACGCGACGACTGCCAAACCCAGCCCCTTCACCTTCTTCGTCACCGATCAGTCCCCCTACAGCGAACTCCCCCAGTCGACAATCGTTCCCCCCCCCCCAACGACAATCATTGAACCTAGCCCCAAAACCCAATTCCCCATCATTCTCCGTCATCGATTCCCCCCACCCCCACATCCCCACGAACTCAAGATAAAGCCCCCCCTAATCGGTTCCTAAAACGCCGTCGAGCGATCCCCAAAAACCCCAAGCCCTGTGACTGTCCACTGCCGAACTCACGCCCACCCCCTTCTTCTCCGTCGCCCACCCCAGGGTTTATGGAGAGAGAGAGAGAGATGAATTTAAATTTTTTTTGTGACTTTTTAAAAAAAAAATAATAATAATTATTGTTTAATTACTTAAATATCATATCAAATTAGATCATATGTATTGCGCATGACTCATTCCGTTAGAAATTTAATGGAAATGACTAAGATTGTCAACATTTAAAGAGTTTATGATCATTTCGGTCAAAATTTAAAAAAAAAACATGGATTAAATTATCACTTTCAAAATAGTTCAGGGATCATTTTGACCAATTACTCAAAAAAAAAAAAAAAAAAAAACACACACACACTCAAACAGCTACTCAGAGCATCTTCAATGTAATACTAAATTAGTTTACCAATGGTAAATTTTGACATTTGGATAAAAAAATTGATCTACAATATAATACTATTTTTCATGTTAAATTTATCATATGCTAAACTTTATGACAAATTTATCACAAGATATAACCAATGTCAATTTACACTTTTAATTCTTGTTGGTTATTATCTCATGTAATTATTACAACATTTTATTTTTCATTTATTTAAATATCAAAAGTTCATTTTTATAACTTTTAAAGCACAATAATAATTACAAGAAGTAAAAATAGCATTAAAAATAACATAATATATTATAACATAAAGTAAAATATTATTATTTTTCATATTATTTTGTAATAAATATAGTATTGGCTACATAAATGCATTGGAAATGATAACAATATTAGGGCCACAATTTAGTCCGGATTAATAATTAAGCAATACCAATGAGTAATCACTTCATTTAGGATAGCACTTCGTTAATCCCTTAAAATATATATATATATATATATATATATATATCTCTAAACATTAGTCCCTCTGAACACAATTTGTGGACAAAAGTTCTGACGTCGAGGTTCTCAACAAAAACAAAAGCCAAACCCAAAAGAGAGAGATAAGAACCGTTTTTGCCTTTTCTTGCTTTTCCGTTCTGCCCGCCGTCACTGACAAACCTTCCATTTATGCCGATTTCTGTCGGCGCTCGTCCATTAATTTAGAGGACATTGTTTACCTGCCTAATTTTAAAATTAAAATAAACATATCATTTATTTTGACTTAAAAACTCATAATTTAAAAAAAAAAAAAAATCCAAATGCTATAAAAAAATAAAATAAAAAAAGACTCCTCATATTAGAAAGCCAAAATTGTTTATTTTAAAAGCAAACTATTCATATCTGGGCCTCACTTTCTTCCGTCTCTACCTCCCTCAGGATAGCATCAGATTCTTCTGGACCCCCACCCCCCCCCCCCCCCCCCCCCCCGCGCCTTCTCTCTCTCTCTCTCTCACGTCGCTTTCTCTCTCTAACTTGCATAACCCCCACCAATCTTTTGTTTTTCTTCTTAATAGCAAATTATCGCTAACTTAAATTATGCTAATCTTGTTAATCAATTCCCACTCTCTTTCGTGTCAACGACTTCATTATTCAGCACAGTACTGTCATAGCTCATCATCATCATTTCCACCATCCTTGCGTTCCAAGCCAATCCCTAACCGCCTGTTACGCTCCTTCCGCCACGTGGCACATTTGCTGAAGTCATCATCATGAACCCAAGCAAGAAACGCCTCAGCTTAAATTATTTTTGTCTCAATTCCGGCTCCTGACAAACTCCCTCTTGTCTGTCTGTCTAAGATTCCCTTAGCCGGGCCGAGATTTCTGACTCCTTGAAATGAAACGGCGGACGAATAATCTAGACCGTCCGATGATTTTCAACACAAATCGGTGGCCATGCCCAATGACGCCACGTGGAGTAAAGTGGGTCCATATCCGGTTTTTGATCGTTGTACTGTCGGCGGTGCAGTTCCATGGCGCCTGTGCGCAGCCAGGCACCGAATTGCAGAACAACTCGTACGGTTACCTCGCGAACTTCAACTCGTCAATGGCGATCGTCGTCGTCTTCCTCGTCTGCGCCTTCTTCCTCATGGGATTCTTCTCCGTCTACCTCCGCCGCTGCGCCGACGCTCACGCTGCCGCCGGATCCGGCGCTCCGACCACCTCGAGAGCCATTCATCGCCGGCGGGGCCTAGATCCGGCGGTGATCGAGACTTTCCCGATCCTCGTCTTCTCCGCCGTGAAGAGCCTCAAGATAGGGAAACACTCGCTCGAGTGCGCCGTGTGCCTGAGCGAGTTCGAGGACAGCGAAACGCTGCGTTTGTTGCCGAAATGTAGTCACGTTTTCCATCCCGACTGCATCGACGCCTGGCTGGCTTCTCATGTCACCTGTCCGGTTTGCCGATCGAAGCTTTCGCCTGAATCGAGCGAAACGACGGCGGTGTCTTGTACACAACTGAACGAGGAGGAGACGAATGTTCGAGAAGGTTCTTTTGCGCCACATGATCAAGCGAGCGAGTTCGTGGATCCTGATCACGCGGTGGTGATCAACATCGATGAGATTCAGTTAAATCGTCCGGCGAGGACGAGAATCGTGGCGAGGTTACCAAGGTCGCACTCCACGGGTCACTCACTGGTTCGACTCGGGTAGTGTACGGAAAGGTTCACGCTGAGGTTACCGGAGGAGGTGAGGAAGCAACTGACGACGAGCGGGAATCTGAAGCGGTGCTCCAGCTACGACGTCGTTTTGCCAACGGTAGGGAGTTCTAGGAACGGGAAGACCGGCTCGGACCGGCAAACCGGGCTGTCGGAGCCGTCACCGTGGGTGTTCTCGGTGACACCGCCGTTTTTCTTGAGGGGTAACTGTTCCGTTGAGTCACCAAAGGGTGGCGGTTATGGGACTCGTGAAATTGAAGGAGGGTTTGGTAAAACGTCGTTGACGTCTGTTAGCGTGCCGTTTGATTGTCGAAATGTGAAGGATGAGAAAGTTTTGCTTTAGTTCGGCCAATTTTTAATTATTGTAAATAATAATCTTTTTTCTAACTTTATTAGGAACTTTTTTTTTAATTATTTTTTTGGGGTCAATTTGCACAGATTTGTGAACTTATAATTCCGAGTTTATTGATATACATATATTGTAATTCAGCTACTGTTTCTTTTCTTCTTTCTTTTTCTCCCCTATCAGATCGGCCATTTGAGAGGTAGCTTTTTTGAAGATGCTAGTATAATTTAATTGTATCAACGACTTCATAATAAGATATATGAACGACATTTCGTTCTTAAATAAAACAGAAGAACTCAAATTTGGTTGGGTTAGGACGGACAAAGACTTCTACGCCAAAAACATTGTCGTCCCCCCACCCCCGGTGTTGTTGTTGTTGTTGTGTGTGTGTGTGTGTGTTTTTTTTAAAAAAAAAAAAAAACAATAAATGCTTGTCGTTTCTTCTGCTAAACGACGTGTCTTTGTGAAACAATGGACATTTTATTTTAATTTAAACGACTGTAAAGTGTAAACTTTTGGATTAGGGAGTAGAGACATATGTGAGGTCACATGTGCAAATGAAAAGCCATTTTCATAAATATTGTTGGCATTATTATGTGATAACTAATCGGGTAGAGTTTTGTGGATTGATGATGATCATATTTCTTATTGCTTATGTGCAAGAAGACTCTCCTTTTTTTTTTTTTTTTTTTTTTTAATATGTAAGATCAAAGACGTGAAATACAATTAAAGTCGTTTTTATTTCCATCTTATTAATTTTTTTCATTCTTAAAAGGATTGAAGCAAAATTATTTAAGCAGGAAAAGTTTGAATTTTTTTTTGACATGGACAAATTAGAATTAAAAAGTATTTCAAATGTATAATTAAATATTTAATTTTAGGAAATTAAAGGTAAAAATGAAAAAAGTTGGAAAAAGAAAAGTAAAAGAAAAAAGAAAAATGAGAAAGTAAGAATAAAAATATTTTAAATATATATACAAAAGTATGATTTTATGGAAAAAAAAAAAAGGTAAAAGTGAAAAAGTTTAAAAGTAGGAGAAAAAATGGTTTAAAAAATATGAGAAAGAGGAAAAGTTAAATATATATATATATATATATCATTTAGAGAAAAATAAAAATAATAAAAAGTAAGAAAAAGAGAACAAAACGCGCCGGGGGGGGGGGGGGGGGGGATGGGGAAAGAGTAATCAACTAGGGAAAAAATAATTAAAAAAATAAAAAGCAAAGCAAAAAAGAAGTATAGAAGACAAATATTTTTTTTTAGGATAAATTGTTCATTTAGTCCCTAAAATTTTAATATTGTGCAATTTTAGTTCCTAAATTTTTTTTTTTTTTTTTTTTTTGTAGCTGGAATGCTCCTAAACTTTTTAAATGTTGCTATAATATTCATTTTGGTTAATTTTTGAACAAAATCTATTAGTATAATTTGATCAAAAAGTAACACTAACTTCGGATTCCGTCAAAAAATTAACGTAAAAGACTACTATAACAACGTTTTTAATGGTTTATGATCATTCTAGCTACGAAAGGGAATGCCCATAAACTATTAAAATGTTGATACATTAGTCATTTTTATTAATTTTTAAACGTAATCTATCAGTAATTTGGTCAAAGAATAATGTTAACTAACAGATTCCATTCAAAAATTAACGTTAAGGACTATTGTAGGCATTCTTTCTCTAATGCCATGTTGTGTATGAGTGAAAAGTGGAAGGAAAGAAAACGTATATGAGATTTTAGGATGAAAATTGATAATTTGAGGTGTAGTAGGATAGAATTTTGGATGCAAAAAAAGTAAGTGGAAGAATTATAAGGTGAGTCCTATCAAAATTTATCTTCACAAATGTGTAAGGATTTTGTGAGGGAAAAATTTAACACCAATATAAATAAGTATGATTACACAATTCTCCTTGTCTTTCAAAATTCCAACAAAAATATGATTGATATAGTGTTAGGGTAAAATAATAATTTTCTAATAATAAGTTTTCCATCCATTTGGTTTCACTTACAATATTAAATAAGAGAAGGTAAAATCGTTTTCTTTATACATTTTCAAAATATTTTCTTCCCTTCCTATTTTCTTTTCATCAAAGTTTTTGTTGATGAACAAAATTCGCCTAATAATGCTAGAGTTGAAATGTTTTCCATTAACCTAAACTACCGTAGTAAAGTTACGTATCAAAATGGCAGAAAAAGTAAGGAACACCAGAAATTTTGTAGAGGTTCCCCTTCTATTCGAAGGGTAGTCCTCTTTGGAGCCAAGGAGTCATGATTTAACTATTTTCAGAGAAAATTATAAAGTATAGTTTTTTGGGCACAAATGTGGTTCTTGGCCCTCTCTGGGGTGCCTAGAACTCTATATATATTTTTACATTAAAAATATTAAATAAAAACAAAAAGTCCTCAGTTGATTCCACATGTTGTGGCAGTTAACTCCGATCCACCCACTATTCTTCTAATTCCTTAATCGTTACCGCGTCCTTTTTGTCATGGCTCTTAGCCGGCACCCATAACCATTCCCGATTTTCTCGGTCTCCTCTTAAATTAGGCCACGCTAACTTTCCTGGGATAAGTGGTCGAAAGATTCGGTGCCCTGTCAATAGTGCATATTCGGTACCTTCCACGATCTTTGCATTTCTCGGCATGTTTGATTGATCGGATCTCAAAGGTCTTTTATGGTGCCACACGATGGGCTTCCTGATAGTACCTATTCGGCACCCCCGACGGTATCTATATTTCTCGGCCTCATTATTATTGAAGTTGTCACCCTTTATCGTTGGTTCAAGTCGGCACCTTTTATTGTTGGTTCAAGTCGGCACCCTTTATCTTAATGACACTTAATGTGTGCTTATAAGAACTTTATTAAGAAAAATCTCCTTCTTTCATTTTTGGAGTTGTGAACATTAACTCGGCACCCCATCAACAGTTTTCATATCCTTCCTAGTTTCCGTCTTTTTAATTTTCTTTCCTAAGTATAAAGGTGAGAGATCTAAAAACCTTAGATGAAAGTAAAAAAAGATCTACTCTAATAGTGACATGTAAGGACATATTTTCCTGCAGCTGATATTCGCCCACTATTTATAATACAAGAGCCCTATATATATATATATATATATATATATATATATATGTTAAGGTCTCCCCACGCACATAACATAAAAGTACAACAATTTTTGGACTTTTGGAAGCGGACACCAATCACATGTTTTGTTGTTTATTTAATTTTGTATTGGTATATGTTGAAATTGACAACCATGATGCAAACATGTAGTTAGTATATACTATGCAACTATGCTGGATTTTATTTTATTTTATTTTAAATTTCCATCTTACTTTGTTTTCTAATTCTTAAATATATTTTCACATAGCTAGAACCTTAAAAAGAAAAGAAAAAGAACCATTGTTTTCATATAATAACTCAAAAGGGTATCTATTGACACCATTTTATCTACTTTTTTTCACTATTTTTTTAAATTATCCATCAATTAAAAATTTAGATATTCATTATTATTTGTTACACCCCTATTACAATTTAATTCTACTCTTCATCCTTTTTATACTCACCAATAAATAAATAACCCCTATTTTTTTAAACAATCACTACTACTCCTTTTTATACTCACCATTAAGTAAAAATGGTTGTTTAATTGGTGGATTATTTAAGAAAGAGGGGTGAGAAAGGTAGATTGAGGGGTGTCAATAGATGCCCCTAACTCAAATGGAATTTTCTTCCTCTTATTTTGATCGTCATTTTATTATAAAAAAACATTTGATGAATTTCTGAATTAAATGTGATATACATATTTGTGAATTCATAAGTTAGAAATTCAAAGTTTTATTAATAAAACATTTAGTTTTTATTAAATTGATATAACTAGGATTATGGTGGCTGCGAGATTCCAAATATTTGATTGTGAATCATTTTGGAAGGGTTTTTATTTGTGGAAACTTTTTATTTGCTTGCAAGAGTCAATTCGGACTCTTTTTTAACCGATTGGATTTATTTTTGTAAGCCCAAATTTGATTACATGCTTTTGGAAACTTTCCATCTTGAACTTTTACTATTTGACTAAAGAAATCTTTTCAGTATTTTCAGTTTTCATTTCTTTAAATTCATTCTAAAATAGTAAAATTAGATAAGTTATAATTATTAGAAGTTTTCCTACTGCAAAATTGTTTAAAAGAGGATAATCTGATTCAAATCAAAGAAATCTACAATCTCCTTTAGGGTTGTATAACAATTCGATAGTTTGTCTGCACAAATAAATCAGAATTAAGGAATTTGCGCTAACAAACAGAAATCTTCATGACATAAAAATCATTCAAATATTTAAAGCAAATCGCAGGTTTGGAGTTATTGTTGCGAATTTAAAGCTCAACTAAAATGCAGAGAAAATTCTGGAATGCCTCTGGGCAGTTTCTCGATTGTGACTTGTACTACAAATTAAGTCACCCCAAGGCTTTAGTTTTGCAAAAGAATTATCATAACATTTTTATTGAGCTTTCATTGTGAAAGAAAACTATAGCATATTAGGCTTAAAGTCATAGTTCTCAACTCTTAGGGTACGATGATAGAAAGGAGAGAGTAATAAATCGTTTAGGTAAGATAAATGAAAAAGAACAGAGAGATCAGTTCTCTTATAATATGTTAGAGATACAATCTCTTTAACAATCTCTCCAATTTAGTGATAATGATGATTTGGATTATTAACATCCAATCTTTCAAGTCATTTTGTTAAGTGGTATTTCCTTGTTGGATATTTGGTTGTATTAAATAATCGTATCAAATGTCACTTAGTTTTTTTTATTTATTTTTTATTGTATTTGTCATTTTTTACTCTGTTATTGATTACTGTCAATAGGTTGTTTGACCAAACAGTTAGTCTGACTATGGCCTTGTTTGGCAACAAGCTCTGTTTAAACTAAATTGTACTTTTTTCATCATGTTTTTTGTCTTTTTTCCCAAAAAAGACGCACCAAAATACGAGCACTAGATTTTTTTTTTTATAATAAAGATTAAGGATTTGTTTGGTGTTTGGGTTTTAGTTAAGTTTTTTAAGTTTAAATAGTAAATTTTGTTGACTTTTCAGAAAAGACAAAAAACTTAAAAAAAAAAAAACACAAACTTTTTCAGAAAAAAATAAAAATTAAGATAAAAATTTTGGTTTGAACTGGTATACCAAACAAACTCTAAAATAAAGATTAATATAGTAAAGATAAAGAAGTAGATAGAGTCAAATGTTATTATAGAAAACAATGTTTCTATTATAATGCCGTAATTGGAAATTTCGACATGGTACTGGTAAATATACTTGCTACATGTGTCACATAAATTAAAAACAAAGAAGGGCAACCTAAATAGATAACATTAGTTAAAAACCAAATAAATGAGGGGATTCACATAATAAAGTTACAAAAAAATAAAAACAGAGAAGTGCTTTCCTTCGGAAAAATTTTTAGTACTCAATCGTCGAGCTCTACCTTTTCTGTTTTTACTTTTGTCTTTTGTTTGCTGCATATCTTCCCTCTATCCTAGACTTAAATTCTCTGTCCAAAATTTATATCCCAAATCCTGTTTAATTAATAAAAACATGTCACATCATTAAGACAAAATGTATAAAGTTAACGAGATTTTTTCCTCCGTCTTTAGTGTTTTCTCCCAGTCACCCGTTTCCTTATCTTTTTTTTTTTTTTTTTTTTTTTTGGCTTTCTCTTCGAATTACTGTCAAACCTTTAACGCAAAAAATAAAAATAAAAAAAAATAAAAAAAAAAAAGAAGAAGAAGAAAATTAAAAACCTGAAGCGTTCGTCATCGGCCTTAATAGATCAATGGCAGACAAGATTTATATAATTTGAACAATCTCTTTTAGCAAAGAGATTTAGAAAAAAAATAAAAGATAAGACACATTCTCAAACAAACAAAGTAATGGGTTTCTATGGGTATGAACTTCCACACATAGTTATGAAGGATATTGAGACGAAGTAATGGATTTCGAAGGGCTTTTTCTCTTCAGATTTCGTTTTATTTCTGAAATTTTATGTACCTGTTCATCTTTTTTTTTTCCCCTCCAATGTTTTATTGAATATAAAAATAGAAAATGACTATTTCTAAACCCGTTTCTTTCCCACCACACTCCACAAATTCATCACCATGAATCTAGAACCGTAAAATCCCCAAATTTTCAACCTCTTGAATACCCCAACACCTTCCTCTTCTTCTTCACCATTTTTTCCAAACCCTAGCGCCCAAATTACACTCTTGTACCTCTACAGCCTCACGCTCCAGCGACCGATGGGCATTCTCTCCGCCATCAACTGCAACTTCTCCGGCGGAATGACGCAGGAAATCGTCGTCGCCAGGGGCAAGGTTCTCGATCTTGGCCAGAAGATCGTATCACTCTTTGGTGTTGAAAAGTCAAGCACAGATGAAGATAACGGGGTGAAAATGAGACGGAGGGGACCGATGACAGCTGGTTTTTTATAAAGAACGTATTGTATACTTAAAAAAAAAAATCAAGATTTTATGCCCTAAATTTTCTATCCCATTAACTGTCTTTTAATAATATCACAATGATTTATTAGTTTTTAAGGTTTGTACGGACAAAAAATCAAGAGTTTTCTCTTTTTTTTTTTTTTCTTGACTTCTTTTTTTTTTTTTTTAAACTCGGAATTTGATGGTAAAAGTCCAAGCTAGACTTGGACAAAGACAATAAATCTCAGCACTTTCCTTTATTGCATAAAAATCTTCTTACGACCACTAATACGCACTCTAATAGGCTTTTGAAAAGTCGAGGCGCGTTTACACCAGCGTGAAACTTTGTTAGGATAAAAACCGTGCAATCAACTGATCTAATCTTAAAATAATGAACAAACTTTGACACTTCCAAATGATTATTGGTTGGTTACACCATCAATTTGTCGAAATCTTAAAGGTTTATTTATTTTGGGGCCCCATTTACGTAATATAGATAAACACTCCTCGAAAGAAATTGCAGTGCCTTAACTTTGACAATGGTAGATAAAGAAATATAATATACCTTGCACAGAAGGTTATATATAACTTACGTGTAGTTCACCGATATGAAACTTTTAAATTGATGTTAATTAATTTTTTAAAATTAATTATAAATTTTATTAATTAAAAAAAGATAAAAATTAAAATAAAAAATAATTTAATTAAAGTTGAATTTAAATAATAAATAAAGTCATAAATCATCACCGAGGATCTAGAATCCAGAGGACTTTCGTCAATAAAAGTCCCTAAACATTTTTTTTTTCGCCATGAAAAAAATAAATAAATACATAAATAGAGAGGTGAAGAGAAATTAAATCATGGGTCGTCGGAGGAGAATGAAGCTGAGAGACCTGGTCGGCGCAATCAAGGACAAGGCGTCGCAGGGCAAAGCCGCAATTCTCTTAAGGCAGAACACGCTCTACCTGCTACGCGCCACCACGCACAACCCCCACACGCCGCCCAACCCAAAGGACCTGGCGGCAGTTCTCTCCCTCGGACGATCCTCACGCGCCGCCGCCTCCTCGGCCGTGGAGGCTCTCATGGACCGCCTCCAGTCCACCGGCGACGCCTGCGTGGCGCTCAAGTGCCTCTTCGCCGCCCACCACGTGGCAAAGCGCGGCGGCTTCATCCTCCAGGACCAGCTCTCCGTGTTCCCCACGTTCGGCGGCCGGAACTACCTTAACCTTTCCAAATTCCGCGACTGCTCCAGTCACGTGACCTGGCAGCTGTCCACGTGGGTCCGCTGGTACGGCGAGTACGTGGAGAGCCTCCTCTTCGCGTCCCGAGTTCTCGGCTTCTTTCTCGGGTCCGATAAATTAAACGGAGATTTTGGGTCCGAGCGAGTCGTGGCGATTTCTAACGCCGAGTTGATTCGCGAGACCGAGTCGTTGGTGGGTTTGGTCGAGCAGATTTGCAAACAGCCCGAGATTTTGGTGGCGAGTGGTAATAAGTTGGTGGCCGAGATTGTGGACTTGGTGGGTGAGGACTGTATATCGGTGATAAATGAAGTTTCCGTCAGACTCACTGAGTTCGGGGAGAGGATGAGTTGTCTGAGTTTTGTGGACTCGGTCGAGTTGGTGTGTGCGTTGAAGAGAGTTGAGGATTGCAAAGAGAGGCTTCAGCTATTGTATTTGACAAAAAAGGGCGTGAATGAGAGCTTTTGGAGTGTAGTTCGTGAGATTAAGGAGAGAGCTGGGATGGAGAGAGAGGCCCAAGAGGGGAAAAAGTGTGTACATCTTAGGAAGGACAAAGGGTCCGAGTCAGCCCGGTTTGAGGAGCGAGTTGTGAGGGCTGGTGACTCGGTCCGATTCGGGTCAGGAAGATTGACGGTGAGTTACACGTTGTCTACTTTGCCCATTTTAGAGTCGATGAAATAGTGTGCTTGAAAAATATTATGTATGTATGTAAAAAAGTGTCTCCATAAATCTTTACGGTTATAACTCTAAGTCTTGATTTTCGAGTTCTATGTTGCTCCCAATTATTGCAAGTCCATGTTACTGGTAAAAATTCTTGCGAGATTGGTATGAACAAAATTTGTATTCGGTATTTCTCTCCGTTCTCTTCTCCAATACAGACAATTCCATTTATATTTATTAAAAAAAAAAAAAAAAAAGAGCCGACATGGAAAAAATGGAAAAGAAAAGAGAAAGAAAAAGTAGCAGATTGTTTATTTGTTTGTATCGACATATTAATATTTGTTCCAATTATGTACCAGAACTCTTGAAAAAGTTAAATGTACAAATTTGAAGAACATAATGTCCAAGTTTAGACGGAACTTCTCTGTATTTCATAGTTTCTTCTAATCTTCATGACTTTCTATTTTATTTTTCCCTTAATCAGGTGCTGATTAATATAAAAATAGAGACAACCAATAGCATGCGCCAAGCAATATACTAAGGTGTGAATTCTTATGTTCATATTGGGATTTCGTGATCAAATTAACTTTTATTTTTCTTTATTCTTAACATAAGCTTTTATATAATTAATCACCCTTCTGCTTGTGCAGAGTCAATTGATCGACGGGTCAAGATTAAAAAAAAAAATTTCAATAGAAGGATCTAATTGATATTTTTTTTATTAGCCTATTGTGTCAATTTATTCTCCCAACAAAACCAACTTTAAAAATCCACTTGAATCAATTGAGGGCCCAAATAAAATAAAAAAAAAATTAGTAAACTAACATAATATAAAATTCACAATAAAAATTCTAATGCATCTTATTTCAAAAAAAAAAAAAAAAATCTAATGCATCTTCAATTAATCCGGTAATAGCCTTCTCCTTCCGACCAAAATGGCACCACAAACAATTAATTGCTAAAGATGAACAAATTTTTCTTATCAAGCCTCCAAAAACCTCAAGCTTTTTGCCTCTTGGGATCCAAGTCTAAATGAACCTAAGTGGTCTATTTATAGTTGTGGTTGGAAGCCTTAGGAGATAATTGATATCTCTTCTTTCCTATTTTGAATAATCTTGTCACTAAGTTTCCCTTTTCCAAATAAATAATACCACTAAGGCTATTATCTATTATAACACTCAATTATTATGCAAATTTAATTTTTCATAAATAAGTGAAATAGTTTAGCCAAAAATATGAATATAGCCCTTGTCCGTACACATGCATTACAGTATTAAGTAGACTAGACCTGTCAATCTGGTTAACCGAATGTGTACTGCTAGTTGATCGGACATGGCTTGATCGTAAAATTTTGTACAATCCTCTCATTTACTAGACCTAATATAGAAATAGCTCGATTTCAAAGAGAGTTTACGAGCTAGCAAAGGAATATGGTGGACATATGTTATCAGACTTCAATAATTTATAGCCAAATCAACCTAGTGTTGATTTTCTACTTAATTATTAACTTTAGTATTGTTACTCAACTAAAAACTTGAAGCTGTACTTTCGATTATATATTACATATTTATGAAAGATCCAAATATCATTTGTTCACGGTACATCATCTATGGAACATCCCCATAGGTTATCCATGAAAAGCTTAAAACTATGTTCTGTTATACCTTTCGATTATTTTAACTTAAAGTCTAATCATTTCACCGTTGTAATAGTCATATTTATAAATCCATATAAATATAAATCACTCGGTCAGCAAATGACTAAATGATCAAGATCTCTTATGCTTTTCAACTCCCGAATGACCCTTAAATGGATAATATAAACTCTTCGTAGAGGAGCTATGGTTCATAAGTATGAACCATGCTCCATCATTTGCAAGAGTCATGTCCTCAAAATATTGGTATGCCAACTGGCAGTCATTGTGGTTTCACCTTTAGTATAACAAAGGACACAAGTCATAACATGAAATCATGGGATCATGTAAGTACTAAGACGGATTACATAACATGATTAATAAAGCTAATTGATTAAGTAAACAAAATAATTAATGAAATCAATTCAGCCTTACGTAGATAATTAATCAAATCAATTGGATGTAGATCCATTTAAGTATTGACATGAATAAAGCATCATCTTTGTTCTATCAACTGTGTATGTGTTTAGAATTTCTCTTTTGACATTATTTCTTTCACATACAAACACCTTATATATCCAATTAAAGATTTTGGTTACTAATTAGTCTTTGAGACGATTTGTTTACTAAAATACAATCAACATATATATGACTATAAATAGTTAATCAAATTGAGAACTTTATTGAGTAGAATAAACATTATAGATAAATACAACTAAGGCATTCTATCTTAGTGCGCAGATCCTAACATCGCTATCCTTAGATCTGATGAAAATCTATCAGAATCGAGTACGATGTCAGAATGCGCCTCTCTCCTCTCCACGATGGCACGACAGTCACGCCTCTCTTTTTTTTCCACGACGGCGTCGCCCTCTTGCCTTTTTCTCTCTCTTCTATCTCCTCGACTGTCTCTTTTTTCCCTGGCTAATGATTCCTCAGCCCGAACTTCACTTGCACTGGCTTCTCCAATGATGACTTAGCTGTCATCATCACCTGATTTGCTGTTTGTGTCGATTTGATACGCTGTTTTGTTATCTTTTTTTTTGTTTTTTTCGTTTATGTTTTTTATTTGATTTTTGGTTTCATCATGTGAAAATGGCGGAAAATTTTATTTTTGTTTGATAGAATTTGCATTATTTATTTCTGAATTGATCAATGTATTTTTGCTTTCTTTTTGTCAATCTTTCTTTTTGGTCTTTTTTTTTCTTTTTCTTTTTCTGTTAAGAGTTTGGTGATTTTAGAGATGTAAGATTATTATTGTTACTCTCTCATTTTCCGGTGGATTATGATAATTATTTTGCTAAAACATAAAAAAATTATCCGGTAATATATAAAAGATAATTTGAGCAATAATTATTTTCGATAAAATATAAAAAATAATCCAGTAAAATATAAAAGATGATATGATACTATTGAGTAGAAAATAAATGACCTTTACTCAAAAAACAATAATAATAATAATCTATTTGATTAATGTGACTGGAGCTGGATAAGGTCATCAACTTTATATTGAAAATAAAAAGTAATCTAGTAGATTACCAAAAATAATATATCAGATCACTATAGTGCGACCGGACCGAGACTAACAATCTAAGACTGGCATGACCCATGTTGATTACAAAGACATCTGGTAGATCTAGTAGTTTATCAGTGGTAATTTACCCTATTACCTTTTTCCCTGGTTGATAAACGCACAGAAAAATGCATTTTTTAAGTCATCTATTGACTAATTTAATTAAATACTCCTATCATTTTAATTCCAAATATTTTTATTTTGAAAAGGTTAATATTGATTTATTTTATTTAATAATCTATTTATTTTGTATTTCTTTTTTTTTGTTGGTTTTTTAGCCTTTTTTTTTTTTTCTTTTTCTTTTTCTTTCCTTTCAGTTCTTTCTTCCACTTCTCTTCCCCAAGTCTGCGTCTACCCTTCTACGTGTCGCCTCCGGAGTCGCCAGCAGCCACCCACGGTAGCCAGCCCCTACGTGCGCCACGCGTCCCCGTGCCAGCTCTCCTGCTTGCTCACTTCCCTCCCCGCATGCGTGATTTGGGTCTGTGCGGTCAGAGAGCCTGGGCTACATAAAATTAGCACCAGCTCCTCCTTCAGCTGCCCTTCCGTGTGTTTTCAACTGGTTGACCAGCCTAAGACTATTTCTCATATTATGTCAATGCTATAATTGTTACAAATAATATTATTTCATTGGCTAGTTCTATTTTTTGTAATTATTTTTTTTTAAACTTATAAAAGTAAACATTTAGTATTTAAATTTTTTAAAAATAAAACTATTATAATAATTATATGACAAAAGTCAAGTCAAGAATCAATAAAAATCAAATGTTAAATTTAATATTGATTACACTTTATGATAAATTTGTCAAAAAATTTAACATTTAATAAATTTGACATCAACACTTCATTGGAGAATACTTTTTTTCATTCAAATACTAAAATTTACCATTAGCATAACCTTTTAGCATTCTACTAGATATGCTCTAAGAGGAGGATATTTTTGGCCTAATATCTCCCTAGCCTGTGAACTTCAGGCTATATAACCGGGGCTTCTCACACGGCCGGGGAAGTTTTTGGAGTGTGTTTTTGGCTGAGAATAGTGTGTTCTTGTATTTTAACCACATTTTCTCTTCGTCTTGTATTTTTCATCTCATTTGTTCTTCTTAGAATTTTATGAGATGAATTGAAGTTAGGCTAGACATTTTACTGAGGTTAGTGATGATTTCATATGTAGAGTGATCTAATTTGTGTTTGGTTATCATTTGTTTTGCAACATATATTTTACTGGATTGAATCTTTTTTATCTTTTTTGTCTATTTTTCATTCAAATTTTTTTTGTACCAATCTTTTATATAATTTTTTAAAAAATGACTTTTAATATAAATTCAGTCATACTTTGTTTATGTAAATATTGTCACATATCTATTTTGACAAGAATTTATTTATGAGTCATTTTTTTACTGTAATATGCTAAAAGGAGTACTTTGTCAATCTTATATAACTTGTAAGAATAAATCCCTTTAGTTAAACGTAGAGATTTAATTCACTCAAACTCATTTGTTGATTTTATCGTTTGTTTGGGATTTGAAACTTGCAGTTGAGTTGTATATTAAAAATTAAATCAAATTGGAGAATGAAGCATATGAAGGATTCACGACGTCTTACCTCATTATTTATTGAGTTTTTCTTTACCTAAATCTCTTTGTCATGTTTCATTTGTTTCCTTATAAAAAAATGATAATAAAAAAATATTGTTCACTTTTTGTTATATTATTCCCTTGTCTTTTTAATGTTCATTTACACTAATATTATCCATTTGAATTTGTTACCATGGATATGATCGCCCGATCCATGCTACATTCTACCGCTTTGCATGCATTTTTGGGCATTAATCATTGGCCGAGGGTAATTTTGAGAACACAAATTATGTTAATCATCAACTATCTTATAGGAGGTCAAAAATTTTTAAGTCACTATAGATAGGACAATAATCCTGAAGTGTGCTCTTTTAAGGAACAATTCTTCAAATCACCCATAATTTGGCCCTAATATTTCTGAGATTTGGAATAGGATTTTGTGTTAAGAAGGGCGCTGCCCCCATCTGGTTTTCAAAATTGACCTATCCGTAACTAAGATACTATCCTTTTGTTTTTTCTTCTTATTTTTCTCTTATCATTTGTTGTTTGATTACCCTTAGGCTTGTAATTTTTAGTTTGCACTCTCTTGTAGCTAACCTTTTTTTTTTTTTTTTTTTTTTTTTATAAATAATCTTAACGTCTTCTATTAATATAATTGAGCTGGTGGCTTGACGTGGAATGTGATTTTTAAAGGATGTGAACCTAAATGGAATCTTGTAGAGATCAATGATGTTTCGTGTTTTCTGTAATTATTAATATAATAAAGAGCATTATTGCCAACGATACATTTTGGGAAAAATTTTAAATTCATTTGGAATAGACTGAGGTGAGTTATACAAAGATATAGCACATTATCGCTAATCAAATTACAGAGCACATTGAGGACAATAATATATATATATAAAGGCATTAAAAGCGCGCTTTCTTTCTTGTACATCCATTGTTTCTCATGTCAAGGTAAGGTTTGCCCTAACAGTAATTTATGTTACTCTTCTTGCCTCGCTTCTGCCCACTTCGTTACATGCCTACTTGCTTTCTCTGCCTGCAAATTTATCCAAATTTAACGGAAAAAAAATAATGTAAAAAAATTTGAGTATATGAAAGAAGAATTAGAAGAAAAACTAAGAAGCATAGGTGTAATATGTACCTCCTTGTCCCAATCACATCGGATAGTAATGATAGCCAAGATCAATGTCTGTATTGCTGTCCCTCCAAAGATCATTCCAGCCCAAATTCCCTAATTATTTCATATTCATAAGAAATTTTAGTACCTACTGCACATAACACTTTCAATTTACAAAATTGTTTTGGGACGTATTATTCAGTTGAATTTCAGCAACTAAATAATGGAAACAAACAATCTCAGTCGTTGAAAAATTGCAACTATCAGTTTTTAACTGTAAATTTTGAATGCCTTAAATCGTTTTATTTTTTCGTCAGCTAACACTTAACATTGAAATATGTGAATCGTGTATTTAAAAAAAGGTGAGATGCATAATAGCACTCTTCCAAGAGCTTCTAATAATAGACTTCGTTATAGAATTTGTGTCACATTTTGATCAAAGTCCTTTTTTTTTTTAAATTTAAAAACTCCTTATTGCTAATTATATATATTCCTCATTTATTGAAATAATGCTACTTACCATAACTCCTTTGTTGAATCCCCATCCCATCAAAAACCCAAGGGGCACTCCAATGAGATAATAGCAACCCAAGTTAATGTAAGCAACATACGACTGCCATCCAGATCCCACAGCCACTCCTGTTAGAGAGAAAATAAAAAAAATAAAAAACCATATTAAAATAATTAGTGATTTGAGTATGTATATGCAACATAATCAGATTATTAAAAAATCAAACAAATAAATTTTCAGAAGAGAGTATTACCAGAGAGAACAGGTTGAACACTATTGAGAAGAATAGTGAAGGCTAGGAGAAGAGAGAGTTCATTTACTGCTTCAAGGACAGGTTTACTTGAAGAGAATATCAAGGCAATCTCATTTTGGAACATCATAATCAAACACCAGAAGAAGAGTCCAATTATAATTGATGTTATTACTGATACTACTGTGGCAAACTTGGCCCCTTTTCCGTTTCCGGCTCCGAGCTCATTTGCTACCCTTACCCTGCATTTTATGTACACCATCAAAAGCGTAAGATAATTAAAATACCAACTAAATACATACATGCATATATATTGTATACGTATAATAGAACAAACCACGTTACAAGTGACGTATGAGAGGGATGTCACATGAGAGTCTCTCCCATTATACATGCACACAGATATATATATTTATATATATATATATCTATACGTCTAATATGTATTGATCTTTTAATAGAAGAACCATGTACAAAAGAAATGGTTCACAATCTTTCTTCTCTCCTTTTGTCTCTACTTCACGCAACTTCCGGGAAACGTCACTACTAGAATCGAAATTGAGCACTCCATGGTTGACGTCTTATTTTATTCCTGCTTTCTTAAATGTTGCTAGTCAAAGACGGCCTATCAATTAAATTAACTTCAGAATGAAGCGATATACAAACTTTTGTTGGCGAACGTATTTAATTTGTAACTTGATTAAAGAGTAAAGTTCCGTTTCTGAATTGATTACTTTGTTTAAAAGGGGAAAAATTAAAAAAATAAAATAAAAAATAAAAAAGGAAAAAAGAAAAACAAACAAACAAATCGTTTTCTGCTGGCTTGTGTTTTCCCAACTTATTCAATAGACAGGAAAAGAAACAATGAGATCAGGACAAACTGACTGAGAAGGCGGGGACAATTTTTTATTTTTATTTTTTATTTTTTATAATCGTTTTTTTCACTTGACAAAGCTCAACGATTAGGAGTTAGGACCACGAAAGACAAGCACATCATGCTCTTGGGTTTCTTTTAGACTTAAGAACTCCATGTTTGTTATTCTAGTACATCTTTTTTTTCCCCCCCTTTTTAATGCCCGATTAAATTTTTCATTGTCGTGTCTAGGAGATGGATCACTTTGGCGTCGTTTGGTGCATTTTTTTATTGTCAAAATTCAAAAATCTTATTGCTAACAATTAATCGGACAGTTAAACGGAAAACACAATTCATATCATAAAATTTTCTTTTTGACTTGCAAATTAAAGAAGAAGAAAAAAAAAAAAAAGAAAGAAAAAGACTTAAGGCTACTTGTTCTTCACTCTCCACAAATTTTTCTACGCGCAACAACCGCACATGCTCATTATATGAACGTCGTTTTTCACAAATTTTGCCACCCGCAACATCCATATTTATCTTCTTCCGCCGAGATAATTTGACTAATCGAGCAAATATGTTTTTGTCTTCTATAAATATATAGATGCGACAAGTCCAAAATAGACATTATAGTATGGTACGCAAGTGTTTTGTAAGATAGAAATTAATGAACAAAGTCGACAAGTATATTTATGAAGAAGTTGAAAATCTTAAAATATTTCTAACCCTGGCATTTTCTCAAAACAAAGATAGTGACAGGCACGAGGCTAACTCAACGTCGGTTTTGAGTTGTGAAATCAAAATCGAAAAAGAAAAGTCACTTGAAACAAAATTTGACGAACAGGCTCCGAAGCCATATCGGTATTGAGCACCACAATCTTTGCGAGGAATGAAAAATAGAATTGAAGATTTTTTTTTTTTTTTTTTTTTTTGATTGGTGTGTGCGTGGCTGGATACGATTAGATCTCTAATTGTTGAGAGTATTATTTGTACAAGGGGTCGCTGTAGATCTATCTAGACTCTGCGTACTACCACCACAAGTTGAGCTTCTTAAAAAATGACAAGTTTAACCTTATTATAAATAATGAATGCAACAATGATTATGTATGCCATGACGACTGTGAATTAGCTTGAGGCTAAGGTTGCAGTACATGGGGTTGATTATGAATGGACAACGATCTTTCAGTCTTATTATCATTCATTACTTTTTCAAATTAAAAAAAAAAGTAAAGTTCCCATCATCTTCAAAAAAAAAAAAGAAAATATGTCTTTTCAGTACAAGTCATCTAACAGACATTCAGTGAGCTTAAAGTTAGTCGTCGTTAAGGGTATATTTGGTAAATGAGTTGAGTTTGAGTTGAGATGAAATTTTTAAGTTTGAGTTGTTTTAAAAAAATAGTTATAAACTTTATTGACTTTTCAGAAAAAAGATAAAAATTAAAATAAAAAATTACAGTTTGGTTGAAGTTAAACTTTGTTACCAAACAAAGCTTAAGAGTTAATACTAGCGATCTTAAGCTCATATTCTTTGTCAAAATTTCTTAGAATAATTTTGATAGTCAGAGGTAACAATCAAGAAAGAACCATAAAAATAAAAAATGAAAAAGAAACACCTTTAAATAATTAATTAAGCATTGACCGACATTAAAAATTAATGGTAAAATGATAAACAGAAAGGCCAAAAATTAAGTGTGGTCAAGAGGAGTTTACCCGGTGCCTGCAAAGAATGCCAGAGGAATCATCATCTCCCACCCGTTAATCGTCATACTACATGCCAAAGAAGACAAAGTCCAAGCCCATTAGAAATTATTGAAAAACACAGAAAAGAGTTTGTGTACATGTAGAAAACGGAATCTCAAAAACCAGATTTTATAAAACATAGAATGACAAATATTCAAAAATTTCCCAAACATGTATTATACGTGTATTTACACGAAACTATCAAATATTAATAGTGACGGAGGGCAAAAATTTGAATCCTGACATACCATATAGATAAAGCATCCAATGCAATCTCTGCATTCTTCAGATTTCCTGTCATCAATATCAGTATTCTATAGTACCAGTTTTCCAAGCTGCGTTGTGAATATTGAAAATGTATATTCATATATTAGAAACCAAAAATGTAAATTCAGCCACAGAAACTTTTGTATTCTCCAGGGCAATTTGTATTTAAGACGATTAATATTCACGAATAATAATTCTGATCCTCTAACTTTAACCGAGTGTACCCACAGCTTACCGCAGAACTTTCACTAGCTAACCAGGACTAGTTGTTACCTGAATTTTGCCATTGTCCTATTTTTTCTTTTAGGTTAAAAGATGTCTTTAAATCCTATACATTTTTTGGGACCATTTTTTTCCTTGCCAAGTTTCTTTTGACCGCATGTTGTGATTAGATAAATCATGCTTATAAAGTATACTTTTCATTTTTCCTTTACCAAACAGAAAGGAACTGTGGTTGCCGATATAGTCTAACAGTAATAACATACCTGACTTTATTTAAAAAGTGTTGAAATGAAATCCCTCATCCTCAAGTTAAAAAAAAAAAAAAAAGCTTCCTGAATTATTTTGATTGACCTGGTGGATAG
Organism: Ficus erecta; assembly: GCA_008635985.1. Taxonomy (NCBI): domain Eukaryota; kingdom Viridiplantae; phylum Streptophyta; class Magnoliopsida; order Rosales; family Moraceae; genus Ficus; species Ficus erecta. The sequence goes on along the minus strand of BKCH01000005.1, from coordinate 2,632,799 downwards.
ACGGAGAGAGAGGCGTACCATAGCATTACCCCAGAAGAAGCAGAAAGTTTAGTAAACTCCCAGAGGCCAGAAAACGCCTCAGTGGAGAAACCAGCCCATGTCAAACGACAGCCACCGCAAACAGTGTAACCAAAAAGGCCAAACACCAAAACCCACCAAGAGAAGTTCAACGTAATGGCGGTGCCGATAACTCCAAGCTTGAGCTGGTAAACAAACAGCCAGCTGACGATGACGTGCACGACAAGTGCCGCAAGAGACACCCAGGCAATGACGCCTGTCTTCAGCTGGCTCTGCAGGAACCGCTGCAGAGGGAACTGGATGGCGAAGCTGAAGTGCAGTGGAATCATGCAGACCGATGCGATGCCTGAGAGCTCCGCCACGTCTGTCGGCTGTCCAAGAAGCTTCAGAACCGGCGAAGCGAAAAGATAAATTGGCAAGAGGAAGACGCAGCATACTGAGAGGACTATCCACGAACGCTGCATGTATACTCCCAACATGTAATACTTCTTTGCTCCGTACGCTTGGCCGCACAGAGTTTCCAACGCGCTTGCCATTCCGAGCTTATCAGCAGGAAAAAATAAATTAATTAATTATTCAAGAAATTAAAGAAAGTTATCTCTTTTTTGTTTTTGTTTTGGTTTTCTGCTTTAAAGCAGGCGCACTTGACAATAATATGTAGAAATTTATATATCCACGTCAAACACATAACAAGCGTAAAAAAAAAATGAACATCCAAAACATGAAACAGAATCATAATGCAATCGTTTTTTGCTTGTTGCCATACTTGTTAACGTTTTTTTTTTTTTTTTTCCTTCTTTCTTTTTACTTTTTTCTCAAGGAAAAAAAAATATTTTGAAAATAAGAGTACATAGAAGTGTTCATGCCAAAATTTTCAAAACAGAGAAGAAATTAAAGTCAAATTTTTAGAAAATAAGACAAGGAAACCGAACCAATAAAGATGGAAAAATATTGATGTTTTCGATTTTTGAATGAAAAAGTCTGGACGCTTCATAACAAAACGTTGGTTGGGGGTATTTTCTCGGAAATTAATGCTTGAAAAAGTAATAATAAGGAGAAGAAGAAGTATCAGTTTTCTTGCTAATATGGATGAGAAGGAAACACGAGAAGTAAAATACAATTACCAAAAGACCGAAGTCGAAACCGACGATGACGTTATTGGCGATGGAGATGGCGGCGAGCTCGAGGTCTCCGAGGTGGCCGGCGAAGGCTTGGGTGATGACAAGCATGGAGTAGGAGGCGACTCGGCTGAAGATGGCTGGGCCCACTATGTGCCACAGCTTCTTTGATTCAATCCAGACCCTCCGTCCAAGAGGTAGACGTTCTTGATCATCCTGATCATCTTGCTGTATTCCTTCTTTTGCTAAATAATATTGGTCTTCCAATAATGGAGTCTTAGCTTCATCTGTTACGCCGTTCCTAGACATTTCTTTCTCCTCTACACCAATTCCAAACCTCTTGTCTATGAATATTCAAGACTTTACGCGAGAGAGAGAAAGATAGACAGACAGACAGACAGACAGAGAGATTAAGGTCGTAAAGAGATTGGCTTCTAATTTAAAGGGGTGACTGTGAGGACATATCATATGGGCCCACCAGAAGCAATGGTCTTTGTTAACTTTTTTGTTTCTTTTTAGAGTTATTTGGAATCGTAATTAAACCAAAAACTTCCATAAAAATCCTTCCATATAATAGTTTATATTTTCCTTACACCCGAGGCTTGGTTGTTTTGGTAATAGTTTATAATATTTGCTATTTATTTTGTATATTACCTTTCCGAAAACGGTACGTACATGCATTTGCAACAGAAATATTTTGACACGTCTCTTCTCCCCAAACTTACACTATTTCTTTTGTTTGTGCAGTCTGGCTTTTATTTTATTTATTTTATTTTTTGGACAAGTAGTCTGGCTCTCCTCTTATCTTCTTTCTTTCTTGCCAAGTGCAAACAGTATAAATGTTTTCCAGCTGTCTATGATATTTACAGAATCATTAACTTAAATGGCCAAATTAGAACCATGCTTTTAAAAAAAATATCTGAAAACAAACTTACTTACAAAATTGAACACAAAATAAATACCCTTAAATCTATTTTAAGAAAGAAAAAACAGATTTTTTTTCCTAAAAAATAACCACATTAATTCTAATTAAAAACAGGTCTTAAGGTTAGTCATTATTATAAACATAATGTAAAAAAAAAAAAACAGGTCTTAAGGTTAGTCATCATTATAAACATGATTATTAAAAAAAATCAGGTCTTTAAGATAAAAACTGAGTCAGTATCTAAAAAGTATTTATATACGTGATTGAATTAGATCCTGATTTGATAAAAGATCCGTATTATAAATTGCTGGTCCATGTATAAACAATATCATTACCTGGTCCTCATTGCCAATCCCTGGTCCATAATAAAAAATACAAAAATTTTGAAACAAAAATAAAGAAAGTCCATCAAATTTTCTACGAAAAATCACATTAGAAAACGCACACCAAATAACCAATGAAAAGCAAAATATCTATTTAAAAAAAAAAAAAAGAATAGATCTAATCGTGAAGCAAAGCACAACCAGAAAGAAAATTAATACTAAGAAAAGGGGGGAAAAAAACAATTACCAAGATTTATTGAAATCCAAACAACAAAAAACACATAATTAAAGAAAACGTTGAATAAAAGAACAAATATGGTAAACTTGCAGAATGCAGAATGATCCCACCAACACAAACTTTTAAATATCGAAGAGTAAAACAACCACGAAATCAAACGGAAGATGCAGACGATCAATAGGGAAAAATGATCAACAAAACTAATAGGGGGAAAAGAAATAGTGCAAAAATGTTTCCATAACTAATTAGGAATTCAAATGTGGCTTTCTATTATTTCCAAAAATATTAGGTCTAAAAATAAGAGATGACACATTTGATTTTGAATTTTACAAGCCTCAGAATTCAAAAGTAAAGTAATAATGGATATCTTTTTCCAATAAAAGCGCCACAAAAAATAATTGAAAACGTGATTTGTGGGGGAGTGAGAGTTTGCGGGGAAGGGTAAATACGAGAATACAATTTGATGAATTAAAATTTTCTTCAGATTTATAAATAAGTTGAGTTCTGTTCATTTTTTTAAAAGAGGTGACCCAAAATATACATTTTGTGTAATTACGTCATTATTTTTCCTCCTCAAGTGAAACTAACTATTGGTCATCACTAAATTTGCAAGTATAAACAATATAATGATAATAATATAAATCGGTGACAAGAAAGAATACAATTAGCCAGATTCTTTTACTTAGTCTCCGTTTGGCATTTCAACTCAACTCCAACTAAGCTGTACTTTTTTATCTTAATTTTTATCTTTTTCTAAAAAATTAATAAAAATTTTAACTAATTTTTAAAAAGTCAAACAACTCCAACTTAAAATTTTCATTTCCAACCAGAGAACCAAACAAAGCATTAGATTACTTTCTAATTAAAAAAAGAGTACTTTCTTGAATCTAAAATATACTTTTTAAAGTTTTTCTTCTTTCTGTTTTTATAAAAGCTTTAAAGATTTTTATTTCTTTTTATTTTGTATTATTGGACATTTGTCTCCAATTTTTCTTTTTTATTATTGACTACATACCCAAACTTTTCATTTTGGTAATTTATCATTTGAACCACTACTACAAAAACCACCTTAAACGGCATCATCTAAGGCTTTAAACGTTGCCCATAAAATCGTCGTCTAGATGGGCGTCGGGAAAGGTACCCCTTTAGACATTGCTTTTACGGGTGACGCCAATACTTGGTTTAGACAACACCGCCTTAGACAACACTTTTACAGGCAATGTCTAAGCTAACTTCAGATGTCACTTGTTTAGCAGGCGACGTCTAAAGGTCATTTAAAAAGAAAAAGAAAACAGTAATCAGAAAATCTAAAACTTTGTTTGCACCCTAACAATGCATTATAAACTAAAAAGAGCAATATATGTATATATATATATATATATATATTTTATGTTCATCAAAGAAACAAATATAATTTAACATTAATATCTGAGAATAGAAATATAATAAACATTAATTAACGTAGTCATGTCAAGTTACTGTAGCTGCGGCTTAATTGTCCAAAGCCACTGTAATGTCGGACAAGCAAGGCACTCTTAGAGCATCGTTTGCAGCCATTTCTTGGCAGTCACTCGAAACCTAATTAATGGCTAGTTCAGAAGAAAGCTCTGCCCTCGCAGCTTCAAGCCCAGCAAATACCGCAGCTTGATCATTCAATTATGTACACAAATGCATTCTGTCGGAGCTTCAACTCTTTTCAGGGAGTTTCCTCGTGGTCCCAAAATTTGGCTAACAACCTTCTTTACATTAGGAGTGGCTGGAATTCCTTGCACGGGCCATCCCAGGAGAAATGTCCATTCTCTTATAGACAAATAATGGAGATGAAATTTCTGTGATTCAGAGAACATGACATTTCAATTCCGAAAATCGACTACCAATTCTGCTAGTTTTCACGCAATCCAAACAAAATGACAACAAATTAAATCCAAGCTCTATTCGGAACAATCTTATCACAGGTGTATGTAAGTATCACGTTAGGCCATTAAATTAACAAAGTGAACCATACAGAGACAAGAGAGGTATGTTGAACAACACAACACCAGTGGGTAAAATAACTTCTACTATTATTAATATAATGAGTAGATCAAGACCTCATAAAAAGAGAACACTACAAAAACAAAACACTACACCTTGAGCACTCTCACGCTATCAGACTACTCCTCCTACAAACTAAATAACAAAGACCCAAAATAGCTCACAAACCACTCAAGACTACACTTGGCTTATTGCCGAAAAATTTGACTTGCTGCAAATGAAGAAAGCTAGCACATTTATAGGCTCCAAGGTGCTTGCCCAACAAGTTTCGGGCAAGGAATTTAATTTCTGCCTGCCGCAAAAACTTGCTGTCCAAGTGTATTACTTGATCACCACTAACACGTGGTTTGTTGGCACCTAGCTTGTTGACACGTAGCTTGTTGTTGACTCAGCTACCAAAACTACATGGACTTGGGTTGGGCAGAATTGATTTGAGCTTTATTTATTTATTTATTTTTGAAGTGAATTTGAGCTCTATTTTTGTTTGGACCGGTGTTGGACTTTAACAATGTATATATACATATATATATATATATATATATATAGAAGTAGACTTGAGGAGTCGTTATCTCACCAGTTTTACATGGTTTGATGCTTCCATGGAACCACCCAAGTCATCTTCCTCAACCTTCTTATCATGTGGAAAGCTGTCAGTGCACAAAAATGAGTAAAAAGAGTGGGGCTTTGAATGAAGAATAAATGACTTTGATGTCTATCATTTTGTTTTTCCCACTTCACTTCTAATCATCAATCCTTTCAAAGATGAGCAAGCCACAAAATTCTCTCCGTCACTTCACTTGTACCATTACAAAGAAAGAAAGAAAGAAAGAGAGAGAGAAGACATTTCATGACAAGAAAGAACTTGGTGTTCACGCTTATCAAGAATAGAACTCCCAAATTTCTCACTAGAGATATGAACTTTGTCCATAAAAAAAAAATAAAATAAAATAAAAGCCAACCCTTTTCTCTATTGGCAATTAACGAGTAGAAAGAAGATAGGACAAACATCAAAACAGTAGTGGAACAGAGATGCTATTGTCAAGGCTGTAACTTGAGAAATTACCACACAAAATGTGAAGCTGTGAGAAGCTGGGAAGAGCAGAAAGTTTTCCATTTTCTCCACTAAAGCCTTCAGAAGTCATTACAATTTAAGCAAATTCTCATTAGGTATGCGTTACCAAATATCTTGAAAGGGTCTAAACCATAATGATTGCTAGCTAACTAAAGAATTTAATGGCCTACCGAAACAAACAAACAAAAAATATATATATATATATATTGTTAATGTAAAAAAGCTGCCTTTTCGAACGCTTGTGTCTTGAAATCAAACTCGGTCTAAGCATTTACCATCTTCATTCTTCACCCACGTCAAAACCCATATCTGAAAAAATAATAATAATAAAAGATTTCCTAAGAAATGACAGTTTCAGTTATTATTTTAAAAAAAAAAAAAAAAAAAAACCCATTTATCAAAAGCTAAGAAAAAACAGAGTAAAACATGGCATTGCCCACAAGGTACCAGAGCAAAATGAGCAATGAAAAAACTTTATGACGGAATTCTTTGGAGCCGAAAACAAAGCAGAGCCATAGCCCAAGAGGGCGAAAATGTTATTAAAGAACCTCTAATCAGGCTTCCCAAGTGTCATTTTGTCACTTTTCAGCAAAGCAGAGTCAGAGCTTCTCCGAATTACCCACAAAGCGATCATTTGCTGCTGCAGAGTTCTGATCAAGAGGCAGATCTTCCCTTTCAACTTAGCCACAAAGTATTGCAATTTGCTATTTAGCCACTAAAATCATCTTAAATTTCATGGGCAACTAAAGTAGTAGATTAAAGCCGAACACTTATTAGTTTTTAACTAAGCACATCTCTAATGCAATGTTTAAAGATTGTGTCACTGGTAAATTTTGATATTTAAATGAAAAAATATGATCTCTAATGGAGTACTATATTTGATGTCAAATTTGTTAAATGTTAAATTTTGTGACAAATTTATCACAAAATATAACTAATGTCAAATTTGATATTTAATTCCTATTATTGGCTTGACTTTTATCGTATAATTATTACAATAGTTTAATTTTTAAATTATTTAAATACTAAATGTTTATCTTTATAAATTCTAAAACACAATAATAATGATAAAAAAATAAAAATAACATTAAGTATTAAAGTATAAAATAGAATGATATTATTTTTTATATTTTTTAATAACAAAATATAGTATTGACATAAATAGAGATGGTATAAAGTACCTCATTGCTGAGAATACAGACCGTGCTCCTCTCGAAAGGGTGCTGATATTCATTCTCGGCCACAGCGCCATCCGCGATCTACACGCTGCATATATCGAATGTATCTCTTGAAATCAAAATCACGAATCCTAAATTAAGACAAATTCGAGAGAGAGAGAGAGAGACCTTGAGGAAATGGCGAGCATAGAGGAGGGAGTGGAAGTGGCGGAAACGAAGGTGGGAGGTGGAGCCATGGCTCCCGAAGGAGTTGAAGTGACGGCAGCCGACAAGAATCAGCACCGACACGCCGAAGGTGGTGGGTGCCGACGTTGTGCCTCTTCGCTAAGTTCGGCAACACCACATAGCTCTCAAACCACCGCCATTTTTCTTCGTGTTGAACAATGAAGGATTGTTTCAGTGGTTGGAGAAGACGAGGGGCTTTTCACTTTGGTTTCGGTGAGGAACTAATATTCTCGGGGAATTAAACAGACTAACGGTCGAGGGATGATAAATGGAGGTCGGGTAAGTCAAAGAAAAGGTGGGGCAAGGAGGCGCCGTTGTTATGCTTTCCGGTTTGGTTTTGCTGTTTTCAAGAGAGAGAATAACTGTTCTTGCATTTTAGCGGGATACAACAGGCATTGGGGAAGTGTAGTCCGCGCTTCATTTTTTGGGTTTGTTTGGTGAATTAGTTTGAGTTGAAATTTTTTAGTTTCAATAGTAATTTTTTTTGAATTTTTAGAAAACATAAAAAAAAAATTTCAGAAAAAGATAAAAACTAAGTGAAAATATTTGAGTTTAAAAGAAACCTCAGACTCCCCCTTTATTTTAATTTTTCAAAATGTGCGCGGTTTATTAAAGAGCCTTTTAATTTTTTTCTTTTAAACAAAAATAAAAGAGAGAAAAATGAATGCCAGCTGACTGCTTTTCTTTTCCTTTTGTTTTTGTTTTTTTTTTTTTTTTTTTGTAATTGGAAAAATAAAATTTTGTTCCATCAAATCTTAAGGTGATACTATGGGATTAGATACATTTAAATTTCATATCTCCTCAAGACGTCGCCCGTAAATTAGGTGATGTCTAAACTTTATTTTAGACGACACCAATTATTTAGGCGATGTCTAAACTATAGTGCTGCCCGCAAAAAAAAAAAAAAAAAAAAAAAAATGCGACGTCTAAACTTATAAATAACTGATTGCCAAGGGTTAGATAACACTTGCCATAGGCGTCGTTTATGATAAATTAAGATGTCGCCCATAAACAAGTGATGTCTAAACCCTGTCATCTAGTACTCAAGTACTTCCTAAATATTTTATTATAATATTTCCTTGTAACAGTCATTAATCCCTATTAGGAGAAAGGGTGATATCACATAGAAATAAATATATGTGATGGATGGTTCATAAGTAAAGAGACCATCTCTTAATGTTATGAGACATTTTGGGGTGAACCCAAGAGCAAAATCGTACTAGCACGAGACCCAAAGCTACCAAAAAAAAGCACGGATCATTACAAATGGTATTAGAGCCTATACCCAACCAGAAATATGGCCAACGAGGAGTAGGACCCCAAAAGGAGGGGTGATTTTCATGAAAAAAAATTAGGGCATGATTTTCGTGTCAAAATTAGGGCACGATTTTTGTTCTAAAAAGTGATGATATTTTTTTTTCAAGAAAAAATTAGGACACGATTTTCGTGCCAAAATTAGGGCATGATTTTTTTGTTCCAAATAGTGAGTTTTTTTTTTCATGAAAAGGCATAAAAACATCGAGAAAAGGTTTTTTTTTTTTATCCATACTTTAGCACAAAAATGTCGTGAAAAGGGTTTTCATGTCTGTCTTTTGGTACAAAAACATCACACAAAGGATTTTTTGTTCGTCTATTAGCACGAAAATGTCACAAGAATAGATTGTTAATCCATTTTTGTCACTAAAACATCACAGGAAAGTTTTTTGTGTATGTTATTATGCACATAAACCTCAAAAAAAGGTTTTTTTGTCCATACTTTAGCATGAAAATGTTATTAAAAAGGTTTTCATATCTAGTACAAAAACATCGCGAAAAGGTTTTTTTTTTCATCTTTTAACACGAAAATGTCACAAGAATAAATTTTTTATTCTTTGTTTGTCACTAAAACATCACAGGAAAGGTTTTTGTGCCACCACACTGTCATCGGCGCCTACACCACGTGGAGAGTACCTAAGGTGCGCAGATCTTTATCTTATAAATTTGATGTATCTTTAAACGAAAATCCAATTTTTATCTTGATATTTGAGTTAAAACAAGAAACAATTTACGAAAGTTTAATCAGAGGAAAAATCATAGAGTAGATATATACCACCCAGGCTCTTGGCGCAAACCACCTTCTCTTATGGGGAGGTGGCCAATTTCCTTTTAATTATTATAATTTAATTAAATGAAAGGATTATCCAATTAAATATTTCTCATGTTATTATAAATAGAGAGAAATGTTCTTCTATTACACTCTTTACTTTTTCTCATGTATTGAGAATCAAAAGCAAAGAATATTAAAGCTATTTACGTGATCATATTTAATTATTATGGACGACCATACGTACATTCAAGTAGTACCGAGATTAGGCGTGAAAGACCTAAAGTGTCTTGGAAGTTGAATTATCATTTAGGTTATCGACCTAATCGAACAACAAATTCTTAATCTTATTCATAATGTATATTAAATGGGAGAAAGAGGTATGTAATAATTTTTTGAAAATAATTGAAGTAAACAATACGTCTTTAAAATATTTGAAATAAATAACAGTAAATAACAAATTTACTAGGTAAATAATTTACTTTATGTCTTGTAAATATGCTATTAAACTTATAAATCTTTTATTTACCAAGTTCAATTTTCATTTACTAATAAACTTTTCATTGACCTAGTAAATTTGCTATCTACTTTAAATATTTAAAAACGTTACTATTTACTTCAATTATTTTTGTAAAAAATGCAATTTAATTGCTACAACTTCCCTCGCATGAATATGTCTACAATCAAAGCAATGGCAGAGCAACGTTGGGCCTAGCGGAGCACACCCCACTCAGCGGACTCTAATCGGGAGATGGCTTCCCCTCGTTTGTCTGCCTCTGCGGAATGGGTTCCTTCGTGAGAGCAAGAGTCCTGGGGAGAGAGAGTGAAAGAGAGAAAGAGAGAAATAAACATTATCCCTTGACTAACTCATTTGCAGAGACCTTCTAGACCCAATTCTCCATTATCTTAAAGATGGCGAGTCAGCCACTTCCATCCCCATATTGGCAACCCAGATTTGTGCCTAGCCATAAACCTCGTCAGCTTCCCAACACCGAGTCTAGAGAGAGAGCAGAGAGAAAGGGAAAGAGAACAAAGAAGAAAATTATAAAAAATGATATTGGTTTTTGATGAGGGTAAATTTGGTAATGTGTATATGTAGATCTTTTAATATCTGATATGACAATGCTATATATAAAAGTATGAAAAAATGATATTAGATTTAAAAATTAAAATTCTTATAAATGTTATTATTGAAATTGACCCAATCGAAATTTTCTCAACTTTTTGGAGGAGGAGAACAATACGCGGGCCAACAAGAAAATTATGCGAGATGCACATGCACATGCACACATTACCTCATCTATCTACATGATCGGACTCTTGCCAGCTTTTGCCAGCTCGTTTTCTTCATCCAAATAACATATTATAGACCAAAAAAAGAAAAAGAAACAAGAAGATTATAAATTAAGCCAGATTAATCCCATTCTTGTCAATGATGGAACAAAAAAGATCTTAGAGGCCGTAATGTCTGGTTCACGTAAAATCCATACAACTGCCTTATCTTGCTGCCACGTGTCCCTGAGAATTAGCTCCTAACACGTGCCTCCAACCACACAGCCATTTCCATGGTTGTTTTAAGCTTCAAGCTGATTTATGTAGCACTCGCTATGTTCCATGTTCAAGCACGGCAAGAAGACATTGAGATTATTGAGGGCCAATAAAATATTAAGGAAATCTTTTTTTAAAACTAAAATAGGTTGGAATGAACATGTTAGTTGTTTCCCATTTGTAACGGTTACATTTAATAAAATATTTGTTGTTGTATTAAATATATATATATTTTTCTCTCCCCACAATTATACCAACAAAATGGCTAATCACCCATCTTAATTGAATATTGACACAAAAAATAAAAATAATAAATAATAAATAATAATTTGTGAGTAACCCCTCCTATGCAACAATGGGGTCCTGATCGGAGCCACATGAAAGCAACACGTGTAGGAAGCTTCATGTTGACTTTATAAGTTGTCAAATCAGATGTGGATGATCGAAATTCCCAATTGGGTGTATGCCACGTGTCAATCAGTGAGAAATTACGGTCAGATTGCCCGTACATTAGATTTCCGTGCGAATAATTAATAAGTTTGGGGATCAGAAATTCACATGCACTATTCTAAATTCTAATATTAAAATTGTAAAAGAGTTTGGCGGGGGCAATTCGGTAAAACACTGACAATGGCTTTGGAGTTGTTGAAAAGGTTAACGCGGAAGACAGACTGTGATAGCTTAGGAGGAGGTGTTCACGAAAGATATTATATAGACGAAAGCTGTTGTAACAGTTGGATTGGACAAGGACGTCTTACTTACCCTTATAATTGACAAGTGTCCACTGATGCCCTTTTTTGTAATTTTAGAGCACACATATTCACTTTCGTTCCTATCCTTAATTACGATAAGGTCCCTACCGCAACGCGTGTAAAGACAGTGCATCATAGATTAGGTGATCCTCACCTTATCTGATCCCTTGAAGAAATTTCAACGAAAGAAAGAGCGAGAAAAGGCTGGCCAATAAGCAATATTCAATCATTCACACCGTCCAATTGCCAATCTATTGTTGTTGTTGTTGTCGTTTTTTCTTTCTTCTTCTTCTTCTTCTTTTTTTTTTTTTTTTTTTTCTTCTCTGAAGTAAAATAAGTTATAGAGATAGAGATATTAATACGTAAATAATCTTAAGGATGTGAATATCCTTTATATGATATATAAATTTCTCATAAAATAAATTATCTATATATCCCAATTAATGAGATAATGACGATTTAAATTGAAATATTTAGCAAGAAAAATGAATACCTTACCAATCTATTTAAGAAACTTTGACAATTGCCAATCTGTTATCGTTTGGTAGCCACTTAGCCCATTTAATCATTACGTAATATCATATCATATTTAAACTATATCTGGTATGGTTGGAAATTAAAATTTGTATTTTTTTTAGAGTAATTATAATCTGTATTTGTATTGTACACACATGTAAACATTAATACATTCATACGTGATTACATGTTATGATTTATATATATATATATATATATATATATTAAGAAAACGATTCTTCGGAATCTCACAAGCATTATTGATTAACCCCCCCGTCCCACTTTCTTCCTCTCCTTTTTATATTCTCTCCTCTTCTCTTTTCAGACCCCAACACACTCACAAACCCACAAAGCATCTCTCTCTCTCTTTTCACACATTTCCTTTCTCTTTCTCTCTCTCCTCTTCTTTGGAACTCAAACACTAAAGATGGGTTTTTGTAAGGTTCAAGTTTTCATGATCTTGGGCCTCTTGGCAGCCACATGCATGGCTCAAGCACCAACCTCACCACCAACCGCCTCACCACCAACGGCCACACCACCAACGGCCACACCACCAACCGCCACTCCTCCGACAGCCACCCCACCGGCTGCGACGCCCCCGGCAGCTGCACCTCCCCCGGCTCCAACCGCCTCTCCACCGGCTGCAACCCCAGCTCCAACCTCCACTCCTCCAGCCCCGGCTCCGGCTCCCAAATCTCCTTCCCCGGCTCCGGTTCCGGCTCCACCCACTGAGGCTCCCACCCCAGAAGTTTCTCCTCCACCGGCTCCCTCTCCCTTGAGCCCCGGACCTTCTGGAGGCGAGGCGCCGACTTCTGAGAACACCCCAAGTGGCAACTTCGCTCCCGGCTTGGCCAGCCGAGCCGTTATAGCCGGAACCGCACTTGCCGGAGTTTTCGTTGCTGTGGCTTTGGCTTAGAGAGGGTGTTCCGCGTGGAAGATTGAGATTCGTCGGCTCTTAGACCTTTTCATTGTTTTGTAATGGACGGACGGACGGATGAGATCTATTTGGTTACTATTTCTCATGATCTTCTTTCTTTTTCTCTTAGGGGTTTTTTTATTATTATTATTTTTAATTTCGTTCTTGAATCACTTTCTTTTTCTGTCGTTGTTTGTTCATTCCGTTTTTAAATTATTATTACAGGGGATTGATTTGAGAGAGAGTGGTGGAATTTGGGTGGGGTGACTTTTGATTCATTTTCATTGTTTTGTTGTCCACACGTGTACCGATTTCTGTAGATTGAGTCTGATATGTTGTACATCTAATAATAGTTGAATAAACAATTTGTCATTCTTTTTTTTTTGTGACTTCCATTCTTGTTTTTTATCGATTTCTTGCATCACCAAATTAAGGAAAATGTGAACACAAGGACCAATTAACAATTGTATTTACTCATAATTTTTTTCCTGAAGATCATTTTACAATAATAGATATTAAAAGAGCATTTCCTTAGAGCTCGATTCGCCTAATTATCTTTTATTTTTATTGGTGTTTAGCACGTATAAAAAGTAAGACCACATTTTACTTTTGGCAAATGAAATTACAACATTTCCATTGTTTAGTTTTTAGTTTTTTTGTTTTGTTAGAAACATCAAAACTCTTTTCCTTAATCCATACAAGAATTAGAAATTGTTAACCAGTTGGTGCATTTTATTTGGGTACCAAGGATTACCTACGTGGCTTCCACCTTAAAAGATATCTGAAACACAAATTACTGAAAAAAAAAAAAAAAAAAAAGATAGAGAGAGAGAGAGAGAGAGAGAGAGAAAAGAAAAAGGAGTGCACTGTGTGAGTCCGAAGTTGCTAAATAGCTTTGTTGTTGTAAAATTACTGAATTCTCTCATAGCTTTCTATGAATACATCGGGAGATTTTTTTTTTTTTTTTTTTGGGAGCCAACAAAAGTTTTTCTTTTAGTTCGGTTTTGCCTGAAAAGAGAAGACAAAAAGCGTCATAAAAGCATATTTGGAGACACATTTTCTTTCTCTTTTTTTTTTTTTTTTTTAATTCAACTCAAAACTACCCTCTAAATATTTATTGTAACCTTAAATTTTTAAAGTTCATAATTTTATTATTTCAAGTCAGAATAAAATATTTTTTTTAATTATATATAATTTCATGATAAATAAAATAATATTTATATTAATATTTTTCCCGAGCACATTCTAAATAGTTTTTTTTTTCTCTAAATATAAATTTTCAAAGTTAAATCTCTATTTCAATCCAAAATTACCCATATATTTGAATGACATATCCAATTTTTAAAATTGAAAAATTTTATAAAAAATTATTTGTTTCAACTTCTTTCATTATACTTTCATTTAAAGAAAACAAAATTATATTATTTTTAAATATATTTTATACAAATTTTTTTTTGTTTTTTACGTATCTAAATATTATTTTATTTTATAAAAAAATATTTCTATTTAAAATAAAAAAAATTTCTTTTTAAAAATAGATAAATGATGTAAACCGAGCACGTTTCTGAAATCTTTTTCAAACCGGTCGGTCGATTATGGATTTATTTTATTGAATGACATATACATTTTTGGCTTACAATGCTTTATATTCCCATAAATCATGATTTAACGGTCATTTCAGTGCTTATACCCAGACTTTCTTCATCACCTAAGAAAACGTGCTTGTCCTTTCTTTTCTGGGTTCATTAGACTGCCAAACACAATTAATTCATACACATTTCTAGATTTCGAAAGAATACACTCATTAGGATCGAGAGAAAAAGATAGCTGCCTTTTTTAAGCCAAAAAAAATATATAATAATAATAATAAATAAAAAGAAAGAAAAGGAAATATAGCTGGCCTATTGAAAGGAATCATTATTTTTCTCCCTAATGCTAGGCTGCCTTTTGTGAGTTTGTCAAGGAGTGAATTGTGACTACTCATCTAACCTTTATATTTTGAAATATAAGGTTGACATTGACCCCATAATTTTAAAACCACCACTACTTTCAAGTGCTCCATTTTAAAGTTGTGTTTGGGATTCCTTGGGTTTCCTTGGGTCCTTGGTCTTGCCCTCCTCAGTACTTTGATAATTATAACCGCAACTTTTTAAGGAATGGCATACTTATTATAACCTTTTCCAGTTTGTTGTGGAGTCCAACATATATATATATATATATATATATTGATAGACAGGAATAATATGTTGGGATGTAAGCTTTCACTTGAAAATAATGATTCGGACTTTGATGTTTTGTGGCACTTTATCAATTGGTCATCTTTTTTTGAAATTTAGACCAGTCAAAAAAATCACTTTAAAATGGCTGAAAAAAAAAGGCAACTACTACGTTTTCTTCTTACATGACTCATTCAATTTGAGGGGGAAAAATGTTTGTGATAATTGAGGTAAACGTGTTACGGTCTTAAAGACAGATTGGTGTGAAGATCGAATTCAAAACAATTTTTTCAGAATTAGAGATTATCACGTAAATTTTTCCACATTTCAGAATAATAGAGCAAATTATTTTCATTAATTGAACAACTGAATTAGAGCAAGTTATGTCGTAGGACTACGTGTCATTTGTTATTTATAAGATCCGAGGGTAGTTAAGGAAGATCAGAATTAACCAACCACATGACAATGTGACATGGGTCTAAGCCATTTTCTTATCTTTTCCTTCTTTTGGAGGGGGAAGGTGTAAGTAAGTAAGCACTTTTCTTTATCACTATTATAACTAGTACGAGTCTATGAGTGACCTGCCGTTTTCACTATTTTTTTAAAAAAAAAATCATTTTTTATATGAAAATACGTAAATAAACAATGTTAATATTAATTTACAATGGTCAGTTAAATTTGAAGATTTCTCTGCAAATAATTTTTACAAGAAATTAAAAATTTCGGGGAGGGGGGGGGGGGGGTGTTGTATTCCTATAAAGCTATAATGTTGATGTGTTAGAGGATAATAAGTAATTTGTCCTCTTCCCTCTAAATAAATAAATATAAATAAATAAAAATAAAAAAAGGTAATTTGTCCTCTTGTGCATTGTGGTTGTTTTTTTTTTGGGGGGCGGGTGGGTGGGGCGCAAGTGAATTAATATAAGTATTGTAAATTGAAGTTTAACCATTAGATTATAGGTTAAAAACAAAAACACAAAATATATATATATATATACACACACACACACAATCTCATTATCACTTCTATTATACCAGTAGGTTTTGTGACTACGGCTACTTTATTTTAGTTTTCGAATTTCCAATGGGAAGATGATGTTTTTGTATTACAAAATAAAACATATGTTCTGTTTATTAGTAGGAAATACATATTCAAAGAAATTTTTTTTTCTAATATTACTTTTATAATAGCCAAATAAATTACAAAAAAAATCAAATTAAACTGCATTATTGACTTAACTGGATTGGTTTAAAGTTTAAAAACAATTTCTTCGTAGAATTTTCATTTTTTCCCCCTTAATTTTTTAGGGTTTTTTATTTCTTAATAGTAACCATAATATTTGATAAAACCCATTAAAAAAATATAAACTGATAAAATTTTATTTAGCCTACATCTGGTATTTATGTTTAATTCTAATTAAATTGTATTTTTTTAATCTAATTTTTTGTCTTTATTTGAAAAGTTAACCAAATTTATAACTAGTTCCAAAATTTTAATGAGAAGATAATTTTTTTGTAATGCTAAATATTTTTCGTTTATTGATAAAAAATATTATAGCTGGATATACGTATTTGAAGAAATTTGTCGAGTATCAGTTTTATTAGCTTTATTTCATTAAGATTCAAAAACAATTTCTTCATATAATTTGCTTTTTTCGTTTAAACGTCACCATAATATTTAGATCAGCCCCATTAAAAGAATACAAAGTTAAAAAAAAATAGCAAACAAACAAATAACTTATTTAGTTGAAGTAGCAAAATTAAAAAAATAAGTTTAATTAATTCATAAAATGACAAAATGGTAGTGGAAGTGTAAAAGTAAAAAAAAAATAATAATAATAATAATAGCGTGTGGTGTGAGGTGTGACAAAATAAAAAAAAAACTGTGCGGATACGTTTAAATTATGGCTAATTCTACAATGGAGGACAATAATTTTTCTCCGTGGTAAGATCCAACAGTAAATTTTGGGTAGATATGATGTGGGCCCCAATTATATAAATTAAACGGATGTTTAGTGTGTAAGTTTGAGTTAAGAATTGTAAGTTTCAATAGTAAATTTTTTTGAATTTTCAGAAAAGACAAACAACTTTTTAGGGAAAAAGATAAAAAACATGATGAAAAAAATACAGTTTAGTTTAAACAGAGATTTTTGTTAAACAAGGCCTAAAACTTGAAACACCGGATTATTAATTTGAAAGAAATAAAAAAAAAAAGGGTTATTTTTATTGACACGTACAAAAACTTAAAGATTTTTTTTTTTTTTTTTCAAGGCTTTTTTAATCATTGACCACCTTGGATCATTCAACTCTCAAGTTCTCAACAGTTAATTAATCAAGAGAAGGAAAGCCAAATAGGTTCAAGTTTGAGGCCGTTAGTCATGAAACATTATCTTCAAACCGTGCAATGAAGATCTACGAGATTTTTATATGCCCATTGAAATCAAACATGATTACAGTATCCCAAATTTCTAGACTAATCCAAACAAATCAAACCCAGAAAATCTTCAGCAAAAAAAAAAAGAGAAGAAAAATCAAACCCAGAAGATAATTAAAGTTCAACAAAATTTGAAATCCATATTCAGCACTTCGAACCAAATGTTGAAAAAAAAAAAAACAACACAATCTTAATAATTATTAACAGACTCAAATATAACCATGCCCAATTAGAGCTCGATGTTGCTTCAAGAGCAAAGAAATGACTGAATCAGCCTCGCCATCCTTTGCCCAGGCCCAGTACGCCGCCGCGGTGCCGCCCAAGCTTGCGCCGTCCTTTTTACTTTTACTACACTGGTAGAGAGGGTCGCCGGCGTTTCCCTCCCGCCGCCGTACAGACCTACCGCTCTCTGCCGTTAAGAATAAATTTGATTAAAAAGGTAGAAGTGCAAAACTTCTTCAAAAAGCTATTCACACATTTATTATATTATATAGAATTACTTTTATAATAGCCAAATAAATTATCGAAAAAAATTAAATCAAACTAAGCTTGTATTTTATTCACCGGTTAAAAACGAAAATTTTAAATTAAAATTGGTTGATTTTTTAAAAATTAATTATAAATTTTGTTGACTTTTTAAAAAAAGACAAAAACTGATATGAAAAAATACAGTTTAGTTTGAGTTAAACTTAAATATCAAACAAAGTATAAAATCATTTATTTGAATTTAGTTTAACGAGCAAAAATAGTATCTTCATACAATATGTTGTTTTTTTTAAATGTCATCATAATATTTTGATTAACCCCTTAAAAGAGCGTAAGTAAAATAAAATAAAAAAAAAAACACTCAATTAGTTGAAGTAGGTAGCAAAATTAAAAACAAAAAAAACAAAAAAAAAAAACATAAGTTTAATAAATTCATAAAATGACAAAATAGTAGGGGAAGTGTAAAAGAGTGGGAATAAAGGGAAGAAAATGGTGTGAGGTGTGAGAGAATAAAGAAGCCATTAAGCTAAACCCCTTTTGATATCCTTTTAAGCAAAAGCTAACGTGACCCCTACAAGTAATGTTCTCTTACCTAACAGAGTTATAAGATTCATCACAAAGTCTTAAATCTAGTACATGATGATATCTGATAATATAAACTTCAGTTAATAGGAATGTAAACATATGCAGAAGGACATGTAAAATAAAGAAAATTCGCATTCACTTTAACTATATTTTCTTCCGTGCGAATTCATATTTTTAGTAGCTGAAGTTCATATTCACAAAAACTAAAGTTCACATATATCGAATACCATCATGTATCAGATTTAAGAATTTGTGTAAGATTCATTATATACGGTATAACTATGAAAAGTAGAACAAGCTGAGCTCCAACAAAAAAATCCAGACCAAGTTGAAATGATTGGATTTAAATTAACTTGAAAAGAATAAATTTGACCATTGGTAGAAAATGTCGAAGTGCATAATTTCTATTCAAACTTCTATAATACTAGTATGGATTTGTGCGAGCACAATTTTACGTTAGTTTTAGTTTTCAAGTTTCTAATAGAAAGATAATATTTTTGTGTTACTAAATATTTTATACTCTGTTCATTGATAAAAATATTATAGCTGGAAATACATATTGAACGAATTTTTATTGAATATTACTTTTATAATGGCCAAATAAATTACAAAGAAAAAAAAAGACTAAATCATTTATTTAACTGAATTTGGTTTAAGGTTCAAAAGCAGTTTCTTCATAAAATTTACTCTTTTTTTTTTAAATGTCGCTATAATATTTCAGATACACCCCCATTAAAAGAATACAATATTAAAAAAACAAACAAACAAATAGCGTAATTAATTGAAGTAGCAAACTAAAAAAACAGAAGTTTAATAAATTCATAAAATGACAAGATAATAATGGAAGTGTTAAAATAAATAAAATAAATAAGAGGAGAAAAAGGAGAAGAAGAAATGGCTTGAGGTGTAAACGAAGAAAGAAGCCATGTGTACTAAGTTGAAATCATTGGTTTTGAACTAATTTGAGAAATAAAAAAAGGTGAATCATTGGATCAAAAAGGTTTGAAGTGCAAAACTTCTAACCTTATTCCCATTTCTATGATAATAAATGTTATAAATTATAAGTATAGGGTATTGAATAACGCTAGAAAAAATAAGTGGTGTTTAACATCTCATATTAATTAATAAATGGTGTGTCTCATAATAAATCACATGATAAGAAAAATGCGACATAAACATGCACATTGGCAGCGTCAGATTAAGGACGCCAACAAAACTGAAATTAAACCAAAAAAAAAAAGAAAAAAGAAGGGTATATTAGTCAGCTAGTCAAAACAGTCTGCTTGTATTCTAGTATTGTTTGCAGTTCTATACACATCTCCCCTCTCACAAGTTCCAGTTTTTTCTCAACACGCCCAGCCCCACCGAGACTGATCATGAATGAGCTCTACCGCCTCATGAAACTTTAAAATAAATTTCTGAGAGTTGAAAATTAACTTGAACCAAGAAAATCATTTTAACTCATAATTGAATAATATCCTTCGGTTAACCAAAACCATTGAAGATGAAAAACTGACCTTCACCATGTTCTCTTGCGCTTGAGCTTCTTGACACTCATCGTCGTCAGACAAAAAGTAATTACTTTCTTCAAGGTGACTTTTCTTCCTTGATTGTGATGTCCAACATTATTTATGCTCTAAAACATTTATTTATTTATTTTAATATGTATTAGTTTACTGTCTAATAAAAGCCGTTTCTTTCTATCTTGATTCATTTAGCCTCTGTTTAGTGCAATCATTTGTCTTAATTTAGGCCATTCCATTTGAATGATTTGTTCAAATATGTGTCTAGACTTTTCATATCTGATAAAGAATTTGGATGCCCATTTTGACGTTATGGATATAAATTCAAATGTTTTTGTATAAATGTATTATATTAAACGTTGATATCCAAACGTCAATTTAGATGACAATTAAAATGTTTATGTTTAACTGTTTCCATTCAAAAATTTTCATCCGAATGTTTCAATCCCTTATTAATAACTTTTTTTTGTTGAACTTAATCATCTAATAACTTCATTTAAGAACATAAGTAATCCTTTTTAGTTGGACTATTTAGGGAAATGCCACCCACGTCTTGGATTGATTTTAGTAGTAAGAAAAGTTGTTGCGGGAAGCTTAGAATATTAACTAAACCCTTATTAATATTGTACGAAATAGATTCCAATACTAATTACTCGGAGATATTAATAGTGATGCTAAAAAATTCTAGCAACGGTATCCTTTGTTGGTTTCAAAAACCATAAAAGCGGAATTTTATAGAACGATCATGGACGATCGGATTATGTACAACAAAAATTTTTTATAAAACTTTTATCAGTATTCAATGAAAATATTAATTTAACAAATAAAGTATGTATAGGAATAAGAATTTAACTGTAGTCCCATTAAATCAATATCTTAAATGATTCAATTACCACTATCACACTTTTGTGTTCTTTGCTTTTAATTCTCAATGCTTGAGAAAAGTAAAGAGTGCAATGGAGAATTTTCTCTTTTCAGTTTTTCTCTCTCTGTGATCTCATTTAATAAATCTTCTATTTATAGTGTCATGAAAAATACTTAATTGGATAATCTTTTAAATTAATTTAAATTAATTTAAATAAAAGAAATGGCCACCTCCCTCCAAAGGGAGGTGGCGTTCGCCACTTGTCACCCAATCCAATGTTGGGTGGCCGAGGAGATATGAGTTTCTCCTTCATTCAACTTTTGAACATTTTTATTTATTTATTTAGTATTGATGCTCTCTAAATTTGTCACTTTTGATAACTTACCTTTTAAATTTTTAATTTTGACAATTTACTTCATGAATTTGTTAAATTGTAGCAATGTACCATTTATCAATTAATTTTCTATTTAATTGATTATAAAAAACTCATGTACGTCTCATGTGAAGACTGAAAAAACTCATTTTTAATTAAAAATTTCAAAATATAATACAAACCCTAATGCAAATATTCTAATTTCAATTTTTTAGTTAATTTTAAAATTAACTAAAAGGAATACATTGCAATAATTTAACAAGTTTATGAGATAAATTATCAAAATTAAAAGTTTGGAAGAAAAATTATCAAAGGGTAATAAATTTACGGGACATCAGTGCTAAATACCCCCGTTTTTCTAGTTTGAATTCAAATATCTACATAAAGGATCTGATTTTTTATTTGAACATATTTTAATTTCAAAATAGCAAACTTATCATATAAAAATATGTACAATACATGGACTCCCTACAACGCCTATATTAGTGTGGGTGACCACACTTTATTTAAATAATCACAATATTCAAATTATACGATTAAATCTAAATTAATCTATCATATAAAGTGTATGAATTTAGAACTCATTGACTTAAAATTAATAATACAATTAAACACATAAAGTTCAAATATTATTGTGGAGACGACATGAGAAACTAAGGACTTATAATTTCAAACTCAAAATAAATATGACAATTAATTAAACTTTTTAATTAATGTATCTAGTTATTAATTCTAAAGTTAATCCAAACCGAAGTTACACTCTTGAAATTATAAATATAATGTATTCAAATAGTTTGAATCGTCTATTGATATTATCACTACATATAAATCAATTTTTCATTTACAGTTCACTATTAGAGCTAGGCTTCCTTTATCTATTAACCTTTCTAGTTGTATATTTCTCCTTAAGTACCTTTGATTCTCTAATTAATAATTACGTAAATTACAAAGTTGGTCTCTGAACTTTTTAACCTTGTGCAATTTTGGTCGCTAAACATTTTTTCGTCACTGAAATATCCCTAAACTATTAAAATGTTGCTACAATAGTCATTTACGTTAATTTTTGAACCGAATCTATTAGTTAGCATCACTTTTTGACCAAATTACTAACGGATTCCGTCTAAAAGTTAACAAAATGATTATTGTAATAATATTTTAATAGGTTAAAGGCATTCCTTGTTCTTTTTTCGTAACTAGAATAATCATAAATTATTAAAAACATTGCCATAGTAGTCCTTTTCATTAATTTTAGATCGGAATCCGTTGTTAGCATCACTTTTTGATCAAATTACTAACAAATTTTATCCAAAAATTAACGAAAAGGATTATTGTAGCAATATTTTAATAGTTTAGAGGCATTCCAGCTATGAAAAAAAAAGTTCAGGCACCAAAATTGCATAAGGTTAAAAGTCTAGGGACTAAATGAGCAATTTACCCTTAATAATACTTATGATCTTATCATAAATGTAGTGCTCTTATTATTCAAACCCCAAATCAATACTAAAGAAAATTGTCCATCTACTTCATAATGAAATAATGAACTTCATCTCATTATATTGCATTCCTAGCTATTTACTTTATTATATCTCCAAGATACGACGAAAAATATTTATCATCTCATAAATCTGTACTAGTAAGTCAAAAGACATAATGCCATAAATAGGACTCTACTAACAACTCAAAATTAAGATTACTACATGTATGATAATCATTTATTGAGTTTGAATACTTTATATAATAATGGAGATTATAAGAGATTCAAATTAATTGTGTTCCCGTCGTATATAATCATTTTATATAAAGCATCTTAAACCTGATACACTTCAATAACAATCCGGATATGAATGTCCCATTCGTAATAGAGATGAATTGTACTAGCAATAACTAATTAAAGATCCCAACTTTACTCATTTATTACAAACTATTTTAGATGACTATTCTTTAATAATATCCTCTTGTATATAATACTTATATAATATATGTAAAGTCACATTAATAATCAGAAGATTTTATAATATTTATTAAGTATCAAACATAAATACACATACGAGTCTAATGAAAGTGAAAATAATTTCTTTTAACAACAATAAAGTCCTAAATAGCATATACTTTCTAGGCATGATTTCCAACAATCCCCCACTTGTTATACTGTAAATGGCATATCTCTGAATCCTAATCTCTCAAGGTGACACTCAAAACTCTTAGTAGGCTACGTCCTAGTAAATGAATCAACATGGTTGTCTGCCAATGCAATATGGGGATATCGCGAAACTGCAAGGGGCGATTGTCGCGAGGGAGATCACAATTTCGCCGCGATTGATGCCGTCAACCTTGCGATTCCCGCAGCTCTTGCCGGTGGTTTTGCGACGACGGCAGTGAGGACTGCAGCCGTCTGTGGATGGACAAGACGAAGTGACAGAGGGTAAAATGGGAAGTTTTGTAAAAATAAGATTGGAATATGCTATTATTTTTCACCAAAAGATAATACGTTATTTTTTTAAAGTCACTTATCTCATCTATTTCACCTATTCTCCCGATATATACCTCAATGAAATATTTACAGCTATTAAATACTAAGCTCTTACTTAATAATATTTGATTAAAGTACGTATATTTTTAAATATCCCTTTTAAAAATCATTTTTTATTATGCTATTTCACTCGATATATAATACCTCAATGAAATATTTCCACATGTAAACCATGTGTATATGTGTGTACGTGTGTGAGAAGAAAAATAACACATGATGAATCATAAATCATTCCATCTTAAAAATCTACCATGAAAAATCATAAACAAACTTGGCATAATTATTCGAAATTGCTAACTATCAAGATCATGGATTTCATAAATAAATATGTATATGTGAGTAATAAATCCTACCTTGAATAGACGTGAGTGGTTTAGAAAAAACTCTGAGAATCAAAAAGAGAAGGAGAAGAATAGAAAAAGTGAGAAAGGGAGAGTTTTTTCTATAGAGAGAAATTAGAGAGATGAGAGATGAGTTTTTTGAGAGGTTGAAGGCTTAATCTCTTATTTATAATAATATCTAGGTTACATAGGGTTTTTATCTCTAATTAGGATTTAAGATTTGAGCTTAGAAGGCTTAAAAATTCGGTGAGATCAATTTTATAATATTTGAAAATTTTGGGCTAATCTGAAATTCCCGCAGGAATTTGAATTTTGAACATATGATGGTATTTTGGTCATAACATTTCCCTCCAATATCAAAATTAAGCGATTCAAGCAGCTATAGAAAGATAACAAAAATATCTACAAATTTGTATTTGCAAAGCCCATCAAATTCGGATGTTGTGAAGGTCAAAATTACATTAGAAAATGATGCTATTTTTAAGGAATCTTTGTTTTGGAAATAGTAACATACTAAAGTAATCAATACTTAACCCTATTCAAATTAAACATCAATAACACATACTAATCTGTATAAATATATACGTAACATGTGTGAACACAAAATTTTGGGATCAAACTACTTCCAATTACGAAATTTTGTATTTATAATAATGTCATAATCTAATACCTTACACACAACGAGATTTCTCTCCTCAATCACCTGTAAGGAAACTCAATAAAATGGTAAAAAAATTATAAATCACAATTAATAACTTACTCTCACTCAGGTTTT
Source organism: Ficus erecta (assembly GCA_008635985.1). Lineage (NCBI taxonomy): Eukaryota > Viridiplantae > Streptophyta > Magnoliopsida > Rosales > Moraceae > Ficus > Ficus erecta. The sequence goes on along the minus strand of BKCH01000005.1, from coordinate 2,607,725 downwards.
TTTTTTTTTTTTTTTTTTTTTTAAATCATTAGGTTGTTAGTATATTGGATATAAGTATTACTAAATAAATCGTTAGCTATACTTAATCTTATCAAAAGTTTTAGCTTACGTCTTAATTTTATTCACTGTTAAGTTAAATTCGGGATGTTACAATCATAATTTGATTATTTGTACAACTTATATGTTGAAAATATGAAAACTTAAAAGTTCGTTAAAAATATTGTAATTATAATGGATACACATAAATATACCAAGTACAACTTAAAAAAATATATTGTGAATAAAAATATTTGTTCACAAATGTAATAATCATAGTTTCACACGAGATAATATCGAAAATAATTTTATTATTTTTTATGTAATTTCAGTTTATGAAAAAAAAATAAAAATCACAAATAATCAATAAATTATTTGTACCCTTATTCGTAATAAAACATTATTTACTTGAGTTATAATATTCTATACGTAACAACTATAGATTATAGTACTCATTATAATTTTTGTGGCAAATATATTCCTCTATTTAACTATTGCAAGAATATTGTAATGTTAGCCACATAAAATATATTATATTATCGGATATTTTATACTTTTCATATACAACTAAATTGGTTTGTGCCAAGAATATTATAACAACTTCGAGAGTGATGGCTTTATATTGAAAACGTGTGCCAAAAAGCAGATTATTTAAACTAATATCCGAAAGCAAATGCCCTAACTGAATATATTTTCATATTCTTATAACTAATCAATAATCTCGTGTACAAATGATATTTTATAAAACCATCACTCTCTAAGTTCCGAATTCGAATATTACGATTAAAATATTTACTTAACATATTTCATGAAAAAGGCATCTTTAGTAAAAATAGATGATGACAAAATGATGTACCCTTATATGAAATATATATATATATATATACATATATATAATACGAATTAAAAGTTGTAATTCGTACCTCATAAATTTGGAATATACCTTATTATATTCTTCTATGGCCATATTTCACTATAAATATTATAATAAAAAATTGAATCCATTATAATTTTAAAAAAAATATATAAGGAAATAACATCATGATAGTTGTACTAAAATATCTAGATGATGGTGATATTTGATTAAGTTTATGATTATATTGGGTAATAATTTAATAATGATGTTAATAATATCTTGAATATAAAACTAATGATTTGGTTATTTCCTTTGAATATAAATACAACTATTTTTGTACAAATGTTTAAAAAGGGTACCTAAAATATTTTATAACAACTCACAGATACGAGATACTGTATTTCTTTTAAGATGTTCACAGTGAATATATTGCTTTCAAACGTATGAGTTTAAATTGTCACTATGTCATCCCCTGTAATGGCACTTAACTAGTGTTTGTTAACTTCGTTTCTTCAAGAACGGCCCAAATTGCACCTTTCACACGCCTACTCGCAGAAAAATTTTCTATCTGGGCCGTTGACACAAAGAGCCCAAACTTAGCATTAGTTTAGGTCCAAGAATAATAATAGGGAAATTGTAAGAAATAGCAGGTTTTTACAACCATGTGCTTCGCCATGTGAAGTATATACATATTAAAATTATTAAATATCTATTTTATAAACATAAATGTTTAAAGTTTTCAATGATATTTTAGGGTAAAAATAAGAGAATAAAAAAAGGAATTTAAAAAAATTATTAAAGAGGAAAAAAAAGGAGAGAGGGAGAGAGAAATCAAGAAAAAGTTAAAAAAAAAAAAAAAAAAGAAGGAGAGACATCATCACAAAAAGATAAAACAACTTAACTAAGTTTTTGAATATTGTTTTAGGGATCTTCACACTCATTGTTGCTCTGGTTCCAGTGATGAATCACATACTGCTCGTCGTGGTGTGTCATCGACATCCTCGGCCAAACAAAGTTGCGATCTCGCTGGCGACTGCCAGCCTCTATTGATGGTCTTTTCCGGACTTGGTCGGAGTAGATGGCAAAGTACAGCCGAGAACCATCTGGCGCTACGCCCGAGAACTCAACAAACTCGCCTGGTCAGATGAGCACATACCTCCGTTCTAGGAGCCGATCACACTAGGACAACCAATTCTTGCTAGGAAGCCCAAACAGTAGAGCCAACGAAAAAACGCCCTTTGTTTACAACCCGAATGAATATCACGACGAAGCAGAATCACGCAATTCTGTGAGCACTAGGCCCAACTAGGGTATCGTTCCGACCAGCTTCATTAGGTCTCGGCCCCCACCGAATCCCTCTTGAATTGACCGGTATACATGGCACCTGCTCCACTACCCTACGCTGATTGACAATTGTACCTGTGGCAGTACCTACATTCCCTTCACCACCTTGTACTGACTAACACCAACAATTGCACCAACATCACCCTCTCCCACTAATTGGTACTATCTGACAATAGTAATGGTGGCCTGCGCTTGTGCTTCCTTACTACCCGAATCGCAAAACACGTGGCACTTGCTAATTGGACACCAGGCATTAGTACACCCGACACGGTTCAGCCCACTAGGACCACTCAAGGCACTGCCCATTAGTTTTGCCTGGGGCACCCGAATCTGTGAGAGATTCCTATAAAATAGAGGAGTGACACACTCCCTCAGGTGTGGACTAATTTCCTTGTTAAAATTTTGCTTCTTCTTCACTTATTCTTCAGTGCCCTTTACTGACTTAAGTATCAGAGTGCCCTTAGCAGACACCTCATTGGTGTCCCCCTTACTCCAAAGTGCTCTTCTCCGTTTTGCAGTCGACTAAGTAGAGCACGGCGACATAGGACTGATCACGTCAAGTGATTCCATCTGATGTTGTATTAAATATTTTTGACATCAACAGTCTCCATCTTCGATGTCTCCGGTGAATGGAGCCACGATCTCCTCGGAGATTGCCAGCCTCCATCGGGCTCGCAATCCATGGCGTAGGTGGTGTTCTTTGGTCTGGTGACTGTGTTGCAATTGGGTCAGAGAATGGGATGGGTCGTGGGTGTGGGTGTGGGATGAGTTATGGGTCTAAGGCTTGGGAATTGATTTTGGGGCAGGTAGAATTTTGGGGTAAAACGGGAATTTTGTAAAAATAATATTGAAATATGCTATTATTTTCTACTAACATTAAAAAAAAAAAAAAAAAAACTATTATTATTTTCTAGTTCACCTTTAAATTTTTCTATTTCCCTCATTTTTTTCCCATAATGACATATATTGAAACTGAGACTATTTTCTTGGTGATGACTTATGAGTCATGACCCATGAGTTGTTGCCAATTAAAGAGATGTAGGCCATATATATATCTACACATAGGTGGGGTATCCGTTTTCTCTCTTTCGGCATTTGTGATTTCATACTAATCCTCTACTTAAGATTGTTCTAATTATTGCCCTATAATGTCCAAATCAAGGAATCTTAAAAATAAAAATTAAAAAAAAAAATGTGTACAAAGCATGCTTTGATTTGGAGCAAAGAGAACATAAAAGCATTGCTTATGATATGACCCACCCACGTCTTTCATTCGCACGCGCATATCGTTGTACCCTTAAGATTGCACTAAATAATTGGATCTTAATAGTGATTCTATTAAAGCAATGCAAATTACTTTTGTGATGATCTTACAAAAGTCCCCCATGTCTAGTTTGTGCTTTAATATATCTTTCTTGTCAAAAACAAAAAGTAATTGCGAAAACCACCTCAAAGCTCCAAAATGAGCTATTAATTTCAGAATCATTTTAGTTCGAAAAAACAAAACGCAAGAATCAGTGAAAGTTCGAAGGAAATTTGGTGGTGCAAAAAATTTAAATACTGAAAAAGAAAACGACTCTCCACTCTCGAGGACCGAAATAATATGGCTGTCTTTACCTTTTGGTATTGTTCAACGATGTGAAGAGCCACTTTGGGAGCTAGAACGGGAAAATGACTTCGTGAGTACATTATGTGTCCGTTTAGATCGTTAGTTGAAGTTAAAATTTTTAAGTCGGAGTTGTTTGACCTTTTAAAAATAAGTTATAATTTTTGTTGATTTTTTAAAAAAAGATAAAAATCTAAAAAAAAAAATACAATTTAGCTGGAGTTAATCCAATATGCCAAACAAAACATAAAGCTCTTTTTTTTTTTTTTTTGGGATAAATACTAAGCTTTTTTGTGGTCTAGGTTGCGCATGATCTCTTCAAAGAAATAAGTATCTCTTATTATCTTCAAAGTTTCTTCAAATGGAAGTTATTAAAAACACAATATTTCATCAGGTTTTCTATAATATCCAACAACATATATATAAATACACACACACACATATAGATATAATATGTAATCATACAGTTTCGATAACTAATCCTATAAAAATACGTGTACATGAATGATGAAGTGTCTGCACTGTAAAATTAGTTCTCCATGTTGAACATTTAATGACCTCAAAAAATAGAAGAAAACAAAAACTGGAAATTTTCATTAAGAAGACCCCCCGTGCTACATCCAAAATGATCGCATGGAAAGTTCATTGCTGCAATTGACTACTAGGTCAACTAGCAGCTAGTACTGCTGAAATTAAATTGTGCAACGTGGTGATTCTATTATTTTAGACTCTAGCAAAATAGGATTTTTTTTAACTATTGTTGGGGGTAGGGTGTTTTGCTTGTGGGGTAGGTTTTATGTTTATTCCCAAATTTAGTCAACATTTTTTTTTTTTTTGGTTAATGATTTTTAGTCAACATATTTGACAACGCATGGCTAAACTTAAATGCCCCAGAAGCTCTATTCATGGAATAATATTCCCTTGGTAACCATTAATTCCCATCAGTATAACTTTGCAATTTAAACGTTGCATTAAATCATTATCCCATATACTCTTTCCGTTAACATATTTAGTGGAACTGCGATAATACATTCTTTATTCTTATGGGATAGGACTCGGCCATCTAAGGAGCCCCTCTAATAATGCTCAGGGCAGTATACTAAAACTAGTCCCCCCTTAATTCCCAGTCTTTTCTTTATTAATATATATATATATATATATATATAAATATTGCCCTTCATCGAATTAATCCTTCCATGACAGTCTCTAATTAATTATGCATTTTACGTATGCTTCAAATGTAGGGGGCTTGTCGGTGGCCTTTGGGGACCCACCCTCTCCTTAGTAGGCAATCATGTGTTTCATTTTTTAGCTTTCACTGTCTCACATTTTGTTCCAAACAGTTAATTGTTTATTTGTGATTTCATAAGTTATTTTAACATTTCACTTTTTAACTCTTGGCCACTAGAAGCTCCATACTCAAGTACCTGATGTTTTTCTTCCCCTTTTCAAATGGAACTTCATTATTACTAGACTAGTTTAATGCATTAGAATCTTTACTTTTTACCTGTTTCCTACTATCACTTTTTTTTTTTTTTTTTTAATTTTTAAAGAAAACTTTCGCGTTGAATCAATTTAAACACTTACCCCCCCCCCCCCCCCCCCCCTCTCTCTCTCTCTCTCTCTCTCTCTCTTCATTACAAATTTATTAAGACGAAAACATTTAGTTGATGATTTGTACCTTTCTTTTAATAAGTGTTTTTTTATCATTGATAACTAAAGAAAATAGTGGTTAATAAGATTAATTTGTGCTTCTCTAATCACTTGGTACTTTTGAGTCTAGAAGTTTCATAATAAATGTGTAATTTTCAATGTTCACGGAATTGTAACTACACTATTAAGTAAGCCTAATAAGATAATGTTTGGTTGGTTGGCTCTAAGCAAACAATCTCAATTATTTTATATTGTTCATGTTGATGCCGGTTTCTACTCCGACCACGAGGTACAACCGCCGACCACTTCCCTCGATCTTCCCACCTTCTCGGAGACACACTCACCGTCTCGGAGGGTCGGCTGATCGGGAAATCGGTCGACAAGATCCTATGACCCTGCATCAGCTGGCTGTGTACGCGGACCACGATGTTCTCGGGTTAACCATCGTATCGGCTTCCTCCGGGCTTGCTAGGGTCATCCGGGCCCACGGTCACCTCAGTTGACACTGTACCTGCCCTGGCACCCATCTGCTACAGGCGCCGGCCACCTACTCCTGCAGAACATCACTTCGCCACCCGCCGCCACCTACTCTGACACCAAACCTGCCCCTGCAGGCGTCGACGGCGGACATCCTCCTGTCCCCCACTTGGAGTCAGACCCCACGTGGCACACGCCCATTGGGCCAGTAGCCCCTGCAGGCCTACAACCCTAGCCCCCTGCTGGGCGTCCTAGGTAACCGGCCCGACTGGGTCGCCCCGAGCACCCGAGTCCGGGGAGGACGCCTATAAATAGATGAAAAACACATAAATTCAGGTACGGTCATTTTTCGCCTTGCCTAACCTCTGCCTCTCCCTTCGCTCTTCAGTATCATCACTGACTTAGGCATCGGAGTGCCCACGGCAGACACCACACCGGTGTCCCCCTCATTCCGAGGTGCTTCCCTTTTGCAGGTGATCGACGGCGGGGTCACGGGCCAGATTTGACCGGACGGCATTGTTACTTTGGGTGTTGCTGCCGGAGACGTTTTCGGCATCAACAGTTCATATTAAGTAAACTCAGTTTCACAATTCATGACTTTCTAACTTAAAACCTCAAATTTTAGTAATTTTATTATTTCAAGTCTAAATAAGATTTTTTTTAACATAGAATTTTTATACAAATGAAACAAAATCCATATTGATATTTTTCTTTTCTAAACACATTTTCGGTTTTTATACTTTTTAACTCCAAAACAATTATTTTTCAACCAAACGTATAATTACAAAACTTAACTCAATTTTTTAATCAAAATAACTTCATAACTCCAACTCAAATGGACCAACCAAACGGACTCTGGTATAATTTTACTCCCAATAAAATGTGTACATAGTTTTATTACCAAATGTGACTCTACAGCACTTGTAAAAATAAAATAAAATAAAATAAAAAAGTGACCATGCAGCTACTAAATAAATTTATATTTTTTACACCATCAAGTAACGTTGCAAGTGAGTTTTTTTTTGTAAGTTATTGATGATGGAAAAAGTGGCTTAAATGATCATTTTATTTAATTGAAAATTATTAATAACAATAACTTACATATATAAATCTCATGGAGTGATCTTATAATTATAACACACACATATATATATATGTATATATGTAAGTAACAGTATTAATTAGTCTTTTAAAGTCTGTGTAAACTATGATAGCTTGTAGGAGAAAGCAAAGACAGAGATTAAAGGCAAGAGTTGTTTCAGAGGAGTAGAGAGAGAGAGAGAGAGGGACAGACTGATGCAAAAAAATATCACAAGAGAATATGACTCAATTATATATAATGATGCACAATTTTGCAGGCGTCTAGGGGGCTTTCATCAATTATACGCAAGAAAATTAAATAGTGAACAGTCACTGAAAGCCCCTGATCAAATATAGAGACTAGCTATATCATATTTTACTATTCTCTTCAGCTTTGGTGAAACGGGGAATAGCTAGTCGAACAAGCATTTGACCTTGTCGGCCTAAATATAGCATACTGATTGGTCTTTTTTAGTCTTTCCCTCCCAAACTCCGTAAATTTAAAACCCACGATAAAAAAGGAAAATTTTTTGACAATTTTATTTGTTTATATATATATATATATATATATATGAGAAATGAGTCAAGTTCAGCGGTTCGGCCGTTGTAATAATTTAAAATTTAAAATTTTATAATTAATAGTTGATTTATCTATAATTTTTATTTAAAATATTATAACATGATATTTAGAACTATTAATGTAAACTACAAGTATTGTTGAAAAATATTATATTGTAATCAATTGATTGTTATAATAATATAAAAAAATATTAGAAATGTTGTTTCATAAAGATGATGTATATGAAATTTTAAGTTTTTATATATCTATTCATGTGAGAATATATATATATATATATATATATATATATTCTTCACCCAAAATAGTTTGGAAAGAACATTTAAATTAGTACTCTACCTTCCCAAAGGTCCCAAAGCTATAACATGAACTCCCTTTGCTTTTTTCCCACTACTTATCAGTCACATGCAACAACATTCGAAGCTGCATTTACTTCCACGTGCATATTAATACGGTTTCATGATGCATTTGCTTATTTCAACTTCAACATCCTTGAATTGTCATGACGTAAGATGGGAAATAACATTTAATTTAATTTAATTTAATTTATTTAATTTTTTTTGTGATATATGATGGTGTATGAGTTATTTGATTATTATAACAATAAATTGGTATTAAAGATGCCACACGTGAGGACTATTTGAATTTTTGTTCCCTATATGTCTATAGAATCAGAGTTCATTTCATTTAAGTGCATTATTATTATTTCTTAAAAATAATAATAGTAATAATAACCTCAGGTGCTCAGTTGCTTGCAAACCATTTTCTTTCTTTCTTTCTTTTTTATTTTTTTATTACATTATATAAGTGATAAGCATACACAGGTTTCGAACAAGGCTAGTATTATAGATTAGAGAAGTCAGATTAAGGTTATATGCTTCCAACATTAAACTACAAATTTCTACTAGTAGTATTACACATAAGTTTGAATTAGATGAAGATTGAGGATGAATAGTCTTGGCTTTGGTACGCATGGCCGTTTGTGATCTTTTTCTCCCCCTTCTGAAATCTTATCTACACTTATCTTAGTTTAGTAGATTTTGTGGTCATTAACCGTCTATCCAAGATGTGGATTCTGACCATAGGTTAAGAACTTAAGACCTAAAGTAACACACACATATACCTTTTAAACGTGTCACGTTTCTCTTTTTTTATTATTTACATGTTTAACCCTAGCTAGAACAGTCCCCAAAACAAAACAAAAAAAAATCATCAAACTGTCCCGTCGACGCCATTATTTTGATGCCACGTCATCAAGATATATATATATATATATATCAAATCGCTCAACCTGTCATGTAAAATGGGCGATTCTAAAATAGATTTTTCTCAAACGGTTCTTTTATAAAATCGAACCATATCGCTCGCAAATCTCCAAATTGGCCAACTGTACGTCCCTAACCTATCCAATGGATTCCCCGTCGAAACAAATAATGAAAACAAAGAACAAGGGGGTCATGAATAGTAGCTATCGCTTAAAGAGGAGAAAAAGGAAACCACCTTTATCCAAATGCCTAATGTCAAACCAAAAACCAGTGGTGAAGGGGTGTGGAAAATGTCAGGCACACTCTTCCTAGCCCTCTTTTTTTTTTTTTTTTTTTTTTTAAAAAATTTATTTCCCTCTTATTACCCTAGCAGCAGTGTGTTTTGTACCATTCCAACTGTTTGAAAATCACCCACATGTTATGTTTTATCCCATCAGAAGTGGTCCTCTCATTATAACTCTCTCTCTTTCTCCCTGATCATCATAATATATATATATATATATATATACTCTCTTGTCTCTATAGTAAACATTACACACAGAACTTGTATATATTCATCAGCGTTCGTTGTTATCTATATATTCATATTTGTATATATTATATATATACCCTTGGCAATATGGAAATATTGTAAAACATTAATTTCTTTAATTCAAGAAAGGGAAGGGGGTTTCAGTTAATAATTGCCCCACTTTTTATGCATCTGATAAGAGTTCCAATTTGATCATCTGGCCAGTACATGAGCTGTGAGAAAATCCAAAACCGGGAATGATATCATGATATAGCAGAAGAAGAGGTGGCAAGAAATAACATGCACAAGAATATGTAGATATAACAAGCGAAAAAAAACAAAGGAGAACGGGCTTTTGTTCATTCTTTTGTTGGTGGGTGGGAAGAAGGGGCTTTGGTGGTGGCTACAAGGCAAATTTGCAGTGTCCCCACAGTAAGTACGTAATATTGCATATTTCAAGAGACAGAAATATTGAAAAGAAAAAAAAAATAGAGAGAGAGAGTGCGTGTGTGTGTGTTTGAGGAGAGAGAAAAGGCTGCCAAAGAATATGGAAATAGAAATCACGGTCCTCCCACTCTTTCTCTCGTCCTGTCACCATCCACTTTCCTTTTCCCCGTAATTCTCTCTCCTTTAATATCAGCCCTTCGATTCAAACATCATTCACACCGCAGACAAAGAACCTGATCTGATCATCACCTGATCACCCAACGGATAACTCGCCCCTTTATTTGTTCTCCGTCCCGTTCATTGCCTGAAAGGCCGTTTTCAACCAACCATATATACATTATACATATCTGAACACTTATTTATATACATATATATATATATGCAGCAGCAGCACCGTTCGGTTTATATATATATATATATACACTAAAAAAAGTCTTACCTGTATAAAAAGTAAAGAGTGTGGAGCTGGGAAGCGTGTAAATTGTGTAGTATGTATTATGGATGACACAATCAAGTTGTCCTTTTTTCATGCTGTCTTGTTTTCGGGGTTTCCCGCCAGCTTATATATACATATATGCATGTAGTTATATATGTAAATATAGAGAGAGAGAGCTATATACATACAGTCACATACATACACACACTCACACGCAGAGACACAGATTGGCAGAGCTAGAGAGAGAGAGATGATGGTACCGTCTCTGAGTACATGTCAGCACGTCCCGTCAGACGTCGCTCCACCCGGTTGGCTGTTTTCGGGGGATCACATGGAAACCCTTCTTCTCGGCATTCTTGTTTACTCTCCTTCATATATATAATTCATCTCTCTTATCTTCACTCTTTTCCTTATTATTTGTAAATTCAAAGTTCATTACATTATTAACTTATTAGTTTTAGCTGATAATATGAAGGAGGGTAAATCTACTACATATATAACTGTATAAAAAGTAATATTTGTTTTGCTACACATTTTAAAACACTGATGATTTCATCATGATCATATATTGCGTGTGGGTGTGGGGTATGACTTTGATTTTTTTTTTTTCCAATATTATTTTACGAGTACATGCATGTTAATGTAATTTGCTTATGTATGACTAGCTCATTGTAAAAGTAAAAGAGCATTAGCTATATTCTAAGTAAATTGTTTAGTCAAACAATGGAAAGAAAAAGAATAATTAACTTAACTTAGAATTGGTGTTTAATTTCCACCTAAAAAAAAACTTTTAAAAAATTATATCGTTTCAAAAGTTATTTAATTAAGTGGAATTCTTAATTTTGAAAGAAAAATCTATGAGCCAGCTAAATCACTTCTAAAGGTACCAAATCTCCGGATTGACAAGTCAAACTCCTTAAATACAAAAACCTCAAAGTTTGGAAGGACTTGATATTGCAGGACTTTTTACGTTTAATTAAGCGATAGACTGGTTTTAAACGCCGTTTCCCCCCCTCCCATCCTTTTTCCCACAGCCTATGGATGTCTTTTTTTTTTTTTTTTTTTTTCTTGCTCACGAAAAAGAGATTATCGTGCCAGCATTAATTCAAAAAGAGATTTATGCACGTCAATCACATAAGAAAGAGATAAATATGATAAGGTCTATCACCACTTTACCCTCTAAGTTGATTATCTATTTATATATAAATTTTAGTATAAAGCAAAGTATGTCATTTATTATTTTGGTAAAATTGTTACGGTAAGTGAAGTGGGACGTACTACTAATTTCTATATTTAGCTATCCAGTGTAGAGCCAGATAGCTTTGCTCTTGTCCCGAATAGGGGGGGAAGGCATGTCATTAGTTACAATATATATGCCTATATATTTTTTAGATATCACAATCAAGTTAGAGATTGCAAAATTTGTTCACAATCCTACCCTATACTTGAAACTTCATGACTTTTTTTTTTTATCTTTTTTTTTTTTTTTGAGGTACTTCATGACAAAATTTTAATCTCAAGTAACTTATTTTGTATTGTTTTTACAATAAGTTAATTTTCAGTGAATAACCAATTTGGATACTTCCCTAAAAACGACAATTGGGATATTAAACACTCCTATAACAACTTGTAATATGAATATGTGAACATGGATGATTTATATCTATATTTTTTTTGGTAAGTAATATTTATATATATATATATATATACGAGAACCCTTCCGGACTGCTGGACGGGAGAGTTCTCCCTATCTCTCTCTAACTCTCTTTCTCATAGATTGTACCATATTTTTTTTTTTCCAAATTATGCTAATCTCTTATATAAATTGTATTGCTGGATGACTGTTATGCGGACGAGAGAGTATTCATATGCATATGCACAAATAAGCCATAGAATTGATAAAATATAGTTGAACATTTAACGCGTATCATAAGATTGCTAAAATATAGTTGAAGATTTAATACGTATCATAAGATATATGTGTGTGTGTGTGCGCCAAGAGAGAAAAACTAGGGGGGGCCGTCGAGATTACAAGTGGCACAAGGGTCGGTGAGAGGGGACAGAAAAGCAGTCACACTTCAGATGTCAATTTGTATTTGGTCAATGCATTTGGGAAAGCAACCATCTGAAGCTGAAAGAAAGAAAGAAAGAAAGAAAGAAATACCCCCGGAGAGTGGAAAATTCTCGCTTGGGTTGTTTATGGTTTTTTTCTTTTTTTCTTTTTGCTTTGTTTTCCTCAATTATTAGTGCCATTTCTGATTTTGATGTGATTAGACTACCACCCCCTTATTTATTCAACTTTCATGGTTTTTTGCACTCTCTGATCATACAACAAAGACTATCATCTATTTTTGTATCAGTGAAGTACTTAATGTTTTGACGTTTGGATTTTTTTTTTTTTTTTTTCCTTTTTCGACCATACAGTTTATAAATCCTGTTTCTTTAGATTTATTTTCTTATCATTCTTAAAAAAGAAAACCACAAGATTAATCACAATTGTGCTTAATTTTTTTTTTTTTTTGTTTCTCTAAATTAAGATTTAAAATTTGTATTCATTTTTTTCAAAGTAGCATCCAAAACCTTAGTTTTAAAATGCATTTTTTTCTCTAGATTAATGACAAAAAATAAACGTCACTATAGGGTAAAAGTTTTTTAAATCACTATTACCTATTTAACAAATTAATCATCATTTATATAAGTTAGGATAGTATAAAGCTTGTTTTTATACTGTGTTAATAAATTAGTCAATTTTTTAATATCGATAATAATCGTTTCACTTAATTGTTTATTTACCAATTTTCACCTGAAAGATGTTAATATTATTATAAATTTTTTTTGCACTAGAAACCGAGCAATATCAATCACTAACTTGAATTAGGTATATATGGTAACGCAAATTTGTATGAAACTTGTTAATGTTACATGAGCACGATATTTTTGTGGAATTATTGATCATTCTTTGGGGTGAATCGAGATCATATATAATCTAACGATAATTTCAAATCTAACTTCATTATAAAGTGTAGGGTTCGATTCCTCCCATTCTCAAATTAAAAAAATGAAAAATGAAAACATTTTTTCACGATTATATTTCAGTTGAATAATGTAAACATTTTAACAAGAATATTTCCAGTCTTTCTTAACAAATATTTGTAATAAAGCAAAACGAAAACGAAAATTTCATTGGAGTTTTTAATTTCAAATTTAAATCCTGATTTTTTTTATTAGAAATTTAAATCCTGATATCGTACTTTAATAAAGTCTGCCCACGCCTATGCTGGATTTGATTTTGGAAGGGAAGCAAAAAGTTTTTTTCGTGTTAAAATTTTACTGTGAGAGCAATGTATTTTATTTCTTTCTTTTTTATTTTTCTTTTCTTTTCTTTTCTTTTTTCAGGGAAAAATTATAATAAATGAAAAAAAAAGAATCTTATCTTTTAATTTTAAGATTATGCAAAATAAATAGTAAATTATATGATTTATAAATTGTGAAATAACATCCGAATTTTGTAAAGATTATATAATAGTTTAATAAAAGTCTACTAATTAACATTATCTATATATTACAAATATTGTTTTTTTTTTTTTTTTTTTTGGTTTACCCCGTTAATTCTACAGAGAACGTTCACGGTGAAGACAGTCTTTCTAGAAGAATATAAATCTAGGCTAACAGTAAGTTAGATTGGAGCTCAGTAATACATCTCAAAAGTCAGGAACCTATTTTGTAGGTAACAGAAAGCATATTGCCTAGCTATGGTACTAGAACCTAACAGTGATTATACCCTTATTATTAAAAGCCAATCAGTGGAACAAAAAAAAAAAAAAAAAAAAAAAAGAAGAAGAAGATATGTCAAAACTCTTAATTTAATAAATCGAAAAAGAAGTGAAACATTAAAAAAAGATTAAAAGATAAAATTATCTCAGAATTAAAGTCAAAAAAGACCACTTAAGCAGCGAGTAAAAAGACATCAACTAATTTAGGTGTTTTCTAATAATTAATAATGGTATTCATTTGAAAGTCTACGAATTGCATCATTTCATGTTACATAAGTTTGTTCCAGCTCATTAATGCCTAATAATAATATGCTTATCATCGTTTGGAAATGTAATAACCACCAACCCACCATGGGACAGATTCATGTACAATCTTAATATTAGTTAAGCTTCCTATTAATTGAAAACACTTCAATAAAAATATAAAAAAATTAAATATATATATATATATATATATATTCAAAACACTTTTTAGAGGGTCCAGAACTAGGGGTTTGTTTAGAATCATCACTCATTTTAAATTAAACTGTATTTTTTTCATCATATTTTTTGTATTTTTCTGAAAAAAAAATTTTGTCTTTTCTGAAAAAGTCAACAAAAATTACTATTCAAACTTAAAAATCTCAACTCAACTCAAACTGAACTTATTCACCAAACACCCCCTAGAAATAATGATTTTGGATAATATTAGATGGGAATAGGATTAGTTGACAGGCTCGATTAATTTTTTATTATAACCCATTTTTGTTAGAATATTTAGGAGCTCAATATATGGTATGCATAAAAAGGACAGTTTTTCTTAGGTCCATATGAAAACATGTCCTTTTGATTAACTTTAATTCTTGGAGCAAATAAATTATAATCGAGAAATGGTTTGATCAAAGAAGAAAAAACAGAGAAAATATATTTTAATACAAGAAAAAGAGAGAGAGAGAGAGAGAGAGAGAGAGAGAGAGAGAGAGAGAAATGTAGGGATTACTTGCTCTATCGCTATTTCTGTCACTCTTTTTAGTTCTACACGTGTCACATGTCATTTCATTTTCTCATAAAAATGACGCCTACTTATTAACCATTGTTTCCCTTGTTATTAAAATTATGTCATTTTATTTATTTAAGAATAAAGAGAAAACTTTAACGATTATACTTTAAGAAATATACTTCATATATTTATTTTATGTTTTCACTACGATTTCATTTTTAAAAATAACTTTATATAATTTTATGAGAAACGACAATAATAAAGAACTTTTAATAAAACGGTGTCCATTACACAACAACAACAAAAATTACTGAATTTTTTTCTTCTTATATTTCCTCCACCTCATTTTTTCTTAAGTTCTTTTTTTCTTTTGTGAATTAACCCTGCACTACTCACTATTAATTTCCTTAATTTTTTTATTTAATTTTAGATTGAGTTTTCTAACATATTTTTCACACATGTCTTCTAAAATTTTTAAAGCACTTACATAATTTATGTAGTTCTATTTTTACAACTAAATAAGTTAAATAACTAGCTTTGTCAAAATAAAAGACGTCTCCGGTAACTTGAAAAAAAAAAAAACATTTTAACACTAAAAGATTTATATAAAGGAAATTAGAAGATAAAAAAACACGAAAACAGGAAAAATATGGTGGAACTTTGTAAAACAACTTTTTTTCTATATTTATTTTTCTCAAATTTTGCAAAACGGAACAACCATATTTTTCATCCTTGTCCGCTTTGTACCACTTTGTCCGCTTTCAATTTTTCATCTTTATTGTTTTAATGCAAATTCTGTTTTCTTTGTTCTATTACATTAGTTTCCACCTTAATCATATTATTTATTTGTTCATTTTATTTTATTTACAGTTATGATCTTTACCAGTTAGGAAATATTGCTTCCTTTCCAATTATGATATATGGAAAATGCAATGGCACGTACGCAAAAAAAAAAAAAAAAAAAAAAAAAAAAAAAAGGCGACGGCACGCTTGTAATAATAGTAAATAGATGGTTTTGAATTTTTTTTTCAACTTTCTAGCTAGAAAAACAAGAAGATAAGTGACAAAAGGAAAACTTTTAGATAGTGATAAGAGAGAGTGACAAAAAAAGTGACACTAGTATTTATCAAAAAAGTAAGTTTGTGAGAACTAAGACGGATTTTTTTTTTTTTAATAATGTTAATTGACTTCTCTCGTCATTTATTACAAAAAATAAAATAAAATAAAATGTCAAAACCGAGCAACAATTGTTTTGGCTTAGTAGGGAAAATACCGAAAGCACTACCAATGTTTGGCCGAGTATCACTTTTGCCCCTTTTACTTTGCAAATGCCCAAAATACCTACAGTGTTTTTAAAATCAATCATTAAATACCTCTGAAGCAGTTAAAATCTTGAAAATATCAAGGTTACCATTCTCAATCTCTCTTAAATGCTATTTTAACTATGAATTAACAAAAAAGAAAATTTAAAAAAAAATAATCAAATAATTATTTCAATTATTTTAAGAATTTTTTAATTTTCAAGATTGATCTTTATTTTAACAGTTTAGTATAATATTGTTTTAAATTATTTTCAAATAAAAATAAACTTTAAATTATATCTAACATAGGTTGGGAAGTGTAAACTTGGTATTTCAAAAATGTAATTATTTCAGGGGTATTTTGTGATTAATTCTACAAATGCAAGAGGTGTTTGGGAAATTTGTATAAAAAAAAGGGTAAAAAATTATACTTAAACGAAACATATGTAGTGTTTTGGGTATTTTCATGACTAAATGTAAGTACCATCCACTATCACTACCCACCATATATGCACATACATATATATAAACATATACATGAATATTCATATTCATATTCATATTATGATTAGATGATAAATTATGCTTAATTGATCATATAGCTTGATCCATCTACATTTTCCTGTCGAATAGGACAACGAAACCAAATTATGGAACTGATTAAGTAATTGATTAGGATATAAAAGAATGGAAATAAACACAAAAGCGATGTCCATATTGTTCGGTGCAATTATGTGGACATTTATTTATTTTTATTTTTTTTTTTCTCTTTTCTCGTTTTACCCTTTCCTTATAAGAACTATAATCCAGATAATTGCAATGATTTGTTGAATACTTAATCAGTTAGAGATCCTATTAACGACATTAACGACTAAGAAAGTAAACCTTTTCGAAAGTACAAAAATGAAGAAATTGTAGAGGAGACGAGAATCCAAATAGACCAAGGAAATACAAGATTATTATTTAGGAAGACTATTCACACTTAGTTTTTGTCTAAATTATAGAAACATCTCTTAATGGAAATATTTTACATATTCGTCCTTGGATTAAAAAAAGCTATAAAAAAAGCTATTAAAACTATTAAAAATAATAATAAAAAAAGGTTAAAGAAACTTCATTTTGTTAGTCAATGTCATTAAAGGAAAAGTATAATTTTAGCCTTAAATATTTTCTAAATGATGAAAATACCATTCCAATCATCAGGCAAAAAATCGACGACAAAGGAAAAAAAAAATCGATTAGACTTATGTACTAGAAAAAGAAAAACAAACCAAATTCAAGACCGTACAAATCTCAACACGAAAATCAGCCAAACTAAAGCATTTCATTCCGAACACCAAACTAAATTAGATCCTAATATAGTGCCCATTTTGGGACAAATTTTGCTCAAAAAAATTGAGTGAGAGAGCGGGGTCATGGTGGCTCGTGTGTGGTGTGTTGTGCAGTAGGTTGTGTGGTTTGGGGTGTGTTGCGCCTTAGGTCGTGGTGGCAAGAGTCGGTCTTGTTGTGGCTTTGTGGACCAGGAAATTAGGTCTCAAGGCTTGCATGGATGGAGATATATATGTCTGATCGAGGCCAGCAGCGGCGAGCTTGTGGCAAGCATGGGTCGTGTACATCTAGTTCTCATGCAAGGGTTGCAACAACACTCGTGCAAGGGCGGTGTGGTTGGTAATCCGTTGGGGCAACGTCCTAGGGAGGCGGGACGGGGCAGTGCTTTTTTAGGGAGAGAGGGTTTTCTTTTAGAATACTTAGCTATTGTGGGGAGAATTTGCTCAAAGTATTATTGTCACTTAAATTAAAAATTAACATAATTGGTGTTAGAGAGTGTTGCTGTAAAACACTTCGATCAATAGGATGACTTTATAATTTTGTCAATAGTAACCTTTGTAATTTAGGAAAATTAAACACAAAGGACACCAGAGTAATTACCCTACATTTTTTTTTCTTCCATGAAAAATAAATAAGGGAGTATAATTACTCTGGTGTCCTTTGTGTTTTCCCTAAATTACTCTGGTGCCCTTCCTTATTTAGAGGAAAATGATCAGTATTGGCTAGCTAATTTTTGTCAGAATCTAAGCAAATGCCTTATCCATGATTCAATAGTGACATTATGCTTATTCTCGTTGTTGATGTTTTCTACTGATTGATTAGGCAATATGATCGGTAATTATCATTATACATTATACATTATAATGACATGTGACAATTCATTCTATTCTCAATAATGCATAACATTATGACGCTAACTTAACTCAACGCTCCCACTACGACCTAAATTAGCTTCTTCCCAATTGATATTATTTAGATATAATTTATTTTCCTCTAGCATTAATCGGAGAAAGTTTTATGTTATGTACTTGGAATTTTTTATTTATTTATTTTTTGTTCAAATACAAATAGAACAAGCCTAATAGATATTAGATACACAATATATGGCAAGAAAGAGAGAGGCAAAACAAACAACAACGGACAACCAATATAGCTTTCAAGCCAAAAATATATATATATATATATATATATATTTATGTATATATTTAAAGGATTTCTTTTGACAGTGCAAACTGCAAAAGCACACCTTACTAAAACAACTGGGAGATGTGACGGACATTTCTCACCGCCTCATTTGTGTCTGTGCATTGTTTGGTAAGCTGATGACCCTAAAGGTCCCTTCAAAACTACACCCTTGTTGACTGTCCTTAGAGTCCCCAACAAGATCCCGTGCCTCCCACGCGATCCAACCTCGAGTGCGGTTGTCATTCCTTCCTCTTCTGATCTGAAATAACCCCAATTTTACTTTTCTTTTCTTTTATTTTGTTTATTTTGTTTTTTTGTTTTTTTGTTTTTGCTATGGTTGTTTAGACAGACAGATGAATTATTAAATGCTTATGTGTTGACACCAAAAGCGCGTCACGCATGTCGGAGGAGCCTTAAATGCGGACAATTTAATTTTTCCTAAGTAGTTCCGTGTCCATCTCACGCACATTAAAGAGAGAAGAAAAAAAAGTGAAATGATATACTACAAAAAATAAATAATAATAATACATTTACAGTTTTTAACCATAAGCTCAACTTATTTTTTTTTAATATTATTCAACTCTCATCTAAATAAATCTGATAAAATTAGATTAGTGTAAAAATTTAGCTTATTTTTAGTTCGTCAGTTAGAGATGAAATTTTTAAGTTAGAGTTGATTGACTTTTTAAAATTAATTATAATTTTTATTGACTTTTCAAAAAAAAAGATAAAAACTAAGATAAAAAAAATATAATTTAATTGAAATTCAGTTAAAATGTCAAACGAAACATTAATTTTAACAAAAATTTAACGGTTAAAAACATTATCTCAATAATAGATATAGTTTTTTCGTATAGATAAAAATTATTTTTTTATCATTAGATTAATTTTTAACAGTTCGATTCATAAGTATTCGTCTGACATAAATGTTTGAGGCAAATATTAAAATCTTAAAACATTAGTCTTAAACGATAACAATAATAATTTCTGTTGTAAAAATAAAAACATAAAAACACCCACTATAAAAATTCCCCCTACTAAAATATTTTTTTCCTACCCTACTAAGAATAATTATAAAGATACGAAACAAAACAAAAATAAAACTGCCCGCTTTCTATATCTCTCACCGCCATGGATAGTGTCTCTCTTTCTCTCTCTAGAGTGAAAGGGACGGCCCTGTAAGCCAACCCCACATGGTACATTGTGCCATTGGAGCAGGTGTCCCACGCGACGCTACACGCGCCACCATTGTCCCCATGTCTCCTCCTCCGTGCAATGGGTTCCACCTCACCGCCAGTTCGTGGTCAGAGGTTTCATCAGGTACGGGAATGCGTGCAAGAAGAACGACACACATCCGCTTACCACTCTGACCCGCAAGGTTTCAGTGTCAATTTTGTTCAGTCCACGCGCAGTGTTTCAGCGCGTGCTTGAACGGGGTCTCAAGAATTTACCAAAAATGATAAAAGCTTTTGGTAAGTGGTAACTCGTATGTCAAATATTTTATTACCGTTGATTTTACCATATAATTATTTTAACAAATTTGGTGATTGCATGCATAATTTTTTAATAGTTTCACAATTAGTTTTTTTTTAGTTAATTTTACAATTGATTTCAATACAAAAATACAATTCAAATGCTCATACTTTCAAATTAAAGGGGGGGAAAAACACAACAGTTTAACATATTTCAATGAAATATTCATTCAAATCAATAATTTTTAATGGGATGGAAGAATTTACCGGTACACAATAAAATATTGAACTGTTAATTTTTATTAAAATTTTATTAATCATACGTATATTTTCATTTTTTTTCTTCAGTTTTAAGATTCCTTTGGATAACTTGATTTAGTTGTTCTCTTTATTCAATTTAATCAAAGAAAACATAGATTTTCAATATTTTTTATTAAATTTGTATTGGGAAAAAAATACTGAATAGAGCACAAAATTTAGTTCTCGTTTAACAGTCTTTTTACTGACCTAACAAACTAAACAAGTCCCACTTAGTATTAGTGGTTTCATTCCTGCTCATTAACATTTCTTAAATCCGATATGATTATCCTGCATTTTAACATTTAGAAATACACGAGATTGACAATCTATATTGTGTAAAAAAAAGAAAAGAAAAAAAAAAGTTAGATATATTAGAAATTTAAAGATATAGCATTGAAATCGGATTTTTTTTTTAAAGGGAATTGAAATCGGATTTTGAGAATCAACTTTTGTCATGATTCTTAAATTAACTACTAATTTAAAAATTTGTGCTCTTATATGGTATTCAAATTACTTTTACAATCTCAAAAAAGAAACGTAAAAGCACTCGCAATTATTACGTATATGCGATCTACCATTTATTCATGTGCGTGTTCCACTATAAGACCCATTGAAATCAGCGATGAATATCACATCACTCGCGATACTCGTTAGTGCATTTAACTCGTAAGTCAATCTTAATATAGCATACAAAATCCAGATTTCAAAGATCAAGATCTCAAAATAAAAAATAAAAAAATAGATCTAAAAATAAATAAATAAAAGATAAAAAAACTCGCAATTGTCGCCCATACGCGATCTAGACCGTTCGTTCATGATGAAAATTGTACACTCGCTACGCGAGTGCACTTAACCATTATTAAACCAATCTTAATATAGCATGTTGAATCCAAATTTGAACAATCAAATCTACTTGGGATACAAAATTCAGGGTTTTATGCTTATAAGTCTCCTATTTATAAATAGAATCACTAGAGTACTTAGTTGTACAGTAAATCAGCCTTTGAACCTAGTGGATTGTTCTTTCTTTTTTACTGCCCAGTGAGTAAGACAAGTAAGGAAAAGGTAAAATTGACCGGTTGAACCGGTGAAGCCAGTGGGAGTGAGGAGAATAGAATATATACATATATATATAGAGAGAGAGAGAGAGAGAGAGTGAGAAAGAAGAGAGAGAGAGGCGGGGGGGTTACGGAGTTGGGTTTTTAGAGAACGGGTAAGTATATGAATGGGTTTGAGGGACAACACCTCTCTTTTGCAGAGAGAGAGCGAAAAATTCATGGCCATACTCTCTCCCTCCTTTTTAAGTTCTGTTATCTTCTGCTCTGAAACCCCCAAATTCCCTTTTTCTCACTTTTCTTTCTCTCTCTAAAAAACGGCACAACTCTCTTCTCCTCCGGCGAACAGCTAAATCACAAATATTTCGTCTTTTTTTCCTCTAATTAATTAGATTTGTTTAGATTTTTGCGACTAATTAATTAAGTCGGTTAATTCTGGTTTACTGAGAAGAGGAGAAAAAAAATGGATTTCGAGGATCAAGAGGAGCACGACGAGGAGATGGAGATGGCGGCGAGCTACGACTCGCTCCAGGGGAACTCAGGGCGAGTCAAAATGCCGAGTTCGGGAGCCGGCGGAGAGGGAGCGACGACGGCTCAGTCGCAGCCGAGGACCAAGCCGAGGTACCGCGAGTGCCTGAAGAACCACGCAGTGGGGCTCGGCGGCCACGCTCTCGACGGCTGCGGCGAGTTCTTAGCCGCCGGCTCTGAGGGCTCCCTCGACGGCCTCAAGTGCGCAGCCTGCAGCTGCCACCGCAACTTCCACCGCAAGGAAACCGAATCCGGAGCGGGCGGCAGCGGCGGTGGAATCAGCCTAACTCCGGAGCCGTACGGCCTGATGCCACCTCACCACCACTATCCTCCAGCTGCTGCCCACCCGCAGTTCTCCCCCTACTACAGGACACCGGCGGGATACCTCCACGTGGCGGCGCACCACAGGCCGCTGGCACTGCCGTCGACGTCGGGCGGAGGGGGTAGCCACAGCAGGGAGGATCAGGAGGACGTGTCGAACCCCAGCGGAGGAGGATTGTATGGAACGACGTCGTCCGGTGGAGGGAAGAAGAGGTTCCGGACGAAGTTCTCGCAGGAGCAGAAGGAGAGGATGCTGGCGCTGGCGGAGAGACTCGGGTGGCGGATTCAGAAGCAAGATGAGCCATTAGTGCAGCAGTTCTGTAACGATACTGGTATTCGCCGTCATGTTCTCAAGGTCTGGATGCACAACAACAAGCATACTCTTGGTAAGAAACCCTAGCCAGTGTCCATGTCCATGTCCTTGTCCGGCAGATAAGGAAAAAAGCGAAAAATATTGCTAAGAGAAAGGAAGGATCGATTATCAAATGCATGAGATAGTCATCACTCTGCTGGTATTACTATCATTAATGTTGTTACTACTGTTATTACTATTGTCATTGTTGTTATTATTTGGGTTTCTTTTTCTTTTTCTTTCTTTCTTTTCTCTCTCTCTCTCTCCCCTTTGTATCTAGGATATTAGAGAAAATGTCTCTAGCTAGGTTTAGAATCAGTTTTATGAAGGAAGGAAATGAGAGGGGTCATTTTCTTTGTTGGCATTGTGATATCTCTCTCTCTCTCTCTCTCTCTTTCTATCAGCTCTCAACGTTTTGCACTGAAAGAAATATTGGTACGGGCGTTCGAGGTAATATTGCAAGTGGGGAATCGTGTTATTAGCTAGCTAGCTCCTGACTGATAGACTCATTGATGGCCGAGAAATTCTAGTAGCTTATTTTCTCGGGATTTTAGTCTTAGGGTTTTCTTATTCGGTTTTCTTTTTATATATATGTGTGTGTGTGTTTTCTCTGTTCTTTTTGCGTAGTTTTGGTCGTGGAGTACTGATGGGGAGGTTTGTAGTTCTTAATGGTGAACATCTTATTCAGAGACTAGATATTTACAATTATAATTGATGATGGCATGACATGAAATATTTTGATCATTTCTGTATAATACTTAGTACTGCATGGAAAACCTCTCTTGTAGACTGTAATATTGTTGTAGATGGTAAATGAGTTTGAAAATGAAACGAGTTTTGTTGATCAATTGTTTTAGATGCTTAAATGAGGCTTCCGACATTGAAATCAAAGGCGAGCTGGCAGATAATAAGAAGAGAAATTTCATGACCTTTGTTTGTAAGTATATGTGTGTATAGGTGTACGTATATGCCGTATAATCGACTCGACGGTTGTAAAGGAGGAAAAAAAAAAGGAGTTTTGGTTTTGATGTAGAGGGCAAACGTGTGCGAAGCTGAAATTTCAGTTTAAATACATCTCTCCCTACGTGTTCACTTCCGTATCTGTGTCTGCGTCACTGATCATTTACTTCTAACTGACCATTTTCGTTTCAATCCAAGGAAAGAGAGAGTTGGTTTTCTGTGTTTGGAAGTTTTATTAATGGCATTCAATGAGCTGAACACCTTTTCCTTTATTTTATTTCCTTTTTTTTCGCCCCTTTAAGAGCTATAGTTTTCTCTTTGTTATTATTATTATATTATTCGAACATGTAATATAGACCCTTTTTGGTTTGATTGGTTCTTCATTCACACCAATGCGATTTTTAAAAAAATAAATAAATTTTCTGGTCTTTTTCCTCGACGATGAGATTCTAAAAACGTTTGCTTGCTCGGTGGTGTACTTCAATATTTCGTGTTCTAGCTCTACACTTTTTGTTTTAATCTCTTTTCTGATCTGAAGGTACTCATAGGGGCCAACTTTAAATGATCAATGAAACTGCAAAGGCTGATCATGGGACCTCTCTTCTCCGGTCTTTTTTCTGTTGCCTTCCATGTCTTTGCTATCTTTCTTGCATACCCCTTGCATTTACTTTTGCAGGCGTCTGTACAGACAATGATATTTCAATTTTTTTCTTTCTTTTTTTTTTTCTCCTTATATATATATATATATGGGTGTGTGTGTGTGTGTGTGTTGCGAATATGATAGAGTTTGTTATACTTATGTATATAAATTATATTAACTAAGAATGGCGTTAATTTAAATTGGCGAACTATGTATACTGCTCTATGGAGCATGTAAAACCCAGATCATGTTTGTTTCTTTAATTATACGAGTGTTGCCTAGGGAAGGACAAAGCCAAAAACTTTTTCTTGTTAAATGCATTTTTTTTTTTGTTTGTTTATGTTCTGTTGGGAAAGAGGATATACCAGCTATACAATCAAACAGTAGTCCTGTTTGTTTCTCATGGAAAACTCAAATCCAAATGTTTGAGTTTTTTTCTCCATGTTGGAGAAAGTCGATCTATCGATAGATCCAAAGCGTAGTTGCAGATATTAATTATATAATATATATATATTGATGTATGTGGATGTGGATGTATTTCTCTTTCCTCTCATCTTTTTTCAATAATCTTCTTGAGAGGGAACATGTGGGCACTCCCAGCAGCAAGTGAAATTCCCATTAAATAAACAAAGAGTGCTGGGACACACAGCTTTTGTCTGAAACTCCTCAACCACTATTCTCTCTTCAAGATTCATCTTTTGGATTAATAGAATCCACGCCATTTCGATTCCTAGAATCTTTATAGTTTTGTTCACCGATCAATTCAAACACTTCCCCGCCCATTATACATGTTTATGTGTGTGTGTGTATGTATATGTATATCATGTATATGTACGAGTATGTGTATATGGATGTGTGTGTGTGTGTGTCTTGAAGTTGCTTTTATTTTATTCTTTTATTGTTGTTGCCCCAATATCATTGAGCTTTGTTTTGGAAATGGGTTTTTAGTAGTTCCGTTAATTTTGAAGGTTAGTTTCTAGTTCTATTTATGGGTTTTGATGTTTCAAGTTTACTAACAAGAGAGCTCCCAGAGAAGTCCAAGCTTATCTACAAGAAACTCTCTTTAAGATGCTTTACTTGTTTTGGAGGAACTTCAGTATCAGTTCAAGTTGCAAAGTGAATTGGTGGTCCATATTCGGAAATCTTGGTCAAAGTTTAGCTGGTTTAGACAGTACTTGTTAAAAAAAAAAAAAAAAAAAAATCCTATTTACGTCAAATTATCATATGCAATATAATTTTTAGCCTTTTGCCCTTTTCTTTTTTTTTTTTCTTTTTTTTTTTCTTTTTAACATTTAATAATGAACTCAGGAATCCATCTAAGGAATTTTCACCTAGAATTTAATGTTTATAAGGAGGTAATAAATTCCTGCTTACGAGCAATAAATATGGATTGCTATAAGTACTTACTTCTATATATTTCCTATTAATCATCGGATAAAAATTTCTTCCCGTACTTCGTGTTCCTAATTTCTTTTTGTTCGCTACTATTTTATGATCTGATTACGTAAACCATACTGAACAAATATGTTTTGAAAATATTATTGTTTTCACAAGCTGAAAAATATTTTATTAATAATTAAAAAAAATGATACCTATCTCATAAGAAAAATGCTAAAGATAACTATATATTGATGTTAGACATGCTAGAAGGTAATTAATTAATGTCAAATTCGATAATTTCATAGTAATTCCAGTAACGTGTTATTAAGAAATAAGACGATACGCACCAAAACTATATCACCCCGGAATTAATGGTATAAGGAAAAAGGTCAAATTTCCTCCATTATATATGTCTGCGTAATTTTGTACACACGCTTTGTTTGAATACGGAAAAGGAAACACGATATAGATGACTAGCTGCCAATTACATTTGGACCCTACAATACTTAAGATGAAATGAAATTTGCTTATTTCTCTTACGCTAACTGCGTAATTAATGACCATCAATTATATCATCATTGTGATTAATGAAAAAGCAGATCCCGATTTAACATTTATACGTCAATTCACTTGATCATTTTTTATTTTTTTTTGTATGCACCTCATTTTGTCCATTCTTTTAGCTAGCTATAGCTCATGCATGTTTATACTTTCGGTCAAATAATATGTCATTATCCTTGATTTAGACCGATCAAATTTGATTGCACTTTCGGTTTGAGATTACAGATCCTCATTATACCTCTTTCATTATCAATGGTCATGACTAAAACACATATATATATATATATATGTGTGTGTGTGTGTGTATGTATATATTAGCTTGTCATTATAAGCGCCTGGCTCGTTGATAAGCGCCGCCGCCATTAATGCATGGTTGGGGTTTTGATATACATCAAATCAATTCAATTTAAAAATCTCAATTATTCGCATGATCAAACAAAAGAAAGTGTCACACCTACGCACGTTCCATTTCAAATATATGTATATTTGTATATAATCAACTGAAGATTTGTAACATGATTCTCTAATGTACAATTTAAAGCTTTCTAATCGAATTATTGTTCGACAACTTATCATATCAGCGGGTGGTGAGCAGACTAGCCTTAAACGCTATATCTTTTATCCCATATTGTGAAATATCAAATTCACTTTCAAAGATACTTTTAATTAAAGTTAAAGCCGCGTAAGCACTCAAAGTTAAGATTCGTGCCCTTTTTCAGTACAGAAAGCACGTCCATTATAAGGAACTTATTAACTCTCTCACACACAAATGTACACATCTCTTTTTCTTTTTTCTTTTTTTTTTTTGGGGGGCTATTTTCGGTTTTCGTTCTGTAGAATAATTTTCTTTGGAGGGCATTGGTAAAGGGAATCATATAAGCCCTAGATGAGTCAAAATGGTTCACATAAAGACAAAAATGCAAGGAGAAGCCGAAGGAGAATTGGGGCCTCATATATAATATATAATTATGAGATTCGTTTGGATGATCCACTTTACAAAAGCAAAAATTTGAGGAATTGGAAAGAAAAAGGATTTAAAAGGGAGTTTGGCGGCATTATATTGGCACTTCATTACAAACTCTTTTTTTTTTTTTTTTTTTTTTTTTTTTTTTGGGGGGGTGTGGTTAAGTCGATTTGGACCCTTCAATGGCATGCATGCACCATTTATAGATCCCCGGAAGCTGACCAGTTGATTGCTTGTCCCTACTAAATCCGATGTTCAAACAGTGCCTATGTATATATATATATTTGAGCATTTCACAATGGGAATCTATCGCCCAACTAGTGCCTTTATGGGCAATAGGACCACAACTTCATGAGCCATGGTGTTTGGACATAATTCTTTAAGCAATTCGACCCTCTTTTTTGTTCTTCCAAATTACGAACATATATTTACAAAACAAATAAAAAATAAATAAAAAATCAAGACGACCTCTGTTTGCATATGGCATGTGTAAACATTATGATTGAATAAAAGGATTCACTTTTACCCCCCGAATGGTCGAGTGTTCTCCATGAATGTTAAAATTTAAGATTTCCATAAATGAATTTAATCAACGTCTGAGGAAAAGGAAATTTTTACCCCCAAATGGTCTGAGTGATCTCAGTTTTGTGTGGTTGAGGAAAAACTTTAAGAAAAAATTGTGAAAACAACCTCTTAAATAGATCTGTTTCTATTTTTTGTCCTTTTTTTTTAATATATACTTGCTTGGATTCTTGACCCTCTATACTTATTTTTAAAAAATGGAAATTATTATAACTGAGATAATAGTAATAACATATAAGGAGATATGCTTTTCAGTTTACAATCCTACAAATCACCCAAACCGTAAAGTGTCAATGGTTACATGTAAGAATGTCATAAATTTGACACCTACTTATATTTATACCCATCATAATATTAAATTTGATAATTAAAATGGTCAAAATTATAAAGAGATACGCAAAACATAGCTCTTCACCTAATTTTTTCAATTCCGTGTCGATTATTGTTATGGGCCAAGATTGTGGGTGGCTGTGAGCTTTTAGGCCTTTTTGGGAGACCTGATGGGTACGGTAAGCCCAGTTAGGCCCACTTAGAATTGTAGCTCGGCCCATGATGGACCATCCACAACAAATCTTTGCAGGTCGCATCTGTGTCTTAAAAAGTGGGAATTGCTGAATCAGAAAGCACCACATTATCACATGTTGCCATGTAACATGTTGGTCCTATTCCAAGACCACCCTGTCTAAATTCGGTTTCACTTTTCAGTTTTGCCTCCCTTAGTAGCCTTCGGCTTGTTGGAATCTCTCTGTTTACTGTCCTTTTGGTTTTGATCTGGGGAGCATATATCTATTACTTCATTGAGAGTAAATCTCAAATTATTTTTGTTTTTTGTTTTTTTTTCCCCATCTATTTGTTCAATTTTGGAGTTTTCTCCTGATCGTAGTAGGTAATACTTGTTTTTAAATGTTAGATTTGACAGTTCTTTATTGAAGTACCCTACGATAGCATTTTTAAATATTTAGACCACGACATAAGTAAGTGTTCTACTGGCGTGTACACTCAATCATCGTACATATGTAGTTACATAGTTTTATGTAACATTATGTAATGAAGACTAAGAACTCGTTTGGATGCGTTATTTGATAACCTATAATATACTTAAATACAATATGTATTTTTATAACAATTCAACTCAAATCCAAATCTAAATCTTCACTTTTTAAAATTCCACAGCTCATGTATTTTTCTTCTTTTACGCTATTCAAATCTATATTTTAACAAAAACTATCTAAACATACATTCTATATGAATTGTCAATTTAATTTCTATATTTGAATACAACACATTTAATTTAAATGAGTATTTAAATATAATCTGTGATCGAAACTGATGACAAAATTATATTCAGACTTACTTGCAAAATAGTCAAACAGAAAATAGGTATAGTACTGTTTCTTATAATTAATTAGAGTCACACCTTACAAGATTATTAGTGAAAAATATAAATATAAATTACATATATAAATCATTTTTATTTCGTACGAGTATAAACACTTATGCAAAGTAATTTCTTGAACAAAGCGGATGTACTCCAAAACGTTCTGTTTATTATCATCATATCCATCAAATTAGATAAATTAAGTAACATAATCCACAATATTAAAGGCTAGGATTAATTAATCTTGTATTTTCCATCCCAAATCAAGTGGTTTCGGATCATTATTTACGCTTACAATAATCCCCCTATCCCGCCGGTGGTCATTGCTCACCAAACTAGCTTGGCTGCCATGGATTTTCTTGTGCACAATGACCGGACCAGAATCCGATCGGAGACTGTTTACCCAATCAAACTTTTTTTTGCTTCTCATAAACTGCACAGATTTCGAATTCGCCGACGATCTAGAACTCCTAGGCCTAACTAATTTCTGAGGCACTGCTTGATCTTTTTTGGTGACCTCTTTTATTTCAACCTTTGTTCCTCCTTCCATTCTTATGTTTAGGTTCACCTCCGAAAGCGTCTCTACTTGGCTTTTGTTTGACTTTTCCTTTCGGTGCTGATAGAGCCGGTGCAACCGAAGAGCAAGGTGGTATATTCCGTCCTTAATCTCTTCCTCCAAGTCTCTCTCTATGTCCATCTCCAGCTCTTGACGGATCTTCAATTCCTCTTCTGTCCTCAAACTCTTCTCGTAATAAACACATCGGAAACGGTGTCATGATTTTGCAATAAAATTTCAGGAAATGAAAACAAAATGTACAACAAAGAAACGAAGAATAACTAAAGAGTGTAAATACCGCTGAATTATCATGCCATGCAAAATCCTTGTTATAGCTTAAATCAGGAAAATCTGCAAAATTCCCAGAAAAGATATTGTCACTGGCCAGCTTTAAGAGAGAAACTGAAAATCAAAAAAAAAAAAAAAAAACTAATGTACACTAGTTACTAGGAAATATTGGATAGAATCGGAAAACCTAGTATCTCAGATTTGGTGTTCTTTCCTTTCTGGTCCATCCCCTTCTACTTAATTTATGTGTTCTTGTTTCGAATCGAATACTGACTGTTTTAAATCCTTGTTCATTGATTTGGACTTGAGGGACAGGGGACCCGTAGTGCAGTTGGGATGAAGGAGACATGGGATATTATGGCCGTTTTAAGACGTTGTTTTGATCGACTTATATCGAATTTAGGCGCCAAACATCTCTTCATGAAATGGGAATTAGCTTTTGCTTATTTGAGGAAATACAAATAGGGAGATCTTTTTTTTTTTTTTTCCTCCTCCCTAAATGTAGAATATTTTAGTACTTGACGTGGAAGGAATTATGGGGTATGGGATGCCCTTAAAGCATAATCAATATAGCTGGGTGGTGGGTATCCCACATGCTTGATGTGTTTACCTATTTATGGATAGTTACCCTTCTCTTGAGCTATTCTGCCAAAGGGTGGAAAGAGCTACATAAGAAAAAAATTAATTTTTTTTTTATTTTTTCTTAGACGTAAATAACAAATACTAAATATTTGAAATATATGGTAATTTATTTACTGTTTAATAAAAATATTTTTTCGTTTACTCTTTCGAAAATAAATTACCTATTAATAAGTTTACTATTTATTTCACATATTTTAAGACTTGATGTTTGCAGTGTGCTAAAGACTAAAAGAGTACCCTTCAATTATTCTCATTTTGTACGAAACCTGTCTAAAACCTTTACCCAACCCCACCATGGTCTATTTATGGATTCATGAGTAGCGGTAATATTAGAAATATCAATTTTAATTTTAATTTTTAAGCATGTAAATTGTTATTCTTTTATTATATGTACTTAAAATTAATAATGCTTTATTTTGATCATATATTCAACTTGAATACAATGTAATGCTCATTTAGTTTACCAAAATATTACATTTGAATATATCTATATTTAAACGGTCACTCACTCATTTTACTATTTATCAATTTTCTTTTTTTATCTACTTTTATCAATCATACCACATATTTTCTCTCACACACCAATACCAGTTAGAATAACTCACTTTCTCACTAATACTCGTTAGAATAACTCTTTCAAATGTATACAATGCAAGCACACACTCTGTTCGATATATTAACCTCTCTCTCTCACCAATATCCATTAGAATAACTATTCAAATGTATACAATCCGAACACACATTATGTTTGATATAATAAATAAAAGTGAAATCCAAACCCATTTTTAGAAAACATCCATTTTATTGGAATATAATACCAAATTGAGTAGGACATTCAAACGTCTCATAAAAGATTATGTATATTAGTGAAAAGATAACAATTTATCATCATATGTGTCAGTTTCTTATTAAAAATTGGGATCATAGACTTTTTTAATTGGAGTAGGATACTTGGAGAAAATACATTCCCTCTCATGTCAATAGAGGCGTTTTTCTCCTTTTGTAGGATATCACAAATTTTTTTAACATAATTAAGGAGAATATAAACCAAAGTATAAAAGAGATGATCTAGTAATTCTCCAATTAAATATAATGTGATAATAATTATCAAATTAAAAGAACATATACCTAGATAACTAAATGTTAAAAAATATGGAGCATAAACAACGAACAAATTCAATATAAGAAAAATATAGATTATACGGAAACAAAAATTACTACAATTGGAATTTCAACTTTAACCCGAATATAACAGCACGAAGATGAATAACATCGGGGCACGTTTAACACATGCTTTTCTTAAAACAGATTTGCCCCTCCGGAAAGTGCATGAGGTTTCAAAGAGCATCTGTCTCTTAGGATACAATAACGAGCAACGGTAGTCTAACACGATCGAAAACCGCTTCCGGCGACGAACTTAAGACCAAAGCCTTACGAGGGCAAGGTCAATTTAACTGACATTCGCGTTGGCACACATTGGGGCCCAAACCCACCGACGCCGTGATTTGCACCCCCCCCCCCCCCCCCCCCCCCAACACCCCCGGGCATGAGAGAGTCTTTTGAGTACCCCATCTTACACAAGACTATGCAATCACTTATAATGTCCATCAAGCCTCTCTGTCTCTCAGCAATTTTTCCAATAAATTCCATTACCAATGGACACATTTTGAGTATCAATTTATCATTCACCCAATTATTATTTTGAACGTATAAATATACGATTTTGATCTCCTTGTGACAAAGAACATATATTCATCAAGATTCGTTACTTTTATAAAGTAAATCCTACTCAAATTTAGACTTCAAAATGACTCCTCAAAATGATTTTTTCAACACTAAATAATTCTTTAAAATCAAAATTGGATTTACTATATTTTATACCAAGATAATTATTCTTCATTTTATTTTGACTCAAAACCAGATATTAATAATTATCACACACTTCGGCAAAATTAATATATATATATATATATATAGTACTTCATTTTTTTTAATCAAACTGAGATTAATAATTATCAAATACTAAGACAATTAACTAATTCTCATTGGATAGTTTCCTTGAATTAATTGTTATCACATATTCAATATTTTTTAAGATTGCCCTCAAAAAGTGCACACTTCTAAAATATTGCCTCATCTATAATAGCTTTAGAATTTTTAACCTCTTACAAATTAAGCTTGCGTTTGATTCACCTGTTAGAGATGAAATTTTTAAGTTAGAGTTGGTTGACTTTTCAAATTTTAATTATAACTTTTGTTGACTTTTTAAAAAAGATAAAAATTGAGATGAAAAAGTAAAGTTTAGTTGAAATTGAATTAGAATGTCAAACAAAGCCTAAGTCAAAGATCAATCAATATGTTTTTCCAAAAACACCCCCGATCAACCAAAAAGATATTCTTATTGAATTGCACATGTAATCTACCACAATAATCTACCACAATACGATGACCATAGTCAACTCAAACCACCATGGCTCTCCGGTCACTGGTCATTCACCGGAGAGTATTAGGGCCTGTTTGGTGCACAAGTTCAAGATGAGATTTTTAAGTTTAAATAGTAAATTTTTTTGAATTTTCAGAAAAGACAAAAAACTTTTTGGGAAAAAGACAAAAAAAAGTTTGAAAATCTTAGTTTGGACTTAAGCTCCAAACTCACCCTTATTTTTTAAAAAGATTATTTGTTTTTTTTAATTTTTTAATTTTTTTTAATCTAACAAATAAATTATATTAGAAAAAATATCAGATTAAACTACTTTTTCGTCAACTTTAACAGTTAACCAAAAAACTTTTTTTAAAAACTATCTGGAAAATTCATTATCCACTAGAATACAACAAGTAACCTACCAGAATACAACACGTAATCCATCAGAATATATAGGTTAATCCGCCGGAATATATATAGAGTAATCTACCACACTACTTAAGAGTATTCTACCAGAATACCAAAAAAGAAAAGAGAAAATTTTTTTTTTGATCTCTCCGATCCGGAGAGAGGCCTATTTTGGTGGTGTGGAGATTGCAGGGGCAATGGAGATTGCGAGAAGAGAGGAGATCTCGGCGACAACGTAGATCGTGAGACTGAGATCGCGAGGAGATAGGAGAACACGGCGGCGGCCGAGATTGCGGCTGCGGCAAAGTTTGCGAGGAGAGAGGAGACATGGTGGCGACGGAGATCGCGATGAGATAGGAGACACGGTGGTGGCAGAGATCGTGACGAGAGAGGAGATCGCGCCAGAGAGATAGTGAGAAAAATAGGAGAGAAAGAGCACGACGGAGAGTGATTTCCTCGCGAGGCCGTTGCTGGTCGCGAGGTTGACAAAGAAAGAGAGAGGAGAGAGAAAGAGAAGGGAGAGGGAGAGAGAGAAAGAGAGAGACACGGTCGCAAGCTACTTGTAAGGGTCCCGCCGGTGCTGCTGCCGGTCTTGATCTAGTCGGCGAGGTGCTTCTGACGGTTTTGCTGGGACGAGAGCCAGAAAAATAATAATAATGTGGGTTAATGAGAAATTACAAATCAATAATAAAAGAGGGCTTAAACTTCAAAGCAAGTGTATGATAAGAGTTGGTTCCATAAATTTCTCAAAAAAATTACTTATTCAATTAGGACTTTATTTAAATTTTTTAGGGAAAAAACACCTAAATGACATAAATTTAAGATTATTATATCAATGTGATGTAAAAAATTAACATTAGATTAATATGATATAAATTTAAATTAAAATTTATGTTATATCGATTAAAAATGAAAATTTTATATCATATTAATCAATTTAAAAAAAATAATTATTTAGATAATTTTTTTAATTATAAATATTTATTACAAAGAACAATAACTAACCAATTCATCCTCAATTTCTTGAAAACACGCATACAGCCTAGGCCCAGGCTATCTACGCAGCCCCTGTACGTTTTTTTTTTTTTTTTTTTTTTTTTTTAACACCTCCTCGTCCCATCCCACCCTCACCACTAGGCAAGCCCTAGTGTCTTCGCAGCCCCTGTACTTGATCTCAAAAACTATTTGGCAACAACTGTAGGAAAAATATGTTTAAGCATATTGTAGATAACTGATTGGACAGTTCGTGCACACGAATGGGGATTAATAAATACGTAAAGCAAAGCAAAACCCAAAAAAAAAAAAAGTAATTAAAAAAATTAACACATAATGGGTATTGGACCTGTTACGTGATAACCAATAATAAAGGAGGATGGAAAACATTATAAGAAGTATCTTTCGTTTTTTTATTATGCTTCTTTTATAATGTGGTAAGAAATAAGAGATAAAATGAAGTAAAATATACTTTGGATAATAAAGTCAAACTTTTGAAAAGATTTTTGGTGTAAAAAAGTTATGCATGATGCCCTTAATATTATAAATAAAAACTTAGGCTTTGTTTGTCACTTGAGTTTAACACTAATTAAATTATATTTTTTTATTTTAAATTTTTTTTTTAAATCAGCAAAATTTATAACAAGTTTTTGAAAATCAACAAATTTCAACTTAAAAATTTTATCTTTAACTGACGAACCAAACGCAAGCTTAAACTACAATTACATATTAGAATATTTTATTAACTAACAATAAATCATTTGTACTTTGTAAGTTATTATTCAACTGTAAAGAAATTGTATTTATGATTTATCAAATATCTAAAGTTCTAGATTTATAAATACTTTTACTATTCCTTCCTATTTCTAGGCATAGAAATTTTTTACTAACAACGTTTCTACACCAAGAACTTTTGACAAGACAACAATATCAAACAGATCCTTGGATACGGCATAATTTTAAGAGTGTTAGTACTATAACCCTAAATCTGTTCGAGTTTTGATCAATTGTCTACTGAACTTTAATTTTAACAATTCATTTCCTAAGCATGTCATATTGTTATAATTTGATGCAAAGTTCATTTAAAATGGTGACATGAAATTTTGATATGCACCTCAAATTTTGACACTATACCCTTGAATTTTTTGTGCTTAAAAATTTTCCCTAAAAGTTTAGGTGTGACAATGTATCAAAGCATTAAAAATTCACATACTAAAGTGATAATAAACACAATTTTAAATGGTTATATATTAATTAGCTCGTATAAATACATATTCACGATAGAGATATCTTACCACAACTATTTTTATTTTGTTCTTTATATTATCCTAAAGGAAAAATTAAGAATTGGAAGTAAAGAATTTTAGAAAAATATGTCTCCTATTTATAGTTTTGTACCCTTCTTTTAGAGATATGTCTAAATTTATTTGATTTTTAAATTGAAAATAATAATAAAAATAAAAATTATTAAAAATCGACGAAAATCTGCATAATAAGGCTATTGCTGTACATAGAAAACAAAAGGTCTGCCCTTCCCCCTAAAAAAAATATTCCATTTCTTAGAGCGTCTCCAATATATATATATATATATATATATATATATATATTTCTGCCTGGAAAAAGTAGTTAAAATATTCTTGCTTTTCCATTTTAGAGTTGTTTTTATATCAAAATGGTGCAATTTTAACCCAAAATTTTAAGTTAATCTTCAACCCATATTTATTTTTTTAGGGGAACCAACCCATCTATTCAAATGTTATTCTAAAAGAAATATACCTTTTGTATTCCTTTTTGCTGATTGTCAACAATTAATCATTTTCATTAATTATTTACTAATATATTTATTAACATATTAGTGCAATAACATATTTTGCAATCTACTTGAGTATTTTCGAACTGAACAATCAATAATTTTGCGTACATCAACAACAACACCAAGGATCTGACAATACATTTACATTTGGACAATATTTCCAAGATATTAGATGATCCGGAGCTGATCTACCAAATTATTAAATCATTGTTTTAGTTTATGTTCTATTTTGTCCTTACACTAGTCTTATTTTAATAGGTGTAAATTCATGAAAATATTATGTAATTTTCATTAGTGTCTGCATTTTGAATTTTTTTATTTTTTATATTTTTTATATGACATATTGCATATTAATTTTAGCTCATTGTATAAATGATAATATA
This sequence comes from Ficus erecta, assembly GCA_008635985.1. NCBI lineage: Eukaryota > Viridiplantae > Streptophyta > Magnoliopsida > Rosales > Moraceae > Ficus > Ficus erecta. The sequence continues at coordinate 2,570,872 of BKCH01000005.1, read as the reverse complement.
AATAGTAATAAAATCAAAATAATATAAATAAAACAAATCATTAAATAATAAAAAAATACAAAAAGAAGTAATTTAAGTGAAGAATATGCAATTGGGGTAAGATATGAGTTGTAAAATATTTTATGGGTCATTGTTATTTAGTAAACTAAAAAGAGAGAGAGAGAGAGAGAGAGAGAGATAGCGTTTCAGTACTGTACCAAATCTGATGCAACACCGTACGAAACTCTAATTTAGAAAATCGTTTTGCAGTTGGATTACAGGCCCAGACATTGCTTTAATTTGCAGTCCAAACTCCAATTTGAAGCCCGATTGTAGATGCCCTTACCTATGGGAAATATTTGTCCACATCGAGAAAGGGAAATAGCATATTTTAGATATGTTATGCAAAATTATAGCATTAAATTAAGGAAACAACTTCTCTCTCTCTCTCCTCAGTAGCAATGCCATATTTTGTTTCCGATGGCCTTGCCGGTAGGATTCCATCGTAGTCGTGGTTGTCGCCCGACCTCGTCGGAGTCGATCGCGACTTCCTAAGATCGCAAACGAGTATGCTCTCAACGGAAAAAGAAGTGATTGCACAATGGAGAAAATGTAAGAGAGAGAATTACGGAGATAGAATGCACTCAAAGGAGGATGGGAAGGGGAAACCTTATCGGTTCCCAAATGGAGTAATAAAAAAGATAAAAAATGGAAAATAGTAATTTATTTTAAACAGGAAATTACAAACATGCTAATTAATTATTGTCATTGAAAAAATATGTTATTTATTTCCTTACCACATATAAATTATGCTATTGCATGTAATTTTCCAATTTATTTCGAGTGCCATTAGCACCACCAAAGAAGGATTCTCAATTTATTTGCATACGTTTTAAAAAAGAAGGATTCCCAATTGAGCCAATATTATATTTGTAACCAAAAACTTAAAATTCCAAATTTCCTTTGCCTCTAGATCTCTCTTTCTCTTTAGTCTCAACTTTTAACTGTCGTGATTATAAATATGATTTCCAAACACTTAGTGAAAAGCCATAATTTTTACTTATCTTCTTTTTAAGACAATACTAAAAGAGCCAGTTAGAAACACATGGATCGTCCAAAATGATCTCCAAAAGTTGTCGTTTTTAATTCTCTCTCTTCAGTTGTCCTGGGGCCCATGGCTCGGTGATCTCAAGTGTCTAATTTAGACCTTTCTTGCTGTGAAAGGGTGTGGGTTCAAAACCCACCTCTTTTGCGTGATTATTTCCTTTTTTTTTTTTTTTTTTTTATGTTTTCCTTTTTCCATTCATTTTTTATATATAAAACTTCTTTAATTCTTTTACTTCTTTTTGTTTCCTTTTTTTGTTTTTGTGTTCTTAATTCTCATTTTTTACTTTTCTATTTCTTCATCAGATTTTTTCCCAATATATTACTTCGTAAATGTGTTTCTCATTTTCCTTAAAAAAAAGTGTTTTCCTTAAATTCATATATGAAATATGTATCAAAAAAACTTTCTTTTATACAACTTTCAATAATTAAAAATAATAATTACAATGAAATTTTAAATATTTTCCAATGAATTTTGTGAGATTGTTCCTATATATTCAACTTTTTTTCTTCTTTGCACAAAAATATTTTTCACAAGTAAAAATTATCAAATTACAATATTAATTACCGTATTATATAAACAAGCATGCAAAGCACGTATCTCTGTCAATATATAAATCCTAACAATACTAAAAAAAGTGGGTTGTGAAATGGCATGCTTATTCTAGGTCGTCCAAAACAGTGCACATAAGTTTAATTAAACGCTATATTATATGTATTGTATCATACTTTATTACTGCAACTTCTCACTAAAAGAAGTATATTTTATGAAAGGTTTTAATCATTCACAATCTATTCATCTTTCGGTTGCTACAATTCAAGGCAACTCTATTTTATGAAAGGTTTTAATCACTTACAATCTATTCGTTTTTCGGTTGTAACTGTTCAAGGCAAATTAAATGCTATGATACATATATCGTATCATGTTTTATTATTACAACTTCTTACTAAAAGGTGTCTATTTTATGAAAGGTTTTAATTATTTACAATATATTTATCTTTCGGTTGCAACTATTCAAGATAACTCTATTTTATAAAAGGTTTTAATTATTCAACTCTTTAATATTTATATTAAACAACACTTATAAGTGTGTTTGTATGTTGTTTAGTTTTCAATCATTCAAAACAACTGTAGGAGAATCATATTTTTGCTTGTGAAATTCGTATGTTTATAAGTAATTAGACTTTTTCGCACAATCTTTCACTCAAATAATTAGTACGTATTAATCTCTCACACTCTCTCTATATGCATATAATTATTTGTTTCTCTGTCTAAGGCAAAAATACAATGACACAAACATCTTTGTGGATATAATTCTCTCACGCACATAAGCACGGAGAAGACCTTAAAACATGTGTTTGTGGAGAATTAGAGGAAATTGATATTTTCTTACTAAAAATGTTCTGGCTGTTGTTTCACTCTTCTGCGACTAGATTATGAGATGTTTAGAACTGCTATTTTTCAGAAAACTCACTACAAAAAATATTAATGATTACTTTTCTTAACTTTAGATCTATACACATATACTAAACTAAAGATATTTGATAGTTTTTATTAATCTATATTAATTATAAAATCTACAATATTAATTACTATAATATCTATATAACACGTGCAACGCTCGTATACAAACTATTATTTACTAAAAATAAAAGTAAAAACTTTATCAAATTGGACCATGGAAAGCCAATTCAGCATATGGTTGACTTAGCAAATAGTTTCTTTGGTTTTATTGATTTGTTGGTTTATTTTTTGAGCAAATTACCTAAGTAGCCACCCTTTTTTCCATCTATCAATATTTTTGCCACCCTTTTCGATCACCAAAGTATTCTAGAAGAATATTTTGGAGATTATGGTAGAATATTTTTAATTTTAACATGGAATATTTACTAGATATATATATATATATTTTTTGTGGATGGCCAGAAGTTTTCAATTCCTATTGCTAGTGTTAATCATCAAAATATTTTAGTTTTCGACATATAGATGTCTTAGACTCCATATGCCGGCGTAGATCACCGTAGTATTCTTGTAGAATAGATGGCCAAACGTGTTTAGCTCCAGTCACATGGACTATTCTAATTGAATATTCTTTATAGCCTACCAAAATATTTTTTTTTATTTTCATAATACGTGGTTGGACTTTTCGGGCGCCATCGGTCATTGGTGTATTTTGGTGAAATATTTTTTAATTAATAAATTATTTTGGTAAATTATCAAAACTTTTTTGCTAGAAACTTTAGTGACCAGAGTCAAAGATGTTCAGCTATTTATGTTAAAAACAAAACTAAGATTGTCAAAAATATTTTACCATAATATTCCAGTAACCAGCATGGGCGATCGAAGTCTGAGTTGTCCGGCCATCTATGTTGAAACAAAAAATAATTTAATAAAATTACCAAAAATATTTTACTCGAATACTCTGATAACAGGCATCAATGACTCAGAATCAGAGATGATCCATGATCTATAATAAAGACAAAAAATAATATTATGATAAAGTTATCAAAATATTTCATTAAAATATTCCAGTAATCGAAGACTGGAGCCGGTTGCCAACACCTATACTCAGTGCCGGTAAATCATTATTGAAGCCTGCAATCGATCATTGGAGCCAGATACGTTTGAGCATTCTTGTTGAACACACAAAATATTATGGTAGATTATAAAAAATATCCAACTAGAATATTTGGTTGACCAACACCGTCAATGATCGTTGTTGGTTCTAATGAGATCTCGTAAAATTTATGTAGTATCTTAGGAGTTTTTCTTTAATTAATACTTAAAATTTTACTGAAATATAGTACGTTGAACTTTGATCAGTACTTTTGAGTGATAAAAAAGTTAAAGCGTCCAAAACAGTAGTAAAAATGTCTAGAGTTTTGAAAAGAGCATTTGCATCAATTCCCTTTATTTATTTATTTATTTATTGCTAATATTTGCTTTGGTTTTATCTGAGGTACAACCGGGAATGCAAAGCACGACTTTGTATTTGCAGCTGTCTGCTTCAGATTTCACTTTGTGTATAACTAAACACCATTGTCTTTAGCCAAAATAATAATAATAATAATAATAATATAAAAAAAAACCCATTGTTGTTTACCGAAAAATTATAAACAAATTGGGGTCCATGATGTTATTTTTTGTTTTGTTTTTGCTTATCAATAGAGGTCCATGATTATTTGATAAATAATAATCCTTGTTGATATTTTTGGTGGTGGAAACAGGCATCTTCAAAGTTCAAAATTTGGGTCTCAAAATGCGAATCTAATTATGGGGATTCCTTAGAAGGTCATGTAAGCTTGACAATTGACATACAAGCCATATCACAAGAAGCTTTCCAAGAAAATAAAAATAGCACAGTTAACCAGCCTCCAAATTTTACAGATATGTTCCTAACAGGAAGTCTCTATATTTCTTTTCTAGTTAGACTCAGAAAACCAAAAATGAAATTTAGATTCAGTGTCGTTATTTAGTTAAATTGATGTGGTTTGGTGTGGGTATTTACTTTAATATTTCGATCGTGATTAGCAAAATTCATTTAACCGTACTTGTGATTTAATAAATATTTTTAAATAACTACCAAACCACACCACATTCTATTAAAAATTCAATTCTACTCATATTTTGATTCTTTCTCTACGATCACCATCCGATAAAATGAACTTCAGTTACTGTAAATGTAAACTTCAGTTATTAGAATTGTGAATTCATGTAGCAAAAAATATATAATAAATGAAATTCACTTTCACTTTAATTAAAATTTTTTCTACATGAATTTACATTCTTGTTAACTGAAGTTCATATTATCGGATAATATACGGTAATTTTAGACCTTTCTCCCTTTCAAAAGGGATTTAAATTGATTGCGCGTTTGGTGTTAAGGTTTGGATTGTAGAATTTGAGTTTAAATTGATTGCGCGTTTATCGAGATATTTGAATTGTCGGAGTTAAAAAGTGTAAAAACTTGAAATATGTTCGGAAAAAAATATAAATATGAAATTTGTTTCGTTCGTCTCGAAATTCTATATAATTTGAAAAAAAATCATCTCATTTAGATTTATCTATGTAAAGTTATAGACATTTAAAATTTGAGTTAAAAAACTATATAAATAATTAAACTTAGAGAGAAAAAAATTAAAAAAAAAATTGTAATTATATGATTTAAATCCTAGTGCCAAAGTTACTTTTAAGTAATTTTAGAAGCCTAAAATTTGGGTGGAAGAGTCTTAGAAAGTTCTTTTTTCCTTTTTTTTTTTTTTTTTTTTTTTTTCTTCTTACTAAAAAGAAATTTTTGGGATGAATAAGAACAAAAATTGAGGTTGGTAATTGGAGCCAGGACAGGACTGCAAGGCCAAGTTTGAAAGAGCTCAACAAAGTCAGCACGTTGCCTACATCACCAAAACTTCCGCCTCGGCTCTGCCCAGTCACCAACCTCTTTCTCTCTGCTCTCTCTCTCTCTCTAACATCCAAACACTCGCATTCTCCGTCTCGTCTTCTTCGGTTGCCTCGTGATCTCCGTTCCATGGCGACTCTGTCGCAGGCGATCGCCCCCAAAGTCTCCCTCCCTCTCGTCTCCGATGGCGGTCGCCTCGCGAAATCGCGCGCCTTGTGGCGGCACTCGACTAGAACCGCCCCCAAGAGCCGCGTCTTCGCCGGGATCAAGAGCCACAGCCCGGCGATTGACTTCACCGATCCCGATTGGAAATCCAAGTTCCAGAGCGACTTCGAGAGGCGCTTCAACATCCCTCACATCACCGATGTTTTCGAAGACGCTGCTTCTATCCCTTCCACTTTCTGCCTCAAGATGAGGTTTGAGATTCTCTGTCGATTTTCAGTTCTAGGCTTCTCAATTTTGCTCAACCATTCGGAGTTTCGATTTTTTGCATTCTCTTTTTTTTTTTCTTGATTTTCTTAATTGTAATGTTGGAATCCTGTAGGAGTTTTTGGTCTTGGTTTTTGTAACATGCTCTGTTCTTCTTTTCTGAATATTTGTTTTATGAAAGCAGAATTTGAATATTTTTCCGCCATTGCAGGACACCGATAACTGAAGACTTTGTTGGAGGATATCCATCGGACGAGGAGTGGCATGGCTACATTAACAACAATGATCGCGTGCTTCTGAAGGTGAATTGACCTTAACGAATTTGTAGTTACCTTTGTGTTGGACTCGATTTGGTTAATTATTGTTATTATTTTTTACATTGGAGTAATGCTTATGAAATGGTGTGGAAGCAAATTACTCCTGTTGAATATATATATATATATATATATATATATACACGTATATTTTTCCGGTGAAGCGAATTACTCCTATACATGTTATAATTTGCTTTGTTTTTTGGTTGAAACTTTCAGACCATACACTTCTCGTCACCGACGTCCGCTGGTGCTGAATGTATTGATCCAAATTGTACTTGGGTGGAACAATGGTGAGTATTTATTGGATTTTGAATTGGTGATCCTAAATTCTCTTTATCATTCTCTGGATTTTGATGTTACAAAAGGAGTATATATGCACTGCTTTTCTTGGATTTTCTGCATAATGCACATAATTAGATTCAATGGGTCTGCAAAAAGATTAAAAATATGAAATTTAACTTCATTAACTGTTTTTTATTCTCGAATCACATATATTATTTTGCTCGTTCTTTTCTATGCAATACTGGATTCTTTTTAGATGACAACTACTTCACTAATTGGTGGATATGATATTGAATCATTCCAGGGTTCACCGTGCTGGGCCTCGAGAAAAAATATATTTCAAACCGGAAGAAGTTAAAGCAGCGATTGTAACATGTGGAGGCCTCTGTCCTGGTCTTAATGATGTTATCAGACATGTGAGTTTTGCCAATGAAGTAACTGTAAACATGCTTTCATTTTAGGCTAAAAAGTTGTAGGCATGTACTAGTCCGTTTTCTCATGAAAAAGGAAAGTATAAGTGTCTTATATGACATCTGTATGCTAGTAAATATTGCCATAAAAGAGTTTTCATTGTTACTGCTCGGATCAGAGGATGGTGTATGATGTAATAGGACCAAGATTTCCCTTGATCATTAGAATTGTGTTGCAGTATTTTATCTGTGCGGAATTATGGTTAGAGTCAAAAGCATAAGACTGGTTGTACGTCATTGTATTCACCTGTGGGACACTCTTTGTAACGAATAGTATCTTTTTTTTTTTTTTTTTTTTTTTTTGCATAGAAAGAATGTTTGGGGAGTTTTATGTATCCCATAGTCTTATAAGTAAGCTGAGGCTTACCAAACATCCGCTGTGATAGGAAAACAGCAAATATTTATTTTGAGCTGATATTAGTTAATCATGTATCATTTGCAGATTGTCATCACACTTGAAATATATGGTGTGAAAAAGATAGTAGGAATTCCTTATGGTTATCGTGGATTTTCTGAGAAAGAATTAGCTGAAATGCGAGTAAGTTCCTGTCTATCTTACAGATGTCCATCACTTTCCAAAAAAAAAAAAAAAAGAGAGGAAGAAGAAAATCAAACTTCTTTTGCTGCATAATTAATATGTTATAACTTTTGACTAATTTTCAGCTAACACGGAAAGTGGTTCAAAACATTCATCTTTCTGGTGGAAGCTTGTTAGGAGTTTCGCGTGGAGGACCTGAAACAAGTGCGATTGTGGACAGCATGGAGGTGTGACTGTTAGTTTCCTTGAGAAAACTAATAATTTTGTGGATACATTGAGATTTCTAACAAAAGGTGTTTTGATGTACATGTCTACAAATTGATATCAGGAAAGAGGTATCAACATGCTTTTTGTGTTGGGTGGTAATGGCACTCATGCTGGAGCAAATGCAATACACAATGAGGTTAAGCGTGTATTCATTTACAAACTTGTTTCCAGGGTCTTTAATTTCATTGAAACAGGTTCATAGTAAAGCTCATTTTTTAGAACAAAGCACCCAAAATAGTTACCTGTTGGATATAGATTTCATTCAACTTTCACAAAATCCTGGGTGCAACTGGTATATTAAGAAATCAGACTGAAGATAAATTCTTAGTGACATCTGTACTCTGCTATTAGCTTGTGATTCATTTGCATGTTTATTAATGCTGAGAAAATCAGTCAGCAATTTACTGCTACTTAAATGGCCTGGAACTAGACCTTGATCTTATAGTGTCTAAAATTGTTAAACGCCTTTAACTTTATTTTTGCATGTCATGAATCCTTGCTATTTATCTTTTGGTCTCATTTCTTTTTGCTTTTCCTTTCCCTTTAGTGTCGTAGAAGACGCCTAAAGGTGGCTGTAGTTGGAGTCCCAAAAACCATTGATAACGATATTTTGCTGATGGACAAGACCTTTGGTTTTGATACTGCTGTTGAAGAAGCACAACGTGCCATAAATTCAGCATATATTGAAGTACAAAGTGGTTTTGATTTTTTTTTTCCCCTTATCACTCGCTGAATTTTCACAACTGTTACTTTTGTACTCCATTGCTTTAACCTCTTTCGTGGTGCTTAAATTTGCATTATAATCTGATCTTTCTTCTCTCAAATTTGTAACAGGCACATAGCGCATATCATGGCATTGGAATTGTTAAATTGATGGGTCGCAGTAGTGGATTTATTGCAATGCATGCATCCCTGGCTAGTGGACAAATAGACATATGTTTGATACCGGAGGTAGTTATGCTAAATTTTTTTTCTGATTTCTTTGTTTTGTGAGACAGTACTGATATTGTTAATACATGCTCATAAAGGTACCTTTCCATTTACACGGTCCCCACGGAGTTTTGCAGCATCTTAAGTACCTTATTGAGACTAAGGGATCGGCAGTGGTCTGTATAGCAGAGGGAGCAGGGCAGGTTAGTCATAGTGTGAAGTCATTTTGTATGTTGATATACTTAAAAGCGATTGGCACTGCTACAGTTTTTGGCTTATAGGTTTTGAAATACTGTGAATTTAGCCAAAAAAACAGAGAAGAAAGTCACAAATATTATTACTAAACCATAAGTCTGGATTCAAAGATCTGAAAGAAATTACTGATCGATGTTTATCTTCCCAACTAGTCTTAAGTGCATTATGTTTCATATTTTATTTGCAGAATTTTCTCAAGAAAACCAACGCTACTGATGCGTCTGGAAATATTGTTCTTGGAGATATTGGTGTTCATCTTCAGCAAGAGGTTAGTGACCTTTGTTTTTACGTGTTTTTGATTGATACACATGACTACAGAATGCTTAAAGTGAACCTCACTTTTAAGATCTTCCCAGTCAGCAGTCGCTGATCTTAATAGCATAATTATTCCCAAGGAGATGATATTGCTTTGAACTTTTTAGGTGATGCTATAGGGCTATACTAATTGTTTTAAAAAAACCCTCAAATACATATCAATGCCAGTGTTAAACTTACAATCAGTAGCGTGCCTGATTCCTCTAGGTAACGACTCACAAATCATCATTGGCCAAGAATAGGATTAATACCATAATGCCTATGTAATTTTCATAAGCAGTCTTACTTCAATAGAAGGAAAATGAAAATGCATTTTATAAAGAATTGACAATGTGTTGTCCTCTTTTCGCCCTAATTTGTAGTCATGCTAAATGTTAAGTTATTGTCGTTTAATGCTGATTTGGCATTTTACTTCTGAATAGTTTTCCTGTCGGTCTATCATTTCGGCTTACTCAATTGGTGTACTTTCTTTCGCGTCTACTTACTATGGTAAATGGTAGTGACATCCATAAAAATTTCTTCTACCAGACAAAGAAGTACTTTAGGGAAATTGGTAATCCAGCTGATGTGAAGTATATTGATCCGACGTACATGATCCGTGCTTGTCGTGCAAATGCATCAGATGGGATTTTATGCACCGTTTTAGGACAAAATGCTGTGAGTCTCTCTCTCCCTAGTTCTTGCTGGTGATCTTTTAGCATCCCACAATGATGTAATACGCTGTATTATGACGAAACATAACTAGATTGACCAATATGAATTCATGCATTTTTTTCTTCCCAGGTTCATGGGGCTTTTGCCGGATATAGTGGCATCACGGTTGGGATATGCAACACTCACTACGTCTACCTTCCCATTCCCGAAGTCATTTCTTATCCAAGGCTGATAGACCCTAACAGTCGAATGTGGCATCGTTGTTTGACCTCCACGGGCCAGCCCGACTTTGAATAACCATTTTTGGTGGTATGACTAATTATCCGGGCCATTTTTTGTGGTATAGACAAGGTAAAATAAGCTCTCTACTATTATTAATTTATAGGTAGGAGATTGCATCCGGGAGAAGAAACAATACAAAAGGGTTCCGCATAATAATTTATCAAATGTATATCACCACTCAAGATTCCATAAATTATTTTGGACACTTCAAATAATATTCCAGAGAAAATACCAAGCGGCCTGTGCTTGGTTCATAACGTTTTTTTTTTGTAGTGTACAACATTTTTTGTTGCCTCGGCAAAATTAATTCCATTTTTTTTTATCTGTTTAGAGATTTTCTCACATACAAAAAGAAAAATTAAATAAATAAAAGAACATTTATGTATGAAAACCATATTGAACCTAATAGATTTGTTTTGAAGTTCACTGATCAGATTCTTTTTACATTGCTAGTCTCCAGTGCTACCTGTACAGACCATTAAGATGACTTCATCACTGCGTCAACAAGGCTTTTTATTTTATTTTATTTTATTTTATTTTATTTTATTTTATTTTTGAACATTTTGATATCTACCGAACGTCGAGCCACTATAAATTGTTTAGGATTCTTTTCCAAAAAAAAAAAAAAAAAAAAAAAAAAAATTTGTTTAAGATTATTCTCTTCTCTAAATTTTAAAATCTCTCACTTTATCTTATGTATTTTGAATTAGTTCTACTTTATTCTCTATTAGAATTTTTATTAAGAACAGGCATAAAAGGAGAAGGTTAAGTATGGTCATATTATTTTTTTTCATTTGTTTTTAATAAAAATTCGAATAAAATGGGTTAAGTCGCACTAATTCTGGAAATCTCCCTTTTTTCTTGTATATTTGTAATGAAAATTCTAGTAGTAGTATGATTAGTTCAAAAACTTCATAGGGCAAATTGAGTTTAATAGTAAAATGAAAATGATCTTGAAATTTGAGGATTGATACAATTGTAAATATAAACTCATGGTTTTTTAACAACCATATTTGATTGAACTAAATTAAGTGGATAAAATAGAAAGTTGTCTGATATTACAGTTAAATCTAACTATCATAAGAAAAATTAGGTTGGGTGGTCTTTTGTAATTATCTAATCTAATAGATAGCTCAAATTTTTTTTATATATTAAAAAAAATGACCGTTTGTTATTTTTTAGATTTGGTTAATCAGTGATTGATTAATAGTCAATTACTTGTCAATCAGTAATTGACTATAAAATTTGATAATTTACGTTATGGTTAATCAATAATTGATCGTAAGTCAATCACCGATTGACTATTATGTGATTGATCACTGATTGATCATTTAAGAAAATTGATTAACCATTTTAGAAAAAAAAAAATAGTCTTTTAACTAATTTTTAAAAAATTTAGTCAATTATTAAAAAACTTCTTAAAAAAAAAGTTATTTAGCTATGAATCCCTCACCATAATAGAAAGTGGTTAAAAAAAAGAAAAAGATAAACAGTTAAATCTAATTACCATAATAGTAAGTGGTTAAAAAGAAAGAAAGAAAGCTGTCCGTCTCTGATACAATAATTAAAATTTAATTACCACATAGAAAGTTGGTCTTCACCGTCCAAAGCCTGCAAAATGTTATTAGAAAGACATTGTGAGATTCCGAACCTTTAACCCATATCCCACTTCACTTCCTACAGTTTCCAGCGACGCACTCTCAGAAAAGTTCCCTCTTTGCCTTGGGTCCCGAGTGGCTCTTCTGCTACATGTTTGGTACCTAAGTCCTCTAACCATTTTTTTAGCCCCACAAAAAAAAAAAAAAAAAAAAAAAGGGTCCTTTAACCATTTCGCCTCTCGTCAAACCATTCAATTTCTCGGTAAAACCAAACCCAAGTATGTAGAATAGCAAACATATTTTAAAAAAAAAAAAAAATCATTAAACAAATGAACTTGATAAATAAAGCATCTCTTTTTTTAAAAATGTATTAGAGAGAGAGAGAACCACTTGAAATTCTGTGTTATACAGGTCACTGAAAGTCAGAGCTGTTAAAAACTCTACCAACCCGAGGCCAGTATTTTAATTTACCGTTTCAGCGACACTGTCCCCACATACCACATTACTCACACACAAAGAGAAGAAACAAAAATACAGAGGGAAAGAGAGAGAAAGAGACTTATTATAAGAATGAGAAACTTTGATTGTGGTGAATATGGTGTTCAAACTGACATGGTCAATATAGCTTTATGTATGAGTGGGGATTGATTTTTTTTTTTAAATTAAATTTTATATTTTATAAGGTTTTTTTTTTTTTTTTTGGTAAATAAATAATGTATTGTGTCTTTCAATGTGGTACTACTTGTTTTGGTTCGACTCATTTGGGTCATATGCCATGCATTAATGTTTGATATGGGTATGCTGTTGGAATCCTTCTATAGTACATACACAACCATTTCTAGTCAGTAATTAATAGTTTTGATCTTTTAAGAATACTGCCTGGACCATGCTTAGCTGTTTTTTTTTTTTTTTACCAGTCAAGGTTGCCCACTTAACTGTATTACCTTTTCTGCTTTGTCAGAGAGGGAATGTTATTGTATTTTCAAGTTCAAATTAAATTTGTAGATAATTAAGCCAGCATTACTATATCACTACGTATTAGCATTAGGGTTACCATTGGCAAATCTTTCTCTAGAAAGGAAAAGTGAACTAGTATGAATATATGGTGCAACACTACATATATTTCTCGCAAGAAAAAAAAAGTAGAAACATGAAATTTGATCTATAGATTTAAATACACCAATTGCTACTCTTAGGTAAAGAAAAAAAAAAAAAAAAAAGTGAGGCCCAAACATACAACAGACGACATGTTTTTATTTTTTATTTTTTTGCAAGAAATATTCATTTATTGTTCAATCTGCCTTTGGTATGAAGGGAAATAATAAATTAAAAAAATGCAAAAAGAAAAATAGAACGTTATAAATTGAATAGGATTTGTCATCCATTCTTCAAGGAAGGTTATTCTGCAATTGTAATATTGCATTTAGTTTGTGTAACAATAATTTCATCAAGTGTAGCAATGTTCCTCCAAAAAAAAAAAAAAAAAGGTGTGTGACATTGGTTTACAATAACTTTTTTTTTTTTTTTGGTTCATAACTCTTTTAAAACAATAATTTCAAAATGTGTAGCATCGTTCCTCCAAAAAAAAAAAAAGTATTTAACATTGGTTTACAATAACTTTGTTTTTATTTATCAAGAAAAAAAAAGAACTTTTTTTTTTTGGTTCATAAATCTTCTAAACTATGTTATATACATTTAATGTACCCTCACTTTTATATGTTATATAAGACCAGTCTTTGATCGAATTCCTTACCTAAATTATTAAACAAATCCGACGAACTGATATAGTGTTACACCATTTTATTTTATTTTTTTTGTTTTAGTTTCTCTCTGGCGAGTAATTCATTTCCAAAGTTTATCGCGCCTAGGAACTATTTCTTTCCAATTTTCCACCATCAGGATTGAGTAATCACAGTCAGAACCAAGTCCAAGATCGTTGTGGGCCTAGCTTTGGGGCCAGTGGGCCCCACCGTTTCCATTTTCCAATCCCCTAAACAATTTTACAAACTATTTCTCCCTCACCCAGTCACTCACTCACTGCAGCAGCCCGACCATATTAAACATAATAATGATGTTTTCCAAGACAATTTCATAATAATAATAATAATAATCATAATTAGCTACTAATATAATATGTAACCACAATTGTGTCGTTTCTGCAAAAGAAACAAAAGAATGACTCCAAAGTTCTCTTGGCACTTCTAAATCAACCACATCAGTATTTCAAAATAAATCAAACAGGTGCCTTGTCAAGGTATAAACGTGTTTAGCTGAAATGATATAAGAATGACAAAACTTTGAAAAGATTTTCATCTGTATATATAGTTTTACTTTCACCAAATTTTTTTTCTCTCTTTCTTTCATTGAAATGGAAGCTGCAACAAAAAGGCTGTGTTTCTCTGGACACCAAAAATAACACATTTTTCTCATATTTTCGTTACTTTTTACCACCAAATGGCACCACCACTTCAATTGCTTTTTACTCCTCCAAATATCCCTTCCATGGCTGCTGTGGTACTCTTGATTAGATGTTATATGGCTGAGAATTTTACCCTTTCATGCTTCAAGCATGAAAGCCCTCTTGATGTAGCTTCCACCACACTTATTTTCTTTTGTTTAATTTAAAAAAATAATAATAATAATAACTCATTCACTCCCATTTCTCTCTTTTTTGATGTACTCTATAAATGGGAACCTCCTCTCCACACCCCCCACCCCCCACCCCCAAAAAAAAAAAACACACTAAAAATCCCATTCAACCAAACTGCTTGGGACTCTCAGGTGTGAAGGAGAAAAATTCACATCTCATGACTTGGAAGTCCCCCCACTTCAGATAATCCCATCCGGTTTCCTCCCTTTGGTGTCTGGACTAGTGTGTGAAATTGAAGAAGAGTTTGCACATGACCCAACTGTCAATTCATCACTTTTATAGCTCAAGCATGCAGCATCCAACACCCCAACTGGGCTTTGGGGCACTGATGATAATGACGGGGCTGAGCCTGTGCCTGTGCCGATGCCCGTGCCCGTGCCCGTGCCCGTGCCCGTGCCTGTGCTGCCACCCCCATTGGTGGTGCACCTACTAGTCAATGACAAATCTTTGATCAGTTCAAGACACTTCAATACTCTCCCCTGCAAAATATACCCACCAACAGAAGAAAACAACTTTACCAACTCATCAAACAAAAACAGGTATAACATGAAACCTTCCACTTCAGGATAAAAGAAATATGTAGTAAGGGATTCTACATTGGGGGCAACCATTGATCGCAACCATAGGATTTAAATCAAACGATCGATATTGAATGGGGCTGCATGCTACAAGATCCTCGGATGCTACCATTATACCCACTCAAAAGTGCCGTCTGATTTAAATCATACGGTTCACGTCAATGACCCAAACAGAAGGAATAGAATCCACAATTTATATAGCAGTAAATGTTGTTGAACTGTCTACTACGATTCTGATATGATTTGATTCATCAAAGACATACTATTGTAATTGTTCCCAGCATGCCGTAGAAGTAACCTATAAAAGTGCTGAAATCAACCCGGTATTTTATTTTATTTACACTTCTATGTGGGCCACCAATTGTTTTACCTTTTCTATATGTATGAAACAAGAGACGGCCCTATCTATGTCCACTACAGCTTTTATTTCTTCTGAAACAGAAACTGCCACCGCAGCAGCAATCTCAGAAGGTCTGAATTCCAAGAAGTCAATTCCTGCATTGAATTCCCACCAAAGCACTGCTATGAAACTCCATTAATCCCAAAGAAACAGCACAACAAATAAAACAAAAACCACAGAACAGATTACAGACAACACAAACGGAAAGCACAGTCAAAGGAAAAAGACCTCTGATTGTGCCCAATATGAGCTGTGTCGATCGGCAGATGGACGACATTGATGGAAGAAGCCGATCATCAGCGATGATCTTGCTGAGGAAGTAGTCAATGAATGAGCAAGGAGTTAATGCTTGCATTTTCCATTTCAGTGTGCTCAACACCAAAAGCTCCATTCTTTGTATGGTTTTAGCTTCAAACAAAAACTTGGGATCTCCAACCTGCCAATTCAAACACAATATCAGATAAGGACGATATTGCATTCCTATTTTCAGTTTTCACAATGTGAAAATTAAATTCTTTGAGATTTCTACTACCTGTAAATCCACAGACTGGGGCACTTTGGTCTCATCCATTTTAGCTGCTAGTGATAAACAAGCTACAGCTAACAATTGCACAGTCCAAGCTTTACCTCTCTGAATCAATAAGTCCAAGTGAAAAATAGAATATCAAGAACAGAAATTCAATGACAATAGAGAAGAAAAATTAGGCTTAATTCTGTGAACTTACAGGCAATTCATAAACCGAAAGAAAGCGGTCCAAGTAGTTTGTAGCTAGGCAGATACAAATGGGTCCAAAACTATAATGGGAATGAGCCTGTTCAAGAAATGAATTAACCAATTCAATAATCAAAAGACTAGCTTTAATTTAACACATCCAACGATTGGAAAAAACCGAATGCTATTCCTGATTAATCTACAAACAATTTGGACATTTCTTTCTAACCAGAAAACACTGAAGAACATCGATTTGCAGATGAGGATAAATATAATACCAAAACAAAAAAAAAAAAACCCAGTCCAAGAAACCTGAATTGCATCACAAATGCACTTTGATTATTAAAAAAATAGTTGAAAAAAGTCACAAACAAGCAAAATAAAAGAATCCCATTTGAGAGAAAGAAGCAAATAATTAAAACAAATGACCAAACCTTCCAAATCCAATCAAGAGCCTCTCTCCTGATGCTCAAGTTCAAGTCCCCAGTGCGCAGACTATGGAGATAATCCTCTCTGGGCAAATGCTCACTTTCTTTCTCAACCATTGTACGGACTCTATCCTCACTCTGCAATGGCAAACTCATCAAGCACTCGGATCTGTTATCATTGGTTTGTTGTTGTTGTTGTTGTTGTTGTTTTTTCTTTTGGTGGAAAAATGAAGGGGATGATAATAGCCCAAACTCGTCGTCAAAGCAAGTATCGGTGTTCTCTTCACAGAGAAGAAGGTTTGAGTTCACACAATCAAAACTAGTGTCCGCCATTGAAGGACCTTCTCAAAACCCAGAAAATATCTCATCAAAGTGAGGCCTTTTCCGTAATGGTTTTTTGTTTATTATCAAAGAATTCAGCTTTGGGCGCTCAGCATTCTGCTTGGACAACAAAACCCAGAAAAGGGATAAAAATGTTATTGATGATAGTCTACAGAAAGAGAGAGAGAGAGAGATGGTGAGGAGAGAGAAGGGTTTGAGGAAATATTATGGCAAAGAGAGAAGCTCTTTAAGTAGGGAAATGAGCATGTGTTTTTTAGGTATACGAGAGAGCGATGGATAGAGGGCGAGAAGGACTGAGGATTCGTAGATAAACAGGGCCAAACATTAAAAAATAAAAGACGAAAACACGCCAAACACTATAAAATCCAATTTCCATCTTGTAAACTTTGCCATGGAGTAGGACGGTTGGACCCAAAAGGGGTATCAAATGTCACATAAATACTAAAACAGATAAATTTTAATAACTTACTCAAACAAAATAACAATCGTGAATTTTTTTTTTAAAACCTCCAATAAAAATTTTAATGATGGATATCTTTATTAAAGGTGTTTACCAAATTCGTGAATCAATTCAATCATTCAGATTAGATTGAATGACCAAATAGATTGATCTAAATGTTATAAATTAGATTGTGAATCGATAATTTATCAATATGTAGAATCTGTGAATCTGAATCGTACATATATATATGATTTTTTTTAAAGTAACATTAATGAGTGATAAACATTTTATTTTGTGTTATTCACTAAAAAAAAACATGTAATTTTGTGTTTGTAAATGATGTAATTGTTTATCGTAATGTATTATAATCCGTTCAAATACTTGAATTTGATTGTGTTGTGACAAATTATACTTTGAGAAATTGTAGTAAATAGAATTTTTATGAAAACAATTGAAGTAAATAACAAAGTTCTAAAATATTTAAAGTAAATAGTAAATGTATTAGACAAATAATGTACTTACAATAGTTTTTAAATTTGTGTCATTTAGGTGTTTTCCCTGTAAATCATTTATATGATAAAGTTATTATTTACTTTACTTTCTCATAATATTTTTAAAATATGCTATTTACTTCTATTATTTTCGTAAAAATAGTATTTACTTCTTTCTCATAAAAGTTTATTGAATTATTTTCTCTTTAGTATGCTTATTTTGATTTCCAAAAAGTATAAATAAAATCTGCGATTCTAATCCGCAAAATCTGATTATGGAATAACTAGGACTAGTTTGAGAGTAGAACATATTAAGATTTTTCCAATCCAAAAATTACAAACAGAACAACGAATTAAGGCCTAATTTGTATAATTTGATCCATGAATATCCTGATCTATTGGGTAATTTATTGGATTGTCTATCAAAAAGTATATCTCTCGATTATTATCCCAGCTATAATAACTTCTATTTTATTTTATTTTATTTTATTTTTTACCTCTAGTTAGATAAATATGGAAGGTCAAAAATCCAAATAAGCGTTAAAGATGGTAAAAAAATATAAATATATCTATTTAAGTTGGTTGTGTCCACAATTGTTTCTAAATGTTTTCGATTGATTTGGGGTTAATGGTTTTTTTTTTTTAATTTTTATTTTTGTCTAGTGGTATTAATAAATTTGGTGATAAAAATGCCAATTGGTTATTTTTGTATATCCATGGGTACCCTAATTTATTAAAAGAAAAAATTAAATACAAAAATACTCATAGGTTTATAACTTGTGAGCTGCCCAAATCCCTAAATAATCATAACTTAGTTCAACTATATGACTAATACTTAATCCATAACCAGGGAAAGAAATTTTAGATCAACCACTTATTTATAGGAATATAAATAATTTCACCAAATGTTTGTTATATGTATATCACTTTGTTATATTTCCAAGATACAAGGAGCGAGATTCGACGTCTTGTGAATCTTTACCGAGCATATTAAAAAAACACAACCTCGTAAATAGGAGCCTATTAATAACTTAAAAATTAGGATTGTTTGCATGATCATCATATTGATAAAAACTGAATACTCTATTTGCTAACGAAAATTACTAGAGATTCAAATTAATCTTGTTCTCGTACTATATAATCATATAATATAAAGCACTTTCATCTTAGCGACATCTCATTAACAGTCATGATAAGACTACTTTATTTATATGGAGATCAACAGTGCTAGTAATAATTCATTAAAAATCCCTATTTTAATTATTTGTTATGGACAATTTTAAATTATTATTCTCTTGTACGTTACTCCTATATACAATATTTTAAGGTCACGTTAAGGAATTTAATGATATTTATAATGTATCAATCATACATACATGTATATGCATAATGAAATAAATCGCTTAGTTTTATTTTAAATCTCAAAAAACGTTTTTAAATCATATACTTTGTGAGCATCATCCCAACAAATTAGGGAAAGAAATTTTAGATCAACCACTAATTTCTAGGAATACGAAAGGTTCACTAAGTGTTCGAAAAGATGATGACTAGAAAATGGATAATTTCTAAAACTAGAACGAGTATACATAGGGTTGGTTTCCTCCTTTCTAGTGACATCCTACAAAATTGGAACTTATATTGTGACAGAGGGTCTTTGCGGTCTTATACATTTTTATGCCAAAAGAAATCATTGAATTCCAACAGAAATTTTTTTTTTTTTTTGAAAGAAAAGGTTTATTCATAACAAAGGTACCCTAAAACAAGATACTAACACATTCAAATTCCTCTCCACCAACAAAGTGACTAACAAAGGAAGTAAAGAGTTGAGAGTTGTGATATGGTCAAGATCATTTTAATAAAAAGGGAATATTGCCCAAATTGCCAAGAACAAATCCCCACTTAGGATACTGAATCTGCATTTATGAAAAGAACCCCTTCTAATTGAGATCTAAAACTAAAAGACACATGTTCTTTCTCTTTTCTTGACTTTATCAACACAAATTTCCAACTCTTATTATTATTATTATCATTATTTATTTAATTATTTTTTGCTCTTCCCTCTTCCTAGAGATGCTTTATCCACCTCTTAACCACCACACCCAAAAAACAAAATTTTTTTTTTTTTTCATAAGGGGAGAGGGAGAGAGAGAGAGAGAGTACAATTAACCTTTCCACCACCTTCTTTTATGGGGTTTGGGCTATAGCTCCCAAAAATTCCTAAAGATAGAGGATGGCCAACAATGTGGAACAGACTTTATATTACACGACCCAAATCACGTGTATGAGAAAATGTTAATAGCAGCCTTACTTTGTACACTTTTTTGTAAATAGTACATAGCTACCTCTTCATCCACATTTTTATTGGTTAACAAATAAATTAAAAAAAAAAAAAAATTTTGCTTATAGTTTTCTCTTGGCCTTGCATGGCATGGCATGGTGTGGTCCAAATCCAAACCCTTTTTGGTCTTCGTCTTGGTCTGCTTGAGATTCGAGCTCTCGATAATGCTTCCTCTCTCTCTCTCTCTCTCTCTCTCTCTCTCTCTCTCTCTCTCTCTCTCGATAATGCTTCCTCTCTCTCTCTCTCTCTCTCTCTCTCTCTCTCTCTCTCTCTCTCTCTCGGCATCAAAAGCATCCGAACAACAGCCAAATATAGCTTCTGTGAGAGAGTCCACCATCTATAAGTGCTGTTTGGCTAAAATTAAAAAAAAAAAAAAAAAAGAATAAGAAATGTGTTTTTCTCTGTATAATAGATCTACAATGCCTCTATTTGTCTCCCTTTTGCCGTGCCAACTTGTGAATAATATACTCCAAACTTTTTTTTTTTTTTTTTGGGTTACTTGTTTTCGTAAACATTATGAAAGCTGCATTAATTAAGGCAGATTGCAGCTACAATAAAGTTTAGCAGCCGATCTTTTTAAATTTCTCACGAGGAGAGAATTTAATCACCTAGAAAAATGAGTTGCTTTGTATTTATAACATGCCAATTATTATTATTACGTCATCATATGATTATTGATTATCTATAAGAGAAATGGTACAGACAGGATCGTTAATGTGGTGCCTTGGAGAACTTTTGTTTCTTTTATTGAAATTTTTTTAATTGATAATTAATGAAAAGAGGCTAATACTGATGAGGCAGGGAAAGAGATAAGAGATTAACTATTTTTAGTACTTGTATAGACTGAAAAACAGTGAGCTATATATATATATATATATATATATATTATTTGCCTTGTCGACATACTTGCAAGATAACTTCGGGAAGGAATATGCTTATCGGTTATTGTAACAAGAATAATTCTCACAAGATTAATTTTAATCTCAATTTTTAAATACCCACTTATATTGTTATTATTATTATTATTTTTGTAAGTGTTTTAATAATGTAATATCAAACAAAATTAGAATATTACTTCTACTAATAAAAGATGATAGCTTACTGTTACGTGATGATAATTAAAAATTCAGATTAAAATTAATGTTCTTAGTACTATTCTTATTACGAAACTTTGTTTTAGTGTTTTTTTTTTCCAAAGAATGATAAATAATATATTGATATATATATATATATGTATATATCTATGTATATATAAACAGAAGAGGAACAAAGGGATCCTAGCATGGCTAGAAAAAACCAACAATTTAAGAAATAGATCTGGCATTTCTTGAAATCTCGCTTTTGATTCAAAATCATGGTGTAATGTGTATCCCCCTGCTCTGATCATGGAATAGATGAAATAAATCAAAAAATGGATTCTAAAGTGAATATCAGAGCATTTTGGCTCGGCCTTAACCTTGCATGCAAAGATCATGATTGATTTGAACAGTGAATAATACACTTGGACCATAACCGGAGCTACAAATGTCCTTTAGAAATCCTCTAATTGTTATGGTCCAAACCAGTAGCCACTAGCCAATTGAAGTCAACTTCACTTTTCTCTCTCTTTTTTATTTTTTTTTTAATTTTTTATTTTCCAGTTAACAACAATGGTCCATCCTTGATCATTGCTGTTGCCTTTCTTCTTATCAATTCTTGAAAAAAGAAAAAAAAAAAAAAAATCTTCTTATCAGGAAACAAAAAAGAGAGAGAGAAAAAAAAAGTAATAATAATGAATATGGCATTTTAGACCTTTTTTCATGAGCTGCTTATAGATTGTCCTTGACTCCAAAGAGTACCATCAGTGTTTATGGCTTTGAGTGAAAGAAGATGATTCTATTGGAGAGGGAGAGAGAGAGAGAGAGAAATCTGGAGTTATGGTTTTCGGTTGGACAATTCTTAGCCTTCTTGATTTTAGAGCTACATAGAATTCCTAGTGGGAATGATGAGAAGAGGAAAAACCCTTGGTATTTGCGATTCCAATGTCCCCCTCTCAAGTTGATCTATATATATATATATGTGTGTGTATCAGTTATCCAACGTGGATGATAACAATGTGAGGTGATGTAGAAAGTGACAATTGCGAGATGATTAGTACCCAAAAAAACACAAAAAACAAAAAACAAAAAACAAAAAACAAAAAACAAAAAACAAAAAACAAAAACAAACAAACAACACCAACACTAACAACAACTACAACGAAAAGAATAATAAAATCTCAATAAATAGAAGTATACGGAATTTAAAAGAAAAAAAAAACTTGACAACTATTTGATTGTTAAATTATTTGTTTCAATTCTATCAATTAATTCTCAAAATGAGGCTATTTTCTTTTTTTTTTTTGTTTTTTCCTCTCGGCCTTTGAAGATCAGAAGAAGAATGAGCCTTTTGTCGAGAAAGGTGAACCTAACATGAAAGGATACTAGTATCGAGAAGGAGCTCTTCCTACCTCACCCCTTTGGTTTCTTTTTCGCTTTTTGGGCACATATTGAGCAAATATTCCAAGGCTTGCCTTTTGAAAAACAGTCTTTTGACAAAGAATCAGGTTCTTAGCACAAATTTCAAGGCCTCAGAATTGCAAAGGAGAAAAAAGAGTATCACAATCAAGAAACAAAGTGTAGTTTGGATGATAATAGTCGATATTTGAACTAAGTAAAGATAACGGTCACTACCCAACAAAGGTTAAAATGGTATATTTCTAACATCAAGAACTAATGCAAATGGTCGTCCTTAATTTCCCTTCTCAGCCATTGATTTCGGGTGGATCTACACAAATAGACGGCTCAGAAATGGGCGTATCCGTGGCCACAATGTTCATCATTTAACGTTTTTACACTTGACTAGATTTGCAGGCCAAGTTAGCCCCTAGGCAGACAGGTTGGCAACTTGGTTATGTTCAAGTAATTTTAAGCAAAATGAACAACAACCTCGGTTGAGGCGAAAAGACAAT
Organism: Ficus erecta; assembly: GCA_008635985.1. Taxonomy (NCBI): domain Eukaryota; kingdom Viridiplantae; phylum Streptophyta; class Magnoliopsida; order Rosales; family Moraceae; genus Ficus; species Ficus erecta. Next base: position 2,547,685 of record BKCH01000005.1, on the reverse strand, counting down.
ACAGGACAGCACTATAATTATGATGATTCATGAGTGCATTTTTTCACCGGGGGGGAAAAAAAGAGAGAAAAAAAAAAATGAAAAGAGAGAATTTAAACAAGAGTACATGGTATGCGTACAAGAACATTTATGTAACTTAGCCATATCAAGGTTACAGAAAATTTATGACATTCAAGCCCACCTCCTTCGAGGAGCATCAACAGATCCTCAAGCCTCATCTATCTGCTCCTGCACGAACCCACCACAGTTACACTTTGTATAAATGTTTTAAAAAATATAGATCCAATATGAAGCAAAAGCCCAATTCAAACCAAGGAAACACTAGCGAGAAATAGCATTAAAAGTCCTTTTTTTTTTTAATTTTTTTTTTTAAATCCAGGATAGAGAAATAGATATAAATGTAAAGTGATTCAGTGTCTTTATTTTTCTTGTTCCCTCTAAGAGCTTCGCCTTAATTTCAAGTAAAATAGTGTTTGGTAAAGTCTCTTTTTTGGCGGCCATATAGAGCAACACATGTAACATCAAAATTAATGCCTTGTAACACTAATTACAGTTTCAAAAAGTAGCATGTTGCACATAAGATTACATCACGTCGTTACATGTAGACCAACTAGTATTTACATAGCTCTAGAAAAAAGTTACATCTGCCGGACCTATAAGGTTGGCTGACAAGAGACTCATCCAATTATGTTTTTGTGACAATCAAATAGAAATATCCCCCAATGAATGGATGCAAAATTACATAATTCCACTAAAAGTTGCGCAGACGTACCTGCATATCAGAAGTCCAAAGAGTGAGGTTGTCCCTCAGCAATTGCATGATGAGAGTGCTGTCCTTGTAAGACTCCTCACCAAGTGTATCGAGTTCAGCAATGGCTTCTTCAAAAGCCTAAGAATGAGACAAGAGGGGGAAGAGGGAAAAAAAAAAAAAAAAAAAAAATCTCATTGGCATTTACGTAATCATCTAGTGTCAAGTTTCATGTCTTAAGAATGGTAGAACGAAAAAGATTGAGGACAGATCTGGATAGCTCAACTTATGTTTTATGTATTTAACAAGAAACTCCTTATGTGCAGGATATCACAGTATGATTCAAAATTATTTTCCCATATGCAGCCTCTTAGACAACTCCATATTTCGGTAATGACACTCACCTAATTCCCACGATAACAAGAAGAAAGTTATTTGCACCAGGTAATTTTTATGGAATGGGTTTGAGTAGGAACTCTCAGGTTCAAGATCTGGCAGTGTTTTCATTTCTCTTTGATAAGAGAGAGCATAGGCCCCCATACCAAAAAGGGGAGGGAGAAAAAAAAGTAATTTCCAGTACTACCAATAACCAGTTCGAGACTCCACGTCTTCAACAAACATATACCAGCTTATATATTTTGCTAGCATACCAAGTGATGCAAGCTGAATATGTCTCTATCCTTGATCAGAAATTCCTCAGTTTTGTTTGTCCTAAGGATAATGCTACGCATATTGACTTTTTATCCTAAATTCACTCTTCGTTCTAACTATACTCACTTACACTAATTTGTCCTGTATCCTTCTTGTTTTGTTGATGAACTTATTTGTTCATGCAACAAAATCAAGAACTAATGAACTACAATCCCCTCAAGAAAAAAAAAAATTGACTGCTCTTCCTCGATATCTTTACGTAAATCACCTTCAACCACTTTTTGAAACACCGACCTATTCTTTCAATATTAATTTTGTTTTTTGACTTCCACATTTACAGTTTTACCATCAGTCTCTTTATTCTTCAGTTCACTGTTTCAATTCATGCATTACCTATAACAGGCCTAAAGTTGATTTTACTTCTCACGTAACAAAATTGAAAACAAAAAAACAAGGTTGTTGTTGCTCTAATAAAGCCCATACTTATGAATTCTTTATAGCTCTGCCACTAGGCCTATTTGAAAGCATGAGCTTGCGCCATTACAAGAAGAAAATGTTAAACATCCTGACTCGGGTGAGTCCAGATGTGAGACAGGTGGTGGTGCCACCTATCTCACATCCCAACTCACCTGAGTTGAGATGTTTAACAAAGCTCTTTCAAGATATCAAAGTAATGTGCCTAAAATAACACAGCACACTCGTATCATCTACCAAACTCCAACTTTCCACAAAGAAAGTTAATTCTCCCCAATTAGAGCATCACATTCACACCAAAGTTGTACTTTGCATTGCTTAAAATAAAAATTCAGGTCCTAAGCAAGAGAATTCAAATTTTACGCTGTGTTGGTAACAGGGAAGAAATTAGGAAGGAAATAGAGGTATTAAACCTTAGACGAGAACAATGGAGAGGAAGGGAAGGATCTTTCTCTTATTGTGTTCGGTATGGATTCCCTCCTCTAATCTCTACATTTTGGGAGATTAGAATTAGGGTTCTGTGAATGATTAAATCCGTCACCCAATCCATTCACTCCTCTTTTCTCTCCTATGAAACAACCATAGGTCCCAAAATCCTTCCATTAATCCCCTCAACCCTCTCATTCCTTCTACTTTTTCCTCTACCAAGCAAGTTTTTAGGTTTCTTCGATACATTTATTCTTTACACCAATTCCCCACCATCTTCAAATTTCTGATTTTATCGCCGACAAACTTAGCTAATATAATAGATACTTGTTAACATGAAATGCACGGAAATAGGGATCCATATCTGAAATCCAGATGCAAATGAACTACCATTTCATTTGTGGTTCATTCTCTATGCCAAATCCTGCCATAGGCTTTCAATAATTTAATAACAAATCAGACATTTAACTTGCCTCAAATCCACCAAATCGACTACTCTTTCAAGCAAGAAAATAGACTTTAGAATAAAAGAAATAAAACTAACTCGTACGCGAATAAATCAGAGCAAACAAAAAGTAAATAAAAGAAAAGAAAAAAATCACTCATGAATTACCAAAAAGTTGTTCCTGAGAAGAGGGGAAGGGTCCAAAATATCTGTGGAGATGTTTAAATGAACAAGAACCTTTTGCAACATAACTAAAAGAGCATTTAATGCTTAGTCTCAGCAACCGGAGAGCTTTTATAAAAAAATGTTCACGTGGATATGGAAAACATATCCAAGACCCATTTGTACATCAGTGTGAACTGGTAAAAGTGGACCAACCTAGAACCCAAATCAAAATTCCAAGCAGTTCGTACACTTTTCCTTTCATGAATTCAGTCAATCCAATCCAATTCCACGTTAAACTCCAGGCATACAAGCGGTGGGCATAAATACATTTATACAAATCTCGTGCTAAAAAAACTTATGATCTTCAGTTTCACTACCTCTGTATATTCGAATAATTACCTTAGATCTAAAGTAAAAAGATTTCATCTAAAAACTGAAGTAGAAAAATTGTCACCTAGTATCACTTTTATAAATTTTTTTAATCTTTTTTTACTTTAAGAAACTACCTTACCGTTCTTATAATGTTAAAATAAAATCATGTCATTTAAAAAAAAAATGTCATTGGAGTAATTATTATTTTTCGAAACATAAAATCTCGGTTTTGTCCTTTTTTTTTATTTATTAATTAACTATGAATTAATATTTTCAAAATAATTTAAGACATATAAAATTCTAAAAAGGTACGTTGTTTGATGAATTGGGTACGAAATTTTCACAATTCTAGGATGATTTTTTTTAGAGTTTTATGTTTTTTTTTCAATAACGTAAATTAATATATGTTTTAAAAAAATTAGTCTTAATCAATTAAATAAAAGGGTAAAAAAGAAATTTTCTCATCTAAAAAAACGATCTCATATTTTTCAAAATTATTGAAAACTATCTTATTATTACGATAACATCAAAGTATTTTCTTCATAACAAAATAAAAAGAACACAAGGTATTTATCTTGTTCATTATGGGAGTAAAAAAAAAAAAAAAAAAGATGAAAAACAAATAACAAGAGTCATGTTGACGAAATTAACCTGTTTGGCCATGCCACAAGCTTTCTCTGAGGAATTGAGAATCTCGTAATAAAACACCGAGAAATTGAGCGCCAGCCCAAGCCTTATCGGATGCGTCGGAGCCAGATCGGTAGCCGCAATATCCTTCACAAAATCCACCCCCAAAATCAAACCAATCTCTCGATTTCGAATCAAAATCCGCAAAATTGAACAAAATCTCACACTACCTGAGCCGCCTTGTAGGCCAACATCGTCTCCTCGGCCGCCAATTTTCTCTCGTCCCCAACCTTGAACTCCGCGAGGTAGCGATGGTAATCTCCCTTCATTTTCAAGTAGAACACTCTCGATTCACCACTCGAAGCGGAAGGGATGAGGTGCGAGTCCAGCAGCCCTAGAATCCCGGCGCAGACCGTCGAGAGCTCCGATTCGACCTTGGATCTGTATTCCTTGACGAGCGCGACGTGGTCGTCGTTCTTGCGGCCCTCCTCCTTCTGCTCGATCGACGAGACGATCCGCCACGCGGCTCGGAGCGATCCGATCACGTTCTTGTACGCGACGGAGAGAAGGTTCCGCTCCTCGATGGTGAGCTCGGAGCCTCCTCCTCCGCCGCCGCCGACGACAAGTTTCTCCATGAAGCGGACCATCTCCTCGTAGCGCTCGGCCTGCTCGGCGAGCTTCGCCAAGTACACGTGCTGTTCTCTGGTTAGGTTTTCTGGCACCGCGGAAGCCATTGATGAACGAACCAGAGACGCAGAAGAGAGGAGAGATTTGATTGAGAAATGGGATGCGATTACAGCTTGGAGCAGAGAAGAAGAAGAAGAAGAGGAAAAATGACAAGGTTGGGGCTTATATTACGAGGAAAGTGTTGAATTTTGGTTGGCCTTTTTTGGCTTTTTTACAATGCCAATTTTGAGACTGAGATAAGATCTAGTACTCGCTTTGTTGGGATGTTGTGGTCATGTTTGGTTTGAAGACGGTGTCGTTTTCAATGTTTGGTTGATTGAGACGGCGAGTTTGCTGGTTCATAATGGTCACGGGCGCGTGGTAGGGAGTAGTGATTGGTTGATATAATTTATAAGAACGAGATTGAGTGGTGAGTTGGATTAGAGTCAGCTTCCGTCGTAGTCAAATATGTCAAATTTCGGCGACGGCGTGGGCCGATTGGCCGGTGAGAAAATTACTTAAATAATTATTTTTTAATTAATTAATTATTATAATATAAATTCTTAATTATTAATTAATATAATATAAATTTAAATTATTTTTAATTTAAACTTAAATTATATTAATTTAATATTAAATTCTAAATATCATATTAATATAATAATCGTTAAATTTCTATCATTTATGTGATGTTTGGTGTGTAATTTTGAGTTAAGATTTGTAAGTTTAAATAGTAATTTTTTTTAAATTTTCAAAAAGATAAATAACTTTTTTAAGAAAAAATATAAAAATATGATGAAAAAAATACAGTTTAGTTTAAACTAAACTTTTTACCGAACAATACTTTATTTTTCAGTTTCAAATGAAAGCTTCTGAAGGCCGGCAGCCCACTGTAAGTCTAAAGGAGCTGGGCTTGGCCTTTTATCGTTTCTCACGAATCAGACAAACCCTATCTAGCGCTCATGGCCTCTTGATCATATAAAATGAAAAAGGGTGTGCCGATCCTCTTTCCTTCCAGAACATTCTGTCCAGTAGAAAATGGAGCTCTGTTTATCCCAAGCCATGTCCAAACTTCCCAACCACAACAACAGGCTTTTTCTCAACTCAAACCCTAGTCACCTCCATTGCAAGTCGTCCTCTCTCATCCCTCTCCGACGAACCTCACTGCTCTCTCCTGCCGCTCGCGGACTGCACTATCGTACGTTCTTCAACCTTTAGCTCTTGGTATTCTACTGAAACGAAGCTCTCATTTTCCTTTCTTTGATTCGAATCGTGCTCTGTGTGAGATTCAGTGTGTGTTTTCGTCGATTTTGCGGTGTCATTTTACTGTTAATCGTCGGTGGTTTTAAAAACCCTTGGTGTACTGTCAGTTTGGGGCTTTGTTCTAGTTGCTTGATTTCGGGCTTTTAAGGAATGTGTTAAGATTTCTCGTCGTTATTGTTGAGAATTTTGACTTGTTTTGTTTATTTTATTATCTTGTTATGCAGTTCTTGTCGTTTCTGTCGCTTTTGTCTTTTGCTTGAGAAGCTTTTAATGCGTGTGTTTTCTCCTTGTTGATATTGATTGATGTCAAAGTTTAGACGAAATGTGAAAATTAAATTCAAAGCTTATCCACTTTTGTCTGTTTAGTTTAGTTTTTGTTGTTGTTGTTGCTTTTTTGTTTTTTTTTTGTTTTTTTTTTTTGTTTTTGGAGGGAGCCCGTTTAGTGTTTACCGATGAAAAACACATATTCAAGCTTCCATGGGATATTTGATGCCAGTATAGGTTATTATTTTTTGTCACCTGACAATAATTTTAATGTCACTGCATTTTGCCTGAAACCTTACTTTCTCAATGATTATGCAATGACATAATAACCTCCCCTGCGCTTAATCGAAACGTTGAATAATACTTTATTTTTAAAATTGTGCGATTATCGTGTTTATTTAATGAAACAAAATCTACCTTTGTGTTTTTTAATCATTTAAAGTCCACTCCTATTGTCAATTTTGACTGCAAAAAGAATTTTGCTTTGTAGCAAAGAAACTTTACCTTTTGAACGACAAGTGGAGAACAACTTGGTAACTGGAGAAAAGTTTCTTAACAAGACTAAAAACTGATTACACTCAAGTGCCAAAAAAGTTGAAGATCAAAGTTACTGCATTTAGGATCGGCCAGTTCTTTTATTCAGGGCAATTGAGTCTTTTTGCTTAGTTAATTCTGGATAAATATAATACGAAACAAAGGTTATAATCTTGCATTCTATTGAATGAAGGGGCAATGGTATCCTTTGTTGCATTTAGGCCGCTGGCTGTCAGTATCTGTAATTTAATGCGTCTTTTTCTATCTTTTACAGGATTGGTCTATTCTCCGAAGTGCTTACCGAGATCAACAACTTCTGAAGAAACCTCAAGTGGGGCAAGTCAGTACACTAATGAAGTAACATCTGAAGAAACATCAAGTGGAGTAAATAAGTACACTAATAAAACAACTTCTGAAGAAACATCAAGTGGAGCAAATCAGTACACTAATGAAGCAACGTCTGAAGAAACATCAACTGGGACAAATCAGTACACTGGTGAAAAACTTGATTCCGTGATAACTTTTGAAGATGTTTCGCCAGTAGAAAAGAAAAGTGATAACGATGTTTTGATGACAGGAGTAACTGAAGAAGGGCCACCTGTGGATGAAGAGAATTCACTGATATCTGAGTTTTTGGATAAGCTTAACGTAAGAAACTACTTAATTGAAGTTTACTATGTTTTCTATTTGTTTGTTTTGCATAATAGCTTCTGTCGCCTCCTAACTTAAGATAACTTTGTCTTTTTGTTTTTCTTTTGCTGGATTTTTTTTTCGTTTATGTTTATTTTTTAATAGTCACTTTTTGAGTGCTCTTGTCCTATATATCACTTAGATCTTTTAATTTTTCTCTAACTAACAACTTCAATGTGATGTTCAATTAGTCGAGGAAACTAGTTTTTGTTTATTAGAGTTGGAGACTTGGTTGCTATGATGATGTCATAAACTGGTTGAGAGTTTTCTCTATGTAACTCCGACAAGAATGTCGATCCTGAGCGGTTACCTGAGCAACTCAAGTAAACATTTTCTTTTCTCAATATTTTTCCATCATTTTTAATTCTCACATATTTCTTGTTTCCTCTTGTTTGGTGGTTTTTTTTTGTCACATTTTCCCATGCTCTCGAGATTTTGGAGGGCATTGAATCTGTCCCTCTCTCCCCATCTGATTTGTTAAAAATATTATTTAACGTTTCCAATTGTTGCTCTAATGCATGTTACGGAGAGGAGTTACAGAAGTTATTATCCTCCCACTGCCTTTCTTCATAAGTTTTTCCTTTTTTTCTGGTTTCTTGTTTCTTCAGGAAGTCTTCGTAAATTTGATTGTGCATCAAAATTTCCTATTCCAGGTGGCATCTTGTTTTCTTCTCCCTCATATTTGCTTCCTTGGATGTTTTGTTACTTACTAGTACTTGGTGGTGATTTCAATATACCCTTTTGGCACTAACTTAATCAACACGTGCATTTAATCGCATGTTTTATCAATTTAGGGATTTTAAGGAAATCGGTTGCTATGATGAACCCCAGAAAAGAATGAAAGCTCAATTTATGTGCTTTGATGAAAGATTTTCCTGAGCGGTTACCTGAGCAACACAGTTTACTTTTTAACTATATTTCCCTAGCACATAAGAACTTATATGGTTATGAATATGTATGATTGTTGTTATATCATCAGACCCAGTGATACATTTGGTGACGTCATTCTATCTGCACATGTAGCTGAGTACACCCTGCATTCCAATTTTTGACCTTTTCAGAGTATGAACTCACATTTCTCCTCTATACTTGCTTTCTGGCTATTGCAGATCGACTCCGAAGATACATACTTGTACTTACTTTATGGTGGTGGTGCTTCAGTTGCCCTCTGGCTGGCATCAGCCGTTGTTGGTGCAGTTGATTCTATCCCCTTGGTGAGTATATGGTCTTTTTCTTTTTCTTTTCTTTTTTTTCCTTGTTTTTCTTGATGCCATGCTGTGTATATATGCCGCTTGTGCAATTCTCGACTGTACTACTAAATGTGATACTGATTATGCTGAATTTGTTGAACCAGTTCCCCAAATTGCTGGAAATTGTTGGACTTGGCTACACAGCCTGGTTTACGTATCGCTATCTGCTATTCAAGGTAGATACTAGTAATGTTGAGCGCTGTGTTGCGATATGTCTTGTCTTTCTCTATTTTTGAGTAATGTGCCAACTGGGTGTTTTTTCGTCTTGCAGAAAAACAGGGAAGAGTTGTTCGCCAGGTTTGAAGAGCTCAAGGAGGAGATTATTGGATCAGATGAAGATTGATAGTGACCACTACTCTGTTGTTAAGAAATGTGTTTGTAGAATAACTCCGGAATAAATAGAGTTTGACTTGTTGAATTGTATATCATGTGTGTTTCTTTAAAAGGAAAAGGTGAAAGAAAAGGCATCATACAATCCTCATATAAGACAGATTCTCAGGCCTAATATATTTTACCATTCTTTCTAATCTCTTTTATTTTGGCTCCTACCAAAAAACATTACATTCATTTGTAAACTCTCTTGGTCGTCGCTGGTTCTTAATCTGTCAGAGGCAAAATAGATAGCCATATATATATATATACACATACACATATAATTAATTATATATGACTAGTTCTTTAATTGCTTATCTGGTCCTCGAATTGTTAGCAAAAGATATGTTTTATTAGTTTTTTTTTTTAAATAAAAATTCCCCTAATGCTGGGCATCTTGTGCTGTGCGTCTTGTTTTTCCTGAACTAAAGTGATGCCGATTCAGTGTGTTAGTCGTGATGCAGTTTAGCCTACCAATTTTATTGAAAACAATTTGTTTCTACGATAAAGGTTACAAGTGGGGTTGAAGGTGCGGCCAGCCATTGATAGAGGCAGGCTTGGAGCAAGTTCTCACTGAGGGCAAAGCCACAGCGATCGTACGAATTTTGAAAGTGTTGCATGATCGCTAACTTTAATGACCGACGTTACCAAGCAGACCCTGCACGGCAAAATATTCGTCTTCAACAAGTAAAACTTCATGCTCTGAATATATATATATATATATATATATCAACGTACATATATAAATATATATATATATATATACACGGGAGATCTTGTGTCCAGCACCCTATTTTTTTTATGAACACGAGCGGCACTCCCCCCTTTCCCCAACACGAATGGCTACCGATCTCCTTGTTTTCTCTCTCTCGATTTTGCCAGAAACCATCGTCAATGGCCAGAGAGCTTGAGCTTCCATCTCTGTCATTGTCTCTGCCGTCGTCGAAGCCAGCTCCATCTCTGCCATCGTCGACGGTGAGAACCAGAAAACGGTGTCGTCTCCAAAGTTCTTCAACGCATTTGAGCTGATCTCGTCGATGTCGTCGAGGTTCGACCTGTCGAGCCTATTCGAGAGCAAGAGGAAGGCAGCGTCGATGTTCACGTTGCAGTGCTCAGCGAGCGCGATCATGGCGAGCTGGAGAGCGTGGCGAAAGGGCTGAGTTTCAAGGTGGTGAAGGTGAAGGACTTTCAGGTGAGGCTGCAGGGATTCTCGGAGGGGAGTAAGGGGAGGCTCTCTACCAACATCCGCGGGTTGTACCGCTCCTCCTTTCGAGTTATGTTGCACTCGTTCATGGCTTGTCTTGCCGGACCTTACGCTGCCATATACGTGAGCTTTCCTTTATATATATAGGCACTTGCTAATATCCTCGATCTATCACATATGTGACATATTTTTCTTTATTAAAACTATATAATTGACTGCTTTAAGGAAATATAGTGTCAGGTTTTTATGCTTTATTTACTTTTTAGTTATCTAATCCCTTTTGAAACCGGATATTATGGGTAAAGCATAATGGATGACTTAGTAAATTAGTAAATCAATGTACTCTCAAGGGTTGCAGCTATAATTTAAAAAATATATTTTATTTATTTTTCAAAGTGAAAGTTTATATTTATGTTTTCCTAGACGACGTCATAACGTAAAGACTTAATAACATTTGGGTAGAACAAGTATAACATGTCCAAATTAATGTGAAAAAATAAAATGAAATATAACATATGTGATGTATGCAATTATTTATCAAGATTTTTGAAACTTTTAGGATGACCATATTCTCTGTGATAAGAGGGTTCTGTGAGGTTTCGAACCAAACAAGACAGGGATGAGAGATAATATTCATGAATGAGGCCAGAGATGAGGACGAAGTCTTTTCCCAAATTAAGAGCATATAGGTTTTTTATATATATATCAAACACTTTTCTTAGTCACCCATTGGCTCAGAACCTCCTAGGATCCTAATGAAAATGTGGACACCAATCAAAGCTTTTGCAGACTGCAGTGCTAAGTGATCTAGATTATGTGAGGAATAAAATTACTTGAAACTGGCCGTAGCTGTGAGACAAAATGGATCGTGATTGCAACAATAATAACACAAATAGAAAATGTGGTCTTTACAAGTGACACGACCACAATATTAACAAACGTGTCCTCAAAGGACGTATAAGGGAAAGGAGCTTGATGCAGCGCTAAGTAAAAACTACTCAAAAATGAAAGAGCCAAATCAAAAGAAGTTTTAGGGCATAGGTGCCAAAAATCTTGTTTAGTGTCCAAGTAAATGTCAGTTCTAACATATTTAGATTGCTGTGTCCATTTTCAAAATGGGCTGAAAACCTATTTCTCAACACATTTTGAGCTCTTCTATTCTTAACAAAAAAAAAAAAAAAAAAAAAAAAAAAAAAAAAAAAAACCTATCTCATTTCAGAAAGGAGATTTCTTTTCATTTTACTATTCCAACACCATTCTAGAGTTTTTTTCTTTTTCTAAAAGAAAATTATTTTACACATCCAAACGTTATATCATTCTCAAAATAAAAGATCTTATTTCAAACAAGAAAACTTTTCATTTTGAAAATGAATATGCGATCCAAACATTCATATTTTACTAATTGCAACTAAAACATATAAAACATTTCTTTTTGTTCCAAATAGATACCCTCATTTTCCCATAGTTTGTTCTCGATTTGTTTTACATTGCTAATTGTTGTCTCTGAGTTCTTTATGCCTAAGTTAACTGTTGTTATATCATGTATATATGGGTTCTATGTATGTATGATTATGTATCTATGTATCTATGTATGTTTATATATATATATATATATATACGAATTTGTAAAGGTCAAAATTTTGGCCGCATCGACAGAACAAGTTGCAGAATTGATAACTATTGACAAGGGAAGCCAACTACGAAGTCAGAAAGTCATGACTCATGGTACTTCTAAAGTCTTGAAGCACATGCAAGTCATTACCGTATTAAAAGCCAGACAAGTTGGTGTACGTTGGAACAACAAGTACACTCTTATTATCAGTGACTGATTTTAATTCTTTAAAGCAATTATTTTTATTTTATTTTATTTTATTTAGCCTTTTTCAAGCTTTGGAGCGTAATGAGGAATACAATATTGTTTTTGTATGTTGTTGGCGGCTTTGCGTTTACACGCATTTTTTTTAATGCACGTGTATTCAATTCACATTTGTGTTCATTATTATTATAATCATTTATTAGCATTATTGTTTTAAAACTGAAGTCACCGTCTTTCATTTATTAATATTCAATATTTATTTTGTCAGTCTTTTACTTCTCTTCTAGTAGCATATCAGCTCGTTCCCTGACAATTTCTTTATTTTCTTTTTATTATAACTCTACCACTCTTATTATAAAAAAAAAAAAAAAAAAAAAACTTTCGACAAGTTACTTATCATATTTACTTTTTAGTATTTAATAAGTGCATTAACATGCTTTTTTTTTTTTTTAGTTTTTATTCATCTTTGAATTTCATTGTACAATAGTTTTTAGACTTTATACACAAAAACGTCATCTAATTTATATACATACATCCTGTTGCACACTTTTATTTTTTTAAAAGTACAGTGTCCACACTTGGAGTACGATATAATTACAAGTCAAAGAGGACTATCAGTGTGCAACAGGATTACAAAATTTGTATGTATATATAATATATAAGAAGAACAAATATCGCGTCAAAACTATGGTATCCTTATTAATAAGTAGATCACATATCAATAATATATTTGTGCAGACCATATGAGAAAATTCTTGTTAGCAGAAGCATTGAATAAGTTGGTTATAACTTACTAAAAACTAAGCATAGTTGAAATTGAATTTTTTGAGTTGAATTTATTTGAATTAAATTGTACGTTTAGTAAGGTGTTTGAATTGTCGGAGTTAAAAAATGTAAAAACTTGAAATGTATTTGGAAAAAAATCAATATGAAGTTTGTTTTATTTGTCTCGAAAATTTTATGTAATTTGAAAAAAAAAAAATCTCATTTGGACTAGAATATATAAAGTTATGGACTTTTAAAAAGTTGAGAAAATTAAATAGAGAATCATGTTTTGAGTACCTCTTTATAATTTTTTCCACTCTAACATTAAAGTTGAAAATTTTAGTGTCATGAAATGATAAAATTATCAACTTTGATGTTATTGTAGCATAAGTATTATTGCATATAATCTTTTAAAGTTTGAGTTACAAAATTATAATAGTAACTGTGAATAGTGAAACTGAGCCAAAAAAAAATTATGATTCAAATGGAATTGAATCCATACACCAAACATGTACTAAAGGATCAGGGAAAAAAATTTGAACGCAAAAATTTTATGTAGTTGGACAATATGCCTACATATTGTAGAGATTAGGAAAGAGAGATAATTTATTAGTGAAGAGCATTATTAATAGCGCTCCATATGGATACAAATTACAACTATAAAATCGGATAAGTTAGCCAAGACTATCGAATCTCCTTAAATCAAGAGATTTTCTAATTTGAAAAGAAATATAAAACTCATGCATACAAAATGTAAACATTTCCCATTTTCCTAATATGGTCCTGCAAGATGAAGCACTAATAGGAAATTCCAATCTTATCTAAATGTCATTTACGGTAATGTTTCTCTAATTGTTATAACAAATAATGTTTAATTTGTTATATAAAAATTAAAATTGATAATTTATTTTGTAACAATGATAATAACATGAGATTATATAATTGTGATATGAAAAATAAAACAATTGCTTGATCATTACGAATATTTATTTGTACACAACACAGAGTTGATAAAAATAAAAGAAAAAGTTTAAAGCACGACAATTTGAAATAAAATCATGTAAATGTTCAATTTATTATACACGACGATTTTACAAAATTTATATTTAATACAATGATTTTACACTTAATCTAACGACTTTAAGTATTTTACTATAAGATTATCGCAACAGTAAAGAGCCTGTCCCTGTATAATATCATAATATGAATATGACATATCTTGCTCATTGTCCTTTAAAAGAAAATTAAAAAAAAAAAAAAAAAGCTTGATCAGGGAAAGATAGTAAAAGAAAAAACATGAAAAAAGGAAATGGTATCGTAGAGCAACTCACATGATCCGGCCACATGAAAGGATTCGTGTAAAGCTATCCTCATGACCCCATTAGATGCTTATTTTCTTGTAAAAAGATTCTAGAACCAATAGGCAATCCAAAATTTTATATAGAAATTTGGAAAACAACTATTAATGGTGACTTTTTGATTTCTGCTACTGTCTCTCTTTCTCTCCCCATTTTGGATTTGGTTAACAACTCATATGGAATGCAAAAATTCCAAATTACCCTCCTTTTCTCAAACCATTTCTCTCTCTCTTTTTTATTTTGGCACTAACAACTAACAAGCGGGGTTGTGTCAAATTACTCATCTATGATGTGTTCTGTTTTCCCCCAATGCAAGCTAGCTCTACTATCCGCGCCCCTTTTTTTTTTTTTTTTTTTTTTTTAATTTTTTTTTTTTGGCATGAGATGTTTGAGGATCATAGGACTCCTTGTTCGCCCGAACTAGCACTAGATCTAGGGGCGCAATGCCGATATTCATCTCGCAGACTTGCTGTCATCAATTTGACCTACATGAAAGAAACAAGAAACAATGGTATTTATCAATGTCAATTCTAGGAAAGTGTATTTATGTAGACTTTTCTTTTTCCTAAAATATATATGTGTGTGTATATATATATATATATTTTGGAGTTTAAGAATGGGAAATTAGAACTCTGCATCTTATGATAGAGTCAGGTGTAAAATTATTACTAGATTATATATGTAACTATTAAAAAATAATTGAGACTTTCAATTAGTCTTTTATTTTTATTTTATTATTTGTGTCTACAATTTCCATTTTCAAAGTTGTTATATAAACTCCTCCCATTTCCACACCTCGAGCTACTTCCAACGGGATACTTTCAGAAGTCTTAGGGTTTGTTTGGTTCGTTAGTTTGAGTTGTGTTTTTGAAGTTGAAATAGTAAATTTTGTTGACTTTTCAAAAAAGACAAAAAAACTTTTTGGGAAAAGACAAAGACTTTTGAGTAAAAAGACAAAATTTGAGTTGAAAAGTTGAGTTTGAGAGAGTGAACCAAACGGATGCTTATTCTTATTAAGACTCCTTGAGATTAAGGGTGCGTTTAGTGTTCGGGTTGAGTTTGAAAAGAAATGAAATGAAATTTTGTAGGTTTGGTTGATTTTTCAAAATTTGCGTTTAGTGTTCAGGGGTGTTTGGTGTGTAAGTTTGAGTTAAGATTTGTAAGTTTAAATAGTAAATTTTTTTGAATTTTTTTGAATTTTCAGAAAAGACAAACAACTTTTTGGGAAAAAAAACAAAAAACATGATGAAAAAAGTACAGTTTAATTTAAACTAAACTCATGACCAAATAATGCCTATAATTTTTATTGATTTTTTCAGAAAAATACAAAAAATCAACAGTAAAATAACTCAAACTGCATTCTAAACGTAGACTAATAATTCTTCTTTACATGGTGCATCACCGCTAGACCATCTTGACATAGACCAAAATTTGAACTAATTGACGAATGCGTGTGTTTGGAGCTATTTTGATATTAAAAATCTGGAAGCTTCCAAGTAGAGTGGATACAGCACACACCCAGTCGGAGTAAAAGCAAAAATTCCCAGTCTCCCTCTCTCTCTTTCCTTGCGTGGACCAAGGAGAACAAACTTTCCCATAGACAATGACAATATGATCAAGGGAATTAAAGATTAAAAAAGATATTAAAACTGTTAAAAAAATTTCTATGATAGAGATATTTTACCGATACATGCTTCTAAATACTGCATCTAATTAAAATTTTATCAAAATAAAGATATAAATAAAATTTAAGTAACTGAAAATTAATTGGTTTAAAATAGGCTATTTTTTTTACACCTTACATTTACAGCAAGAAAGTAAACCTACTAAAAATGACTATTGAATTTGTTTCCGTGCAGCATAGTAATTGACCTTGATTCAATTCATTGTAGAGGACTTATCAAAATATGTCCTATGCGTATTTCATTAATATTGGTGTGTTGAAAAACTTTCTCGTTGTTGGAGCTCAGTATACGTTTTTCTTACTAAGTTTCATCAGATCTTAGGGCTTGCTTATTTCGTTCACTCCAATCATTTAACTTCAACTTATTTTCTTCAAAAGTAAACTCAGTTTCACTATTTACATATCTAACTTTAATTTAAAAACTCACTTTTCCTTTAAAATCTAATTATTGATAACTTTATTATTTAAAATCGAAATGAGATCACCTTTTTTAAATTACATAAAATTTTAAAAGAACGAAACAAAATTTATATTGATATTTTTTTTCTAAATATATTTAAAGTTTTATATTTTTTAACTCTAAAATTTTCATTTTCAACCAAACGCATGTGTATACTTGGTTCTACGGTCAAATTCTAATTCAAGTTAGATCATATGGAAATCAATACATACAAATATTAGGGTTTTTGGACATCGCATATGAGAACCATAGAGTAATCATAAACGGAAAATAATAATAAGAAAGCAAGAAAATAAAGATCACAACACTAAGATTTAGAGAGGTTTGCCGGCATGTCGTGCTACGTCCTCTTGAGTCTGGAGTTTCACTATATATAAATTTTGAGTACAAGGTTACAATTTCCAGGAATATTTCAACAAAGATTTTGTAAGCAAAAGGGGTAGAAGATCCTCAAATGTGAGGGGCCTTCCTCTATTTGTAGAGGAAAAGTTGTGGATCCGAGTTTTTAGGACAGTAGTGGGTGGTTCCTCACTACCACGAGTAATTCGGAACGTGTGCCATGATTGATTGTGGGCTTGGCGGTTATGGAAGTCGATCTTCCATCATTCATTGCTCGGTCAAGGTGAGTGTCAAACAATGAATTGAGCACCATTTGCAATGAACAAATTGAGCACGCATTGGGCAATCGAACGTCATCATTCATCGTTTGTCATGATGAGCCAGATGTTAAACTAATCGAAACACTTAGTAATTTTATGGCCTTTAATAGGTCAATGAAACCAATATCAATTGATCGATGAACTATTGTTTGACGTTCATGGGTCCCTCATGTAGAGTATTGAGAGTTAGACATTGGACAATCGTGCATCAACGTTCAATGTTTGACAAACAAAACCAATTGTCGAGTCGAACGTAACAGATACCGAGTGGTCGATGGACCACGGTTTGACGTTCGTCGATCTTTTCATGTAAGGATGAAGAATTGGACGTCAGGACAAGCCCAAGTTTGGTTAGCGTCTAGGCTAATGAATGCATAATGAACGTTCAATGGACCACGGTTCGACGTCCGTCGATTATGGTTCGAGTAAAAGACGTAATTAATCTACTCACTCGGGACCAAAGAACCCAAATCAAATGATTGACGAATCATGCTTCGACGTTAGTCATACCATTGGATAATGGAGTCAACGGACTCGCAAAACCCAAGTTAAATGGTCAATAGATCACAGTTCAATACTCATTGTTCATTGGTTTGCCAGTCATTATAACCTTGGCATTATATAATGGGGAAACAAAGTCTGAACCCAACAACTTACAATTTCAAAACTTAACTCAATTTAACTCCAAGTAAAATAACTTCGGTTTTTCAATTCAAACAAGACCAACCAAACGAATCATTCCCTGACATATATGATTTTAATTGGGGTGTATCACAAGATCAGTCGTATTGGAGTTTATATATTTTGTATAGTCGAATATAATTTTCTCATTTGAAGGGAAAAAAAAAATTTATAATCAAACCTTGCAGCTCTCAACATCATAAACACGCGCCATTTGGAATACGACCGTTATTCTCTGTTGCCAGGTCACCCTTGTCTTCTTTTCGTTGCGCGTTTCCGTTATTGTTGTTATTACTATTATTATTTTCTTCTTTGGAGGAGAGCGTTCTACGTTTGTGACTGTGGCCAATTTTTTGTAGAAAAGATTGAGTACAAATAGTAAAATACTAAAATAATATAATAATAAGTAAAACAAATCCTTCGAATAAGGGAAAAAGCAACCACGACAATAAATAATAAAATAATAGAAGTAATAATTATCTTTTTTAAAAATACCTAATAAATAATAATAATAATAATAATAATAGTAATATTAATAATAGTGATATTAGTAACAAACACTAAAAACAAAAAGACATTTTTATTAATTTTTGAATGTTTTAATTTGATCAAAAAGTGATGCTAACTACGGATTACATCTAAAAATTAATGAAAATGACTAATATAGTAATGTTTTTAATAACTTATGATCATTTCTGCTACGAGAAAAACAACAAGAAATGCTCATAAGTTATTAAAATGTTGTTACAATAGTTATTTCTGTTAATTTTTAAACGAAATCCGTTAATAATTTGGTTAAAAAGTGATGTTAACTAACGGATTTCATCCAAAAAATAACATAAACGAAACTTGTAGTAGCATTTTAAAAGTTTTGGGACATTCCACTTACAAAAAAAGTTCATGTACTAAAATTGTACCAAGTTAAAAGTTAACTGATCAATCTAGTAATTTATCAAAAAAAAAAAAAAACAATTTATCCCTTGTATTACTAAAAAAAGAGAAACCCTAGACTACATTTTTAAAAAATAAATAAATTAAACACAACAACATTTAGATTTTATTTGATATTCAAATTTAACTTCAATTAAACTGTATTTTTTTATCTCAGTTTTTATCCCTTTTTTTTTATAAAAAAATCAATAAGATTTATAATTAGTTTTTAAAAAATCAATCACTCCAACTTAAAAATTTTATCTCTAATCAACGAACCAAATACAAGCTTAATCATTATCAAAAACGATACATTAATTTTTTTCTTCTTGTTTTAAAGGATTTTTTTTTTTTTTTTCAGAAAACAAAGAAAAGAAAAAATATTGACTTATTTTGGTATATCACAATAAAATGCCACACCGAAAATCGGAGATTTTTATTGTTATTAGTATTTTTATTATTATTATAAATTTTTTTTTTTTTGGAAGGAAGAAGAGGATTGTAGACTTCATTGAGAAGAAAAGCAGAAAAAGGCTTTCAAATAAAATAAAAAAATAAAAAATAAAAAGCAGAAAAAGAAAAAGAAAAAGCCATTTTTCTGTAGTCAGTCTGTTCCACTTTTGTGTTTCTTTGTCTTCCTCTGTTTCTCACTCTTCTAATTTTCGACCACTTTTTAACTCTCTCTCTAAATCCGAGACTTTCCACAAATTAGTGCAGTTACTTTTTATACGTCGAATTTCGCCCACTATAGTCCACATTGGTTTTTGATCACCAATATTTTCATAAGATTTTCCTTCTAAACACGAATCTCCATGATTTTCTTACTCCCATTAGTATCATTTGATTGATTCGTCTGTTCCAAGAATACTTTAACACCATTTTTAAGCTCATTTCCTCTTCTTTCCTTTTTTTTTTTTTTTTTTGGTTCCTGTCTTTTTCTATCGGATTTGGAGAACGAACCCACAGAATTTTCAGTTCCTTACTGATTGATCATGGTGATGAATAAAGGCTTTGAAACCAACGGCCGTACATGGGCTGGAAAGGTAAAAGAGAATGAGTGATTATAAACTTTCTGCCATTGTCTTTCTTGATTTGTTGTCATTTGACTTTGGTGTGTTTATCAGGCCGAAGTTTTCAAGCGAAAAAACTTTCCCATTTCAGCAACGAGGGAAAGGGGTTTTGGGCAAGTTCTGAGAACAAAACCCATGAATGAAAACCAAAGTAGTTTAGATATGGACATTTCCTTTGGTTCAGACGATGAAGTCGATAGTGAGAATTTCTTTGTTGTTTCACCTTCCCAAGATCACAAAATTCCCTTCTCAAAGTCCCAGGTTTCAAGAAAAAAGCATCTGAGTAGTGGGTCAGATTCTGCTACTAGTACTGAGATTTCATTTACTCAAACATCAGATAGTTCTGCTTCAAAGGGTATTTTGGGAAATGGGTTTCAGAAGATTAAGATTTTTAGTCATCATACTCCAAGTGCTCCTCTAATGGCGGATTCTGGTCCGCAGATGAGTCAAAGTGTTGACCAAATTTCAGCCCTAGGTGGACATCACAAATCTGGTACTCCAAGAGAAGCAAAAACCATTCCATCACTAAGGTTCATTTGGTGCCCTTTTCATTTTTGATTTTTTTTTAAAAAATTTTATTTTTGTTTGATGCTTCCTTCTTTGGAGGAGAATTCTCTTGAAGGGTAAGGCCAAAAGAAGCAGGAAAAAAAAAAAAAAAAAAAAAAAAAACTAATTAGACAGTTCTGAAACATCATATTTTCATCAGTTCTGAAAAAAAAGTATCGACTGCTACATGATGTGATGTAGCAATCGTAGTTTTTTTTTTTTGGTACTGACAAATTCTCCTTCTTGGTATCTAAGATTAAATATACTAGGAACAGTTGAACTTTGAACTTATCATTTAAGTATTACAGAACTGGTGCTGATTCGGAAGTTGATGGATTCACTAAACCTACCCGCCTCCCAGCATTTCAACCAAGGCTGGCCAGGTAATTGGAACTCGATTTTCAGCAGGGTATAAATATTTGTGTTTGAATTTTTGAACTAAAAGTGATGCCATTTGGAAGTAGTTATTGAGATTGTAATTTCTTCTACATATACAGTTTTTCAATAACTTCGTCTAGATCTAGTTACCATTTTGTTTTGTTTCTGAATTCGGATTCAGTGGGCAAGGAACTTGGTGTGCTGTGGTTTCTTATGATGCGTGTGTTCGCCTTTGTCTCCATGAATGGGCTCTGCATGGTCGTCGTGAAGTTCATTATTTCTTGGAGAATGAATGTGCATTGCTGAGAGATGCATTCGGGTGAGTTAGACTTAGAACACCGCTTATTTCTAATTTTGTTTGCAAAGAATCTGGTTTTCTACTATGCACTAATAAATATGAATTGCGAATGTGATGTATAATTTTAGTTGTATGTTCATTCTTTTCTTTTACCTTTTTATAATTGTAGATTAAGGCATGTATTATTGCAATCCGAGGATGAGTTACTCGAAAAACGATCTGCAGAGCTAGTTAGCCAGGGAGCTGCTCAAAAGTCTAGGAAAACTTCTGGAAAAATAAAATTGCAAGGTGCACTAGTTTTTTCTTTTGTCATTCGCTTTTGTTTCATCATATTATCCATGAAGCCATGTTCTGAAGCTTGGCATTGTACAGTCCGCAAAGTTAAAATTGGTTTGGAGCCACCTCCTTCCTGCTTTGGTTTGTCGACTCTGAAGTCGTCGATAATTGAGAATGAATCGTTACAAAGACGATATCTCAATGTTAAATCAACTCTATCATCTACTTGCAAGTCTATTAAAGGAGTCCGTGTAGCTCCTCAGGTTCCTGTAAATGGTTCCTTGTCTCAAAGGAGCTTGGCTTACCTGCATGCTGGTACCAAGTACATGAAGCAGGTTTCGGAGGTGTTGAAAATAGGGGCTACAAATTTATGCAGTACTTCTTCATCATGTGATCAAGAAGTTCAAGGTGTGTAAATCTTAGTGCAGTCTGATTACGACCGAGATTTTACTTCCTTCTTCTTGCTCAGACTCAAAAAGCAATTTGGCATTTACTATATCATATACGTTGCAATAGTAAGCAAAAGTTCTTTTCTTCTTTTGGTTATGCGAGAATCTTAGCAAGGTGATCTCTTGACAGAAAAATATACTTGCTCGTTAAAGTTGAAGAGTTCACCCGATGAGGATTCAGTTCAACTGAGACCAGGATCTGGTGAAAACTATGTGTTGTATGTACTTGACTATGTCTTTTTCTTTGTCTCATTTGGATGGATTAGTATATGGTTACTCATGTGGGGGTCAATGCAGCATTCCAGAGGGTCTTGGTGATAATTTGATTGTCGAAGTGCAAGATTCTAAGGGACACAATTATGGTCGTGTCTTGGTTCAAGTGGCTGGCTTAGCTGATAACCTGGTAAATCATTTTTGTACTTTCCAATCACTGATTTCAAAAGCAGCTAATAACACTTGGGAGTCTAAATGTTGAGTTGAATTCAGGAAGACAAGCTGAAATGGTGGCCGATATATAGTGATCAAGAACACGAACATGTTGGAAGAGTACAATTGTACATAAACTATACGACCACTCTAGGTGAAAGTAATCATCCAAAGGTAAACTTGTGACTTCACTACTACAAATTAATCTTGTGCAGGTAAAATGCTTTTAGTTGCTAGAGTAGAACTGAATAGAAAAGCGTTTATTCTATTTGGAAGATATTTCTGCCAGAACATTGAAGGCGGTTAAGTGATGCTTATTTCATTTTTTTCCACTTGCAGTGTGGCTCTGTAGCGGAAACAATGGCGTATGACTTTCTATTAGAAGTTGCATTGAAAGCTCAACAATTCCAACAGAGAAATTTGTTACTAAAAGAGCCATGGAGGTGGATAGTGACTGAGTTTGCATCTTACTACGGAGTGTCAGATGCCTACACCAAATTAAGGTAATGTTCCGAACATGATATAAGCTACATTCTATCAAATTTTGTGATATATTGTTATGGATCTTAATGGCAAAACTATATTATAATGAATTTGACTCTTCGTCTATTACTTACAGATATCTTACTTACATTATGGATGTGGCTACACCCACAGAGTACTGTCTAAACTTGGTTTACGATCTGATGTCCCATGTACTGATGAAGGAAAACAGCAGGAGTACCTTAAGTCATCAGGAGGTCCGATATAAGTTGGAATGAAATTCTTTTTACTTATATCATAGTACTTTTTTCCATCAACAACACGCTTTGGACACTATATGAAAATTAAGTTGGTTTTTTGGTTACACATTAAATCATTTACTATTAACTACTTATACTTCCCTTAACTTCATAAATTTCTTCTTACATGTTCCTAGAACAAGTATACATGAGGTTATGTACTCCAGTCCTTTTTTTTTTTTTTTTTTTTTGCCCTTTTTGATGCAAGTTCTGAAAATGGTACATAAAATTTTGAAGAAACGCTTACTGGCGGACATAGAGGATCAAGTTAAGGACATACTTTCTTTGGTATTTGAGAACTACAAGTCTCTCGATGAATCTTCTCCAACAGGAATGATGGAAGTTTTCAGGCCAGCCAGCGGGTCGGTGGCACCTGCCTTGGTACCCGCCGTCAAGTTATACACCCTTCTGCATGATATTTTGAGTCCAGAAGCACAGTTGAAATTTTGTAGATATTTTCAGGTGATGGATACTAATTTTTCCATGCCTGCCTGGTCCTTTCAGTATTTTCTTTGTAAATAAGTTTCAAGTGAATTTTACAGGCTGCTACGAAGAAGAGGTTACGAAGGCATTTGGCAGAAACAGATGTATTTTCACATAGCAATAATGAGGGAACGCCAATTGATCTCCCAATGTCTTATGAGAAAATGAAATCTCTGATTCTGAATATCAGGAATGAAGTTTTCACAGACATGAAAATTCATAATCAGCATGTCCTTCCAAGGTATATAAACCATTTCTCATTTTTTTCCCAATCTTTAATTACTCTTTCGGACATAAGTCTTCCACCCTATCAATTTTTCTGGAGGAATGATTCGTTGTATAACAAAAACAGTTTTCTTTTTCTCTTAAGTTTCGGTGACATCAGTTTTCTTCTATGCAGCTTCATAGAACTTCCGAATATTTCTTCATCCTTGTACAGTGTGGAGCTCTGCAGTCGATTGCGTGCTTTCCTTGCTGCATATCCTCCTCCAGCTCCATCACCTCCTGTTTCCGAACTTGTTATCACACTAGCAGATTTTCAAAGGGATCTTTCCCTGTGGAATGTCAAGTAATAAAATTTCCTTTTCTGATGATGATAATGATTTTTATGTCATAAGTCAATATGGTCTTTACTCGTGTGAAAACATTCTCAGTCCTGTCAATGGTGGAGTTGATGCAAAAGAGTTGTTCAGCCGACACATAACCCTCTGGATTCAAGACAAGCGACATGATTTGCTCGAGTTTTGCAAACAGGACAAGGTTAGTACTTTACTACTTGTAATACTGGAAACGAGAATAAAGTTCAGCCGTTTTCCGTTGGATTACTAGAATAATCTTCTTGAAATTGCTCTTTTCATATTCTTCGCAACTCATCGGAAATGCATCACTTTTAGGTAAAAGCATGTGGTGTTGGAACCCAAAATTCAACGACACCTTTCATTGATGAAATGTTTGCTCATCTGGGGGCGACAATCAAGGAATACCAAATCATCCTTTGCCGCTGGCCAGAGTATATATCTCTTTTGGAGAATGTATGCTCCAAGTTGTTTCCTTTATTCTTGTTCTTTTTTTTTTTTTTTCCTTTTTTTTTTCGTTAGAAGTAAATTTACACAGAAGCTTATTTTTTTTAGTTAATGTTCGTGTATATATATAAAGGCGATTGCAGATGTTGAGAAAGCAACCGTTGAGGCTTTGGAGAAGCAGTTTGGTGATGTTTTGTTACCATTAAAGGATAATCTGACAAACAAAATACTTGGCCTTAAATATGTCCAGAGACTATCCAAAGGAACAGTTAACACTTATTTGGTCCCAGATGAGGTGAATTTCTTTTCTGCTAGCTCTTCATTTTCCTGGGTTTCTCCTTAAATCTCATTTGTTTATATATATATATATATATATATATATATATTATTTGTGATTTTTCTGTTCAGTTAGGAATCCTCTTAAACTCTATGAGGAGGTTGTTAGATGTGCTGTGCCTAAAAATAGAAAGCCAGATGAAATCTTGGAGTTCTTGCATCCCACCTGATGACGGACGAGCTGCCATTGGGGAGCATCTTAATGATGTAAAAGTTATGCTGAGAGCCAAGTTTAGAAGTTATGGGCAGGCAATCGTAGAGAAACTTGCAGACAATGTAAGGAGCAACTCCATGCAATTCAATCTTTTTCCCCTTGAGCTTATAAAATCATAAACAATGTAGGTTTCATTTTATCTAGGATATTTTTTTTTTGGGCACATAAAACATAGACGGACTATTTGATTGCAATGTAGTTTCTGCACTCTTGGGCTAATCCTAACCATTTCAGTTTTCGCTCCTTCGCTTTTGGCTGATACACCACACTTCGGTTTTGCATACAATTGGATGCCAAAGGCAAATATGTCTTAGGAAGAAGATTCAAAATGTGCTTTTCAGATGTTATTTTTTTATCTAGTGGATGCAACAAGGAGCCTTTTCTCTCTCCTCCCCTTTTTTATGAGGGTAACCTTTGATATTTAACTTCTTGACATCGTATTTTTGTTGTTCTTGTTTGTTTGAAATGCAGACTAAGGTGCAGAGTTCAACAAAGTTGAAGAACATAATTCGCGACTCGGAGGGAGAATCGGATGTTCAAAGCAGAATGCAGCCTTTGAGGGATCTTCTTGTGAAGACAATTCATCATCTTGACTCTGTTGTGGAGCCTCCAGTGTTCATACAAATCTCTAGAGAACTCTGGGAACGGATGGGACAGGTATAAAAGGCTAGAATTGTATTATGGATAGTAAAGTCCACCATCAAACTTAACTGTCGCCTCCGGATTACAAGCTCGAATATAATATATGTATTACATCTTTATTCTCATTTATCTCCTTTTTTTTTTTTTTAACCTGCAGGATATGTTGCATCTTCTGGAAGATGGGAGAGAGAAGAGTTCCTGGTACAAAGGCTTAAGGGTTGCAGTGTCTGTAAGTTGCATTTAGTCCATCTTTGACTTTGTAAAAAGATATCTGAGAATTCACTGGTAGGGTATGAAAAAATCATCAGATCTTTCTCAGATTTTAATAGTTTTGTATAGCTTTTCATTTTGATGTGACTTTAACGCACTACCAGTAGGAATGCCTTATCGTAGAAAGCTCCATTTAAGGCTATGTTGTCTACATATACGGGTAGAGATTTAATTCCTACGTAAATTGTGCATAGAAAAAGGGGTTGAATCTATTTCTTAGGATGACAGTTTGTGTAGGCCGGCAAAATTTTCAGCCTACTTTCACCATTACTACATAGCTTATCTTGAGAAATAATTAAGTTGATTTCATTATCTGCATGGATTGAATTAGTTGACTTCATCATCCTTAACCTTTTTACGTATAATCTAGTAAAATGATCTAAAAGTCATCTTGTTTTATTTGTAATCCTAAATGATCATTAACTATTTTTATTTACTTAATCTTATTTTTCGCCTAAAAATAATGGGCTTTGAGACATGAGTGAAACAAAAAAGAAAATTACACTTTTTTTTTTTTTTTAAACTTCCTTTTGCCTGATATTTTAAGCCCTTAATCTCATAGATTTACACTTTTTTTTTTTGGATTATGCAGATTCTGGATGACATATTTGCATCAGAAATGCAAAAATTACGTGGGAATTCAATGCAAAGGAAAGATCTTGAGCCACCAGGGTCCATAAGAGAAATTCATTCCATGCTGTGCAAAGATGCCGCATATTAGAAATTGCGAGTCTAGCTTTGTCATTTCTGTACATAAACAACCTATTCAGTTTTGTTTTGTTTTGTTTTTCTTGCCGTCGCGGCTTTGTGGCTGCTATGACATTTTATTTGTTTATAGTTTTTGCTTTTTGTTTTTTAATTTTGTTTTTTGTTTTTTGTTTTTTTTTTTTTTGTTTTTTTTTTTTTTTTTTCCAATTTTTGGTAGAAAATGTAATGTTGAGCTATACCGTAGGCTTCTCAACCCCACATTATGGGGGGTCGGCAAAGCATAGCAGAGTGGTTTAGAGATATGTATGTGATTCAATATTCAGCGGACATATAAATGATATATATCGTTATATAATTCTTGCCATTTGTTCATTTATAGTCTCGTTCTTTCTATCAAAATACCTTTTGAGATTGGATTTAAATTCCTGTTTTGAATCTCTCCGCTGCCACGTTATGTGTTGAAAATAAATATCGCATCATATCAACGTGTTGTAAGGCTAACCAAAATAAAATTTTATTGAATAAAGTAATGATCGTTAGTACCCAATTAGAGTGCACCAGTAATCTTGGACTATTCTCACATGTACCCCTCTTAATTTTAGTAGCGGTATTTTTTTTTTTTTTTAAAGGAATTCACATGTTGGACTATTCTCACATGCACCAAATTTTAGATTCATTTTCGGTTAGATCCCTACATTTTAAAAACTTACACCTAACAGAAATTTTGACAATGAGTGGTTAAGGGTGATCAAATAATCTCTCATTTATTTCCTTTAATACAAATTCTAACTTGTGTTTCTTATTCTGTTTTAAAATATTCTTAGTAGGATTTTAGCTATTTCCATTTTTTAACCATTTATAGTAAAATGACTTTTTAAAAAAAGTCTTACAAAAAATTTGGAAAAAAAAAAAAAAAGTTATCAACGAAAACGAAAAAGGTGGAATTCGAACTCTTGATAGAAAAAACACATACGACGGATTAGTAATCAAGAAGTGCGCTCAGCCATCTCTTCTCAAATTGAAAAATGATAAATATAGTAGGGACACTAATTCAAATCCCTACTTTTTGAGTATCAACTCACATATTATATTTTCATTACTAGATACAATCAATTGATATGACAATGTTTTAAATACTTACGAATAAAAGAATGACAACTCATATGCCATGTAGGTCAGTACTCAAAAGTTAGGATTAGGTGTCCCCTAGCATTTTTCTTATAACACATAAGTTGAATTCAAGTGAGATTTATTCTCTTTTCATGGTTTTTTTTTTTTTTTTGGAACTTGGGGTGAGGGAATTCGAACTCTGCACCTTTAGGGGGAATCAAGTGTGATATTACCGCTAGACTATGCCTACAAACACTTTTTAATGCAAATCTTTATAAAAAGAGTTTAGTGAGATTATTTTAAAATTCAGAAATAAAATGAGAGTTTTTAAAGTTTCTAGGATAAAATTAGAATTCCGTTAAAATTCAGGTACACAAAATAGATGTTTTCTATAATTATCCTTAATCAAGCAACAAATGTCACATTTCCACGAAGTGAAGTCCTTAGAATTGACCAATATAGATAAAATGTGATTTGCTATCCAATAAGTTTTTCTAGATACCTCAGCAAAAAAGTAAAAATTACTACATTTACAAATATGCATATATTACTGTAGTGTTAATACATATAAAAGAGTTATTAATCATTACTTTTTTTAACCCCGCTCATATATATATATATATATATATATATATTTTATTGATGTGTGGATAAATATTTGGAACAAGTAAAGTTAGACTGCTCAATCGTTTATAATTATTATATTTTCAACTATAAAACTCAATTAGCTTAAACTAAACAATAGAAAATAAATGAATGGTTCGAATTAAGAGTTTGATTAAATATTATGAAATGATACAAATATGTACTTAATATTATAATGGATACAAATATTAGAAGGTTTCAAATTTATGGCCTTTTTAGGTATCATTCTTTTTCTCTATTCTATTTTCCTCTTATATATAGATATTATATATTTATAACATAACACCAAGGATCCACTTGCGTAGATAATAATGATAAATGTACCGGGAGAAAAATATCAAATGTGCCATAGCACTCTCCGACAAAGAAAAACATCCAAATAATTCAGTGAATGTATCAGCTGATTCCACTAGGCACCCATCAACCACGTGTACGGTCCACCTTCAATCTAAGCACTGAGAGTCAATTAAGGAGGCTTTGTAGCTAGGAGCAATCCTCTTCTTCATAATTGATCTTTTTTCTTTGTGATCAATAATGAAATGGTCATTCATTTGCGACAATGAAGAAAAGTATTTTTATTTATGCCTTGAATAAATCATGTAGCATTCTTCAGAGTAAATTAACACAAAAACAAAAACAAAAACGCAAAACACAAAAAAAAAAAAAAAAAACCAAAAAAACCAAAAAAACCAAAAAACAAAAACAAAACAAAACAAAACAAAAAAACAAGATGTGAGAAACCCACACGCAAATGTAAGCAAATTCTTTAGCTTGGTGGTATCTGGGCATATGTCCATTTGCACCATGTGCCCGATCTGGTGGTTTTATTTCTTAATATAAATATCTTCGCACCTTCCTTTTGCTTCGTCATTTTTGAACCACAGTTTGGCGGGTTCGGTATGATTGCCTTGTAAACGTTTAAAATAGATTTTTTTTTTAAATGAAATAAATTGTTCCTTTAGTAGTTTTTTTTTTTTTTTTTTTGGTTATGAAGTTGTGATTTGGTCCTATTTTTTCAACTAAAAACTCCTTAATCTTTTTTAAATGGTGGTCATTTTTACTAACAAATGTTGAAAATAGATGGTACAAATCATACATATGATATTTTTAAATTGAATCATATAAATTTATTTTATTAATTAATCTTAATTAATAAATAAGATTTGATTGACATGAAATTTTTTGCTAAATTAATTTTTTAATGTTTATTAACGAAAAGGACTATTTTACACTTTTTTTAAAATGCAAAAAATAAAAATAAAAATAAATAAAAAGGAAGAAATGTTGTGAAGGCTAAAACTACAAAAAGATGTTCACAAAGGAGCGAAATAAACAAAGAATATGTGCTTTTGCAACAGGCCTTTCATATTGCCTCTATTGTAGAATCATGGAGAAGAATATGTGCCATTGATCACGGCCTCAATTTTGTTGTTTAATTCTCACGCAACATGGCTCTCTTGGTGAGGGATAGCTTCTCTCTTCCTCATTTACTTTCTTCTCGATTCTTACTATTTTGTCAACCTTAAAAAAATTTCCTTGACCAACGACAATCCAGATACATGACCTATTCGAATACCATAAAACACCAATGATATTATAATATGACCATTATCATATAGCCTTTTGAATTATATCACCATGTAGATTTTGTAGCAATGTGGCCATTCAGCTTTGTCTAAAATAAAATAAATTAATTAAAAAATAATTATTAAAAAAAAAAAAAAAAGCATTGCTTTTGTTGCCTTTGTGCTTTCCCAGAACTTTTGGTACCAATTTGACTGACTTCTATTCGTGTTTAATTCTTTCATGCTTTCCAACGAATCTTCTTTATAATTTTTAGTATCTTAAATAATATCTAATTAATAATATTACGATACATTATGTTAAAAAATTTAAAATATTTTATAATTGATTTTTTATCTTAAAAACTATTTTTTTTTAATGATGTGTCAAAATATAATTGGTTAGATACCATTTAGGATATCAAAATTGAAGCACGTTCATTTATCATTTGAACCAAAACCGGTTTTGCGAACCTGTTCAAGTGTAAGTGCGGCTAAAACTTCCTTTCATGCCTTTATTGGCCATTTATTGATCAACTTGACAACATGAGCAAATGAACTTCATGAGCTTAATCGACAAAGAGTACCTACCCTCAAGGTACGTTTATGAGAGAAGGAAGATATATTATATATCATCAAAAGGCAGTTAACATGAAACTCATTTTCAAAGGAAACCCAAGAATTTCTTACTAATCATTAGTAAGACCAGATTAATTTAGTTTCAAGTACCTCCCAATTTTTATTTCTAAAAATATTTCATGCGCATTATCAACAAATAAGATTATTTAATATACACATTACATATATTATGACGGAGCTACTCGAGGCCGAATAAGAGTGGTTGACACCACTGAATTTTTTTTTTTTGTTTTTTGTTTTTTTTGTTTTTGGGATTGGCCTCATTGATAAGAAGTTTTTAACATATATGATTCCATTGAACATTATGTTTTTATTTATTTATTTATTTTTAATTTAAAAAAATAATTAATGTGCACCCCATTAAAATAGAAAACTGACTTCATCACTGTTATAGAAAGAGAGAAGCATTGACAGTTGGAATCTAGTTGTATCCTTGTAAAAATTCTGGCCGAACCATCACTACATATTGAAAGTTCCTTTTTCCCACCATTTAAGAAGAAACAAAAGTGAACTTGGACCATTGCTCCATGACTTTCCTCACCTGATCGCATTATAGCTGTTGACGAACCGAGCTGTTTCGGCATGAGACTGAGTCTTTCAATTCAGAATTAAAATTTTAAAAAAAAAATTTTGAATAACAATTTGTCAAACTTTGTGAACAATACAAAAGCTCTCTTTTCGGTACATTAATGTGGCTGGAATTATAGGCGTGGTCTCATTCAGTTGCCTTTTCTTTTTGTCTCCCATAAGTCTGAACTGTGCAAGCGGTCTTTGACTCTGCAACTTTAAGCCACCTAAAAGCTCAAACTGTTCACACCATTTAACATAAAAATATCTAGATCTAGGAGTCATATAAATACTTCCCCAGTTGTAGATACAACATTTCAATTTCACATTTACTTAAAAAATAAATAAATCAATTTTTATTCCTTAATTTTTTTAAATACCAAAACAAAAACAAAAACAAGAACAAAAAAAAAAAAAAAAAAAAAAGCGCCAAATTTGCAGGAAAATAATAATCATCAAACTTGTATCTCAATAATAATCGCAATAAAATAAAAGGACATGAATTAATTAAAAAACAAGGTGACTTTAATATTATTAATCCTCGTAAATTCCCTTCCCTGCACTTGAGGAGAAGAAAATACGATTTTAAATCTAATATTTGAAAATAGTTTTATCGTCATCATCAGAATCAGAAATCTTTCAGCAACTTCCTCACTTGCTCCAGCGTCACGAACAGCACGACGGTGAACGGCCCCTGCCTCGAGATCGTCGGCACGAAGCCCTTGTAGAGCGCCATGGGGCCCTCGGCGCGTACCGTCTTAAGAGCGCAGTCCAACGCGCCGGCGTACGGCGGCGCCTGCCCCGGCTCCACCTTCATGTTCATCACGCGCGTCTTGATCACGTCGACCGGATTCGACGTGACCGCCGCCACAAATCCCGCCGCAAAACTCGCCGCCACGTGCGTCCCGAGACCGTCCTTCATGACCCCCTTCTCCAGAATCGTCTCCTTGATCTGGTCGTACGACGCCAGCTGCGACGCCGTCACGATCATTGCCCGATTCACCGTCAGCGACGAGCCTCTCCACAGGCTTCCGATCCCTTCCTGCTTCGCCATTCTGGATATGGCGTCGATCACGCTCTTGTAGTTCCTCCGCTGCGCCACCGGGAGCCGACCGTCGGCCTGCATCCGCACCATCGCCACGTCGGCGGGATTTCCAACAGCAGCGCCGACGGCTCCGGAGATTAGCCCGGCCGTGATCTTCCTCGTCAGCGGCATGTTGCCGGAGACCGGATCGGTCCACTTCTGCTTGATCGCGTCGTAGAGTCCCATCCTGGTGGTGGAGTAGAGCGTCTGGCGGAGGACTGTCGCGGAGACGCCGGAGAACAGGGCCGCGGCGCCTTCTTGCTTCACGATCCGCACTCCGACGGAGACTAGACCCACGCGCGGCGGAGGAGGAACGTTGACGGATCTCGGAGCGGCGATGGAGGTGGACTGGAAAGCCAGGGCCGGTCGGAGAGTTTGGACGGCGGCGTTAGGGTTAAGCTTTGGGGCCTGAGATTCGCCTTGAAGCTGCATTCGGACCTTGAGGAGGTCGAGCGGGTGGGTGGAGCAGCCGGCGACGATGGAGGCGATTCCTCCTTCAACGAATCCCTTCACCGTCATGATGATCTTCAATTAAGTTTTCGAAGTTTTCTTGGGAAACAAACAAGGGTTTTATGTGGGAAATATTTTCTCGGGAGAGAAAACGAAAAAAAGAAAAGAATTATCTGAGAATTACAGAGAGAAAGTTAAAGGAAAGACCAGTTGGAACTGGGGCTCATCTCACTGGAGACCAGGAGATGGGAATGGAGGCCGAAGGCGATAGAGGAAGAGTGAGGAACGCTGAGCCTCTGAGACATATGCTGGAGAGAGGTTGTTTGGGAGAAAAGAAAACGGACGAGAAACTATGATTGAAGAAAACAGAAGGGCAGGAGAATTTATAGGAGAACTAAAGCACTACCCGTCGAAGAAAGGAAACGAGGTCGAAACTGGGTTAGGTTTGCTCTTACGCGATTGGAGGGAACGTGTGAAATTTGGTAAGTCTTTATTAGTTTTTTTTTTTTTTTTTTTCAATTTTTTTAAATTTGTTGTTTTGCTCTTTAATTTGGTAGGTCCGACTGTTTTAATAGTACTTTTCCTTTTTCCTTGTATAATTCCCGCGTCGTCTAAGTTCTACAGCTAGCGGTGATTAATTTTGGGCTTGACTATTTTTAAGGAGTCGATAACGGTTGGCTTCAGCTGACCACACGCTAATTCTCTGAGGTCAGGTCTAAAGATTGTCGCTCAGTTTATTCTCTACAACCAATCATGTATAAATTGCTGTTTGACTTCTGAACTCAACACCTTAGGGTCAAAAGGAACTCTTGCCTTTACCTTTTTTTGTTTTTTGTTTTTTTTTTGTTCCTTCCAATTTATACCTTTCAAATACTTGGGTAGTTAACGATGGACTAAAGGCCAAAAAAAAAAAAATGAAAATAATGTGGCCGTAATTAAAAATCAAATACTGGCCCTTAAAATTTTTGCAAGAAAAAAAATATCAAAGTTTTGCTTCGAGTCATCAATTCCTTTGTGTGAACTTCACCAAAAATTTTCCTATTTGAACTTATGCTGACAGCCAAGGAGAGAGATGAGAAGGGATATGCTAATCAACAAAAAATGACAGCACCATAATAAGTTGATATTCAAAAATCATTATTAGATTGATATTTTTGACACTTTTTTTTTGTTGAGGAAAAAAAAAAAAAAAAGGAACACTTTTGACGACACACAGCCAGTTTCTTTTGTCATCGTAAAAAGAAGTAATTACTTGTATAAAATGTTCACGAATCCCATTTTCAAAAATATATCTATTTTATCAGTATTATCTAGTTTTTCTCCATTAACTATTTGTAGAAGCTATTTTCGTTTTTAGTATATTATGATAGGATAACATCTCCAATTCAATGCTGAATTATTATATTAATTGTAAATTTTGACATTTGAATAAAAAATAAAGCGTAATTATTGATGTCAAATTTGTCAAATGCTAAATTTTGTGATAAATTTTTCATAAGGTATAATTAAAGCCAAATTCAACATTAGACTCTTATTGATTGTTGCCTTGAATTTTTTATGTAGTTTTATTACAATTTTTTCATTTTTCATTTATTTAGACACTAAAAGTTCACTTTTATAAGTACTAAAGCATAATAATAATGACGCGAGATAGAAATAGCATTAAAAATAACATTAGACATTAGAGTATAAACTATAAAGTAAGATAATATTATTTTCCACATTCCTTTATAACAAATATAATATTAACATAGACAAATATAAAATTATTGCACCATTTGAAAATAAAAACATCCTCAGACAGGTTTTTTTTAAATGTTATGGAACGTTTATTTCCTCTCAGTGCTAGGATATCTAAGTTTAATTCTTCTCAACGCTTGGGAACTCCTGCGCTCCACCCCCCTCCTCTCCTCCAATGGCTTTTAATGATGTTTGTTCTATGTTTCTCTAGTTCTCCAATAGCTTTTAACGGTTTGTTCTTCGTTGTTTGATTTTTTATTGATTATGATATTGCACATTATCATAGTAGTTTTTATTATCTAATCACCACATTTACGGATTGTGCACAAACATTAAGTTTTCATGATCATAAAGTTGTAGTCTTAAATGTTCTTGCTAATTGGTTTTTGTAAAGTTTTGTTTGTTCGATTTTGTTGATTATGGGGTGGTAATTCGTGTTAAATAGTAATGCTCATGTCATTCCGTTGATTAATTGTACTAAAAAAGTCAATCCAAGTGTAGGAATGATAATGGAATGGAGCGGGAGTGGGTATGCTTCCCCCACCCCCATACCAACCCCCCTTTTTACCCTCGTATTAGCCTAATTTAACATGGGTGCAGGGACGGAGAATCTCCAACCCAAAGGGTGGCAATTCATGTCACGTGTCTTGATCAAGACGTGTTTTGGTCGTGTGTATTTTAATTTTGACCCAACTTGAACCTAACCCGTGAAACAAAAATCTTTGAAAACCGTTACACAAACACGACATGATCACTTAATAGGTTGACACTAACACAAAATTGACTTGTAAACCCGTAATTGACAGGAAAATAATGTATATTCTTGTGTTTATTTACACCATTTACACCGGTAATTATGCGACATGTTTTGTTTATCCGTCATTTGACAGGAAAATTGACCGAACCCGAAATTGATAGGAGTTTTGTTTTTTTATCGGAGATTTTATCACGTGCATGTGCCCACACACACTGGGCGTGGAAGAGTAATAGCAAGTTAGATCAGGTGATTGGTGCTCATCGTTTTGAAAGCTTACTTGGTCATCCAGAACTTATTGTTAAATTAATATGTATTAATGTTAATTAATTACAGTATATAGCAATTTGGGATTGTTCCATTCTATTAGTATGGTAAAAAATTTTAAAATCTGTCACATTAGATTTTCCACTGCGCATGGTGTTTTATTTAATTTTTCCTTCAAAAATCTATTCCTAGTACTGTTCAATTTGAAGTTGGTTGATATTCTCACAAAGACGATATTAAATCGGGAAATCTCAAAAATTTTGGGCAAGGAGAGTGTTGAGTTTTTGTGGGATTGATTGATAATATTGTAATAACTGTTTAGTTCTTTCTTTCTTTCTTTTCTTAAGAGATTATGCAAAATTGTACATATCCATTAGCTTGATTGTAGAGCTTGATTTTATATTTTATGATTGTAATTTATCTTTATAAGATTATGAACAAATTCATTGCAAAGTGTGAATGAGAAAATATTTTTCCCTATTTTTCAAGTTTTCTCGCTAACCCACCTCATGAATATAAAGACTCTATATATCCATCTCGTTAACCCGTTTTAGTTGATAGGGATGAGATTGATTTTCCCTTACGCGAGTTTGGGGTACCACTGATACTCTATTTACTTGATTAACTAGTTTCATCATTTTAAAGTTACAAAATGAAAAAAAAAACATATATATATATACACACACAAAACACTTCAAGTTAAAATAAATGAAGATATAATTTTCAATTTTTCATATATTCAATATACTAAAGTTTAATACTTAAAATTATTCATTTATAAAACATTTTATATAATGTTTATGCTATAAAATAACATATAGCTAAATTGGGAGGGCAAATAGAGCATAGGATTGGGGTAAATCCATTTCCACCATAATGAGATAAATTTTTAATCCATTCATAACTCGAATCCGTTTAGGTCGTACTTTTCTTCTCTCATGTAAGACGGGTCCCCAAAGATTAATGAGCTAACGAGAAAAATTGACATCTTTAGATTGTAACAGTTTTGTTTTGTTTTTTCTTTTTTTAATGAGCACAAGTTTTTAGACATAAATTACGTCACTGACAAAGACGAAATTCCAAAGACCCACTATTGCAATGGAGATGATCTAGCCCTTGTGACAGTTAAAGAGGGTAAAAAATTAATGAAAAGAAAAACCGAGATAAACAAAAAGGTAATATATTCCAAATGTTCAATTGGTTCTAATTTCGTAAAATAAAACATTTAATTTCATAGGAAGATTTTTTTTTTTTTTTTTTTTTTTTTTTGTAAAAAATAACAACAAGAAGATGAACATTTAAACCATTATCATTTATTTCAAATTAAGGATGATGGCAACACGATGACAACTTGACAACCACAAACGTCGGCAGAGGTTGATCATGATTTAAACTAAAATGACAATACATTTTTTTTATACTCTTTTAGTTTTTTTTTTAAATCTATGTATATCATTTCTTTATTCTTCTAAATTAGCGAAACTCGAGTTTAATGTACTTTTTGAAGTTGAAGTATATAAAATTACGAACTTAATTGAATCAATATTGTGTCTTTTTTTTTTAGTTAAATAAATTGAATCATTATTGTTGATTTATATTATTGTTGATTTGTACGATTTTTTTTTTAAAAAGGATGTTTACGGGATTTTAAGATTGAAACGTGAGTATACGTAAAAACCAAAATAGAGACATAATTGTATCATTTAAAGAACTTATGAAAAAGGAACGTACTTAAATGTTAAAAATTGGGGAATGAAAAACTTTTTAAAAAATTATGTATAAAAGCGACAGTTTAAAGTTGTTGCAACACTCACTCATTGATGCCTCATTGTCCACTTTGACATTTGTCACATACAACTTGTATCGCGAACTGCGTCACGGCGAAATCATCGCAGATGCCTCCCAGATGGAGCCTCGCGACGCCGTGAATGGTGACTCCCGTTGGCCTTGATGGCAGAAATCAGGACTCAGTTGCGATCAGACCGTCGGCAACAGGAATAGCAACTTCCGTCGGCCTCGCGTGATGGCAGGAATTGCGGAGAAATCACGATCCATAGGTTGCACCACCCCGATCTTGTCGTCTTCTCCAGTGACGCCTCCTCTGCTTGTATTGCGGGTTTGGGTTAGAAATTTGGGGTATATTTAGGATTTTGAATGATTTGGGTCTAGTTTTAATTTAAAACAAAAAATTTATTTTCGATCGAAAAAAAAACGTACAAGTTTTTAAAAATGGAAAATAATCAGAAAAACAAAAAATAATAAATATTTGATAGATAATATGTTTACGAACCTAAAAATATATTTGTTTACCTCTTTAAGTAAATCTGATATTTACTTGGTAATAGTTTCCGCCATTTAATTTGTAAATTTGTCTGGAATTTTTTTAATATAAAAAGTTTTGTTTGCTATGTGAGACAAAAACGTTGGATTTCCTAACTTGTAATACTGGGTTTATGAGTAAATATCGGCTTTACTAGTAAATATCAGAGTTACTAATAAAAACTACACAGAACTTGATGAAAAATAAATTAATTTATATTTAGTTTATATAGTAGTTAAGTTTGAAAAACAAGCTAAAAATCAGGTAAAATTAAATTTACGTAGTAAACATCAATAAATCCGGAAACTATAAATATCTAGTAAAAATTGGACTTACATATACATAGTAAATATCAAACTTATTAGGAAAATAAAAAGAAATGATAACAAAAGTAAATACTAGATTTACTAGTATCAACTTTATAGTATATTTTTACTAGTATATCCGTTATTTCACTCTTCTTTAAATTTTTTTGTTTATATCGTAAATAAAAATGTTTAAAAATTGAAAATATCGAAAATATTTATTTAAAAAAAATCAGATTTACTTGAAAATGCTAGATTTACTTAAAATACTTGATTACTAATAAATTATTATATACTAACAAATCTTTGATTAAGCTTGTTTTTGCAACTTTTTAGATGCTGTGAATATACCGTCAAATTTTTAACAAAAGTTAGTAAAAAGGAATGAAACAAACAATCGATTGGGCTCTTGGAAATCGTTGGTGAAATTCATAAAGTATTATAATATCGAAATAATCAAGTAAGAAAAAGGAAAAGAGAATCAACAACACCGAAATTTAGAGAGGTTCACAAATGTGTGCTACGTCCTCTGTGAGTGTGGTCTCTTTACTGTATATGAGTATTCTTGAATACAATGAGTTACAATTTTCTGAGTGAATTTTGGCAGCGTAAGGGTCAGTAAAAATCAGACAAAAGTCATCCCTGTCTGAAGGAGGGTCTTCCTCTATTTATAGAGAAAGAATAGTGGGTCTGAACCCGTAATTCCAGGTGAGCAGTTCTCGCTCAATGTCTTTTGGGACACATGTCACAATGTGGACTTAGCAGTTATTGGGATGAATCACAGATAGTGGGCTTAGCAGTTATTGGGATGTGACGTCATAATCAATCATGGGCTTGTCAGTTATCATAAAAGATCTGACACGTCATTGTCGATTGTGGTCTTGACGGTTATGGGGAGTATCCCTTGTAATTTTCATCAAGCACAAGCGACGAATGATGATTAGGAAAAAAGGCCTAGTTCTTGCGAACGTACCGTTCGTGGCTTATATTAGATTCAATGCACAAAGATCATGTTTGAATTGATTGATTCAACGTTCGAACACGAATGATCATAATTCATGATGGAACGAATTAAGATCGTAAATTGGGTCCGGCCCAAATATGCGAACAATTATTGTTCACGATTGAACGAAGTAATATCATAAGTTGGGTCCGGCCCAAATATATGAAAATATTGTATATTTGATTCAGGAGTCCGTTGTTCGTTTGATAAACAGTCGAATGCTAACGATGCAATGGGAAGACGAAGTCTAACCCCAACAAACTTTTAACTTATTTAGTAAATACAAATTTACTCCCTTAAAAAAGTAAATACATCTAGTAAACCATGTATTTACAAGATTAAAACTCATATTTACAAGGGAAGTACGATATTTATCAGGAAATTACTAGACTTACTTGTATTTTACCTTATTTTCCAAAAATTTCTTTAAGTGTTAAATGTAGTATTGTATGATGAAATAATATATTTACTGAGAAATAATATATTTACCAATTTATTAATCTTTAATTTTCTTACACATTTACCAATTATCTGAATAAAATTAATTTCGGATTTTTTTTTTTAGCAAAACCCCCAAATTTAATAGAAATAAATAAATAAATAACCATACTACTTTGACAATCCTAAAATCTACATTTGCAACCGAGATCTGCAACTAACTGCCGCCGCTCCCAGCAGGTTCGTCATCACCAATGAAGGAGAAGTGGCGTATATTGCGACGTTCGTCAGAGAAGAAATCACGTGGATCACTCACGCGGTGGTGATCCGATGATATTGTGATCGCCAAACCGAAGATCGAATTCTCCACAACATCGTCAATGCCTTGCGATCTGCACACCAGGCGACAAAGCAGAGACCTCCTCGCGACTGCCATTCATCCTCGAGATCTGCTTTCCGAGCCAACCTACCATCGAATGGTGATGGTGCGAGGATTTGAATGATGGTGACGGTGCCACTAAGGGTATTTTGGGTATTTACGTTTTGAATTAACGAAAAATGGTATTGTTTTCCAACTTATTAAAAAGCTATTATGTATTACAAAGGGAAAGACTGTGATAGAACTCTTTTATATACCCTAATCGGTAAACTTTTCATATACTGTTTGATATAATTTCAACGGTTAAGATATTGTCTCTGCATGATACTTATAATGCACATTAGTTCATATGATTATAATCTAAAAAAATTGTTAAAAACAATTAAGCAAAGAAAATAAAAATTAAAAAAAAAAATCCAACCCTTAGACCGAAAACCACCCCCCGCAACGACCAGCAGCCCTACCTCAGAAATCGCCTCCATGCCAGTGAATCTTTGCTGTTCGGTGGCAAAACCGACCCTCCTCCCCCCTCTCCCTACCTCACATCCGTTGATGGTGAATCGCTCCCCTAACCCTCCCCCGCCCCCCAACCCCAGCCCGTGGAAGCCCAGTTCTGAAACACCCCCCCCCCCCAACGCCCATCGAAGCCCAGTTCCCCCACACCCGTCAAAGTCCCCCCCCCCCCCCCCCCCCCTCGAGCAGTCCGTTGAGGCCTAAATCTGAAATCCCACCCAACACCCCCCCCCCCCCTCCCCCCGACCATCATAACCCTCAATGCCCATCAAAGCCCTTTTCCAAGACCGCCCACCCCCACCCACGATGACATAAGCCCCCTCCGGCAACCTTCCACCGGCCAACCCTCCTTAACAAACGAAGAAAATACTTCAATTTTTTTATTTTTTTAATTACAATCCTGTGTTTCAATGTTTATTTTAGTTATTATGTACTCTTAATTTCTTGTCCGTTTGATTAAATTTGAATGGTCTTAAAAGAAGCTTTACCAATATGGTATATAAAATGGGTTTAATCACAGTTTTTCCCTATTACAAAATGGTTGTGAAAACTTGCTACTTCTTACAACTTCCAAAAAGAGAAAAAAAAAAAAAAAAAATTAAGGCCAAAAGAGTATCGGTATAATTATTTTTAGTCCCAAACATCTTTTTTTTTTTTATAGAGAAATTACAACAAATAGATATTTTTTAAATGTTTAAATTAAATGACATATCTTAAAAACACTTGAAGTAATAAATAATATGTTTATGGTAAATTGTTTATTTAGGAAAAATTTTAAGGTAATTTAATTATAAATATGCTTCGTAAAATTATTTATCATAAATATAATATTTATAGTAACATTTTATTTATAAGAATATTTTAAGATAATTTTATCGCAAATATACTTAATAAATATGTCATTCAACGTCAC
Organism: Ficus erecta; assembly: GCA_008635985.1. Lineage (NCBI taxonomy): Eukaryota > Viridiplantae > Streptophyta > Magnoliopsida > Rosales > Moraceae > Ficus > Ficus erecta. Next base: position 2,506,592 of record BKCH01000005.1, on the reverse strand, counting down.
CAAAAAAAAAATAGTATTTATTTCTATTACTAGAAGTTTTTGACATATTTCCCTCCTATTCCTTTTTCTTTATAATAATAATTAGTGGAGTACTCAAAGTCATACCATGGACAGGACTCCAGAGGATTCCAATGCATTCTGATTAATAAAATCAGCAATATATATGCAATGTTGAATTAGTTAGCAAAAAGAAAGGAAAGAAAAGAAAAGAAAAGAAAAGGAAGAGAGGGAAAGTGTTGAATTAGTATAAAAGTCGCATTAAATTTAAAAACTCATTTTGAAGTTGGCCATTCATTGGGGCCAAGTGTTATAAATGACTTGGATAGCCACTGGCATTGAAACACAACTTGGCCCGAAGACCGAGTTACCAAGTGGGTCCCCTGGCCTGGGAGGTCCACGACTTAACGTAAGCAGAATTGGTCTTCCAAACATTCTGGACTTTTATTATTCTTTTAAAAAAAAAAATTTAATAAAATAATAATAGAGTTGACGATAAATGCCGTTAAAAACAATTATTTGCGTCGCCTGAGAGATTCGAACTCTCGCGGGGAAACCCCATGTACTTAGCAGGCACACGCCTTAACCACTCGGCCAAAGCGACGCTATTAGCTTCAGATTTGTGAGTAAGATTTATATAGAGCAAGTAAATAAGTTTAGGACAATCACCAGAAGAAAAGAAAAGGACAAAGGAAAAAAAAAAAAAAAAACTCAATATTTTAGGACACCCTTCACTTCTAACAAATTCAACTAATTAAAATAAATAAGAAAAAATTGGAAAAATAGGCATTATTGGATTAAATGTCTGAAATTTTTTTTATTTAAAAAAATGATTGTTAATTAATAATTAATTGATAGTCAATCAATGAAAAATATATATAACATTGAACAATCAGTTAATAATTTAATGATATTAAAAAAAAAGGTAATTTCTTAATTTTACGAGACTTCAATTATTTATTAAAAATCTTCTTAAGAAAAAGTCATTACCCTCGTATCCCAATATATAATTGAACCTCCATCAATTGATAATGTCCACTAAATAAAGTTTCTTTGCTGGTCCAACTTACGCCAACATACTAAAATAAGATAATACATTTGGGGGAAAAAAAAACACTCAAAACACTCTTTATATCTAGTTAAAAATATCACGTCATCCGCCATTACATTTTATTACTACACATTATCTATAAATAAAGTAGAGAAGGATGAAAATATGTATTAAAAAAAAAATTCTAGTAATTAAAATAAATAACAGCTTGTCTGTCAACTTTCATGTTACTCAATTAAGCTCATCCAGGTGCCAACTTTCATGCTACTCGTCGTCCGCAAATGAGAGAGTTGCTATGTTTGTTCTCAGAAACCAGACCATTTCTGGAATAGGCCGGCAAGCTGCAAAAATAGCTGCAATCCAAAGAGAGAAAATTTGTGAGCTTGCTTTGGTATCAATACGACGTCAAAAGCTGAAGGAAATTCTCTCCCAAAAATGAAACAGCAAAAGGTCAATGGAGAAAAATGTGATCAACGTTCTCGTCGCTGCTCATACAAAGTCCGCGACAAGAAGGAATGATGCCAGCAATCTCCCTGACCTTATATTCAGTGACAATTTTTTATGCATAGCTTGCCAAATGAAGAAAGAGAGACTTCCTAGGGGAAATGTATGGAAGCCAAACTTTATTTCTCCATACTACCTTTTTACCTTTCCACCTGCAACTTTCATAACTTTACAATTCATTGCACCACTCAGACTTCGACCAAATAAGCTCATCGTCCAACATAATGCAAAGTCACTACACTACAATTGTTTTTTTATTTTTTATATTTTTTATAAACCTTTATCTGAACAGAGAGTAGTGTAACTGGAAGTCTGGAACCAATGATATAGTACAAGATTTCTTACTCGTTAAGTTTCTTTCTTTAGTTACATGTCCCTTTGTTTTTTGTTCTTTTATCGTATTCGTTGTCACAAAATACACGATTCCTAACAAACGACGCACATACACAGAATGCGTTTAATCATCAAATGTCTATCATTATTACTCCAGCAAAAAAAAAAAAAAAAAAAGAGAGAGAGAGAGAGAGAGAGAGAAAAAAGTCTCATCATTTTACAACATCAAATTCACTAAGCAGAACTCCACATTTGCCTCTGTTTCTAAATATTTCCCCTATTGCTGCATTTCCATACACAATCTCTCAAAACAGAATCAAAGAATCAAAGCGTTTTCTTCTACAAAATTACAATTCTATTTCTTGCAGTGGAGTTCTATCGCGTATCCTCCATGACGGCAGATGCCCGTGTGGTTCTCCAGAACACCACCACCGAGTATGTATAAGCTACAGTTGCAGCCACAACAGAGACACCAATATAAACACAAACGGTTGTGGCACATACATAAAGATACCTGAAAGGAATTCCAGAGTATAAAGATCCAACACGAGCAGTAAATACAGTAAATACACCATCATCGGAGAGCATTTAATTATTTCTTCACTTAAGCACAGATTAGAAAGATCGCCGAAGAAAGGTTTACTCTTAGTCAAGAATATGAAGAAAGATGAGCTCTTCCTTTATAGTATATGCTTATACACAGTCAAACAGGCTTTAAAATCCACATTGCAAGTGCATTATGTTAACAAAAGAACTATTCTCATATCTGCCCCTAAACTTTAGAATCATTCCCACTGTGCCCCCGAACTTTAAAAAGTCCCACTTGACCCCCTATACAATTTATTTCTTCACTAAAAACACAAATTAGAAAGATTGCCCAAGAAAGGTTCACTCTTAGTCAAGAATATGAAGAAAGCCGAGCTCTTCCTATATGGTATATGTACATACACAGTCAAACAGGCTTTAAAATCTACATTGCAAGTGCATAATGTTAATAAAAGGACTATTCTCATCTATGCCCCTAATCTTTAGAGTCATTTCCACTGTACCCCGAACTTTAAAAACTCCCATAAACCCCAAAAATATTGGATTAGTCCCACTTAATCCTTTTTCTTTCCGTCTATTTTTAATTGAAATTCTAGCATAGGGGGTTAAGTTGAACTAATTAAAAATTCAAGGGGAAAAGTAAGAGATTTTAACGTTCAGGGAGCAAAGTGGGAATGTCCCTAAAGTTTAGAAGCACAAATGAGTAAAATCCTGAATAAAACTTACTTTGGAGAAAAAACACTCCAGACAAAGAGGTGGTTTCTCATTAGTATCAATATGACGGTATAGGCTACCAACAAAATGGAGTTCAAGCTCAGTGGAACCAGACAAGGAAGGCAAAGCATGCTTTTAAGGAGTTTTCCTGAGTCCATATACGAGGGAAGTGCAAGATAGTTGCTGCTCTTGACAGAAATGTACATCACCATACTAAGAATGGCTAACATTGGGGAGGCATAGGTGATAATGAACATCAAAATGCCAGAAAGTACAGTCGAATGACTTGAGATGCCCTGAGAAAAAAAAATGATAACCCAGGCTTCTTAAAATCCGATCAAATTGCCGATCACTATTTGAAAGTCTTTCCTTTATAGAATAACAAAAATAAAGAAAAATGAAAATGATAATGTATGCCACCGTGAAAAAAGACATACTATAAAAGCACCAGCAACATCAATGGTAGCTAAAGAATTGCTGTTCCCTAGAGCATAATGCCCTGCCATCCCCATATAGTAAACTGCAGCAATCTGAGGACAAACATAAAGCCTAATATTAGTACCCGAGGTAAAAATCCATCCTTCTTCAAAGAATTAACATAAAATTCCACCTTACATCAGTAATGCACATTATAAGAAAGCAACCTTTAACTTTTTCAACTTATATGTGAGCAACTTATTATTCTAGACAAACCATCAAGCATATCTTTACTGCTTGACCTTCTGGCATAAACTAAACTCGCAGACAGAGAACATTATCTACAAAAAATAAGACGATTACGTAACTAACCTCAACCCACTGCTTGTTTTGTTGCCCACTGTACAAAGAATACAATATGCTCAGTAAAACTTGCACAAGGAGCAGTAATATAGGCATCGAATTAATTGGTTGTTGAAGTACCAACTGCAAAAGCGACCAAGAGCATATGTACGCCCACCCAATCACAAATAAGGAATTTGTAAATTCTACCAGGAGGGACTTATTACGAAGTTCATCGGGATCAGAAGGTCTCACGTAAGAGTTATAATATGAGCACGTTTTCGAAGTCAATAGTGATGATAACCATGGGAGGGCCACAACAGTACCCAGTGTCGCAAAACCGAGAACCATATAGACTGTTTGGACCAGCATTGTAGCATTATAACTAGATGGTGCTAACATGCTACCCTGATATTTCAAAACGTGGTGCAAAACCAAAAATCCAGGAGTCAGAAAGCAAAATCCAATTACTTTCACAAGTTTTCGATTAACTTCCAATGTAGATAGAGAAATTAAGCTTAAGGTCATCACTAGGATGCCCGTGACTAGCTGAATTGCTTTTATGTAGTCACCCCCAACCTGCTCTAGCCACTTAGATATGTCGGGAAGATGAGTCCAATTCACGCCTCCTTGATGCCAGCCTCTCAAGATCCTTCCAGAAACAAGAAACAAAGCCATGGAACTTGTTTGAAAACCACTTGTTTTGTTTTGACCCTTGAACAAGCTAAAGAAACTCTGTGCTCCTTCAACTTTAAGTGACTGTATTGCTTTGCGCAGTAGTAACAAAGTCAATGTGGAAACGACAAAATGCCAAATGTACTGCTCTTCCTCTACCATAGAACTTGATCCCATACTTATAACAAGTATAAAAACAACACCAAACGTAAAGGCCTCATCTAAATGCCACGCATGCATGGAACTATTCTCAAAGTTGGAAAGGCATATCCTTTCTCTGCCAAAAACTTCTTTGCATGTCAGATACAAAAGGCTCAGCAGTATTAGACAAGAGGTGAGCATTGCAGCAACTCCAAAAGCAAGCAAGTTGACAGGTTTCTGCGCAACCACAAAGCTATCATTCGAAGGGGACAAAAATTATAGGATTGACAACCAAGAATATCAAGTAGGAAAGATCATAATTTTCCCTAATTTTATCAACCTAAAGTAGTCACTTTTCAAATTTACAAAAAAAACAAATGCTTTCAGAAAACTCGAACTGCAAGAAAAGTACATACATCAGTGATTCTGCGTGATAACCACTCACTCGCAATTCGTAAAAACTCATTGTATGCTTCAACTGCAGTGTTGTACTCCTCCCCATGTTTCAACCTATTTACCATGGTTTAGAAGGGGGGAAAAAAACTCGTTTAGTGGCACCCTTCTTAGAATCTTGTGTGATGCTTTACACAATAAATGGTGTCACATACCCACCTGGATACATCCTTAGACATCCAAGAATTATGAAGAAATGCAGCATTCATATATAAGCAACAAAACATCTTCTCCAAGCTACCATTGCACTTACTTATTCCGGAGACTTCATTACATGATACACCAGGTAATTGTGCTTGCAGTAGTCTAAGTAATTGCCATGAATTCAGTTCCAACGCCCTTAGTTTTTTATCGTCTATACATATAGGCAGCAGGGAAAACCATTAAGATTCGCACAAGTTCAACAGGGTATGACCATGCTGGTTTTGATCTTGACTAGAAGATGAAACATTTTAGAAATTGTTAGCACTACTCCTTATCTAAGAGTTTAAACTGGAAAGAAAGATATGCAGTATCGACAATTCAAAAGAACCACACCAAACCAAGCAACTAAATCGTTAAAATGAAGATAAAATAAAATAAAATTAAAGTAGAATAGAATAACAAAATATAAGACAAGTAACGACTCCTGCATTACAGTCCACCATAGAACATGAAATGACCCAACAAATTTTTGATAAAGATCTAAACCAAAGCAAAATAAATGTTGAAGTAGAATTCAAGAAAAAGTTAATTTGAAGTTAATATGTCGCTAGGCCAAAACAAATAAAAACCACCACAAATTGCAGCAAAGTCATATACTGACAGTCAACACATGTGAGAGAGAGAGAGAGAGTGCCAACCTGCCAAATGCTTAAAAATTTCGGAAATCTGGACACCTGCATTGTTTTTCGGAATTGGCACACCGAAGAGAAGAGCTAATGTGGAAGTGATGTCAATCTGGCACAAGCAAGTTGAAGAAACAAGAGGTCATTAGAATATACATGACAAATAAGCATAAGTATCTACGTTGAAATTACCTGGTACACAGTGTCTTGGGTGGAGGTTGGAACATCATTTTTCAGGCCAATAAATAAAGCTAAGGAATCGGTCTCTTCATATGAAGATCCTCCATGATTACCATTATCAGTCATGCCATGGTCACTTACCACTACCTACGAAAGAGACTTATTAGATCATAGAACAAAGCGGTTGTGATCCCAACATACACCACAACGTTGAAAAAGAAAGTAGCCAGAGTGTAGGAAGATTCTACATAGAAATGTCAAACTATGTCTAGTGACCATTGGGGTGGGTAAGGGCATTTTATTGAAAAATCATATCCTACTCTTTTTTTTTTTTTTTTTCCTTCAGGCAGGAGGTGGACATTCCTTGATCTTTTATATGTGATTAGGGGTTGGGGGGACACAACCAAAAAAAAGAAGAAGAAGAAGAGGGGGGAAATAGGGAAAAGTTATTCATCATCTGCAATCACATTTTCACAAAGAGATTTGGATTCAAGCATGCTGAATTTATATAATCAATGTCGTGGCAATATGAAACTGAAATGGTAAAAAATTAAAAAAAAATTAAAAAAATAAAAAGTATCAATATCACAAACCAAAAGTGTCTTTTCATGGTTATTCATTCGATTCAAGATTCTACTTGTATGAATCATCTTGACCACGTCATCCATCTCCTTAAGTTTTGGGGCCATCAAGATACTGAAATAATTCAGCAAAAAGATGAAATGAAACTCTAAAGACACAACCATGGAATTAGTACAATAAATAGGCTAAAGAAAATACCTGTTGCGCCCACCAATATGTCCAACATGATCCAAGCCTAGATAATGAAGAATCTGAATCATAACTTCAGTCAAAAACATATTTGAATAGAACTATAGGATGCTTAGTATTCTTGGAAAGAATAAAACATTTGGCATCATCAAGGAAAGTCTGCTATTATGAAATTTTAATTCGTTTGGGTTTCCAGATAAGAGCCTAAAATTTTCAAAGGTAAATATTCAAATAAACAATAATCGTTTTGGTAACAAAGAAAACACCGTATCATAAGTCAAAAAACATTAGCAATTTTCATAATTAGATTCCACACATAGGATTAAAATAATTGTCACCTACAGAAGTATCAACAGATAAAAAGGTAGATTAGGTCACAGAAAAACATATTTAGAAAGTTAGACTAACCAGGAGATCCCAATCATATCTACTAAGCTCATCCGACAAATGTCGAGAAACATTTTGATCTACTTGGACAGTATCTTTCACCTGTATCATAAGTATTCGACACATGTTGGAGGTCAGCCTATGAAAAGCAATAACGCGTATTGTAAACCAACACGCTACAATACTTAAGCAATTCACATGATAAGTGTAAAGCTGAATAAATCTGAGCAGCCACAAACAGCAGTGACCTAAACAGATCACACAGTTAAACCACATACACAAGAATCGTAACATAATTTTGTCACTCAACGATCACTAAATATTGACATGAAGATTATACCCTTCATAAGAGTTCATGTCAGCAATAGAAATACTTACAAAAAAGCTGCTAACTCCATCATGCCGCATAAATAATCCCGGAAACAACTTAAGCCATGTTTCATCACCAAGCATCACCATTTTCCAACCAATCTTAAAAAACTGGTCTACAAGAAAAAGAAAGAAGAAATCAACTGCAATTTCAGACCAAAAAATAATGATAATAAAAAATAAAACTCATCAATAACTCCAGCATTGTTGGATTAACTAACAGAGAAGATTGTCATCTAATAGAGCTTGTGTGTTAAAATTGAAAGCCACGTCAAGGAATCCCCCAATAGCCCCAGAAACCATAGCCTGCAGTCAAATACCAAAGGGATTACTGGATAAGCAGGTTTTCCCAAGAATGTCATATCTCATGGATCAGTGACTTATAGTTACGACATTCACCTTCAAGCGAGGCATGGTAACAGTAGGAGGCGCAGCCTTTGCGTGGAACCCAATTGCCATTCCATTTGCCAACAATGACTGAGTATACGGCATAGCTTCCCTTAAGTCCGCGCGAAGAAGTTTACCATCCTTTCCGAGCACAAATTCTGCCGGAAGACCATCAACAACCTAAACTAACATGGTTGCAAATGAAAACCGGAGAAATCCCATATTCTAAAGAAAACCATAAAACCACCAATAATGCATCAAATCATAAGTAAGCTAAAATTTTCGAAAGGCCATATTACAAACAAGTAGAATGGCATAGATCAATAAACATTCATCAACAAAGCTACGTTCTTGGGACAGAGATTTCACAGACAAGAACATAGACGTACCATTACTATTAGTTTGTCAAATGAAGTAGGAACCCCAGATAATTCCTACATTTTACGAATCGAATAAAGAATTATAAGCAGGCTAAAAATGTCAGAAACTGAAAACAGAACAGAGAAATCAAAAATGGATTTTTACTTCAGTTCGTTGAATTGATTCAAAAACTACCTGATAAAGCGATCTGAGCTTATCAGGAGGGAGGTTTCCCGCGCTATGATTTTGAATCGAATCGAAACCCGGTGCACGAAAACTCTCCGGACCGCTGATATTGTCATCGAAGAGAGAATCAAAGAGACGAACATATCAAGACCTTCGTTCGCTTCGAAACTAAGGAACAAACCAGTGTTTTGGTTCAGATAAAATGGAGGAAAATACAAGAACAGAAACTGAATTGTACCTGAAACCAGAGAGAGCTGGTTTGACGGGGAAGAAACCGAAGACGAAGATTGAAAGGCCAAGCATTTGGATAATTACTCCAGCCATGGCGAAGATCGTCAGCCTAGTACAAGTTAATGGAGACATTTTTTTATCTTCTTTCATCTTGGAGAAAATGCAAAAATTTCCAGATATATATATAGATGTATATATGTTTTTTCTGTTTCTTCGATTATCTTAGAAACAAATTCATGTAGTCAGTGTAAGCACGGAGGGAAGAGCAAAACGAGAGAGAATGAGACCTTTCTTCTCTGCTCACTAACCTATGTTTGGTGGAGTGAAAAGGGTTGGGGAAGAAACTTGATGGAAATTTTGGAGGAAAAAAAAAAGTTATTTTCATAAATGTCTCCAAATCATACCTCATGTTGCTTCTTAATTTTTTTATTTTTTTTTTCAAATTGTTGCTTCTTTATTTTTAGCAATATTATTGATGCTAAGGTTTGGATTGTAGTATTTAAGTTTGAATTGAATTGTGTGTTTGATGGGGCGCTTGAATTATTATAGTTAAAAAGTGAAAAAAACTTGAAATGTGTTCAAAAGGAAAAAAAAAATATCAAATCTTGTTTCGTCCGTCTCGAAATTCTATATGATTTTATAAAAAAATCATCTTATTTGGACCTGTATCAAATCATAATTAAATGTTTTTTTAGGGAAACTTTACCCTCAAATTAGACTCGATGACATTATAAGCAAAGTCTTAAATTCAGTAGCCGATGGTATCCAGTAATGTAAATTTCAGTTATTGTGAATGTAAATTTCAGCTATTAAAAATGTGAATTTATGCCGAAGGAAAAATGAATGTGAATTCTCTTTATTTTATATTTCTTTCTGTATTAATTCACATTTCTAGTAACTAAAGTCACAGTAATTGAAATTCACATTGTCAGATACCATCCGATATCGAATTTAAGATCATTCCTAACATTATATATCTTTGATAAAAGTACAGTTTACGTTCAAAATTTTTCAAATGGAAGTTTAATTTCCCTTCAAAAAATAATTAATTTTGATTTTACCTACAAATAAAGCATATGTGCTTAAAACATGTTCTATTTATGTCTAATTTTTTCATGGAATATTGACAAAGGGACAATTCAGAAAAAGATTATGTGCAATTTAAAAGTCAGTAACTAATACGAGACATGATATATAGTTTGTGGTCATTTATAAAAATAAAAAAAAATATTATGATATGTGATGTCATCTGGTTATAAAGTTTTAAATAATTAATCATATGTGATTAACGTGATATTTTATGTTAATTTATAATGTCCGTTAACAAAAAATACTTTTTTTTTTTCTTTTTATAAGTTGAGACTCAAATCATAACTTCACAAAAAAAATTAGGGATCAAATGGGTAATTTACCCGTTAAATAATTTCATGGACATCTTAAGAGGATCAATTTTATCCATCCATATACTTTATCGTGGTAGTATAAGGTCCCTATTTAATCATACATTTTTTTTTAATCATATGTAGTACTTTGATCGCACAGACATGGTGAATGGCTCTAAAAAATATTTTATTTAAAAAATAAAAATAAAAATAAAAAGAGAAGGAAGCAAATCCTAATTCCCAAGCCCCTAGTTATCCGAAGATATGCTTTCCTCCAATTTACATAAATTACAATTACTTTTGTAGCTTTAGTAAAATTTTACTAATTATTATAATCATATGCACAAAGCCATTTAAAATTATTGTAGCTCCTTTTATGTTCTTAAAGTTGGTAAATATTAGAAAAGGCTAATAGGCAAATAAACAATAAAACGAAAATCCATGATTTCCATAGCTTTTTCCCTTTCTAATTACATTTCCATACAAATTAGTAAACATTGCCCTTGGAAATATAGGACTACTTCACTTGTAAATTGTAGCTCCAATCCGGCCAACCTCAAAAGTCAGTGAAAACAAAAAATAGGATTAATATATTGCACAAGCGAAGCATAATAAAATTACAACAAAATGCTTTTGAAGCCAGTGATGACCGTCCGAAGAGTTTCAGCAATTACCGATTAGAACACAGCTGACATTACCAAGAACATTATACACACACGTAAATTACAACACCAATCATTTGGACCAAACCACAACGAAGTACAAACGAAAACTTGCCGGTGAGATATCTCAACAAGGCAAGGCCAAAAAATTGCTTCTCATCTCACTATGTTCATTTTCATGCCTTTATATCTTTTAGTACGCCCCCCTTTTCGAGCTCGCCAACTAGATCCCTCAGAGATGGAACTTTCATGGCCAAAGTTCTGTAGAGTCTCGAGTATCGAGCTCTGGTTCCATCTGCAGTCCTTGCTAATGCAAGCAAGCTTAGAGCCTCTGGGAGCTGGGAGAACGCTTGTTTCATCTCCTCCAAGCTCATGTTTTCCAAAACAGACGGTCTCGGAACAACTCTCACAATCTCACCACCTTTAGGCTCCTGAACCCGAGCATCTGCCTTTATGACAAGTTCTGAATTTGAGTTTGCTCCGCACTTAATGATAAATGGGGTAGTTGAGCCTGTATTGAACTGTAGGACATTCCACTGTGCCACATCGGTTTCAGTACCAGACCCAAAATCTGATGATGTTCTGCGACTACGTGATGGTTCTTGAATAGGGTCATCTTCTTCAGGAATTGACTGCAACAGTAAATCAGCATAAAGTAAATACCCACTTAAACCAAATGTGGCAGAAGGGTCAAATACACAGTACTTCATCGGTTTATAAAGAAATGAGAGAAGATAATCTTAAAAGTACAATTCCACGCGCATTTGTTTCCAAGTCCATTCTATTTCTCCAATGATCTAACACAGCTAAATGTGGAATAAAAAATACAATGCATACTTCAATCACACGACGAGCATCTGTGATATTCCTCTGTGCACATGGATGATCAATGTTAAGGAGGGATGGCATTCGTTCAGTAAGTTCATCCAAAGATGCAAGCATAGCTTTCTTCTTGCTTTTACTCAAGGTGTTCACGGACGATTGTCTTAGAATATCCTGTTCGAAATTTTCAATTTTAGTTGTGCTTATATATTGTTCATAAAAATTACATGAAAATGGTATGCTAAATTGCAGAGGTAAAACCTTGATTTGCTTCAACATGCTGTCAAGTGATATTAGAGATGCTAATCGTGCATCTTCAGCTGCAGTTGAAGGATTTTGAATAGGTTGACCACCATCTTCTAATGTTAGTAATGCCATATCACTTCTCATTTGTTGCAAAATCTGAAAAAATAAATAAATTAGTATTCCCATCAAACCAGTCAAATACATGTTTATAGTAGTAGGACAAGGCAAATCTAATTCAGAAAAAACTGAACACTACTTTAAACTTCGTTTTATTTTTTGAGGTCAAAGAAAAAATAAATCATCAGTTCTTAAAAATTTACAGCTATCTTATTTCCCAAAGAAGTGTCTTCCATAGAAAAAACCTTCTTAATTACTGAACTATGGTGCTTGAGAATATAGTACCTTTCTTCTTTTATGGTCAACAGATTCAAGGGCTGACCGCAACTTCGCCACTTGAGCTACATCTTCTGCCTCTTCTGTTGCCAAGGTACCAGCAATATCCTGATGTTCCAAACAGAAGTTTTTAAAATCTAACAATCATTATAAACAGACGTGCATCCTTAAGACTGCACAATTTTACAACTTACAACAAAACCAAAAAAATTAAATTAAATTAAATAAAGTTTAAAAGGAAAACATTATCAGATAAGTTCTTAGTTGTTGTGTGCCTTGTGTATTTATCAGAGCATCTATTGCGCCTAACCTAATGAGTCCACAGGCTCTACATTGATCAAACTTGGCCTTTGTTTGGTATGGTGGAAAAGGGAGAGGAGGGAAGGGAAAGGAGGGATTTTAGAGAGAGAGAGTAAATTTTTGGTTGTTTGGTAGGGTGGAAAATGGGAAGGAAAGGAAAATGTAAATCCATGGGGCCCACAACATTTTAATCTTTCCAAATAGGAGGGAAAAGTTTGGCCAAAAGAATGGTAGATGAAATCACTATTTTGACCTTACTCTCTCATCATCTTTTAACTTCTATGAGGTGATAATTGTAAAACGCATTAGATTAGACATTTTCTTCTCTCTTTTCTTTCTTTTCTACCAAACAACATGAAAGAAAACCAACTTCTTTCCTTTTTATTTCCTTCACCTAGGTATTTTACTCTCCCTTCCTCTCTATTTTCCATCCCTCCTACCAAACATAGCATTAAATATCTAAGAATACCTTCAGGTGCTGTAGCTGAGAACTATAAACTCTCTTTGCATATTCAGATAGAAGTTGGCCGAGAGCATCTGTACTAGGAGGCATTGCAGCACCAAGTCCAGCCATCCAACCATCCATAATTGTAGTTGAAAGAAGCTCCAACTGACCGGTTGTCCCACCAGAAGCATCATCTCCAGTAACAGAGAGAAAGTCAAAATTCTCTGCAAGCCATAATCTAATTTGACGCTGCAGCTCCCCTGCTGGAGTATGAACAAAAAGAGCAGCAAGAGCCTTGTTTCCAATTGCAAAACTTTTGGCTTCCTCGTGTATTTCCCTGAGTTTTCCACCAGTTACTTGTTGCTTTGGAGAATCCTGTACGATTTAAGATTTTTTAGCCTCAAGTCCATCTAAAACCATTGAGACATTAAAGACATAATTATTTTAGCTTGGAATGCTAGGAACTGATTGGCTTTCGTGCCTTTTCTTTTTTTTTTTAACTTTGTTCCCTTGGTTCTGAGGACAGCTCGTCCTCTACCTCCTGTATCCATTTTTGGCGGTTAATAAAGTTTTTTCTTATCAAAAAATAATAATAATAATAATATTCTTTTTTCTCCAGAAAAATGGGCCATGCATTGGAGGGGCAACTAAACAACAAGCACGCAGGCTATCTAGCAATTATTTTAGATCAAAAGGAAGTCTGCCAAAAATGAATATTCAAAGAAATGTTTGTATCGTCAAACACTCCACGAAATTTACACGAAGGGAGAGAACAACTTTCACTGCCACAAGACAGACACGAGACACATAGAAGCAAATAGCATAGTGGATGGCGGCCAACCTGATCCAGTCCTCTTATCTTTGATACAACTGAGGAGAACTTGGACCTCCTTTCTGGCTTCAGATTTACTTTAAAGCCTTGGATCTGCTCATCAACATAGTGCACAGGAGATCTTCCTGGGCTGTTACTACGGCTGGAACTTCTGCTACGTCCAGTAGTAGCCTTTTCAAGAAAACAATCAACAGAAGATACCTACAAGATCAAATGCTCACTACACTTAACATAAATGAAGACATGGGAAATCTTCTCTAAAGTAGTAAAAATAGCAAAACGGTCTGCCTGAAGTTTCCATACCTTGATGGACTGGAGCTCTGGTGATCTAGCAAGCAACGATCTAATATACAAAATTCTAACACGGGATACAAGCATGGTATCCATCACCCTCTTTGGTTCCATTTTACGAATAAAAGAGAACACAGCATCCCTAATTTCAGCCAGTATTTCATGCTCTCTAGAAGCTCCTGCTTTAATGACTGCAGCTAAAACCTGCAAAAGTACTCGTTCAATCCCTAAAATTTTTAAATTTGTATAAATTCAGTTGCTGTTTTTTTTCATAGAATAAATGAGAATGACCCTAAACTATTAAAATGTTGATACAATAGTCTTTTTCATTAATTTTGATAAAAAATTTATGCTCACTAACGGATTTCATTAAAAAATTAACAAAAAAGATTAGTGTAGCAACGTTTTTAATAGTTCAGAATCACTCGAGCTATGAAAAAAAAAACAAGGACCAAAATAGCACAAACTTAAAAATATATGGACTAACCTAACAATCTATCTTTTTTTTTTTTTTTAATGTCTGGCACTGCTAATGCTTCCAAACTTGTCATAAAAAATAACTAATATTAAAAATATCAGTGATGTAGAGTTTGTTTTTTTTTTTTTTAAAAGCAGTGATGTAGAGTATTAGATATAGCATATTGTTTTGTACATAGCATGCCATTAGGAATAACGTAGGACACCTATCATCCACCTTCACCAACCCCAGTTAACCTTTTTTTTTTTTTTTTTGGATGTTCAAAAGACCAAATGAATCAGTCTTGCAATTTATCAAAATTATCAAACTTAATTTCCCAAAGTTCATCGAGGACCCACCATTCTAAATATGATTTTTTCTACGTTTATTGGAGCTGAGTTGTTGAAATTTGGAATCTGTTATCTCCATTCCCCATCAAACAATTGAAGAATAAGTGGAGGAAAAATTATGACGACTTGATTTTAAATTCATCCGAAGTCAACATTCTAATTAAAACAGACATCGGTGGCACCATCCAACAAGTATCAATTATCATCAATTGTAAGACATACCAGCATTAATAGCTTGTTTGCCCCATCTGAAATAGCAGCAAGGCTGTCATATTGTTCTGGATCAAACTCATTCAAGGCAGCAGTAAGATATTCTCCTGCTGGTGTGGTCTTTTTTTCGGAATCGGATTTAACCAAAGCAACAGTGCCCTCAGTCTTCTCTGCAGCCAGTGGGGAAGTAGCGCCATCCAATGAACGGCCTTTATTATCGTTCCTGTTGAAAGTCAAATAAAAGAATAGCTCATTGAACAAGTTCATAAGTGGGGGAAAAAGGACACAGAACACTTAAACTAACAGTTAAAAATAAAAAATAAAAACCCATACCTCCCAGGGTCCCGAGGCTGCACATTTACCAGTCCTTTGGACAATGGACTCGACAGCTAAAACAAATAAAAGGAAGTCAGAAATCTGGATGCCCTTGCACAAACCACATAAGTCCAATGGCCCAAAAATTAACTTTGACTACAACCATCATACGGCAAGATTAGGATCGTGAAACATCTATGTAAAAAGACATACGTTAGAAGTAGACAGAAAAATTATGCAAAACTTAAAGTGTCAATAACCTTTTCTTTTTGGAAACAGAAACAGGAATCTTTTATTGAGATTCAAAAAAATTACATACAAACAAAACAGAGGAAGAGATTTTCAACTAAGTTAATAACTTATTGTACTGCAAATAAAAATATTTGCATTAAAAAGAAAAAAAAATATGACAATGATTATGGGGAATGTAGTTTACATAATTAGATGATTTTCACCATCAAGGAAATCGGCTTACTAAGAAACTATGAGCGTCTTAAGAGGCCTGACCTTTGCTTACTTGCAAGGTTATCTCGTCATTCATATATTTCCAAACTTTTACAGACTATCAAAATGGCATCAGTAAAATAACAGTTAAAAAAGGATTCAGACAAGATAAGAGAAAAAGCAACAGCAGAATGCTATTTCGAGAAACTTTCAGCTCAAAGCATCAGGTGATCCAATAACAAAACTCAATTAGTTGTACTACTCCAAAGACCCAAAAACAAACAAAATGATCATTTGAATAATATTCAAAGAAGATGCACAAATGCAAAAATAAATGATCATTTGAATAATAATCAAAGAAGATGCACAAATGGAAAAATTTGGAATTTGCTCAGCTAGAATATCGAAGATACATGTAGGAGGACAATTCACAAGCAAGATTATGCTATAAGTGGAGAGAAGAGAATTGACCTGTGGTGATCCAACCCTAGATGCTTTCTCTGTCAATCTGTCAAACAATTTCTCATTTTCTTCATGCAATCTCTGGAGAGAGAGAGAGAGAGAGTATTAGCTAAAGAAGAGACGGACATAAGTTGTCCATACAGAAGAAAAACTATAGCATGATCTACTGTTGTGTTACATATAAACATACAGCTTAAAGGACTGAATCATTCAAACATACATGAGCTCAGAGGATTTCAACCACTATTAACGAATTAGCTAATTAAACTGTTGTTTATACCTTTTCATTCTTTTTAAACAACAAAGGTAGTTCTCTGGTTTTGATCTTTTGAATCTTTGTTAGTTGTTTAAACTTAACATTTCTAGAGGACAGCTTGTTCTCTTGTTTCTTGTATTTTTGTTTCTTCTCAATAGAGTTTGTTCCTTAGTGAAGAAAATACAAAAGGCTAAAAGAATTCAATACACTTCAGCAAAGAGTGAGTGCTCATAATTGCATCAGAACGTAAGAGCAGATGTCTAATGGACAAGAACATGCCAGGTTGAAGTCTAAAAAACATGCACCAACAACAGAAGGTAACAAAATGTAAAGCTACACAGGAAGGCGCCAAAGTCATCTGCCATGCATGACAATTAAGGAAGAACTTCCTAACATTAAGAAGAGACTGTTGATGAGGTACAGCACAGGGAAATTATTAAAATAGGCTAATAGCATACCTCAATCAGTGCATCACGCTTTTTGAGCTCCTCTTCCAATTTCTTACTTACTGTAGAAGAATCCATAGCATCCCCAGTTGCCCTGGGAATTGATGGGACCCCAGGCCCTGATTCGGAACTAAATGTTGACCGAGATTCTCTGGAGTTAAGGACGTCATTGAGTTGAGATTCAAGGCTTTTAATCTTTCCCTGCATGGGATGGTTAGTTGGGATTCAAGGCGTGAGTTAAAACTACAATTCATCCGAACCACATTGCAATCAAAGCGTGTGCTTAGAATGTATGTATCAAGTCTACATTATAAGAGAAGAGTAACTAGACATAGATAATATAACCAACTTGCAATGTCTGAATGATCGAATCTTGTTGTTGTATCTCTAGTTTTTGTTCTTGCTCCAACTGTAGCAGTTGAGCAACTTGATTTCGGAGCTGAGCATTTTGTTCTTTCTCTAGCTTATGCTTATCTGCAAGCATAGCACTCTCTGACTGCAGCAATTGAGAATAATGAGAGTAGTAAGTTACATACTTAACCAAAAGAGCTAGAAGGCCATAATATAAATCATCTGCTAAACAAGATAGTATGACCAAAAGAAAATGAAAAGAACTCATGCCAACAAACGGTGTTGAGCTTGACAAAACATCATAGCACACCTCTGAACGAGAGTGAGAAACTATAATACTCTGACGAACTTGAAAAACACTGGATCCCATTCTAATATGCAAGAAATATTCTAGAAATCATTTTCAGGAAAAGTTACTGGAAACAATAAAAACATTCTACCATTCAAATCTCAAATAATGCACAAGCACAGACATAGTAAACCAATGTGTGTGTATGTGTGCATGCATGCACACGTGTGCATGTAGTGTCGTAACACATGCCTTCTAAAGGCAAGAATAAAAGTATGATATTCATGAGGAAAGAAATCGAAGATAGAAACAAGGTCCTATGGAGATTCTTGACTTATGTGAATAACACCTGTATCATCTTCTAAAAGCCCTCGTAGATTCCCTAAAGTAATCATCATCTTGCTAGGATTCAAACAAGAAAGGACAATATCTGCATCAATCAAGATTTCTTGAATGGAATTTGCAATACCAAACAGCACCACCCAAAAAAAAAAAAAAAAAAAAACACTCATACTCAGATACTCTTCAAATGCAAACCTTAAACCTTTAACTTCACAAGCATGAAAGAAACAATCAATCAACTAGGAAAGGTTCAGAAACATTCAGAGTAAAATGTGTCTGCTTAAGGTAAACAGAAGAATCAACTGAAAAAACCAAATTCATCGCATTACAAACCTTCAAATCTGACTGCAATGTATGAGAAACCTTCCAAGCCTTCTGA
Source organism: Ficus erecta (assembly GCA_008635985.1). Classification (NCBI taxonomy): domain Eukaryota; kingdom Viridiplantae; phylum Streptophyta; class Magnoliopsida; order Rosales; family Moraceae; genus Ficus; species Ficus erecta. The sequence continues at coordinate 2,488,047 of BKCH01000005.1, read as the reverse complement.
ACCTCATTAAAGAGTAAAACACACTGATCATTTGCATCCTTATGTGCATGTTTAAGACCCAAAACTTCCTGTTTCAAATCTTGGATTTCTTTTTCCTTGTCATATAACTCTTTACGTGCATCATTTGCCTACAAATAGCCATCAACTGAACTTCGTGAGGTTCATGTTTATTTAGCAATAAACCAATACAGACTTGCCAAGTAAACTATACTCTATTGCATAAATGGATATCTTTCGAGACCTTGGCAACTTTACAGTTTAAATTTGGAAGAGAAAGGAGAACCTTAAATCCAATCCAGGATTAGAACATAATGCAGTTATCTTCCACCATCAATAACTCATTTTTCTCTCTCTACTTCTACAGCAGTTCTGGTATTTAAAATTATATTAGTGATGTCTAAGGGCCCATTTTAAAGCCACTACTCATACCCATGTCATCAGAACGAAATCCAAACTGCAGTTATTCGATATCTGCTTATACATAGAGAAAAGAGAGAAAAGACAACTTACAATATCTCTCCATTTCTTAATTGTATCCCGATTTCCAAGGCTTAGGATAGCATTCCGAGCTCTAGAACCGAAATTGAGCGACGATAATGTCTCTTTCAAATTCAAAGCATTTGGGCAGACATTGAGAATCATCAAAGTTTTTGAAGTCCCACCTGAAGTAGGGGAGAAGGGAAATAGGATGATGACATATGAGAAACTTCATCGAAGATGGTTTGCTAATTAACTCGCAGAAAAGGAAAAATAAAAAACTAAAAAAAAATTTACTATGCCGATTCTCAGAAATAATAACTAGATAAATAAAGAAGAAGAAACTCTTCTTCTTGATCTTAGAAACCCTCTCATGGAATACCTATTGAGTCTGCAAGCACCTTCGTTAGCATTGAATTCTCATAAGGAATAACATCTTTTTTCGAGGTCAAAGAAGCCAAAACATCTCCCAACCTACAAGCAAACGTTAAGTGGCAAGATTAAGCAAAGAATGGCAAAGTACACAGAGAAAATATAGGAACCCAGCTGTTGATCCATAAGAAAAACGTAGTTGAGTATGACCAAACAATATTCAGTCCAGCCCACATGCAAGAATATCAGATATCAGTTTGGGACTTAAGTGTGCAACAAGTTGTTTATGCTAATATTTAAAAAACTGCAGACAGCTCATTACATAGGCAATGCTTCGAAAACAAAATAACCATCCATTTAAGAAAGAAAAACAAAAAGATCACGCCTTAATTTTAATAAGAGAGGAAAACCATTCAATTGTCAGGGAAAACGAATGAGGAGAAAAAAAAAGAAAAAAAAAAACAAACAAACAAACAAACAAACAAACCCACAGCCTAATAAGCATGAAGAAAAAAAAAACGACAGATATTTATAATGGAAGAAAACGATTTTAGTAAATATGACATACGCTGAAAGTGATTTCATGACATGCAGCAAGTCCGTCACTCGCTCACCACTTTCGTCTTCTGCAATTGATCCTTCACTTCCAGCCAAGTCCACAAGAGTTAGCTTGCTGTACGAGTTTTCTCCCGTGATCAAGTTGTTGTAATATATATGTGTCGTGAGAATCCTGATAATAGCACAACCAAAAACCTACTTAAATAAATTAACCATAAAAGTACATTTTGACCCAAATATCTAAGAATGTAACAAGAATTAGGCAAAACTACTATAAACATTTGTCAGGCCTTTCTATTTCCACATTTAAGAACATATAATGCACTTGAAATGGTAATTACTTAATTAAATTTCCTTAACTCTGTTGAAATGAAAATACATGAAGTATACAGAAGTAACAAAACAACAAACATCAATACAACAATACTGTCAATATATGTAAATCCCTCAGGACCAATCTGACAATTTAATAATTCAATGAAGAAGGTTTCTTTAAGTCAAAAGTGTTTATTTTGCAATTGAAAACAATGTTAGAGCTTTTGCTAACTCTACATCAATGTAAAACATATGAGACACATAACCATCTGATTTTGAGGTACAGAATGAAGACCATACAAATGAGAAACGTTGAACTTTAATGCATTATTTCCCCGGCTTTGGAAAGCAGCTTTAAGGACTCTAGAGAAGTCCAATGGATTATCAACTTTTTCCTGCACAAGTTCTACATAGGATTCTGGTGATCCCAAGCGAACCTTTGGTAAGGCATCCCCCAACTCCGAGAGCAAATCCTTCATCTACTAAAACAAAGGATTTACATCAAACAATGATAACTTTCCATTCTCAAACAATCATCAAACTAACAAAAGCCAGAAAACGGGAGATTTTTCTAAAGAACAGAGACAAAAGTATAAATAAATAAATAAATAAACAATAACAATAATAACAATAATAGTAACAGTCGTAACATTAATAACAAATATATAAACCTGTTCATTATAGAGCTCAGCAACTGTAACAGAGAATTTAAATCTAGAAGTAGAGGTCGAATCAGAGTTGGCTAAATCAAACAGCTCCTCAAAACAACGAGCATATAAACCACGATCATGACTAGATCCTTCCTGACAAAGATTAAAGAATACCAAATATAATCAGATGCCCATTATCTCACACATCAATGTAGGGAATTTTTAGATTGAACTACATGCTGGAACAGAAATAGAAAATGAGGAATGATGGCGTCAACATACTTGAGACACAATGGGCATTTAATAGCTATGGATGATAAACCGCTAAAGAATAACAATGAAAAATAACAAAACATCATTCCAACTCAGTTTCACAAATAAGGAAGACCTTTGAACAAGCCCAAAATGTTGCCAAACTTAAATCTGTCATGTGGTTTAGAAGAGTTTTGAAAACTATCTTTGACCACATACAGTCCAAAAAATTGGCGACACACTTTCCCCTTATGAACCTCACCCTCAACTTTGATGCTATGCCATCCTTTAAGGTGCTACTAAATGGATGGACATTATTGGTGTCCATAAATGACAAATTATCTTACAGATCAAACCGCTGAACCTACAAACTTCCACAGAACCATTTAAACTTCCAAACTACCTTTCCTTCCATGGTAAAATACCAAATGCTCCACTTCGCCAAACAGCCTCGGAATCTTTTAGTATATAACTTATCAAAAAAAAATTTACAAAAAAAATTTTACTCCTCTCTCTCTCTCTCTCAAACACAGACAGAGAGATCTATCTTAATCAGGTTATCAAAAGCTTAAATTAAGGTCTGTAATCAGTGGTCAAAATTCCTAATAGTCATCCTTCTAATACTATTCCACATTTTTTTTCTTCAAGAGAACAACATCAAGATCCCCGCCTGTACACCATTCCTTACCCAAAATACGATTAAAGCAGCCAATTGCTCCAAAGGAGGAAACTGGCCTTGGATCATTGAAAACCAATCACCAATCAACCCACCTCATTTTTCAATTTCACTCCAAAGGAATTAAAATACTGACCTTGTAAAAGCAGGACAAAGAATCTACCTTCAAAACTAGCAAAGGTAGCACCTACATGGATATAGATTATACTGGACAAAGAAAAGCACACATGGAGAGAAGAGAGAAAGGGAGAGAATAACCATGGAATGCGTCTTTCCTGAGTGGGTTTGTCCATAAGCAAATATTGAAACATTATACCCATCTAGAGCTGACTGCACCAATGGCTGAACATCATTGAAAAGTTCAGCTGCACACACATTTTTCAATAATATGTGAATGACACGGTTGCAAGCTTTCAGGGTGTAAAATGAACAGCTTATAGTTCACAAGAAAGTGAATATATATATATATATATTGAAACATGAAGCCGTGTGTCCTGCTCACCTTGCCCTACATGAGGTCCGTATACTCTGTCAAATTCAAAATCTTTCTTGGGGTTGGAGATAGAATCATCACCAGTTATAACACGGATGGTAAAGTCATCAGGATATTCAACAATTGAGGGACCTTCATCCTCAAATAATGGTCTTGTACGACAAACAACTTTTATGTTTCCTGAAACTAACAGACTACTTCAAAACGAGTGCCAAAAGAATTGTCCTAATCCTAAAAGAGAGAGAGATTAAAACGCATTGTCTGCAAAGAATGAAAAAAGTTCTTGAACGTTGTGTAAGAGACAGAGAGGACAGATTTTTCGAAAGAGGATAAGTTCACAGAAGTCATGTACCTTTGGCTGTCAATAAGTCATTAAACAGCCTTTTCTTCTCACTGATCAGCGGCGAAATTCTAGCCTCGGTTTCAAGAGCAAATTGATCTGACATTTACATATATAGACAAGCTAAATAAAATCCACAAACGCTTACGGTATTATCAGGAATCAACTATCTTAATATGAAGTCATGTGATGAATGGTATATCAACCAAAACAATGCACCTTTTCAAAAAAAAGAGAGAGAGAGAGAGTAACGTAGGAGTTTGAACACGGATCATACAAATAAACAAGAGAAGTTAAATCCTTACCTAGTTTTCTGGATTTATCAGCAAGAACACCTAGATACCGCGTAACTCTATCAAGTTTCGCGTTGGAGTACTCCTGCAATTCACTTGCTTCTTGTCTTAACTCCAAGTAATCTTCTCTCGCAAGCTGTCAATAATTTCAAAAATTAAAATAAAAATCGAATCACCTGAAGACTGAAACAAATCCCCCAAAATTCAAGCAGATAAACATCCAACATTGCTTATCAAATCATCATCTCCGATTTTCCTTTACTTTTCTCAACGCATTGCCACAAACTCAACTCTCAAAAACTACAACTACCACCACCACCTACTTCTCTCCATCGCTAATCAGCTCCAATAAAATAAAAAATCCAAAGTCCACAAAATTTCAAGAACAGAAATTCCAAATTCGGAAATCCAAGCTCCGATTACCTTAACTTTGTCCTTGAGCATCTTGAGCTTGGACGCCACGGCCTGCTTCGACAGCTCCGAATGTGGCAAAACCGAGGTCGCCGAGATCGAGTACCTCCTGACCAACGGCGCTCCGGGGTTGTAATCGTCGAAGTCCACTGACGCCGACCTCGGCGATGACGTTGCCGACGCCGACGACTTCCTCGGCTCGAACCCGGCCACCTCCCAGTTCCACCTGCTGTTGCTGCTGCTGCTCTTCTGCTCCCCCATTTCCAGAACCCTAGCTCAGAATTTGAATCCCAATTTCCGAACTAAACACCATTAAAATTTCCCAGGACTTGATTGGATTATCTGAGCATTCTCTCTCCAAAATCCATTTTCACTTTCCTTCCTTGCTGAATATATACACAAATAGTGTGTGTTCAGAAAGTGCTGCAAACGACGTCGTTTTTAAGGACAGAAACGTGGGGATGTGATTCAATTTGGGGACACTTTTGGGGTTCTTGGGTCACAAACCATTATGCGCTCCTCATTACTTCACGTTTCGCTCTCAGTCGTCAGTCGTTTGGTTTCGCCTTTTTGAGGATAAGGCGTGGCACGTGAGCATGCGCGTGGGTTTTTTTGTTCTAAAAATTCTCCAAAAACATTTCAGTTTGCTGAGCTGGCAGGGCTTTCTTTTTGTAGGGACTCGGCCAATTATATTTTGCAATTTGTAGGTTGTACGTTGGTCTGTCTGACTTGCTGGTAATTGGAGGGGCGGGTAATTCAATTTAAATGTAGACTTGTCCCACTTCTTTTTCCCTCCCAGAGTAAAGGGAAAAACACCTCAATAACATAAATTTAGAGACTAAGAGTTCGTTTGGATCGCAGGTTCAGTTTGAGTTGAGTTAAGATTTTTAAGTTTGCATAGTAAATTTTGTTGACTTTTCAGAAAAGACAAAAAACTTTTTCAGAAAAGACAAAAAACATGATGAGATTTGAGTTGTTTAGTTTAAGTTGAGATGGTGAGGCAAACGGAGCATAAGTTAGATCGTGATTTTCTCCATCAAGATTTTGCCATGTCGGAGTTCACGATGTCCTAGCCTATAACGACGCCGATGTTGCTATCAGCGACGGACTTTACTGCTGTAAGCGGAGATCGGGGAGAGAGAAGGAAGAGTAGGGGCAGTTTTGGGATTTTTGTGAACTAAAATCAAATTATGCTATTTTTTCATGTCCTAAAAAATTATTCTGTTATTTTCAAATCTACCTCTAAAATCTGCTATTTCCCTCCTTTTCCTTTTTTTTTTTTTTTTGTTGTATTTTTAACACTTAAAGAAAATTAAGTGAAAAGTCATGTTTTGAGCACTTGCATATAATTTTACCCATTCTAATATGGAAGTTAATAATTTTAATTTTATAAAATAACAAAGTTATCAACTTTAATATTATGATGAGTATAAATATAAGGAGATGCCAAATTTATGACATTCTTGCATATAACCCTCTATTCTTCTCCTCCTTTTTTTTTTTTTTACTAGGAGCATCATTATTTATAATTCCTTCACTTATGATTATTGCTTTTGCTTCCATTCGCATCAATATGTCAAAATGTCCTTGAAAAGGCTTCAACGAACAAGCTGTGAAAAAATACATTATATAGAAAGTTAACCATAAAATCTAGACTTTAGCTCATATGGTAGTGTATTATTTACGGCGAAAAAAAAAAAGATATCCTCCATATTTTAAAAACTTTTAAACAAAATTTTAAGATGTCTATATCTTTTTTACTGCAAGAATTCTCCGAGAAAAAGTTGGGAAAATTTTGGCAAATATCAATTTTAGTGAAGTCGTTTTTTTTTTTTGTCACAAAATTATGGGATATTTTGTAACTTTTGAAAAATTTGTTCAAATGGTAGTAACCGTCAAATTTTTATTTTTGTTAATCGAGTGAATATTGGATTTTAAAACGCATGTACACTTTGCAGAAAAAACATATTTTATAGAGTGATCTCTTGGTTTTCGATCTTTTATTTTGGGGAAAAGTACTTAAATGATACAAATTTAGAGACTATTATATCACATGACATAAAAAGTTAACACTAGACCAATATAATACAAAATTAAATTAAAATTAATTCAAATGTATGTCACATTGGTCAAGAATGAGAAATTTTATGTCATATTAGTTAATAGGTGAAAAAAATGTGGTTATTTTAGAAATGTAAGGCATTGGACTTTATTTAGTGATAAATATAGTCAAATTGATAATCCACATCTAGTTTTGGGCAGAAAAATGCATGTGCCACACATGCGAATCGATTTTTTTTAGCTGAATTTACCAAAAAAAAAAATTAAGAACAAAGACAGTGAGAGGGAAGCGGCTGTGCAAACTAACCGAGTCACTAGTCAGCTGTTGCGAGCCTGTCACCCCGCCCCTTGTGAGCTCGTCTCGTTGTCATGAGCCCCATCATGCATCGTTCACTTGTAAGCCATCTCCATTGAAGCCTCTGTTAACTTGAGAATTACCAATAGGCGCGGCAATTCGCATAATTTATTTTGAAACTTACTTTAAAAGTAGGATCCACTTGATTATTCTCTCTTCTAATTTGGACGATCACAGGTTGAGAAGATCAAGTGTAACGAGAACATTTGTGATAGCTTGAAGACGAATGAGTCAATAGATACAATTGTTAAAAGGTATCTACAACAATATTAAATGAATGACTATTTTATATAACATTATGAGTAATATTATTGATGTCTTAAAATAATTTTTAAAATCTCATTCAGCGACGCTTTATATATAGAACATGTACATGTAACTCACACATACATATACATGTACATTCACACACATATACATGTAACTCACTCTTACTTGCATTATGAAATTTGATTTTCTCAAATCTAAGAAGTTACGAGTGCTTGTTGTATTAAAATTGTTTATCGATATTATTAGTAAAATAGTTAATACTTTTGTTATATCATAGATCCAAAAATTCATCTTTATTCTCAACTCAAAGTTGCCAAACAACATTAATATATATTTTTTCCTACCAAGGTGATGTATCATTCCCTCGTTCCTACAACAAAAAGAAAACAAAAAAAACAAAAAGTGCCTTCATCCTGTAAAGCACGTGTGTGCACAAGACTGAAAAGGTTGATTCAACTTAACTAAAGATGTAAAGAAGAAAAAATGGAAGGAAGTGCATTGAGACTTTCGATTTTTATTTTGGGATAAGAAATTAAGCATGCGTTTGGTGCAATAGTTTGGATTGTAGAATTTGGATTTGAGTTGAATTGTGTGTTTGGTGTGGCATTTGAATATCTGGAGTTAAAAAACGAAAAAACTTGAAATGTGTTTGGAAAAATATATATATATATATATATCAATATAGAACATGTTTCATTCGTATCGAAATTCAATGTAATTTTTTTTAAAAATTCATCTCATTTACATTTGTATATACAAAGTTATGGACTTTAAAAGTTTGAGCTACAAAACTGTAATAGTAACTGTGAACAGTAAAATTGAGGTTGATTTTTTTATTAAAAAACAAAGATAAAAAATGATTTGTAATTTGTGATCCAAACTATGGAACCAAACATATAATAGGTCTATGTTTGGAATTACAGTTGAGTTTGAATTTAACTATACTTTACAGCTGGTTTTTTGTCCTTTTCTGAAAAAAGTCAACAAAAACTACAACTACTTTTAAAAAAATCAACTAATCTCAACTTTAAAATTTTATTTCATCTCAAACTAAATCTGAATACCAAACGAACTCTAAGTGAGATTGAAGGGAGAAAATCAGATAAAAAATAACTTTTTTTTTTTGGTTAAGAGTTTGAACTACGGGTCAAAGTTGTTCATTATATTAATAAAAAGTTTTCATTAAGTTGAAGTATTAAAGTTTTATATTGAATTTTTTTTACCAAACGTCTAAAATAATTTTTTTAAATCATCCGTACTTGTAGTTCATGTTTCTAAAACTTAGTAAAATGTTCATCAAAATAAGTTTTAGTAAAATTTTAAAAATACTCCCTGAACTTTGGTCACTTGTTAATCTTGTTCCCTGAATTTTGAAATGTGGAATGTATCCTCCCCAAACTTTTTTGCATTATGTTTTCTCAAATTCCAATCTGAAATTTAAATTGTGCTCCAGAATTGTGATGGAACTTTTTCTCCGTCTTTTAAAGACCAATTTTGTGTGTGTGTGTATGTTTTTTTTATTTTATTTTTAAACTTCTCGATAAATCAAGCCCTTTTTCTCATCTAAAAAAGATAGACTACTCTTTCTACTTGTATTGGATGATATATATACGTGATTATTTCAATTCCTCTACTATGAAGAATAATTGACTTGTCCTTATAATAAATTTCACCCTTTATACTTTTGGATTAAAAAAAAAAAGAAAAAGAAAAAAGAAAAATGCTAAGTACACTAATTCTAATTTCAACTTTTGAGTATCAACCTATATGACATGAGTTGTCATATTTTTATTGACAAATGTCTAAAGTATTGTCACATCTATTGATTGTATTTCCTAATAAAAATATAACACATGAATTGATACTTAAAAAATTAGTGTCCCTAACATTAACCTGAAAAAAATAAGTCTAACAAGTTTTACTCAAAGTCTAATTAATCAATGATAATGATGAGTTTGTTGCTATTTTCTATTCAAAATAATGGAGTAAAATTAATTTATGATGACAAATGAGGAGCTACAATTTTTACAAGCTAGGAATAAAATGAATTGAATTTTTAATTACAATATTTCATATCATATTTATTAGATCATCATATAAATTGAAATGTAATTTTTCTTTTAAAGTAAATTTTTATTTATTCTCTTTTACATATTGGTATTCATATTTTATATTATTATAATTTCTATCATAACTTAGTACGTGTAATGCACATATTTTAACTAGTTGTTATAAAAAAGTTAGTGTAAAATAAACTTTTGATGCTTAAAAGTCCAACCTTTAAACCTTGGTAAGACTCTAAACAAGACAACAAGCGTCTCTAATGAAGCTTTAATAAAAACTCTTAAAGGTATTTCGTAAAAGTTAAAGAGGAAGATTAAAATGTCAAGATCGTAAGTTTTGGGGAAAAAGGGTGAAAATGGGAACTTTATGAGCAAAATCCGTGAATAAGGTTTAAGGGCAGTAAGTAAAGCTTAATAACAAGATATACTCGATATGAATTAGGATTTAATCAAAACATTTACAGAAAATCTTTTACAAAATTATCAACTGATTATAATAGTTTGTTATTAAACCGTGATATTTGATTCATAATGTGTTAAATCTTTACAGTTAAATTTTTGGCTAAACATGCATTACAAGAAAAAGAAAAAGAAAACTCAAAAGTTAACACACAAATACTTAAGTTGTAAAAGTTACGTCCCTATAAAAAGATAAAATCTGAACTTAGGTCAAAATTGAAGGTTAGGGATGAGAAAAAATGAAGGAATAAGCAAGAAATAATAAAGAAACTGAAGTTGAGAGCATATTTGCAAAATTATCAAAATAGAGTCAAACTGAAAACAGTAGAAACTGCAGAAAAAATGGCATTGGATAAGCTCCAAAACCAGGTTCCATATAGTCTAAGGATAAGGAAAGGTACGGTTCAACAAGAAATAAGAATGAATTCAAGCAACCAAAAAAAAAAAAGGGGGTGGGGGGAGGGTCAAGGATCCAATTGCCAAATTGTCAAAATAAGGGCCAAATGAGAAATTTTGAAAACCTTCAGAAAAACTGACTGAAAAAGGGCATAAAAATGTTGTAAAATAGAGGCTAATAGTGAGAAAAAAGAGGTGTAAAGCCTAAAATATACATGGACATAGAGAAGATGAATTAAGGGCATAAATATAAGAAATTTACGAAAGAAAGGAGTCATAAGTGTAAATAGAATGTGGAAACTATTTCCCAGCACTACAATGGCGATAAAAATTTTTTTTGTTTTAATCAAGCGTCAAGCCTTTAATTAAGAGTTCGTTTAGCTTTCAGGTTCAGATTTAAGTTTTTCATCTCAATTTTTATTTTTATTTTTTAAAAAGTCAATAAAATTTGAAATGTGTTAAAAAAAAAAAAGATATTGTCATGTTCGCCTTTTCGTTATGAGCCATTTGACGTAAAATCATTTCATTCTGATTTGAAAGAAGAAAGTTACGGACTTTTAAAGTTTGAGTTTTTTGAAAATAAAAAAGAGAGAAAGTTTGATATAGAGTTGGAAATTTGAAATCCAGTTAGCAAAATGCAATCTGGAGATATTACCCCAAACACCCACTGATGCTATGTTTGGTAAGAGGGATGGAAAATATAAATGAAAGAAGTGTAAAATCTTTAGGTAATGAAAACGAGAGAGGTTTTCCATCATGTTGTTTGGTAGAAGATAAAAAAAGAAATTTACAATTAGAACCTCATATAAGTTAAGAGATTATGATAGAATAATATCAAAATAGGTATTTTACATTCATTTGCTTTGTAAAAAAATTTTCCATCCACTTTTCTTCCTAAAGTTGGAAGGATTAAAATATGATAGGACTCATAGATTTTCCATTTTCATTCCTTCCCAATTTCCTCTCTACCAAACAACCAAGATTTCTTTTTTCTATCCAAAATCCCTCGTCTAATTTCATTCCCCACCCATTTCCACTCTATCAAACAAAGACTAAAAGATGCACCACAATTATAGTAAGACACTTCTATGTGATTATACTTAATAAAATAAAAAAAAAAAAGAACAATGAAAGAAGGATTTTAGTTTGATGGAGAGATAAACAAATTCAATGTAGAGGAGAAAGAGAGATGAGGGTCTCGATCTGAAAGAATAGGCTAAGGAAGCCACGGGATCGGAGGAAGGACTCAACGTCGTTGTTTGATCTGGCCACATTTGAATTGGCGTCGGAAGCTGCAATGTCACTAACGACATTTGACAGCCAACATTGTTGGAGCAGCAGTTTCCCATAATCGTTAAATTATATTCAACTTTAGGATTTCTTTTCTTTTTTCTTTTTTCCACTTTTTAAGTGTAATCATATCTTAGTATTTTACAACAATTTTGATGCATTCTTTTCTTCTAGACCGTCCAAAATGATTCCATGGCTGAAAGTTTTGATCAATTGATGGGGAAAGTAGCCTTACCCTATGATGCAGTATAGAAATAGGATAATTAGAGGGATTATTCAAATTTAAAAGACTATCTTTTTTTGAATTATTTTAGGATTACGGGAATTTAAATTCCAGGAATTATCTTTTAGTATTTGAATTTGAATAGCGTTAGAATTGAAATCTAGGGTTTACTATTTAAAGGCTTCTTTAATATTTCGGTTTTGATCATTATTAATGAAATCTTTTGAGGGTTCTCTCACTTGATTTGCGTGATTTTTCGGTATTCAAGTTTGAATCAACTAATTATATGCTACCTGCCAATTCACGAATTGTAAGTTTGGACCTGATAGCCAAATGATACCTCAGTTCTAAAAATAACCATTTTCAAACACTAACTTCCGTTTAGATCGTCGATGAAAGTTAAAAATTTTAAATTGGAGTTTATTGACATTTCAAAATTAATTATAATTTTAGTTGATTTTATGAAAAAGACAAAAATCCAACTAAAAAAAGTATAATTTAATTAGAGTTGAACCCATTAACCTAGCAAATACATACAAAACACAACCTCGATCGCTTTACATCACTTTTGCAATTTTCTTATAAGTAAATTGCTATGGTGTCCCCGAATTGTCGATGAAAATATTATTTGATCCTTGAATTATTATTATTATTATTTTTTACAGATTGGTCTTTGAACTCGTTAAAAAGGTGCAAAATGATTCTTTTGATTAACAGTTGAATCATGTGCGACTCACATGACCATAAGTTTATTTGAAAAAGCTAAAAACACCCCTAATTAAATAAACAACAGCCTTTCTGAAAACCCAAAAAAAAGAAGTATTTCTTCTTCCTCCTCACTCCTCTTCACCCCTCGTGCAGATGAAAAATCCTGAATTAAATTGAAAAATCCTTATAAATTATCGTACCATGATTATGCACCTCTAACAAAAAATAAATAAAAGGGCTTCCCGCACCAAACCCAAAAGCAACATACAGACCAAAGATCTTTCACAACGGCCAAACGAAAACAAATGGAGAGGTTGATGGATTGTAAATCTATGGGTAAATTGCTATGTTCTTCTTCACCGCCCTCACTTACACACCAAGCCCAGATCCGCTCTCACTCAAACCAAAAGGTTTATGGGTTTTGCTACAGTGAGAAATTAACGGAAAAAAGGGGGAAAAATGTTCTATATGAATAAATATTAAGGAAATTGATGGACAAAAATTGATAGAGGCCATATATAAACAACAAATGCTATCGAAGTGAATAAATTCAGCTACCTTTGAATTTAATACAAATGAATTTAACGGGAATTTCTCTCTCTCTCTCTTTACCTCTGGATTTGCTGAGACGCTTAATAATTGATCTCTCTGCTGCAACTGTTGTTCGCATTTGATTTCAGTTCAAAAACAGAGTTCTTCAAGCTCTTCTTCTTTTCTCTTCAGATCGGCGAACTCCGCCGCGGGGGGGAGGGGGCGCCGCCGCGGGCGACAACGAAGGGGAGAGGAAGCGGAGGCGGGGTCCTGGGGGTTCTACTTTCTCTCTTTATTTTTTTAATGTTATTAATATGAATAATGATATTTTTATCTTTTTAAGATTAATTGAGCTTATAAAATGGTTTAAGTGATTTATTCGGTTAGAAATTTAAGAGATTTAGATAAAAAGAACTATAGTAGTTAATATTTTAAAATTTTAGGATTTTCTTCGTAAAAACATTCAACTATGAATTAAATCGTTATCTTTTAAAGAGTTCATGATGTAATTACTCTTTTTTTTCATATATAAATTTATGGGAATCTGGATTTTGTTTTTTTCTCTTTGTTTTGATTAAATTTTATTTTTTAATTAAGCATGAGTTTGGTAATGAAATTTTTAAGTTATAGTTGGTTGATTTTTAAAAAATTAGTTATAAATTTTATTAAATTTTTAGAAAAAGATAAAAATTGAGATGAAAAATGACAATTTAGTTAGAGTTAAACTTAAATACCAAACAAATCATAAGTGTTTTTCAATTGTTCTCATGTTGTTTTACTAAAATACCCCCATAATTGTTTTCATGTGAGTCGCACGTGATGCAAAACCGTTAAAATTAGAACCCGTTTGGGGGAAACATCTGGAGATGGTGTTTTGAAAGTTGTGTTGAAAATATGTGTTTGGGGTGGAAACTTTTGAAAAAGTTTTATGATATAGAAAATAATACAAAAATAAAAAATATAAAGTTTGAGTATTTTGAAAATAGAAGAGAGAGAAAATTTGATAAAGAGTTGAAATTTTTTAATTCAGATGGTATTTTACCATCACCAGATGGCACCCCAAACAGGCCCTTAAACATCTGTTAAACAAAAGGATTGTTTTGCACCATTTTAATAAGTTCATTGACCAATCAATCAAAAAAATAATATGAGAACCAAACGATACCCTCATAAAAAATTCAGGAACTAATATATAGTGACGAAGCCAGGATTTATATTCAACGGGTGCAGAGGACAAAAATCATAGCAAAATTAGGTAAAACTTCTTACATCTTTTAATAATAATGTTTTATTGAGTATTATTTATGTTCCAAAAACATCCTTATAATCAGAAAAACATTATCATATTTATTAAAAAAAAAATTAGAAACAAAAACTATAAGATGAACAAAAATTAAAAATGTTAACAAATGTTCAAAATCTTTACCTAATAAACGCAAGGGTACACGTCTCAATATGTTAAAAGTGGCAACCAAACTTTTAAAATAAAATTAGAGAAAAGAAAGTTATAACTGAGAAGAAAAAAAAATATGAGGTGAAAGAGGAAAGATATTAATAACAGTGGTATGAGTTTGCTGAAACTGAGGAGTAATAAAAAGAGGCAGATGAAAAGGAAATTAAGGAGAGAAGGGTGGTGGGGGGAACAAATAAAAGAAAAAGGAAGACTTCAGTGGGGGAAAAAGTAATAAAAAAGAGAGGAGAGCACGTATGAGCAATTTGGAGAATTAAAATCCAAAAGATTTTTCAACCATAAACGAAAGAGAGAACTAGGGTTCGTTTGGTTCGTAAGTTTGAGTTGAATTTTTGAAGTTTAAATAGTAAATTTTGTTGACTTTTCAAAAAAGATAAAAAAATTTTGGGAAAAAAATAAAAAATTTTGAGAAAAAAGATAAAATTTGAATTTGAAAACTTGAATTTGAACTTGTAAATATATACTAATAAACCTAAAACAAAACAAATAAGAAACTCATCTATTTAATTTGGAAAGAAAAATAAAAGGAAAATAAAACCGATCCATTTAGGAATATGTGTAGTGGATCTTCAAGTTTCGAAAAAAAATACAAATCCAATAAAGCCCAAGATACGCTAAAACCTCAACACTTTGAGCAACGTAGATAGCAAATCGTCAAACAGTTCAGTTGGGGGGGGGGGGGGGGGGGGGGGGGGGGGGGGGGGGTGCGTGGGGGTGGGGGACATCCTTAAAAACTGAGAATACATAGAGCTGTTTTCAGTTTTGTCAGTACGCCCACGTGACCCACTGGCCCTAAAGCTCCATCAGTCCCCGCTAGTATCTGGCCGTAACCCCTTAAACAGCTGTTAAACAAAATGAATTTTTTACACGGTTTTAATAAATTCAGAAACCAATCAATCAAAAAAATAATCTAAAAACCAAACAACATAGAGAATTCAGGAACTAGTACAGTAATTTATCTTTTTCTCATTATCAAACTGGCTCTAAAAATGGTCTCGTTTTATTGAAAACGCTGCGATGACTTTGCTTTGTAAACGTGGAGTTCTTTCCTCCTGCCGATTGAGCCGAATATCGTATCAGCTGCCAGGCGACAAAAAATAAAAAACAAAAGACTGATTAATGACAAATGAGAAGACAATTATGTACTATCCACTTGAAAAAAGATCACGTGCGGCTCCATTAACCAAATAAATAAATATATAAAAATAAAAGTACATGTCGTTGGTTCATTTTAAGTCAACAAAAATTTGACGTAGCCATAAGCTAAAAGCTACCCATTCGTAGGCACTTATTAAGGCCTAAGTAGTGCGGTGGAGTGGAGGTGACAGACAGACAGGCAAAGGCGTGGCCTTTCTCCTGTACGGATATATTCATTCTTCCCCCTCCAGTAATGTTTCCTTTCTTTTTTAGGCCCACTTCAATTTCTTATATTTCTGTTTTCACCCCTAATCTAAGGGGCAGTTCCGCTATTATTGTTTCGTAAATGGCTTTTAAAAAAATTTGAAGAGATTACTGTCGGCTTAATTTTTTTTTTCTCCCTCATTCCTTCCTTCTTTGAAGCGTGTTGGCATTAAGTATTAACAACTCCTTTTCTTTTTATCATCTTACATGCGCACGTAGAAAAGATAAAGAAAATAATAACAATAAGAAAAAAAACATCATGTCACGTTGATTATGTCGCCATTTAAGGAATTATGTGATACTTATATAGTTATCGTGTGATAATTATTGAAGGTAAGACCAAAAATAACTATTCATTTTTTTAAATGTAAGTAAGATTTATTTATATTATTTGAGAAAATTATTGAAATAGTTATATTTTTTCATCTATCAATCAACATGATATAAAATCTTCACTTTTAATAAACATAACATAAATTTTAATTAATTTTAGTTTAATTTTGTGTTATATTAATCTTGTGTTAAATTTGTGTCATTTTGATGCTTTTTCCATGTTATTTTTTTTAGGGAATTAACAATCATTTTTTATATAGTTAATTATTGATAGTTCATGTTTGGTTCCAAGTCCAAATTCATATATCTTATTTCAGTTTTTGTTCCCGCCCCCAAATTTTTTTTTTAAATCAACAAAACTTATATTTAATTTTTGAAAAATTAATTAATTCTAACTTAAAAATTTCATTCCTAACCAGTACACTAAACACTTAGTAAAACACCACTATTTATTTAATTTAACATATATCTACTTTAAATTAACCTCAACACTAATATCTTCCCTTCTAATCTTCTTCTTCTATCTACTATATTTTTATTTTTTTTATAATATATGTTAACTATTAAGAATGAATCACTTACTAAACAATGATTTGTCCTTATCTATGGAACTGTCATGTAGTAACCTCATCATCGTCACATTGTAATTATTTTAAAATAATATTTTATTTTGTTTTGTTTGTCTATCCCACACTCGCGAAATGTGTGCTATCCAACTAGTCTCTTAGCTATTGTTGATATATGTTTTTAAACAAGGCCTTCTTTTAATGCCCAAGTCTAATGCTCGCATCCCGTGATGCAAATAGGCTCATTTTGTAGACCCAAGTCACACTTGAGGAACTTACATGGGTCATGATTTGGTGGGACACGAGTAATCAAGTAGGTTCATTTATCCTTAGTGAAAAGTAGTTTTTGATACCACTTAAGGTGTTACGAATTGGCTTGCCAATATAAATGGTTGATGAAGAACTAACCAGGTAAACCCAATCTCTTAACTTAGGGTATGTTTGGAAGGAGGGAGAGATGGAGGGTGTTAAAGGGGTGGAGGTAGAACACCAATCCATTGTTTGGTTAGTAAGGAAGAGATGAGGGAGAGGAGAGGTAGAGGGATACTCTTTCCCTTTGGCCCGTCATATTGCATCATTTCATCAATTGAATGATGTAACCTCTCATTCTTATTTTATTTAAAAATACCATTTTGACAAAAATAAAAATAAAAAACTATTAACAAATTTAAAAAAATAGACAATTTAATAATTAGACAGATAATTATTATCAATCTTTTCAACCCTCCCTCCTTCTTACCAAATAACATAAAGGATTTATACATTCTTCTTCATCCTTCATGTTCTCCATCTCTTAAACTCTCTCCATCTTTCCTTCTCTCCATTCCTCCTACCAAACATAGCCTAAAGAAAACTGTACTCACCATGAATAGCCTAAAAAACCATACACACTTCATAGTGACCCAAAATAATTGACTCTAGAAGTTTCTATAGATGAGACAGCCACTTAAGAGACGAAGACAATGCTTTTTATGTTTCATTGACCTGTCTTTCTAGAGCACTCTCTAATGTGACTCTGGAGATACGATGTTATTCCATATTTGCTATGGCTCTCTACTTTGGACCAGTTCGTGGCAAGCCACCCACTCCAGAGATAGAATGATAAGTACTAAACATGTGAAAGGTAAACTTTAGAAGCTTCTAAGCTTCTGAAAAACACTACAAGTTTGACCACTTACTCCACATCATTTTTCATTTTCAGTGTTCCTTGAAAACTAAACACATAATCGTCATTTTTTGGATACTAGAAATAAGATGGAGTGCGTAAGAAACTCTTCAAAACCTAGGAGCTTGTATGTCCCAAATAACCGCCAAAATAACAACAACAACAACACAAGACCACAACAACACAACGTCACCGATCTCCTGTACGAGCATTCTCATCTTTTTCCGTCACAAAATCACTCAAAAAACCCAAATTGAAAAAATGGCTAGTATACTATAATTTTCGTTAATTTTGTGGAGCATACGCATGGTATATTTGTGAGTAATAATTTTTGACTCCGTGACAATTTGACTCCGGAAGGCTGCGGTCCATGTGGCAAGCACAACTTATAAACCTCTACTCTTCCATTTATTTACTCAAGAAAGAGAAACTGCAAAAGTGGGACCCATTGTTTTGAGATGATTGGGCCATACGTCTTGGTAGTTTTCTTTTGACCACAAATGGGAGAGTTTGCACTTCGTTGCGGAGCTATAGAAACGGAAGCCGTACATCAGCCCCTCTATTTTTAGCTTAGGTTTAAATGATCGATTGAAATTAGAATTTTTAAGTTAAAATTAGTTAATTTTTTAAAAATTAATTATAAATTTTGTTAATTTTTAGAAAAAAAAATTTAACTAAAAAATTTAGTTTAATCAGAATTAAACTCAAACACCAAATAAATCATTATTCTTTTTTACAAACTCAAAATGCATTATAAAAAGTTATAATAAAAAAGAAACCCATTTTGGAGCGTTTTTAAAATGGTATTAATTTCGATATTAAGATGGAAATGAGAATTGGGAATGATATAGTGATCGGTTTGGAAGTTGCATATGATTTTTATTTTATTATTATTATTTTTTTTAGAGATTGTCCCGAATAAAAAAAAAAACGTAGAATTTGTGTTTGGTTATATTCTAAAAAATGTGTTCATTACATGAAACAATTAACAATGGTTAATTAACATATCAAATAGCTAATAATTGATTACTCAATTAACCAAAAAAATTAACATATTGCTTTATTAATTATATTAGTAATATAACAACAAACAATTAATTAATGAATTATTAGTAATTAATTTATATAACCATTATAATAGTAAATAATAATTATTCGTAATTTTCTGTATACCAATTACCAATTACTAACTAATTCAATTAATTAGTTATTGATAAATATTTACTTATATGTTAGTAAATATTTATCGTCTTTAATTCATAGTTTCCCTTCTAAAAATATCTAATTACAATTTTAGCCTTAATTAAACTCACATAATGTAAATATATTAAAGTTCCGTTCAGTTTTTTTTTTTTTTTTTTTTTACGAAATACTGATATAAAGGTTGTTTTTAAAACAATAAAGAGAGTTCAAGCTAGTATGATATATAAAATTAAAATTCATGGACCAACTTAAGGGTTTGTTTGGAGAAGCTTTTGGAGATGTGTTTTGGATTAGAAATGAGATATAATTTTGAATTGTGCGTTTAGGGGCGAAATTTGTCCGGAGTGGAAAAGGTGTAAAATTTTAAAATATATTTTGTAAAAAATATGGAAATCATACCAAATAGCATTTTTAAAGTGTATTAGTGTACATAATAGCATATCTTTCAAATCATAGTAAATAATAGCATATTTTTAATATTTTTTTAAATTAATTATTCTTTTCCATTTTTATCCATTTTTCTCTCATCTCTTTTATATCTCCACACTTTTTCTGTGTACTCCGACCACCGAGGTACTACTCCCGCGGGTGGAGTCAGGCGACGATGGCGGAAGAAATTGGGCTCTCCGGAGACCATCGCAATCTCAACAACATCGACAAAGAGGTCGTGAGTCACGGCGGCGATAGAGGTTCGAGATCGATCGCGAGTTGCAACGGCCACGGAGGTTGCGATGCGAAAAGTCACGAGATCTCGATTTTGTGTTGATCGCGAGCGAACTCAGGCTCTTCGTCGTTGTCGACAGCGGCGAAGGATCTCCGACCATCCTTGCGGCTGTTTTCTCCGGCTCCGTCTTCTTCGATGACGATTTCTTTTTCGGCTGCCGGGTGGTTTGAGGAAATTAGGCCAGACCTAGGCATATGGCGGTGATCTCGAAAGACAAGTCGAGTAGGAGATGGCGGCGGCTCGTGAAGTTTCGTGCAATTTTCGGCTACTGGCGATGTCGGCGACGGTGGCAATTTGGAATTAGGGTTAGGTTTGATTAAAATTTGGACTTAATTTGGGACATTTTTGGGGTGTATTTTACAATTTAAGAAACTTAATAAATAAATAAAAAATATTGAATAATAAAATACTGATTAAAATTTTATTTATTTATGAAAATCAATATATTTACATGTAAATATTTAGATTTACTAATATAAAAAATAATAATCAATATATTTACATGTAAATATTTGGATATACTAAATATACAACAAATAACACATTTACATCGTATACACACATATTTACAAGTTAATAAAAATATTTAGTTAACAAATTTAGTAGTTATAAGGTAAATTAAGTAATTAATTTTTTGTAAATCTCTGTCTTTACAAATGAGAGTTATAAAAATTATTTGAGAATTATGTGTTATCAATGGAACATACAAATTTACCATGCAAATATAAAGATTAACGAAAAAAAAAATAACTTGATAAATGTATTTACTTGATAAATCTTATATTTATGCTTTAAAATTTGATTTATCATAATTATTAGGATTCTAAATATTTACTAGTAAATAAACGGATTTATTAAGTAAAATAAAATTATTTACTAAGTAAAATAAATAAAAATTAGTAAATCTAATTGTTTACCTGTAAATCTTTTACAAGTTTTCTATTTACTAATATTTTATTTTAGTTTTTGAATTATATTAAAGATGATATTTAGTATGTAAATCCAGTATTTACGTTATTTGTAGTTTACTAAGCTTTGTTTCTTATATTAATTTGTCCGGTAAATTCAAATATTTATTAAGATATTATGATATTTACACGTAAATCATTTACTTAGCTTGTATTTTATACTTTTCGTATAACTAGTAAATCGAAATATTACTAAGTAAATATTAGTAATTATATGTAAATATGTTATTTTTCATTAAATAAGCAAATTATTTTTTAAATAATTATTTTAATTCTTAATTTAATTATAAAGTTTCTTAAATTACAAAATGTACCCAAAGTTATCTTAAATTGAGCCCCCAATTTAATAAAAACCATAACACTAATCCCAAATTGCCCTTGCAGCCGTCAATGCTGTCACCCACGCCGCCGCCTGAGAAGGCAAGCTCGTCGCCAGAGAAGAAGACGAATCAACGACAGGCACGGCGCTGTGGAGATCGCGATCGGAGGAGGTCGCAACATATCTGAAGCTCCCAATCGCGATGTCATTGTTGCCGATGTCGCGAGACGAGGGAGCTCAAGTGTAGTCGTTGTCGAGTTTGTTTGTTTGTCACCACCACAATCATGAGAAAAATCATCGGAATCAAGGCGATCTCACGAAATTGCAAAATCACGATCTCATCAGGAGGTTGCTTGTCCCTCTTGAAATCACGATCGATCGATGAGAAAAATCGCGTTTTTGGATCGTGATTCCTACAATCTGGGTTTGATTGAGATGACGGGTCCATGGCTCGGGGTCCTTTGCGACGATGATGATGGTCGTAACACAACGTCGATGGCAACCAGAAAGGCAAGTTGGCAGGGAAAGTCAGAGGATTTAGATTAGAGGGGGAAATTGGTATTTTTGGTTTTTTAGCTTACCATCTACTCTAATTATGTTATTTATTAATAATAGTTTTAAATCTGATATTATTTTAAAATCAAATACTACATTATGTTATTTTGCTAATTTTCCCAAAAAAAAAAAATATCATTATGAATTTTATTTTGTTTCTCTAGAAAGTATGTACAATTTAAAAAAATCACATAATTTGGATATGTATTCAATTTCCGTTTAGTTTTTGATAGAATACTGATATAAGGGCTGTTTTCAGAACAATAGGAGAGTTTGGGGTAGTGTGATGTGTTAAATTAAAAGTCAAAGACTAATGTAAGGATTCATTTTGGGGACCTTTTGAAGGTGTGTTTTGAATTGGAAGTGAGATATAATGTTGGAAATGTGCATCTATAGGTAAAAAATTGTTTGGAGTGAGAAAATGTAAAATTTTAAATTATGTTTTGAAAAAAAAAAATCACTATAAATCTTATTTCGTTTCTCTCGAAATTTTATACAATTTAAAAAAAATATCTAATTTGGATTTGATATAACAAAGTTATGGACTTTTAAAATTTGATTTTACTGTAGATATTTAGAAATATAAATAGTAAATAGTAGTTTTGAGTTGAAAAAAAAAAAATCAAAATAAGTTTTCCAAACTAGTTGCCAATTATTCATCCAAATAGACTAAGACTGAGAGTATGATTCATGAATCATATGTGAAAATAACTCTTAAAAAAAAAGGATGTACTATGATATAAAATGACCCGCAATATGATAAGTCTTTAAGGCTCTAAGATTGAGAGTATGATTCATGAATCATATATGAAAATAACTCTTAAAAAAAAAAGATGTACTATGATATAAAATGATCCGCATTATAAGTCTTTGAGGCTAGTCCAGTTGGTTAGGGAAGGGGGTTAAGAGGGTTCAGTAAGTTTTATGTTCCATCATCGACAAGTGTAAAAAAAAAAAAAAAGTGTAGATTATGTTAATTTAATGGGGTGTTAGTGCCTACTAATAAAAAAATGACCCACATTATTAGTGATAGTGTCTAGTATTAATAGACAACAATAACACATGCGTTTTTCATATATATTACTATACATTAGAAAGCACAATGTGCTTTACTGTGCAACCATTTTCGTTCAAAACGATTCGTTTTGGACAAAAATGTTTTGTGTTTTCTTTTTAGTCTTTTGATTTTCTTTTCTTTTTTTTTTATTTAATTTTTTATAATTTAGTCCTTTTTTGTATTTGGTTTTTAGTCTTTTGAATTTTTTTATTTTGGTCCTTTTTTAAAATTTTTTTGGCCCTTTTTCATTTTTTAACAATTTAGTCATTTTTTGTATTTGAAGAAAATATTTTATATTTGTTTTTGAGTCCTTTGATTTTCTTTTTTTTATTTAGGCCCAAATTTTTTAAATTTTTTTTATAATCTAGTTCTTTTCTGTATTGGTCAAAAATTTTTTTTTTCATTTTACTCTTTTATATATATTTTTGTATTCTTTTGTGCCTTTAATTTTAATTTTAATTTTTAAGTCCTCTTTTTTTATTTATTTTTATTTTGTGGGTTTGTTTTTTAAATTATTATTTTAAAATTTTCATATGTGGGTAAAATTTTGTAAAGGTATCTAACATGTGCACATGCTTTAGACCAGTAATGATAACAGTAATGTTGATTGATGATTTGCTTCCCTATTCCCATCAGCCTCCCAGTCAAAATCCCATAAAAAATGCCAAAGACAAATAACCTTTTACAGCAACTCAAGGGCAAGGACGTTAAAGGAAGCTACTCGGATGCCTCACCTCAAATGGGTCACTCACTCTTTTTGATATTTTCACACCCACCCACACACACACACACACTCTCTCTCTCTCTCTCTCTCTCTGTCTCTGTCTCTCCCCCTCTCTCTCTCCTTTCATTGGTGGCTTTTTAAAGCTCTCACAAACTCCAACCAAAGGCAAAGAGGACAACCAAACACCAAACCATACACCACCCCAAAACTAGTAAGTGAGAAAATTAACAAATAAAGAGCCAAAATTTTTTATTATCTCTCTCTCTCTCTCACAGCCCACTTCTCCTCTTTTATTATACTCTAATTGCTAGAATAGCATTATTTCCAGCATTTTATCTCCCTCTCTTTCGTCTGGATCTAAGCTTATTTTGTGTATTTCTCCTTTTTTCTTCTCTTGCAGTTCCATTTAGGGTTTTCAGTCACAAGATTCTTGGCCAAATTTGGCAAAAACAAAAAAAAAAAAAAAAACAAAAAAACAAAAAGAACAAAAAAAACACCGCCATTTATTGAACCTGGTCATGCCTCTTATCTCCCACTCAAAAACCTCCATTTTTGGCAATTTTTCCTTGTCATTTTCCTTTTCAACGAGGTGGGTTCTGGCCTGATCTCTGTGTTACTGTACATATACTTATATATATACACACACATATATACATATATATATATACATATATACGTGTGTGTAAGCTGGTCTATTCACTGCCCTAGCTAGAGGTAACACCAAAAGAAAAACTTGAATCTGAAGAGAGAGAGAGGTTTTAAAGAAGAAGATCATCGAGGAGGGTTTTCGGTTTTGAGATTGGACCATACGATATGGCAAGAGAGAAAATTCAGATAAAGAAGATCGCCAACGCGACGGCGAGGCAAGTGACTTTCTCAAAGAGAAGGAGAGGGCTCTTCAAGAAAGCCGAGGAGCTCTCTGTTCTCTGCGATGCGGATGTTGGTCTCATCATCTTCTCCTCCACTGGGAAGCTCTTTGAGTACTCTAGCTCAAGGTATATAAATATATATATATATATATATATGTATGTATAAATTTTCACTACTTGTTTTTCATGTTCATTATAACAGAAGCAACTAGTATTTTGTTGATTAATTTTGGAGATTTATCCATGAGATTACTGTTTTTGAGATTATCCGAAAGACCCACTTCTTGGATTTGGAGAAGTAGTAAATATATTAGTAATATATATTTGTGTTCTCTAGCTCAGTTCGGTCAAAAAGGAAAACAAGTTGCAGAAAAATGTTTAGTGGTCCTCACAACTTCGGTATATTTTCCATATATATCACCTTAAAACAATGGCGAAATGATTTTTCCATATTTGGGCTTCAAAATTGGAAACTGTTCTATATTCTTGAGCTGGTTTTTATATAGTAATTAGTTCTAGCTTTGACTGGGTCTATATATACATGGGAAAAGTTTTGAATCACCCATGACCAACTATATATATATATATTCCTAATCTGCTAGATTGTGATCACACACACATATATATTTATACGCTGCATAGTTTTGTTTTCTCTAAGGTGGAATCTTCTTAATTACTTTGAACTTTGTTTTGGCTTCCTTGCTATCCTATTTAGACCTGTCTATTTCGGATTTGAATTGAAGGGAAAAAGGAGTTCCAGTACCTAAACGATTGTACTATATTTTTGGCCTGCAAAATGAGTTGTAAATATAGGAAATCCATCAAGAAAAACACAATCCTTGCTGATACATTGTATATGAAATATGTAACGAGCAATAATTTTTCACTGACGCTTTGCCATATATGTGTGTGTATATATATATATATATATAGGTTCATCATCACATGTTCGTACTATGTAATATATGTAGTACGCATTATGGTGATTGAATATTTTGTTTTTTTCGGTCTGTCTCTCGTGTTTATAAATATTTGGTTTTCCCTTTTGAAATTTCCAAGGATGAGATTTGGCCAAGTCGGAGAGAGAATTATTGAACTCCACACTCCACAGCATATCCTAATGTCGGTAACCACATCGCGTATCTGAATATATAGGTGGTTCATTAAATGTAAGCTTAGATGCTTGCATAAGCCTTGTAAAGCTGCCAAAGTATAATGTTACGTAGCTCCTTTTTTAGATAACGAAAATTATATTATCTCGTTGGGACTAGCATAGTGGGTGGGAGGAGAGACCGGGATGTAGATGGGAGTTTTCTTGTTTGAAATCTGAGAGTGTTTTTATTTCTTTTCAACAAGTGTGAGTCATAGACTTCATACCATGAAAAAAAAAATAATAAAGTTGTCATTCTTTCAATTTTCAGGAAAAAAAAAAATCAAGTCCTTCAGATTTTGGTCAAATTAATTAATTTTCTGGATAATGTACCATCAGTACAAGAGGTATTCCCATGTAAAAAAGCCCCTTAGAAGCAGTGACGAAGCCAAAACATTTTTTTCAGGTGGCCAATAACTATAGAATGAGTAATTAGGGGTTATTATGATAAAATTTTTCTTCTTAGAGGGGGCTTTTATGGATATTTATTTAAAATTATGGGTATTAAAAAAAAGTTTGGGGAGCCCCCTAGGCCCTGGTTCCCTCCTACCCTGCGTGGAAGAAGGGGGAAAAAGAAGAAAGAAAGAAATTAGGTGCAAAAGATAAAAAATGGTTGAATGTGAAGGATCTTTTAGCAAAACTATTAGCGTTTCTGTTTTGTAATAATATTTAATTGTCTATCCTCCGGTACCTGGTACAAGCACTTGAGATGTGACTTTTTTATTGGAGTACGGTGCTAGTATGCTTCTGCTTATGAGCTTCAAAAACTGTACGGATAATTCCTTTTAGCAAAGGGGAAAGAAAGAGTAAAAGCTAATGATGGAAGTTTTGAGGAGTGGTTTTTGCAAGTATATGTAGATGCTGGTTAAATTTTGGAATTAGGATATATAATTTGGTGGTGAGATTACCAATGAAAGTCATATCAGGATAAAATTTTATTTTCCACATTTTAGGGGCCTGGACCAGGCCAGAATGCACAACCATATATCAAAATTAATCAAATTTTGATATATATGTAAACAAGCTTACATTGTTCTAAACATCTTTGAAAAGTTGTTTTTAAACAATCCCATAAAATGTATCAGAAAGAATGTAAATCATACCATTTGATTGGTCCGCTTGAATTGGAGTTTTGGAGTTATTTTGATTGGAGTTGAATTGAGTTGAGTTTTGAAATTGTGCGTTTGGTTGAAAATAATTTGTTTGGAGTTAAGAAGTGTAAAATCTTGAAATGTATTTGAAAAAAAAATCAATTTAGATCTTGTGACCCAACCTTGGAACTTAGAATGGCCGGCTGTCGTTCCTCGAAATTTTATATAATTGAAAAAAAAATTATCTCATTTCAACTCGAAATAACAAATATTTGAACTTTTAAAGTTTTGAGTTCTTAAGTTTGAGTCGGGATATATGAATAATGAAACTGAGTTTATTTTTGAAGGAAAAAAAAATGGAATTGTTTAGTTGGAACCAATCAAACACATTCTAAAGATAATCAAGTAAGGAAATTATAAATAACCTTGAATGTATCAAACTTTGTACAAATGAATTACACATGACTCGTGAGAATCCTTAACATAAAATTCTGAAAATTGTGACAAAATTCATGGTGAACTTTTTTCTTCCAGCACATTGCTCTTTGTTTTAGTTATTTTCATGGCAAAAAATTACAGAATAAATAGTTTGTCGATTTTGTGACTTGAACAATTAATTTGATAGCTTAATCAATTTGATCATTTGCGTATTATAAGTTTTTGATATATAAACTATATATATATATATATTCATGTATCTGAAAATACATATTCTTAAAGTTAATCGTTATCAATGATAACCATTAGTTTGTTTAATTAATTTTCTTGTCAACTAAACCTGTAAAAATTGGCGGAGCTTAATTTCACTTATGTTTAATTTCATCTAGTTGTTTCTATTATTTTGACCTCTGTATTACTTTCATGATCTTCTTGAAGTATGACGGAGATACTGGAAAGGCATAACATGCATTCAAAGAACCTTGAGAAACTTGAACAACCATCTCTTCAATTGCAGGTATTAACATGTTCATCATTATATGCACATTCTTGCATAATTTACGTGTACGATTTATATATTTTTCTACCCTTTTAAGTCCTAACAAGTTATTGAATTCTTAAATTACCATTGCATAAGCTAATATCTTTATTTACTATTTAGGAAAATACTACGAATTCCTCTTAAATTATTTCATTAGTATCAACGTGTCCATTGATGTTATTGGAAAACTTCATTGCCACCGTTCCTCTTCGCGTACTATTCATTTCCAATACTTATATTTGATTTCTCATTTTTGTTCTACGTTAATTTGGTACTTTTTTGTTTCCTACTTGTAAATTGAAACATGTGTTTTCTTCATAATTTCAAAACCAACTATGTACTATGTATTAATGCATCTTTATAATGAGCTGCAGGTCAAGAATTGATCAGTAAGTAATGAAATACTTTTCTTTTTTGACCTTAGTCTTATATTAATCTTCCTCCTTATTACTTAGAGAATTATTAATGCCTAATGTAGCTGGTTGAGAACGGTGACAGCTCCAGGCTGAGCAAGGAAATTGCAGAGAAAAGTCATCAACTGAGGTGTGTGTGCACTTCATGATCTTCTCTCTTCTCTCTCTCTCTGCGTATACATGCAAATACAAAAATACCCACATGCATATATATATATATGTGTGTGTATAAGAGAACTAAGCAGATGGTTTAAACGCTTAAAAAAATGAAAACATATTTCATTTAAGAAAATAACTGGTGGTCTTTACTGATTGATATCGATAAATCACTAATTAACCATCTATTAAGTGGTCAGTCACTAATTGATTATTAAAAAAAAAAAAAAAGATTTTTTACTTTAATAAAACTTGTGACATTCATTAAAAAATGCTGAAAAAAGGTTCATTTACCCACGTAGCCCCCATATATTGGGTGGAGCCAGTGGCTCCATTGAACTTTTTCCCTTAATTGTTATTTTTATCCCGTTTTCTTTACATTTTTTCCTCCTGAAATTGTCCAATTCACAAATTTACATAGAATTTTGTATAGTTATGCCAAAGTGTTTTTTTTTTTTTTTTCTTTTTGAAGGAATATGCCATTGTTAGTTTTGCTGTTATTTATACACGTTACTTTAAATTTTAAAACGCAAATGAATTAAAATTCAAATGTTTTGGGCGTCAACTTTCAACACTTGAGCAATAACTATAAGCGTGGTGGAGAAAGAATCCAAAAGAAGTCATATATAAATTAGATTAAAAGAAGTGCTTTAAACACAGCTTTGGTCCAACGGCATGGGGAGGGTTTTGGGTGGGAGTTGTAGGTTCGATTTAGCCATTTGTAATTTTTATTCGATCTTTATTTCGTATTTACGAGATGACACATGATATAAAAGAGGCTCCATTATTTATGGACCACAAGTTAATAACAAATATAAAATTACTCAAATTCTATAGGCAGTTGAGAGGAGAAGAACTTCAAGGCTTGAACATAGAAGAGCTTCAGCGTCTAGAGAAGTCTCTTGAAGCTGGACTGAGCCGCGTGATGGAGAAGAAGGTCAGTGTGTGGTTTTATATGCTATCTTAGTCTTTAAAAAAAAATGTTTGGAATTTTACAAATCTGATCTGACTTGGGTGTTTTTTTTTTTTTGTTTTTTGTTTTTTTTCCAGGGCCAGAAGATTCTGAACGAGATAAGTGATCTTGAGAGAAAGGTAAATAGTCAGAATCAGATGCTTCAAATTAGTTTTAGTCCATGAGGACAGAAAAAGGAATCACTCGTTTTTTTTTTTTTTAATTTATAAATTAATCTCACTTAAAAATCGACCATTTTCTCATGCTCATATAATATATATAGCTGGAATATAGTTTAATCATTTTATTAGTGGCATAATTTCTTTGTAATTGTAACGTGACATATTTTGGGACATTCTGTAACGGGATGATATTGCCGCATATGTTTAGGAAGAAATTAGGTAGATAAATAGTTTTTGAACACTCCTTTTAAAAAATGCCCGAACTTTTTTATTTATTTTTTGAAAAATAATTGGTTGTCCTTTAAAATGTTGATTGGATTTAACCGTAGTTTATGTAAAACATGCAGGGATTGCAATTAATGGAAGAGAATGAACGATTAAGAAAAAGAGTATGAATTCTCTCTCTCCATCTCTTTTTATGCATATTTTGGTCGGAATAGCTCCCCATATTTTGTTTTTGTTTTTTTTTTGTTTTTTGCATATATATCGAAAGAGTAGTGTTAAGGATACTAAAACTTGCATATTTTGTTTTTTGCATATTTTGTTTTTGATGTACATGTTTGGAATAAAATTTTTGGATTGAGGTTAGTACTTTTCAAAAACTAGTTATAATTTTTATTAATTTTTAGAAAAAGATAAAAACTGAGATGAAAACTTTAGGTTCAAATCTGAAAGTCAAAAGGAAGCTAATTTTATCCCAAATTTTTATGCCAATTTATCAGTTGTCATTTTTTTTTTTACCAATAAATTTTACTTTTTACTTAGAAAAAAGGAAGTAAATATAACTTCTTTCTAATTGATATCTACATATATTTTTTAAAACATCTACTTAAAAAGTAGAAACTTACATATTCCTTCATTAATATTGAAAAGTTGGGATAAAGGTTGAGTAGTCAAATTTGCTATTCTATTTTCCTTTTCCATTTAGTTGTCCCACCAGGTGAATTTTGATAGCTCATTTAATTGCTCAAATATTTTCAATAGTAAGTTTTTAGTTGTTAAATTGACATGATAGAGAAATACTAGGGTCGTTTATATTATCACTCTTATTTTTGCTTTTTGTCACATGCCAACTCTTTTTTCCATTAAAAATGATGCTTAATTATAGACTGTTGTTTTGCTTTTTGTTACAACTTTTTCACTTTATTCTTTCAACAACACAGTGAAAATTTTGAAGGATTTTATTTTCAATAAACTTTTCATCTTCTTCAATCTTACTTTCTTACAACGGAAAAAGAAGCATTGTAGAACAAAAGACTAGGAAAGCTGAACTGCAGAAGGAATTTTTTTTTTTTATGCAGTAGCTTTCTAATCGTGTAAATCTCTCCATTTTTTTAAAAAAATTTATAGGTAGCAATGGCTAAAATATACATATATGCAAAATTTGGAGTGATAAATCTGCTAATATTAAGGAGTGGTAGAGTTAGAATAATAAATAAGACAATCCTATATAGGTGGGATTCATTTGTGTGTGCGTGTGTGTGTGTGTATATATATATATATATATAAAGATGACGTGGCAAGATTGAATAAAAATAATAGATTGACAAAAAGATTGACCGTAGCATTTTTCGTGGTAAGACAGTCACTAAGACAGAAAAATAGGAACAATTGTCTAAAATTTGAGACCTTGGATTTAATGCAGGCTTTGGAGTTATCTAGAAGGCAAGGTGGAGGATATGATTCGGAGAACGTGGTAACTGAGGAGGGCCAGTCATCCGAGTCCGTAACCAATGTATGTAACTCTAGTGGCCCTCCCCAAGACTATGACAGCACTTCTGACACTTCTCTCAAGTTGGGGTGAGCTTTAATATGAATTTATTGTCCTTTTTTTTTTTGTTTTTAATTTCCAAGATATTTATCATTCTACAGTCAAGTTAGGTTAAAGTTCGAATTAGTTTTATCATCATTTTTTATTAAGGCTTGTGGCAACTTGTAACAACTCGAAAGATATGGGAAAAGAGATTTTCTTAGCCGTGAAATTTTCATATCAAAATTAAGGTTGATTGAAAGAACAGATGTGAAAAGTATTGTGAAAGAGCTACGTTAGTAATATTTTCACGTTGATTAAGGTACGTTTTGGAAAGAACATTTGGATAGATTCGACATTTTAAATGTTTCCATTTTAAATGAGTGAACGTTTCAAATGTTTTGCGTATTACAAAAGATTGTTGTTTATATGTGATGGACAAAATTCCAAATTGGGGATGTATTAATTTTTGATCATTTGGAATTTTTTTTTTGTATTTTAATTATTTTACAACGTCAAATGTTTTCATCGAACCGTTTTTCTCAAAATAGCGCAATGTAAAACTACACTTATTGAGAAAATGTGGATAGATTTTATTTGTAAGTACCTAAAACGTGTCAACTTTTTTTTTTTTTTTTGGGATGATTTGCACAAAACATTAACGCTCATAATTCTTTTCTGCAGGCTACCGTACTCTGGTTGATAGGGAAAAAGTGTGGACAATGTTTTGTACCAATGACAAGATAATGTTGTTTACTAAAGCTTTTGAGAAAATCAATATGGCTTGTATTAATGACATTTATATACTAATCAGCTTCATGTTCAACTAATATATGCTCCGTGATCTTCGGTAGTAAATCTTAGATCACTAGTAATCTTTCATGAGCAATAACTTTAGCTTGATTCCACTTATTATTATTATTATTATTATTATTATTGTTATTATTAATTTCTCTTACCTTTGCTGTGCCAGAAGTTTGTACTTAGAAAATTATATGGTGGATACCTCTGACAAAAAAGGAAAAGAAAGACAGAGGAGAACAGTAAAAGAAAAAAAAAATTATATGGAGGATGCCTCTGACAAAAAAGGAAAAGAAAGAAAGAGGAGAAGAGTAATTGAAAAAAAAAAAAAAAACGATCTTTTCATACGGATATGTAGGGTCTCTTCAGAGAAATATCACAAATTCATACCCCACGCTGGCTCCTCGAGTTGTTGCGCGGCTGCTTTGGTGACTCTTGCTCACAGTTGTGGGACATGGCTGCCTTGCGAATCTTTGATATATATATATATATATATATATATATATATATTATATAAGATGGCCAAGGGCTGCATGGTGGGTGCCAAACTGTATATGCGGTAAGGTTCTATGATGGGTGCCAAACTGTAAATGTGGTTATTTACGGTCAAAATTTCACGTCAAATCAAGTTAGATCAGATATTAAGAAAACAAACGTAAGGTGTCCTTGGACATCATTTAAGAGATTCTCAAATCAACCATAATAAGATAACAAAAGGATAAAAGAAAATAAATAAAAAAATTGCGTAAAAATAACACCATTGAAATTTATAAAAGTTTTTATGGGAATGTGTTGCATTCTATGTATCTAGAGTTTGACAAAGAGAGAATTTGATTGAGTTTCAGCTAGTATCCGTGTGTTCCGTTCTAATGGATTTTCCGTCGGTCCGTAATTCTAGGGGAGTAGTAGGCTTCATTCCACTCTCCTAAAATTTAGGAACAAATGTGCAAACGTGGGGCCCTCTCTGATAGTGAGTTTGATATTTCGAAACCGAATCTCCGATGTTCGTTGGTCGAGGTACTAGGTTTTCAATTGAGTGTCGGACCCAGATGTAGGGAATGGCTGGCCCATGTAATTGGGCCCTCGAATACTCGTCAATCGAACACTGGGTTTCGACTCTCACGCACAAAGTCAGTTCAATAGCCGACAATCGATGTTTAGGGGGGGATATCATATGACCCCAATACAATGAAAATTTTTTGAAATCTATTTCGTGGCATAAAATCAAATCAACATAATTAACAATTAGCCATTGACTTTTGATTGTACATATTACACTTACATGTAGTTTTTTATGATTACGTCAATGATCTTTTTGTCAATATTCTGAAAAAAAACAAAAATTGAAAATTTTGTAACACTATATATGAGTTTTATTTATAGATAAAATCATAATTATATATATTTTTTGAAGAGAAATTGTATATGTGTCAACGGCTCCAAAAAATGTTTTGTTATGATTTTACTTTTAATTAAAGCTCCAGTTTTTTACGGTAATATAGACACTATTTATGTGGTAGTAGAAAAGATCAAGATAGTGATATGCAAAATTAAAAGTTAAGGATCAACATAAAATTAGATATGTAATTTAAGAGTCATTTGTGAAAATAACCCTAAAAATAAACCACGACTTAAGAGTGATATAAAAATAAAGACTTGATAAAAAGTATTAAGTATTTTTTTAAAAACAATATTTAAGTATTAAGTTAGGGTCTATATGGATTATAGGTACTATTCAATTTTTTTTTTTTTATAATGGTGCCATTAAATTGAATGTATAAATCTAAATGTAAAACTTGAATTAAAAAACTTGAATTGTGTATTCAAATTAAACGTGTTCAGATAATTTTGTAAAAGTAAAATTGTAGTAAATAACATTTATAAGAAAATAACCAAAGTAAATAACAGGGTTTAAAATATTTAAAGTAAATAGAAAATTTATCAGGTAAATAAAAAATTTACTAAGTAAACTAATTTACAATGTAACTAAATCATTAACATGGTAAATCTAACGTAAACAAATCATTTACCTGATAAATCTATTATTTATTAAAATATTAAAAAAATGTTATTTATTTCAATTATTTTCTGAAAACTGCTATTTACTTCTTTCTCTCGTTGTTAAATTTAATATTTAAATAGTATACAAATATATAAATATCCACTAAAAATAGAAAATGAAAGGTGTAAATTTTTTTTTAATGAAATATTAAATTTGAATTTGAGTATAATTATTTGTGAATACTGAATAGTGAAATTACTTAAATGTTTTATCATTAAAACATACATAAATTTAAGTTTGAAAATTTTCAAATATAGATGGTGATATAAAAGAAGGATTTAGTGACTATTGTCATCAAACTGAATAGTGAAATTACTTTACTAGTACTATTGTCATTAACGCAATTTCAAAAATTAAAAAAAAAATGGAAAAAAAATGGAAAAAACCAAAAACTAGCGAAAGAAAGACCAGCTTATCATGAGGGCGCGGTGGACCATCCACGTGGAAGGAGTCAGCGAACGACAAGGACGCCAAAAAGACTTGTTCCCCCTAAAAGAACACATAAAAAGGTATGCTATAATTCTTTCCTCTTCCTCCTCCGATCTCTCTATCTCGGAACGACAATGGATGAAGAATACGACGTCGTAGTTCTCGGCACGGGCCTCAAGGAATGCATTCTCAGCGGCCTCCTTTCTGTCAACGGCCTCAAAGTAAGGATTTTCGTGTCAATAACTCACCGTGTTAATCTTGTATTTAATTACTATACTCCATTTGATTGTATTTTAGTTTGGCTTCTATATGTTTATGTTTTATATAGTTTTTGTTTGGCAAACGATATATATGTTTATGTTTTATATAGTTTTTGTTTGGCAAACGATTTTGAGATGTCAGCTGAATTCCTTAATGATATGCTACATTGGTATAGTTTTTGTTTGGCAATCTGTTTTCTATCATGCAACCTTTTTTGATCTCTTTTAAAAGAAATAGATGATTTTTATGGTTTGGTATAGTTAATTGAAGATCGTTCTTAGAGGCCATAGGATTGGTGAGGAAACGATTACGTCCATTACCAGTTTGGTCGAGCGACATGGGATAGGATGGAATGAGACTTGGATTTGAAAGGACGCCGGTTCGATTTTGCTAGTAATTACCAATTCCATTAGGTTTATAATTATTCTTTCCCTTTCACGTAAAAATATTATTTTTCACCAAAATACTGCCTCCCTTTCATATGCGGTTAGAGCCGTTTTAAGCTCACACGAGCAAACTCAAATGGCTGAACCCCACCACACCAAACCCCATGTCAAAGTCCACTTCTCCCTCTTCCTCTTCTTTGCCACGCTCATTTATGGTCAGCCTGTTTGAAAATGACCAGTCTCTCATCTTTATCAACGTCGACGCTACTCAAGAACCATTGGAACTCACCTCTACCAACTACACGTCTTGGAGGTTTCAATTCTACACCGTTTCAGTAGGATATGATCTTATGGGGCCATATTGATGTGATACCGTCCATGTGTCCTATTTTGATTTTTATTTGTTTGTTTTTCTTGTTTGGTTGTCGTCCTTTTCGGTGTGGCTCATAATCGAGTTTTGATACCTTAACCATTGATTTTTAAGTTTGTAATTGGATGGAAATTAAATTGAGAGGGACTAGTTAGCTCTTTTAACTTGAATTTTCTTGACATAGGTGTTGCATATGGATAGGAATGAATATTATGGAGGGGAATCCACTTCACTTAATCTCAATCAGGTATAC
Organism: Ficus erecta; assembly: GCA_008635985.1. Classification (NCBI taxonomy): domain Eukaryota; kingdom Viridiplantae; phylum Streptophyta; class Magnoliopsida; order Rosales; family Moraceae; genus Ficus; species Ficus erecta. The sequence goes on along the minus strand of BKCH01000005.1, from coordinate 2,452,264 downwards.
CGTTTCTAAATTTCATTGCTTTGATTTTCACATATTTCTCCATATTTTTCAATTACCGCATAGGGGTTTCACTTGTTTCTTTCTCTCTCTTATAGCTTTGGAAGCGATTCAGGGACGGTGACAAGCCTCCGGAACGGTTGGGCTCGAGCAAAGAGTACAATGTTGACATGATCCCTAAGGTGCCAATATATACATTCATCGCCTCTAAGAATATGAAATCTAATATCGGTCCACCTCCTAACGACTTAAAATCATTCTGTTGTTTGTTACAGTTCATGATGGCCAATGGTGCTCTGGTTCGCGTCCTTATCCACACTGATGTCACCAAATATCTGAATTTCAAGGCTGTGGACGGTAGTTTCGTGTACAACAAAGGGAAGGTTTGTGACCAAATGACAGTCCTACCAAGTGCCAAGAATGTTATTACCAGTGTGCATATTACATTGCAATGGAAAATTTTGTTTCTAGTAATTTGGTTATGAATCTGGTTTCTGTTTCCAGATCCACAAAGTACCCGCTAATGATGTGGAAGCTCTTAAATCTCCACTTATGGGGTTGTTTGAGAAGCGTCGTGCACGGAAATTTTTCATTTATGTCCAAGACTATGAAGATAATGACCCAAAGTCTCATGAAGGCCTTGACCTCAAAAAAGTTACCGCAAGAGATCTAATTTCGTACTTCCTCCCAACTTTTCCTTTCTCTTACTTCATTTCAGCTCCATTAATTCTCTCCGCAAAACAGATTTTCACTTTGTTTTTTGTTTTTGTTTTCATCTTATCCACTATAAAATGACTTGAAAATTCATCTAATGTAGGAGGTATGGACTAGATGACAACACGGTTGAATTCATCGGGCATGCTCTAGCACTTTACCGCAATGATGCTTACTTGGACGAGCCTGCTTTGGATTTTGTAAAGAGGGTTAAGGTAATGAACATCTTTATCATGTTTTGCCTCTATGATCTCCGTTCGCTTTTCTTTATGTTATTAAAGTGTCCTAACATAGTTAAACCTTTCTTTTGAGAAGTTATATGCAGAGTCCTTAGCTCGCTTTCAGGGTGGGTCTCCTTATATCTATCCCCTCTATGGACTAGGAGAGCTGCCCCAGGTATGCGTTACTCATAAACTCGGTTTTTTTCCTATCTTTTTGCATTCTTTTCTGATATTCTCCTCTAACAATCGTCAGGGATTTGCTCGGTTAAGCGCTGTTTATGGTGGCACCTACATGCTAGGCAAGCCAGAATGCAAGGTTCCATTCAATAATTTGAATTCTGGTTACAAACCTCATAAATGCTTTTATTGTTGCTAAATTTGAACTAGATTTTGCTTGTCCTAACGCGATGAGTACTAAGTATTGACCATGGAGGTTGGTCCAAGAGACTTTAAGCAAATTCTTTGTCAATAATTGAGATATTTCTTTTCTTTCTTTTTCTTTTTTTTTAATAAATATATTTGTACTTTTGTTTAATCTAGAATAGGCAATTAAAAGCGGTAAGTTTCCACGCACTGTTACGGACCAATCATAGCTAATGCTAGAGAATTTCAGGTAGAGTTTGATCAGAACGGGAAGGCTTTTGGAGTGACATCAGAAGGAGAAACTGCAAAATGCAAAAAAGTTGTATGCGATCCTTCATATCTCCCTAACAAGGTAAAAAGACTACATAAAAAACTTTGTAAAGTCATATACAGTTTTCGGCTTTAGTTGATTGGAAATGCCATATGCTCCATGTTCAACAGGTAAAGAAGGTTGGGAAAGTTGCACGTGCAATATGTTTTATGAGTCATCCGATCCCGAACACCAACGATTCTCATTCAGCTCAGGTTATCTTGCCCCAGAAGCAACTTGGACGTAGATCGGACATGTATGTTTACTAGTTTCTCTTCAAATACAGTTCAAAGTTCAAACTATAGGGTCTGTCTCCAGTTCTTTGCGAGGGACTGGCCCTCCACTATATCATGTAAAAATAGGGGGTGTAACGTGGAATTCATTATTTGAAATGATGACTTAGAAAAAGATATAAAATTCGGGTCTGCGATGAGTAAAATCTTAATTGTTACACCCTGTAGTTTCATTTGTTATTTGTAGAACCGACCCTAAAGTCTTTGCATAAATACATATATGTTGTGAAATTGGCCGCTCAAATTCTGAAATCAAAACATTTAAGATTATAAGTAGTAAAATAGTGACACATTAATCATTGTCGACATGAAAATAACTTTTTTTTTTTTCCTTTTCAAACAGGTACCTGTTTTGCTGCTCATATTCCCACAACATAGCTCCAAAAGGGAAATACATTGCTTTTGTGTTGACTGAGGCAGAGACTGATGATCCTCGGGTGGAATTGAAGCCTGGCATTGATCTCCTTGGTCCCGTAGATGAAATTTCTTCGACACGTATGACAGATTTGAACCTACTAACCAGCACGATGTCGATAATTGTTTCATATCCACAGTAAGAATCCAAAATCAAATTAGTCTTCTTAACCTTTCTCATTCTCAATGCTGCATGATTTTGAATCCTTCCAGTTAATAAATTCGTAGGGACAACATTAGAGACGAAGAGAGTTTTTCCGAGCTTTAATGTTTTGAGTATACCAAATTATTTTTTCACTTGGCTTTTCAGCTTTCCCTTCTCCTAGTTTGTCATAGAAAAGTGAATTAATCAAGAAAACCATAGCCTACAGAATTATCTAGGGATAAATTATTATCTATTTTTTGGTCATAGAAATTAGGAACCTTAATTTTCTTGCCTGCATGATTTTCAAATTGAAGAATTACAAAATCAAAATCTAAATAGTCTTTTTTTAAGAAGTTTTTCAATAAATTACCGAAGTTTTTAAAAATTTAATCAGTGATTGACCGCATGATAGTCAATTGGTGATTGACTTACGGTCAATCACTGATTAACTATAACGTAAATCACTAAATTTCATAGTCAAGCACTGATTGATCATTAGTCAATCATCAAATTTCATAGTCAATCATTGATTGACCAAATTTGAAAAATGACAAATGGTCATTTTTCTAAATAAAAAAAAATTTTGGATCATCTATTAGATTAAGTGACTAAAAAAAATCACCCAGCTTAATTTTCCAACCCTAACCCTACACAAAGGTCACAATTTTGAACAGTCAAATCTCCATTAAGTTCCATTAAATTCTGATGCCACTTCCTAACTATTTTTAATCAATAATGTATTTATGAATACCGTACCACGAAATTATCCTTCAGTTTTACTCAAAACTATATTTTCTTGTTTTTTTTTTTTATACTACAACCTTCTAATAAAATCTTGGGAATTGGAATGCTGTAACAGAGTTATGATGCAACAACACACTTTGAGACCACAGTACAAGACGTGATTGCTATGTACAGCAAAATAACTGGAAAGGTAATTTCTTTTGACTGCACTTCAGTAGGCTTGCCCATCAACTCTCTATTTCTTTTCACTTCACTTTACTAGACTTGCCTATACAACTGAATACTAGATTTGTATCTGCATATGCAGAAAAATTTCAATCACTTTCTAGATTCTTCTCGTTCCTTTTGTCCCTATAACTTTGCTTCCATGGTTCACAAATAATGGAAACTATAGTAAACTTGACATAAACCCAAAAAAAAAAAAAAAAAAAAGGTTATTTTAACTTATATAGATGGTGATAATAGTTATCAATGTTCAGGATCTGGACTTGTCTGTGGATCTGAGTGCTGCCAGCGCTGCTGCTGATTCAGAAGAGTGAAATTTGGGCTTTTGCCTCATGTTGGAAGTAGGGGATCAAGAGTTTCATGCTCATTTTCTTATTGTTCACTGTTTAAATTCTTTTTGTTTTTGTTTTTTGTGGTCCGACTCCTGTTGTGGGTTTGCTTACAATTTTGTAGTTTTGTACTTCTTTGAAAAGATTTTGCCCCAACTTTAATACCATTCCTATAGGAAAAAAGCCACTAGCTTTAACCAAGGAGTGATGGTAAAGCTGTTCAAATTTGTTACCAGTTCATGTGGCATTTCGTGACTCAATAGTACACATCAAACACTAATATTCTTCCCAAATTATGTGGCTCATAAGGTGTTGTATCTACTGTTATACAAAACTTACTTTTTAAAAATGAAACTGTTATTTCAAAATTTGGCACATAAAGTTGGTTGAATTCACTGGCAAGAAAACACGAACTTAACTGACTATCTCAATGTCCAATTTGGCATGAAGAGCATGTTTGGTAGGAGTAAAAAGTAGACGGAAGAAGAGGGTGGAGGGATTAGTAGAAGGATTTTGACATTTATGGTTGTTGAGAAAGGAGGAAGGAAGGGATTAGAACAACCTAATTTTAATCTCTCTTAAATTGGAGAGATTACTGGAGGGATTTCATACCAAATAACATAAGAGAAATGACATCTCCTTCTTTCTCCATTTCTCTCACCTACGTGATCTACCACTCCTTCCTATTTTCTCTCATTTCCACCAAACCTACCCAAAGTGTTGTATTGCGTCGGAGAATCCAAATGGCAAATTTTGACATTGCGATAGAGATTTGGTATAGCTTTGGAGATATGAGTTGCATACTTATATGTCCTTAATGTTCTTCTATCATATGAGTTGCATACTTATATGTCCATGTTAATTAAGTTTTTCGTTTTCTTCACGTATAATAATAGAATGCAACAGAAAGGTATAAGGAATAAGAAGAAAAGATTTATAGTTAAATAACCTTTTTTTTAAGAAGTTTTTTAATAAATGATTTAAGTTTTTAAAAATTAATTAAAAATCCTTTTTTTTAAATGATTAATCATTTTTCTTAAATGATTAATCAGTGATTGACCACATAATAGTTAATCGTTGATTGACCAAATATGATAAATGACAAATGGTCATTTTCTTAAAGAAAAAAAAAAGTTAGGTTATTTATTAGATTAGGTGACTAAAAAAGGCTACCAAACCTAATTTTCCCTAAGAATAAAGATAATTGATTCTCATTTTGATATTTATTGCTATAATATTCATTTATATATTATTGATTTATAATATCTATACATATAAACCTATTGTAAATAAATGGAAAATTTTCAAAAATTCCGTTTGAACTTTGTTACTAGTGTTAATATGCCCCATAAATTATGAAATGTAATTGTTGTACTCCTTAAACTTTAACATATGTGTCAAAATACCCCTATGTTTGTTTCCGTTAAAATTTTGGACGGACTTGCTGACTAATGCCCTCTCCACTTGAGGGCAATTTTGACCGAAAAATTAAAAAAGAAGAAAAAGGATATTTGTCCGCGGCTGAGGTGCATCCTCAAATGGTATATGGATATACTCCGTTTGCCTCACCATCTCAACTCAAACTAAACAACTCAAATCTCATCATGTTTTTTGTCTTTTCTGAAAAAGTCAACAAAATTTACTATGCAAACTTAAAAATCTCAACTCAACTCAAACTGAACCTGCGATCCAAACGAACCCTAATCTAAGCATGCGTTTAGCATGCCAATTAAAACTATCCAACTCCAATTGTTTTGTCTTTTTTAAAAAAAATTTACTCAATTTCATTATTCAAAACTCCAACTCTAACTTAAAAACCCAAACTTTAAAAGCCAATAACTTAATTATTCCAAATCCAAATGAGATTATTATTATTATTTTGCATAAATTATGTTTTGAAACAAATAAAATAAGATCCGTATTAATATTTTTTTCAAACACATTTCAAGATTTTATACATTTTTTTTAACCCCAACCAACCAAACGCATAATTCTAAAACTCAACTCAACTCCAATCAAAATAACTCCACTTCTCTAACTCAAACGGACCCACCAATGACCAAACCCATGCTAAGCTGATCAATTCAAGGAAACAAATTCAATCTTGAAACCTTGTCGAGAAGAATAATTAGCCTTACCATCCCACTCGAGTCCGTTGGTGGTAAATTTGGCCGCAATCGATAAAGCTCAAACACTTCATAGAGTTCAACATTAGTTATCCAGGAATTGGAGCATAGACTTGGTAATTGTAACAAATTACATTGAAACAATTTGCAAGAAATGTAAGATACAAGTATCTGGGCTTTAGGATATTTAATCGAGGCTAACCCCGAATTGCTAATACTTGAGATAAAGGAAAAACTATGCCGGCCAAAAACGTTTCTAAGATTACAATTCCATCTATGACAGAATGTTCAAATCAAGTATGAGATGGAAAAATCATGAGATAGCGAATTCGAGTTTTTCGGCTCTTACTCCTACTACTCCCTCTTGGACTTTGAGAGAGCTCTCTTCCTCTGCCCAAGCATGTAACTGTACATGTGAGGACCACCTGCGATAGACAAAGCCATCCATTAAAGGTTCCAAATGAATAAACTAGACTACCCCCAATTTAAGATTGCTTTTGGAACTCCTAAAACCACTTAGCAGAGAGAAAACGATGTCACCGGAGTACGAAATTGCACAAAAGTACTTTGCACAGACACCATTGCATTACTTAGTTAAAAGTAATGCTTCTATAAAAAGAGCAACAATTCGAAAGTGGGCCTACCTAAAGACAAAGAAAAAGTTAGCTTTACGCGGAGCTATTCATACCTGGGACATAGATTCCTAGGGCGAGAAGGGCAGCATAGAAATAATCGAAAGAGAAGTTCCATTTGTTTGGCATCCTTATACAGTACTTCTCAGATTTCTGCAATGACGGCATCTCAATTAGTGAACTTGTTTTCCAAAAGAATCTCAAAGAAGAAACTAATGGGCATAGTTCGCATCACCATCAAATTCGATACCTGGATGTATGGCAGCGCAACATAAATGAGACCAACTTCGCTGGCGATTCCAGTTGGATACAAAACCAAAAAGGTGCTGTACCTGCACAGCATGAAATTAAAAAGACTGATAAACAAATCACTCGGAAGATCAACCACTTCAGTATATCAATGGGATGGGACACGGTTAATACCTGAGCCACATGAGCCACGAAGGTGCAGAACCAAGCGCTTCCTTCATGCCAAAGAAAGAATATCGTATAATCTGCAATGGCAATTAACAAAAAAAAAAAAAAAAAAGAATTTTAAAAGGTGTATTGTTTAGTAGTAATTTGTCCACTGAACTAAAATCAACATGACCACAAACCAATATCAGGGGGAAGCATATATGCATCAGAATGCTTTATCTTTCTTTGATCTGCCTTATTCTGGTCTAAATCCTAGCAAACTGCTCGACATCCTTAAAAAACAATTTGAAATTTAACACGTGATAAATGATAGAAAGCTTGTGTTCAATCCATTATCTCTGAAATTCTATATTTGGTGATACCTAGTAAATTTGATTGCACGGAGAGGCCAAATAATATTTCTTATATATCATTTTTATGATTAGTAATATGAGAAACACAAGAGTTGCAACAACAAGGCTCATTCTGTTGATCTTCCGGCTTACTTTGTAGAATATGACGATTTTTAGAAAAATACATGCAAGGAAAAGAAAGGGGAAAAAAAAATCAGTTAAAACCACCACAGAATTCAGGCTATTGGCAACCAAGACACTTTTTAATTTCTTCATGGACATGTTCACACATTATGTAAGCGAAAAACACGTCGATACAACCGATGTAATCCTTTCACGAAACTCTGCAAACATAGCAAACAAATGAACCATAGTTTCTGATAAAGACTTAAAAAGGGATGGAAAATGACATTCTTGTGATACTTGCCTCTGTTATAGACCAGCTGATCACCAAAGAGCTCACAAGCATATGATTCCGAGTCTGCCGTAACCACAAACATGAGCTTACATTCATTACAAACTTGTTTACATTTCATTCAACCTTGCGGGTGCTCAATAAGTTACACAAATAAAAAGTTGTAATAGCAAATGAAACGATCATCAAACCTCAGGAAAACTCCACAAGATCCCCCAAGTCACATATAATCTCGAACCTATCTGCGGCAGGGTTGCCGTAATTGGAGATCTCACAAGACCTATTTCAATGAAAATTAACTAAATAAATAAATATATAAAAGCCCCACATAAAAAAGTGTGTTAACTTCCTTTTTTTTTTTTTTTGTCCCTTCCTTTTCTACAACCAAAAAAAAAAAAAAATAAAGCTGTACTAACCTACCAACCCATGAAGAATCTGTCACCAATAAAATCAAGGTCCACCAAGTAGGGGAAAAAAAGGAAAAAAAGAAAAAAAGAAAAAAAGGTAAAAAAAGGTCAGAATACATTATGAACAAAGATCAAAATTTCGGGCACGTAGAAACAAAGAACACCCAACTGGTCTATATATACACTTTTAAACTTTCAGATTTTCATCAAATTCTTCAAAAAAAATTTACAAAATTTACATATCGGTAGTCCAATTTGCTGATAATCAACATGTTGGCACTCCAATTGCCCTTCATTTCAATCAAATTTCACGTTAAAAACGATTAAGTACCCATAAATGAGGCCAGCTACTAAAAGTATCCCCAAATTGCACACACACATAATAATTAAAAGAAGCAGGCCATTCATTTCATTTCCTTGTTGGGAAAAGAGCAAAAAATAAAAATAAAAGAGAGGAAAGAAGAACCTCCAAAACGGCAGCGGATTGAGCGAGCAGAAGAGGACGTTCAACGGCGTCGTATACTCCTTCATGGCCGGACTCTTTCAGCGTCCTCACAGCCCAATACAACACCTGTACCCTGCAAATTTTATCCCAATTTTGCCCATCAAAATTTACCCAAAACAAAAAGGGGAAAAAAAAAAAAAAAAAAACCTTCTTTTTTCCCATTTTTTTTTAAATCTTTTGAAATCTGGGTTTAGTTCAACTTCAACAGAGCTGAAGGAAAAAGAAAAAAAATAAAAGAGAGAGAGAGAGAGAGAGTTATACCAGCCGGAGAGGACGACCCAATTGTAGAGGGTGAGATACACGCGCTTGGGAAGCGAATAAGAGGCCACCATGGGAAACAGAGGCGAGAAACTCGATCCAGGGGAAAAAGGAAGAAACTGGGAAAAAGGGCAAAAGGGCAAAACAGTGAATATATTGGTTGGTGTTCGAGTTCTGTGATTTAATACTTTTGTTGGGGGTGGGAATTTATTTATGAATTAATTGTGGAGAGCGAAATTAAATAGGCGTAGGTGAGTAGCTCAACCAATTCCTGAAACCAGTTTCTGATAAATTATTATTATGTCTTCTTCGTTGTTGGTTTTAGGTGTTGATTTAGATTCATGGTCATAAGATTTCTCGGCTGCCATGTTGAGACAGTTGGAGCAGATCTCAAAACTTGTTTTTTTTTTGTTTTTTTTTTCCTTGAATTTTTTATGCGCCAATTAACAAACGTCGTCGTTGCGTCTTGTTAATAATCCCCACCCAAATAATAAGTTCAATTTCCTTAAAAAAAATTTAAAAAACAAAAAATAAAAGTTCAATTTTAGAGAGAAATGCGTTGACGCTAATTTTGAAATATTGCAAAGCTATCCCCTTGACATTTATATTTACGTCAACACCACTTGTATATGTAATAAATAATTTATTTATATTATTTATGCCAACACATCGTCTATCATGGGATAAAGTTTTCCTTAGATGGGGCACGCAATTAGAGTTGTACACTAAAATTGTCCTTGCCTTCAACAAAGAAAGCCAGTTTTGATAGTATTTTGAAAATGAAAATAAAAAAGAGAATTTTTTAGCACGATGCTAAGATTGTTTCTAAAATTATGTTCAGTTGTGTTTAGTGAGATTGGTTTGAGCATAAGAAAACATGAAAATGTGTTTAGATACGTTTTTGAAATTATGTTTTTTTTTTTTTAAGGGAAATTATCATTCAAATTAAAATTGGATAAAAATATCAATACAAAAAATAAAATAACCATGTGGTACAAGAGACACAACCATCGACTAAGATCGATTCCATCAGTAAAATCTGATGAAGCTCAGTGAGAATGCCATAGGCTGAGACTCGGTGATCGGAAAATTCATTGAATTCCTCGACAATCCTATAATCGAGTATGTACAAAGCACTTTTTGAAAAAACTTCTATAATCGATGAAATATTCTGATCGATAGAGAGACAATCACTCGCAGCACAGAGACTGCAACAAATTCCGCTTAGCCATAATACTAATGAAATTAATAGATATATACCGTCAGAAAACAACTCAAGTGGAACACACACACAAAAATAAACCAGAGGTGGGGAAACTACCTCTTTTAATAGAAAATTAAAACTAAAACTTAACATTAAAGCATGAATATAAAATAATATCGTCTACAAAATTCTCACCCCACATCAAACAACTATTCCGCCGTGCGTCACAACTCAAGGGAAATCAATTGGTTAGATTAGAGGTAAGAAATCGCTGTATCAACCATTTGATTACTAAGGCCTCGCTGGAAACTCATCAGGTTAGATTTGGTCGAGAAACTCCTAACTAGGACCATCCGACTTCATCCTCGTCGATACCACTAAGTCACCGATCACCCTCGTCAGCCACGGCGGCAGAAATCCCACTCAAAGGGAAACCTTAGTATATGATAAATAGAAAAAAGAGGGAGAAAGAAAAAGGGAAACCCTATGTCTTAAGTGACAAACGAAAATGAGAAAATGGTTGTTTACCATTTTTTGTTTTTTGTTTTAACAAAAGTCATTCTTATTATTTTTTGTTTCTATTTTTATTTTCAAATCATTTGATAAACAAACGCGATGCGGAAAAACATTTTCATTTTCACGTCTCAGGCCCCAAAAGACACATTTTGATAACAATGTCAAAGACTTGCGTTTGACTTTTCAACAAATGTCAATTGCTGCACATAAAAAAGTGAATAATGAGCAAAAACGAGTGAAAATTACTCAATGTCGAAACCATTGCCGAAGTCCTCCTTGTTGTCGTAGACATTAGAGCCTCCATTATCGTCGTCGCTACCATTGGCGAAAACAATTAAAGAGGAAAAGAAATTGTAAATTCAGATAAAATCTTAACACTTTAAAAATAATTTTGTAGTCAATTTATTCAAATTAATGCTTAGAGGAGCACAAGAGGCCTTGTGGTTTGTGATTTTGAGAAGCTTGAGCATCTTTATTTTCGGAGTTTTTTTTTTTTTTTTTGGGTGGAATCTATATTTTCGGAATTGGAGTTTGGTAGGACAACCCATCATCCATACTTGCAGCCACAAAACAATATAGAACAAGAGGGAAAGAAAGATTGTCATATATATATATATATATATATATTTACCAACAAACCAACCTCAAATTGAAAGGAAAAAAAAAAAAAAAAAACCCAAGAGCAATTTACAAAATTAACATCTATGGATTCAACACAAAGAGGATAGATGCAATCGATTGGAAGGAATCACCCCAACACACATTGGACTATAAGGATATCATGAATGAGCTGCCACCATAGGAGCTTATGCCTTTCCATAATTTTTTTTTCTCCCCAATTGTAACAATTGGGATAATTAATTCTGTGTTTAGTATAATTAATTTAATATTGGAGGTTAATATATATTGATTTTACTTTATTATAAAATTTTCATGATTCAGAATAATTTTTAGAAATTATAGTTTAACGCCCCACTTTTAAAAAATTGAAGTTTGTCCCCAACTATTAGAAAAAATTACAAATAAATCCCGATGGATTTTTTGTTAGATTAATGTTATCTAACTTGGTTGTGGGGATGCTTTATTTTCTTTAAATTTCGAAATAGTGGAAATTATTTGGAAAACTAATTTTAGGAAAGGACCATTTGTTAATCAATTTCACCAAGTACGCTTGTTGGTAGAAACCATCAGGAGACCATTTGTCTAGTAAGTCTAATTTAAAGGCTCAAACTAGAAAGACCCTTAATTTAAAGGGAAATTTTTACAAATTTTCCCCTTAATTATGTTACTAGCTTCAACATGCCTCATGAATTATAAACTGTACCCTTCGAACTATATCATTTGTGTCAAAATGCTTTCTCTATTCGTTTCCGTAATATTATAAATTGGAGGTCATTTTGACATATATAAAGATTAGTATGCATTTTGACAATTTATTGATGGAAATATTAATGGAAACAAACAGATGGGGCATTTTGAAACAAATTTATAGTTCGAGAGTAATAGGTACAGTTTATAATTCAGTTAGTATACTAACACTAATGACATAATTTAAGGAGAATTCGTAAAATTTTTCCTAATTTAGAATTCACCAAGTGGTTTACATGATGGGAACAAATAGGTGAACCCAAATTGATCAGTGAGCCCAATAGAATAGGCTCACTCTTCTTTTCCCTCTTCCTTTTCTTTTTTTTTTTTCTCTCTCTCTTTCTTTTAAGTCTCTTTTTTTTGTTTTTGTTTTTTTTTTTTTTTTTTTTTTTTTTGTGTGTGAATATAAAGGATAAGGGGGTGGCCTATCATTTATAGGATTTGCAGCCCCACAAACAGGAACATTTCCTTAGGTATGATATAGACATATTTTTTATACTAGTTTCTCTCAGTTATCCACTTAGGAGTTACCATGCCATCACCAAACTATGCTTTAACAGCCGAAGCTGGAGCGGCAGCCTAGGAGGAGACAGTGGGGATCGAACCGGATTGACGAAGGGGAGATGTTTAGCAAAGGCTTCCTATCCTTTTTGCCGTCCCATCCACCCCTGTGGGTGATTCTCTTTCTTTTAAGTTCAATCTTCGAAGATGATTCTTGATAGAGATGCCCTCTAGGTGATTTTACCTTATTTCATAAAAGCCCCAAATTTTAAGTTCTAGGGTTTTGCATGTTCTTAAATCCTAATTTCATTCTCGGTCTAGATAATTTTTACTTGATCCTCTAATATTGAAACTACAGAGTATGTTATGGTTTCATAAGATTTTTCAAACCCTTGGTTTGTCCTCTTAAAATTTAAAGGAAAACCTAACCAACTTTGTTTATTGAAGTCTTTCCTTGCATTTTCTTTAATCCTCCTATAAATCTGAGGTTAACATTGGCATTATTAAGTTTAATCGATAGTTCTTTAAGATCTTAATTTCTGAATCATCATATTTATTACTTGATTTTCCTCGTTCTCTATTTTATTCGAAATGTAATCATTCTTTAGAGTTTAGGTTATTGACCATCTTGTGTTGTGATGATGGTGGGATTTTTACATATTTTAATCACTCGGTTGGGTTTTTCCTATATTTTTTAAATGTTAAAAGTTGACTAGAAAACACAAATAGAAATGATATTTTAGCCTCAACTAGAGACTACGATTGCTCAAATAAAAACCAAGGTCTAAATTTGATACTTAGGAATTTGTGAGTAGGTGAAGAAGATTTTCTCTGCACTAAGAGCAAATATATTACTTATTTCAAAACTAACTTACAAGAATCTTAATCAACCCAAAACACAGCGTGTAATAACCTATGAATAGAATCACGGTATGCCTACCTATTTTGCTGCTAAAATTGTGATTTTGAAGAAACAGAGACGTCTTAAGAATTTCCTCGTACGAGTCAACTAGTCAATCTGAGTGTAATACAGTGTTAATGTACAAGATTGCTTTCAAGTAGAAAATAGTTCTGTTCTAAGAATTTTTCTCTAGTCTAACAATTTCCAATTTAGTGTCCTTAGAGGTTCCCTTGAAACAAAAATAAAAGGTTTAGGGTGAACAATGGAGGTGTAACCTAAAAAGGGATTGAAATGGCATAGCGCAACACCGACGATTTACGCTTTTGAGACTTAGAGTTAGATTGACAATGTTGTGGTGTGAAAAATATTTATTTTGGCTTTATTGTCATTCAGATTAGTGTTTGGTAAATTTTCTTTCAAGACTACTAAAAAATAATATATATATATATATATATATAAGAATTCTAGGTGTTTGGTAAAATACATATAAAATTATCTTGGAGATATATAATGACTAAAATGGACAATACTTTATTTTTATTTTATAAAATGTTTTGATGTAAATATTTATAGTTTCGTTTACTGATTCAAATAATAAAGCCAACATGGATAATTCTTTGTATCAAAATTATAGAAAATAAATATAATTTTAATTTTATAATCTAAAATAAGGCTAAGAATGAAATTTTATTAATTTTAAAGTACAAATTTATATATCATCTTCAATGGCATTGCATTTACAAAATCATCTTCAAGTACACATAGGCCACAACAATAAAATTCTCAAAGATAAAAAATTAGAATAATAAAACAGAAAATAAGTTTATGATTTATTGAAGTTGTCTTTATTTTTTAAATTTTTAAACAAATATATAAAAATAATTTTATTTTCTATAAATATAAATAAAATGGGTTGAGTGAAATTGTGTCTTATGATTAAGGATATTTTTGAGTAAATTTGCATATGGCTAAAGTAGCAGTACAAAAGCAACCCGAATAGCTTTTCAAATTCTAATGTTGAGCAATATTTTTCAGAATCTATTGAGTAAAATTAGGGATCACCAAACCCTCTAATTTACTGTAAATTTATTAAGAATTTAAAAACAGTTTTCAAAAATAATACCAAACGGGTATTTAGTGACTTATGAAAAGCAGGGCGTCCTTGCTCTACTAATTGTACATATATAAGCATCATATGAATAGGACTCAACATACTTATTTCTAGTTTATTAAAAAAAAAAAAAAAAAAAAACTAATTTCTAGAGTCTTCGATTTGTTTTTAGCATGATGCTGCATTACTTTCCTCCTGGCATATTTTTATGGATTTTTTCTTATGGTTTGATGTAAAGATTTTGATTGATGTATATGCATATCCATATATCTTAAATATTGTAAAAATGTGACGAAGCCATCTGTTATCTTGCAACTTTTATATCCAATTATATTCATTTTTAGTCTTTTTATTTTTATTATTGTCTGTTTGTTCTTAAATACTAAGAAATGATAATAACATAACGATAACTAAAGGTAGCCGATGTGTTGCAAGTTTTATTTCCAATTATGCTCTTTCATTTTCGGAGTGCAGGTAAAAAATCAAATGAACTTTAGGGAGTTTAAATTGGTTGATTTGTCTCAGTCAATTGTTTATATTCATAAGAAAGATGAAGGGATAAAATAGTGGTCTGACATTCTGCTCATTTAAAGGAGCTTTCAACTCGGGAGATAGTTGATATTATAAGCATTTTCTTTTCTCTTTTCTTAATTTCTTAAAAACGTTTATCTTTTTTTTTTTCTTCCCTAAATTTAGGTATTTATAGATCTTTATTTTTTTTTCCGGAGGAAACTATGTGAGTTTTCATTTTTTTAATCTTTTGCATCTCTTCTATCGGTCCTTTGTTCATCTTCATTCTGTTAATTTTTTTTTCCCTTCATTGTTGCATCTGGTTGTTTTTTTGTATTTTTTTTCTTATAAATTTGTTAATTTAGCTTTATGTTTTTTTCTTGGCTTTTTTCTTTGAGTCTTTTAATCTTTTTAAGTCTCTTTCTCTTTAGAGGTGTACAAAATTGATGGATTTTTCAGGTTTTAATAGTATAATTTTATTTGTTCATAAGTTTTCAAATCAATTTATTGCTTTCCATATGCTTTTTTGATTTGTAATTATGTTTACGAAACATATTTAGCTTTATCACTTTTTGATGTCTGATATATGAATGGAAATTTTTTATAATATTACTCAATTTAAAAAAAAAAAAAACTTTGTTAACAATAATTGATAGAATAACTTATAAAGAATTCTAAAATTATATCTATTACGTTTTTTAATTTCATTAAGGTGACAAATCTGCCACAACTGTTGTAGAAATAAACACAAGACAAAAATACACAAAAGTCCAGTTCAAAGACAAATGTTGAAATCAAAAGTTGTCATTGAGCAAATCAACTCGGAGGTACAATATTTTTGTTGTAAATAATTGTTGCTTCAAAATTTTTTTTTTATGACATATTCTTCTTATTAATGTATTTTATAAACAAAAGTTTATATTTAAAAAGTGCTAGTTAAACAAAACTTGGTTATATTTGATATCCTTACTGATTAACTAGCACTTCTTAAATATAAACTTACCTCTTTAATTATATTTTCTTTA
Organism: Ficus erecta; assembly: GCA_008635985.1. Taxonomy (NCBI): domain Eukaryota; kingdom Viridiplantae; phylum Streptophyta; class Magnoliopsida; order Rosales; family Moraceae; genus Ficus; species Ficus erecta. Next base: position 2,436,281 of record BKCH01000005.1, on the reverse strand, counting down.
AAAAATATTATTATGAGATATCCTATATTCTTAGGTTTCATAATCCAAAAAACTGGTGAAACTTTACATAAAGAAAATTTAACTCTCGGAAAAAAAAAAAACAATTTTAAACATTAACTTAGTTAACCCAACTAGCACGTTTCATGCGACAATGATATGGAAGCGTGCAAGTTATGGATGGTTGACAAATGTGAGTTGAAGGGAAGGTTGTACCTGAAAACTCAGTGTATTTCAGATATATTTAGCTGTATAGTAAGAGGGTTTATACATTTTTTTACTCAAAATGAGGGCAGAATGGTAAATGTAATCATAATAAAAAATTTGGAAAATATATTTTTAAATATATTTAGACGTGAATGTGACATGAAGATGATAGAATTGTAAATTTATGTGAAAGAAAATGTGAATTATAGTTCAATTAAAATTTGAGTTATTGAAATTGCTTTAGTATATCTGGGTGGGGAAAATTGCAACCTACTAAGTGGGAAAAGTGTGGATGGAGAGAAAAATATGGATTTCATGTTAGTCAAGCTCATAGGGGTAGATATGTAAGTTAAAAGGGAATGTGAAGCGTGGTAGATTATATATGAGTGCTTGAAATTACATTAGTAATCCTAGACTAGATGAATTGCAAATATAGGAGATGTAAAGTATGGTAGGACTCATATTTGATTAATTTCACGTCTGTCATAACTATTACTTTTAAGGATTCAATTAAAATATGAGTGATTGAACTTACATTAGTATTAATGGGCAGATCAAATTGCAATTATGGGAGTGAACGAGTGTGGCTGGAGATATATTATAGATTTCATGTTAGTCAAGGTCACAGGAAGTGTGTACCTAAGTTAAAGGGAATTTGAAACATAATAGAGAAAAAGTGAATACTTGAAATTGCATTATTATTCCTAGACCGGGTGAATTTATTTAATTTATATTAATTTAAAGTACCTTTTGGCCCACACCTAACAGTGTAGCGGGTGTCAGAATTTGTTTTTAAGATGCCCTTATTTTCTCCTTTCAAATCTGGCCGCTCATTTCAATCCAAAAGTTACAAATCAGTTGCCGTATTCGAGTCGCATATGAGCTTGTCGCATATAAGACCAATATGATACACACACACACACACATGAAAAACGTTATTAAAAACCAGAGCTCATGAGTCATGGTTCTTAGAAGAGTGTTTCGAAAAAAGGATTCAGTCTCGAATTGAGATAATTCGAGCATAATGCATGAAGTTTCAAATGTTATCTAAAGAAAGAAAATTAGATAGTAGGTTTTGATTGACCGCCTACTTAAATATTGGGGAAAATTAACTAAATAATCAATTTTTTTCATCTATTTATTAATATGACATAAATTCTCCATTTTTGACTAACATAACACAAATTTTAGTTCATTTTAGTTTAATTTTATGTCATGTTAGTGTAGTTTTTATTTTTTGTATCATATTGGTGTAATTATTTTAAAATTAATGTCATTCAGGTACTTTCCCCTAAGTACTGGGATATGGAGATATTATCTTTAAGAGCAAAACCCGAAACCCGATTAGGCTATTCCGTATTGTGGATGATAAGGCTTTGCACTTGATTTACTTGTCCGTATTATTAGAGAATTTAAAATATGTCGTATAATTTCATTTTATTTTCAATATTAATTTGATATCCTAGTGTCTAATAGATTTAGAAAATACCTAGTATTTTGTGGACTATCGAGACATTAGATGCCACGTCACTTTTTTAAATCCTTTCTCCAACTTCTTTTCTTGCCCTTTTCCACTCAACCATAGTCTCCTTTAGTCATGCCCTTAAACTAAGGGTGTGACAGTAATTTATTATGAATTAAAATGTCGTAAATATAATCTAATATCTTGTCTAAAGGTACTAATTCTAACATAATGTGCTTGGCATGATAACTCATGCAATTCACATGACTCTTCCACAACTTTTAAGTCACGAGATTACACTTGACGCTGGAACAACTATCGGAGTATAGCCGATATATATTTATATATGTATATATACACACACACTTATATTACACATATAGCAATAAACACAAGGGTCTAGGTTTTGAATTAGTAAACCTGGTCAGTCGTAAAGGTAGTAGATTCTATCATTGGAAGTAACATATAAATTGTCTACTTAATACTAAAACAAAGAAAGTGCATATTTATTTAAAAAAAAAAAAAAAGAAAGAAAGAAAGAAAGAAGAAAAGAATGTGCTATGTGCATTTCCAGTTTAGTTTAGTTTAGAGTTTTTGTGTGTGTGTGTGTGTTATTTGTGGTGATTGTTACTCCGATTCTTTAATAATCTACTAGTTGACATTCCAAGTCATGCTTGATGCTTAAATATCGTTGGATTCCCTTTTTATCCCCATTACAATGAACAGAGTTAAACCCAATAACAAATACCAAAATGAAAAAAAAAAAAAAAAAAAAAAAGAACAAATAAAGATAATCTAATTCTATGTCGTTGTACATCATGGAGATTCCTTGCTTTAATTTATGAGTGCTTTTCTCCGTCACGATTGGAGGGAAAACTTTGCTAACCAATATTCCGTTGATTCCACGCTACTCTAGTAAGAATAGTTATTCCTTTTTTATTTAGCAAGGAAAAAGAAATAGAATAGTTACTCCTTTTGGGCGAAAAGCTTTTTCTTTTTTTCTTTTTTTTTCCCCTTTAACTATTATTGTTTTTATTTGTATAAAAAATATAAACAAGAAAAAAATCGTTCAATATAAAGTTTTTAACCCTGATTTAAATAAATAATAAAAAATTTCTTTATCTAAGAAATAATACATTTTAATATTAGTCAATAATTGATCGATCGTTTTTAAAATGTTCGGTGATTTTGTTAATTTTACGAAATTTTGGACTATATTTATTAAAAAAAAATCTTAAAAAATACTATTTGTCCACGTATCCAAATAAACAATGGCTTAAATTATTATAAGCGATTGAGCCTAAACTTATGTTTGGTAAGACGGAAAGAAAACAAGAGGAAAAATGAAAAATGTAAGTGAAAAAAAAAAAAAGGGTGAGGAGAAAGATTTAATTTTTCCTTTATATTATTTGGTATCATAAAAGAAAAGAAATAAAAAGGTTGTGTAATTATTATTTTATTTATCTATATGTATTATTATACTTTAAAAGCAAGGACAAAAGGAGTAATTTTTGTAGTTATTAGGTTGATTTTAGTCCTCCTCTCATTTTTTAAGGGAATAAAAAAGTGGATCCCACTACAATCTTATTCCCTTATCTTTTCTTTCCCTTCTCTTTTTCTTCTTACCAAACAACTAATTACATCAATTTCTTTTCGCTTTTCCCTCGTCCCTCGTCCCACTTCCTTCTTTCTCTTTTCCACCCTAGCACAAGTGTTTTTCCAAATTTTTTCTTAGCTTTTTAACAATATGGGCAAGTCATACGAGTAACAGTAATATGACATCAGATCACAAATTATAGGAACACATCATATACACACACACAAAGAAATAATGCTATTAAATACTGCTAACAAGATGATCAATAATTTTTTAAAAGAGAAAAAATGCCTCACACCGACAAAAGAATGAACATATTAATTTAAAATAGTGCCAAGTTAAAAAAAAATAAATACGTTTTTTTTAATAAGTTAACTTAATGCACGCAAATGGGATGTTTAAACACAAAATTAATTCCGAAAAAGATTATAAAAAAAAATCTCCTCATAATCCAAGTAGCTTTCCATATGCAATTCACTGAAGAAGGCAAAGATCTGATCACAGACCCTAGCTATGTTTCTTAGATGCTGAAAAAAATCAATGGAAAGTACATGGTGACCACAAATAAAAAAAACTCATATAAATACATGTGTATACACACACACACACGTAAACTCTCGTGTTCGACAACCCCTTTTTGTCGGACACATATGGTGAGATGTTGGGGACCGTTTGATGTAAAAATAAACGGTGATGATAAAGAAGAAGGTGGGCATGGATACAACGATTCGGATTGTACAATCTATCTCTTTCTCTCTTTTGTCGGACAAATATGTTCTCCGGATAAGAGAGTTATCCCTAAATGTGTGTACAGATAGAGAGAGATGATAGTTGACGTCTATAACAAGGCTTATGTTTTGTCTTAAAAGAAATTTAAACAAAAATAGATGAAAAATGAGAAAAATAAAAAATCCAGCTTAAGTAAGGTTGGCCCAAATTTAGTACCAAACAGGCAACAGCAGACAAAAAATGGAGCCCATAGATAATCTCTCTCACCCACCATTCCAATCCATTACACATTGAGCAAGGAACTTTTTTTTAGTAAATAAATACATTGTGCAAGGTCAAAAACTTAAATCAGCACATATCTTTTATCAGTAAAAGCTTGGTCATAACATAGAAAAATAAAAGAAAATCTAATGTAATAACAATTTTAATATAGATATATATATATTATAGTAAATATAATCATAAATTTCTGATTCAACAACTATACTAGATCCAACATACATAACAATCTATATATAACATAATTTCTTTATATTTATCGTGCTATATTTTGAAATTCTTACTGCAAGTGTCAAATATCAACAAACAAATGTTATATGTTAACGATTTTTAAATTTTTTTTGCTGATTGAAAAAAAAAAAAATGATGGTAAGTTCATGTTCCGAACCAGCACCATTGTAAAAATAGAAAGAACCTCATTCATGCTCTCTCACTTTGAAGAGCTCAAAATCATCAAAATCAATGTTGAGTTTGACATGCAATTGAAGAGGCATACTACACCTCTACTCTTATTTGGGAATGAAACGGTGTTTTGTGAAGGACAAAAGACGAACTCAACTAATTCTTCGCTAAAATAAAATAAAAATAAATAAATAAATAGAAAAAGAAAAGAAAATAATTATGGAGAGAAGTCGAGAAAAACCAAAATAGAAATGTGTCGGTGCATGGCCGAATGGCAAAGTGAATCCAATAAAGTAGACAACAGGAAACGCCCATCAACACCTCAACGGTCCAATCTGCAAAACCAATGATTCTCTTCCGTGACGGCCCTTCTGTCTTCTTACTGGCTTTTTGCCTCTCTATCATAATCTCACCGTCACATTAAAAAACAATAAAAAAACACACCTGTTCAATCTGTGATTTAACATTTCCATTTTTTTTTTTTACAGACAAAATCTTGTACCAAAGAAATAAAAAATACTAATAATAAATTGTTAGAAAATCACATGCACACACTTTATTGTGTGTGTTTTTTTTTTTTAATTTTTAACTTTATTAATTAATTTATTTTGCTTATCTTTGTTTAGGGCCCTCCTGAAAAGGACACGCTCTTCCATAATTTCTGTAGAGGGATGCGACCAGGTGTCAAGCTCAGAGCTTAGCCTTACACTGTCTCTCTCTCTCTCTCTCTCTCTTTCTCTCACCATCTCCTTTTCTTTTTCTCTCTCTTTCCTTGTTGATAATAATTATGGCTGCCCGGCCTTGCCTTCCTTGCTGCTAGCTGTTTCTTCTCCTTCCTTTGCTCTTCTGGCTCTCTTAAAGGCTCTTTTGGCTTTCTGGGCAACCCAAGAACACAAAAAAAAAAAAAAAAAAACCATTTCTCTGTTCAGATCTTGAGACTTAGCTGAGCTGAGATTAAGATGATGAGGCTGAGGCTGAGGCTGAGGCTGAGGCCGAGCTTTCATAATTACAGAGCTGTTGTTGGACTCTTGGTGCTGCTTTTTCCAGTTTTCTTCCCCACTTTGTTCGCCCCATTGAGCCATGCTTCTCCTTCCACTTTCTCGGTATTTTTTTTTCCTGTACTTGTTGATGTTGATAAAAACTGGGTTTTGCTTATTTTGTTTATTTTTTTTTTCTGTTGATAATGAGAAAAAAAAATGGAAATTTTGGTTGTGTAATTGGTGGTTTGAGTTTATGTTACTAGAATGTGGGCGTTCATTGTGGTGATTTTGGTGGAAGTTTGTAACTTTAGTAGGTTGATACGTAGAAGAATTTCGGAACCTAGGAGTTATAGGTACGGAGATTATATGAGCGTTTTGTTAGTATTACGTTATCTAGAGATCAACCATTTAATTATTGACTAAAGGACAGCCGACAGTTTCAATTAACATCTAAGGAGTTTTGATCTTCTAGAACCTTCTTATATTTTCTGACGGTGTTGTTGGAGAGTTCTGTTTTAGGTTTTTTGTAATTGTGCTGTTAAATAGCTCAAACGATTATTGAAAAAACAAAAAGAAAAAAAAAATGCTATTATGGTTGAGGCTTTCATTTTTTTCAATTGTGACCAATGAACTGTGGATCAAAAAAGTTTATTACAGGACATTTTCAGTGAATGAAGTTAGGTTAGAAATTCTTGGCCACTAGTGAAGTATTGGTTTTTTCTTATCCGAGGCTTGTTCTTTTGGATATTAGTCGATGCCCATCGGATTAGGCAAGATAAAAAAAAACCCTCAGAAGGGGTCACGGGTGGATAGCATAAAAGCTAAGGGTTCATGGGCAAAAGAAGGTAAAGTGGTTATGGCTTGGTGTCACGGAGGCTTACGTTTACTTTCGCTGTTTGGAAATATGTTTTAGGCCACTTGCACTCAGTGGAAAGTACATTGCAACTCTTGCGGCTAAGTAGTTTGCTAATTACTTTGCGTTGTTGTCGTCTGTAAGAATTTTCTGCACGTAGATGAATTTTAACTTCTCTATTTTAATGAGTTTTCAGGAATGGAATGTTCCAAAACCGAGACACTCACGACTGCTGAAGAGTGCGTTGCAAGCCGAAATTGTAAGAGTTGATTGCAAACAATATGTGTTACTTCCTGAAATTTGATTGTGGTTTGTATTAATTTTTTTCGCCCTTACAGTCTAATACACAGCAATCAGAACTCTGGACTCCATCGGGTGACCAAGGATGGAAGCAATGTGTTGAATCTTCAATTGTCCCTAGTGAGTAATTACAAAAATACAACTTATAAACCATGCTATTCAATATCTTCGTATTCTTGCTTAGCTCTAAGACTGGTGTCGTGGAACTAATGTGTTTGCTTTGTCATGTTTTTTTTTTCTTTGCCATTTATAGCTTTGCCAGAGAAATCCACGGGATATATTCAGGTTTTTCTTGATGGAGGGTTGAACCAGCAGAGAATGGGGGTAGGAACTTAAATCTTTAAGATGCTCGAAGATCAACAGTTTTTTATCCATCAAGATTAAACCGTAGTACGTAAAATTTTTTTACTCTAGTTTCATTCTTTTTTTCTTAGATATGTGATGCAGTTGCTGTTGCGAAAATACTGAATGCAACGCTTGTGATTCCATATCTGGAGGTAAATCCTGTGTGGCAGGATTCAAGGTACTTAATAAAGCTAGTCTTTTGTCTTTCCTTTTTTTTTTTTTTTTTTTTTTTTTGTGATTTATATTTGCTCTCTATCTTTTTGATTCTGAGGAGATGTTAATGTAAAACCGTGTTCTTTCTTTCTTTGCAGCTCCTTTATGGACATATTTGATGTCGACCACTTTGTTGATGTGTTGAAGGATGATATTTCTATAGTTAAAGAGCTTCCTTTTGAGTATTCGTGGAGCACACGGGAGTTCTATGCCATTGCCATCCGAACAACCCGAATCAAAACAGCACCCGTTCATGCTTCAGCAAGCTGGTACCTGGAGAATGTGTTGCCTGTACTACAGAGGTCAGTGGTTAACTACCTTTGGTTTTGGTTCATCTGAATTTGGTTTTGGTCCAATATTATCCTCTTTCAGCACAGCTATTTAATGGCTAGAAGTTTTATCTTGAGACTTTACAATATATCAAGAATCCTTAGCGTGTTTATGTTTCAGTTATGGTATTGCTGCAATTGCTCCGTTCTCTCACCGTCTGGCATTTGACAACTTGCCTATGGACATCCAACGGTTACGTTGTAAAGTCAACTTCCATGCATTAGCTTTTGTTCCTCATGTTAGAGCACTAGGTGATGCTCTTATCAGTCGACTCCGATATCCTTCTGAGACGAGAACCACACTTGGCACCAATTATCTACGGGAGACCACAGACAGACGGCGGGCAGGGAAATTTGTTGCGTTGCACCTAAGGTTTGATAAGGTATACCGCACTCACGTAACTGATTCATGCAACTTTGTAGGTTTGTTGGTGATTATTAATTATCGGCTTTCGAGAAGCTTTTCCTGCTTATATTAGATTTTAGAAAGATTCCGTAGTCCATATATGATTAAGGAATCGCACCACCTGCTCCCCTTATAAGATACTCGCTACTAAGGTGGGACTCCTGGAGTGCTAGCCTACCCACTATTTCTTATAGACAACCATAGTTAGTCTTTTTTCCTCTGCAGGATATGGCAGCCCATTCAGCCTGTGATTTTGGTGGTGGAAAAGCCGAAAAATTAGCTCTTGCAAAGTACCGACAAGCTATTTGGCAGGGAAGGGTCCTTAACTCTCAATTCACTGATGAAGAGTTGAGGAATCAGGGACGTTGCCCATTGACACCAGAAGAGATAGGAATTCTTTTAGCAGCTTTGGGTTTCGACAATAGTACTCGTCTATATCTTGCTTCCCACAAGGTTTGAATATTACTTCTGTTCATCTCACTAGTACTCATCCTTTTGGCTTCATGTTGACAACTCTTCATTTTGGATCCTTAATTTATGCTTTGGCTTTCCTAGAGTTTTTAATTTGTGAAATCATCTTGGTCTCTAGGTGTATGGCGGGGAAGCAAGGATTTCGACTTTGAGACAATTGTTTCCATTTATGGAAGACAAGAAGAGCCTTGCTTCTGTAGAAGAACTGTCCCAGATTAAAGGAAAGGCTTCTCTTTTAGCGGCTGTAGACTACTATGTCAGCATGCACAGTGACATCTTTATTTCTGCTTCTCCCGGAAACATGCACAATGCCATGGTAAGCACTTCTAATATGCTCTCCACAATCACAAACACTTGCACCAAATTCATCTTCTAGTAATTGAACTGCACAAGTTGGAAACCATCTCGACTTTGCTTGCCCATATGATTGATACTCCTCATTCATAAGGTAAATCACATAATTTACTCACTTGGACAGACTTTACACTTTGGAAGTCTGTTAAAAGTTAACAGGAAAACTAATTTGGGCCACCTCCAACGCAAAGGAAAATGCCAAATACCATCGTTAGTTAAAAAAAATTATAGAATGGCATATTTGGTATGTTGCTCTATTGTATATTCCAATGCATAATGCTATTTTAAGCTTTAAAACTTGTAGAAAGGACAAATTATTTTTTGTTTTTAAATAACTAAAGAATGACACTGTTGTAATATTCAGTGAAAAAGGCAACACATCAACCAATAAGAAACAAATGTCAAAATTTGGCATACGAACTACTTGTGCTGAGTTGACAACAAGTGTAACATTGCACTGGATTTCGATTTCCTAGCGCAAATGCTAAATTTTTACGTTGGAATAGAAATTTGACATTGCGTTGGAGATGTTATTGTCATCGTTTTCTGCTATGTTGGTGAAGTAGTGAAATGGGTTAGGCAAAATAAGCGACTTACCGTTATCTGTCGAATCAGGTTGGACATCGAACATACAATAACTTGAACACCATTAGGCCAAACATGGCATTGATGGGTCAACTGTTCTTGAATAAAAGCATCAGTTGGTCAGAATTTCAGCAGGAGGTCATTGATGGTCACCAGACCAGGCAAGGGCAGATCCGATTAAGAAAGCCGAAACAGTCCATTTACACTTACCCTTCTCCTGATTGCATGTGCCAAGCTTAAGGAAGGAGAAGATCACACAAATGGAGATATTTGCTCAAAGTTGACCCCCCGGAGGCTAGCTTTCTGTATCTGAAACTAATATATATTTGTTACCACTTGTAGTAGTACTTTTGTTGCTTGTATTGTTTGATAAATATAAAAATAAGCCTCATTTCTCTCTCTCTCTCTCGCTCTCTCGCTCTCTCATTCTTAGAAACTAGACAGGTGCTTCTAGATGATGATGCGTTGTGGGATGTTGGATCGGAACACAATTTAGGGCATTTGGATTGTATTTGTTGATGTCTCTCTATTATGGTTGGGAACAACATTTGTTGTCTGTAATTGTTATACGATGGAACAATGTTGTGATACTTCTAAATAAATCAGTGGTTCATGGATGTATTGTTTCCTAATTCTGTTTGTGTTATTTATATTTTTGGACTTGTGGTCAAGAAATTCGAACTCTTCACCGTGAGGTGGAGTTAGATGTAGAATTATCGTTAGATTATGTCTGCAATCACTCGTGTGTTGTGTGTATTGAAGAAATCACCCTCTTGTCAAAATGGCATGGACTTCATGTGTATTGTCACATGATTTGTGCATGTTGTTGGCTTCACGAGATCTAGTTAGCGTTCCACTGTGGACCTCATACTGGTGAGAACGAAAATAGAAAAAGACATTGTTGAGGGGGAAGCAAAAAAAGGAATCAATCTCACAATTCACAAATGCCTCTTGAATTTTAGAATATATTTTTTTTCTTTACAAAATCTCTGGGATTGCTTTAAACCATTCAAAACACCTCATAACATGCAGAATTCGTGCACTTTTATACATCCAATATTGAAATAATTTCAAGGATTTTCTTTAATTTTATGTGTCAACAAACAATTCAAAATGTCTGGACTTCCTATCTTAACTTAACTTTTATGTTGTTATGCCAATAGTACCTATATCACTATTTTATAAAATTAAAAAAAAAAAGAAATTAAACAAGTTCTGATCACATTAGCTTTATATATACGTAATGTAGTAATTAAATAGTATTTGGAGGGAATTTTTACCTCAATCAGTTTGAAAGCAAATTGTACTTTAATCAAAGACATACAGCGTTATAAAGCTTTTTTGGAGGTACAGTTTCCCTCTAGACAATATTTAGTTACAATTTTAACCTTATTTACGATTTTAGCCTTTATAAAAACTCACGTGATCTGAACATGTTCAATTTTCATTCAGTTATTGACAGAATATTGTTCTAGAGGACGTTTTCGTAACAGTAGAAAAGTTTGAGGTATTGTGATTTGTAAAATATAAAAATCAGAGACCAACTTGAGACTGAGAATACAATTCAGGGACCACTTGTGAAAATAACCCAAAAAAATATTAATCAAATCCTAGTATCCTAATAACAAAAGGAAAGTAAGTAATTTTATCCTTTATTTTTTTTAATCATAATAATTATGATGATGATGATGATAATGGTAGTTTGTAGTACTTGGTGGAAGCTGTGGATTTGTTTATTTGATATCTCGCTCAATGGATTCAAACTTTGTACCTTTTGGTGGAGTTAGGTATAATATTATTGTTAGGCTATGTTCCTATCTTTTAAGTTATAAGTATTGTTAACTTGGTTTTTTTGTTTGTTTTGTTTTGTTTTTGTTTTTTTTTTTCGTTTTTTCATATTGTAAGTCCTATAATTTCATTTTTATGTATTTAGTTTTTAACAAATGTTCACTTATGCTTCTTCTTTTTTTTTTTTTTTTTTTTTTCATGAATGTTGTATTTTGTCAAAATCGTTACTAAAACGTGAATTGTACCATTCATGATTAGGCTAGAATTTTAGGGCATGTTTGGGGGATCCTAGATAGGAAAAACAGGGTAATGATCTTTTTCAATCATATAATCTAGTGGAGCAATAAAAAAATAATTGTTTGTCATTTTTCAGATTTGATTAATCAGTGATTAACTAATGATCAATCAACGTTTGACTATGAAAATTGGTGATTGACTAATGATCAGTCAGTAATTAACTATTAAATTTAGTGATTTACGTTATGGTTAATCACGATTAATCAATTTTTGACTAAAATGGTTAATCAATTTTCGACTAAAATGGTCTTTTAACTAATTTTTAAAAAACATCAGTCATTTATTAAAAAATTTCTTAAAAAAAGGTTATTTAGCCATAAATCTCTTTTGGATATGTGTTTTGGTTTGAAAATTAGATGTAGTTTTGAAAATATGTGTTTGGGGAAAAAAAATTTGTTTAGAGTGAAAAAAAAAGTGTAAAATCTCAAATATGTACGTTAAAAAAATTATATCAATATGGATATTCTTTCATTCCTTTTGAAATTCTATACTGTTTAAAAAAAAATCCATCTCATTTGAACTTGAAATAATAAAATTATAGATGTTTAAAGTTAGAGTTTACAATAGATATTGAGAAATGTGAATAGTTTTATAATAGATATTAAAAAATGTGAATAATATAAATTTGTTTTTTTGTACCGTCTCCCTCTCCCCATTCTAATTCCTTTTTGCTTGTTTTTTTTTTCTTTTTATAAATGTGTTTGGTAAGAGATTAAATCTAGTGAGATATTACTCATCTTGTTAAAATTTCGATATTGGAAAACTTCTGTTTCGGATTTTTTAACCAAAACAAACTCTTAACTTCTTATTTTTCATACTCGACGAAAAATAGGCTGGGTTTGTTCCATGAAAACTAATGTGATTTTTTTTACAGAGAGATTTTGACCATTGGTGATCTTGAGATAACTTACACGACATCTGAAAAATTTTGCGAAAATAATCTTTTGATCCAAAATATAAATGAAAAAGTTCATTTAAAAAAAAAAAAAAAAACCTTTTATGTGGGGTCATTCATGATCAAAAGACACGAAAAAAATGAAGTGACTCCCTTTCTAGGAGGACACGTAGACCTGTGTGAAAACTCGGCTCGGGACATATAACATCACTCTTTCTCATTTACTAGTTGTGAGCACGTGCGGAATGTGCCATGCACAATTGAGGGGAAAAAAAGAGTGAATCATATAAAAAGTAGTTGAATGGATTATATATATATAAAAAAATTATACAGGGATATATTTGAGAATAATAGTTTCAATTAAGGTTTAAAAAAAAAGATGAAAGAGTGAAAAAAGAAAAGGAAAAAAGAAAGGAAAAAAAAAAAGATGAAGATGTCATATATCAAGTAAGTATGGTAACACTTTAGCTCTTTTAATATAGTAAAATAAAATAAAATAAAGATAATAGGAAAAGGGCAAAAAATAAGGAAAGCCCAAAAAAACCATATGTTGACACTTGTTGTAATCAAGAGCAACATTACCTCTTTTATATATGTAAGGATTAAGTATTGTTTGTGTTTATCAAAAAAAAAAAAAAAAAGTATTGTTTGTTGCTTTTGTTTGGTTGAATGAAAGTTCATTATTAGCCCAAAAAAAAATATATATATATATATATATATATATTGTTTACTTAAATACTAAACAACAAATAAAAATTTATGCATGTCTTGCTCATGTATAACATGTTTTGTACTTGCCTTGGTAACAATAAATATGATCATATATTGACACACACAGACACACACATTCATATAAATGAATCAATCCAAAATTTTTAATATGACAATTTGATTACTTATAATGATTGTACATTTGAGCCAAGTGGAAACAGTGATGACATACGCATATTTTGCTCAAGATTAATCTTCAATTATAACCAATCATATTTTGAAATAATTAATTAAAAAGAGGACTCCTAACATACTAATAATGAGTAGATCTATTAATAATATTCAATTAACTCAATGCATGATAGTAAATTTATATTGCATAATTGACATAAAAAATATTCTCGATCTTAAAATTAATTGAAGTGATCAAATACGATACGAACAATTAACGTTATCTTGACATTTATATTGGACACCCATGCTGGATATTATTTATACTCCCATGGAAAAATATTTTCCTGAATTTATGATTGAATGATTGGACTCGAACTGACACTACAATAACTGGATGATGATATGTTAATTTCTGGACTTCTTATTGCATTATAGTTGATTTTTTAATAAATTAATATCTAACTAACTAATTCACTATTATATTTATGCTGGTTTCTCACTTATTTATATTGTTTATTTATTTATATATATGCATATACATGCTCTTTACCATTTCCAAAATTATCATAGTTTATACGTTCATTGTTATTTTTTCTTTTGTACGGAATTTATATTTCATTAGCTTTAGATAATCATAGTGTTTATTTTGACTAACTTTTTAAATACACGTCAATCATGTTTAGTCTTGATATTTTTTTCTTCTACAAGATTAACTATAGGTAATTTATAAATCATTTTGTCCGATCATTTCTTTAATCCATTAGTAATAATATACATCATGACATACCTATTTTTTTATTTTATATTAATTTTCGAGATTCCACACTTATAGATCAGTGCCTAATTCATTATCATTCAAATTTGTCTTGACTGATACTTGCATAAACAAGTAATTTAAAGTTTAAACTCTGGATCATTTTGTAATTACGAACTATCCTAGCACCATCGCGTTTGATGACCCACCTCTATCTATCTTTGGATCCTATAGGCATGCCAAGAACAAAAATTTCTTGATTATCCAAAATAAACTATTAAAATTTGCCTTTTTATGAGTTTCTTACTTATAAGATTTATAAGGAATTGATCATTGTAATGCTGAAATGAATATTTCAATAAAAAATAATAAAACACAACTTTCTAATCTCTTTCTTACTTCTTCTTCTCGACCTCCAACAAACAACTATAATCATCATAACCTACCCATTCGCTACTAGGGCGTTTAGGGTCTGTTTGACAAAGTTTTTTAGAAGTTACTTTTGGCTTCTTAGGTCCAAAATCAGTTTCTGAAAGTGTTTGGATGATTGTCAGAAGTGTTTCCTGTCAAAGTCACAAAATGTAGCTTCTAGTAAAAGCTCTTATGAGTAGTAGACTTTAAAACTTGTAACAAAAATTTAAAATAGACATTATAAACTTCATTTTAACATTTTTATTACTTATCAGAATATCTTAAAGATCATTTTAACCTTAAAAGCTTTTTGATTTCAAACACGTACTGAGAAGCAACAACTTTTGATTCTCTTTTTCTACTGGCTAGAAGTAAAAGTAAAAGTTCTGCCAAACGGACCCTTAGTATTGTTAAAAGTAAATTTTGTTGATTAAGTACTATAAGTTAGTTTTATTATTTTAAATAATTTTAGTTTATATTTTAAATTTGCTTTTATACTTCAAATTAAGTACTACGTAGCCTTCTAGTTTATTTAAGTGACGAAAAAGGATAAATTCGTTAATAATGTAAAGTTTAACAATTTACTACGTTCATAATCAGAGGGGAGCGACTGATAATTTTTCAAAGTTGAAAGGTAAATAGCGACCTAAGTTTACAAAAAAATTTATAAAGGTTTTCTTTATTTCATAGATTATTTTAATTTTATAACTCCTCATTTATTTACTTCGCAGATGTGTTGAAAATCTTGCCCTCCATAAAGAACCTTCTTGAGGGCATGAAAGTCTTCTTATCACCATAGAATTAAGAAGCAACCAAGTGTATATAAGATGTAGTCATGAAATTATTATAAAAGGTGCATTGGTCACAAGATTTATTTAATAAATAAATGTCATGTATTAATGTCTCATATAAACATAAAATAATTAAGGTTATATCATATAATACAGCGGGATGAGTTTTTTAAAATTTTGAACCATTATTTATGATGTCACATGCATAAAATAGCTCGAAATTTATCATGCATAGTAGCTCTATTTAAATAAATATATATATATTTTATTAATGGATTTTTTTTCATTTATTTGTTTAGTTGGTTTTTTGATTACTTGATTGTTGGGTACACCTTGCACATTTTGGGATGCTGAAGTTATTAGACTGCATTGCACTATGATGGGTCCTTTTGCAGGTGGATATTGAGAGTAAAAAAAAGACTATTTACTTCTTTCACCACCCTTTTTAATTTTTTTAGTTTATTATCTAGAACACTATGTATCGAGATAGAACACCATGTATCAAGAAAAATGAAGGAAATGGAAAAGAAAGAGAGGGTAGCTTTATGCCTACTTCGAGAATTTGATCGGCAAATTCATTTAACGATGTCATGTTTTAAAGGGGGAGGGAAATAGATCAAAAATCTCTATTAATAAAAAATAAATAGCATAAATTTTTTGGGTAATGGTAAATAACACATGAATGGTAAGTGTTATTGTAATAAAATGTTTACGGAGAATACCATATTTATGATACATAATTTATTTATGATAAGATAACTTTAAAAAATTTTATAAATCAAACAATTTATCATAAATATACTTTTACCTCAAATATTTTTAAAATTTGTTATTTACTTTAAATATTTGTTTTTAAAAAATAGCCTCTTTTAATTTCTCTGTTTCAAATGTAATAGTGATCGTGTCATTTCTCAAAGGCTCTTGATCAAATGTGAAAAATTATCATAAAGAGAACTAAGGATATTATTTCAGTTTACCCACCTTTTTCATCCCAGTTTCTAATCTTTATTTTAGCCAAAAACCAGAAACATTAGGATAAAAAAATTCTATGAATGTAGTTGTCCATCAAATCTCATCTCCGTTTTAGCATTTCAAAGCTGAAAGAGTCAACTACTGTCTTTAGGCTCTTAAGCTTTGGTTTGAGAGAAGTGAAAGTGCCATCAATAAAAACACATTTTCGCTTGAACGCTACATGATTTAAAGAAAGAAAAAGGGGACCTCAAGTCTTGGTACCTCTATGAAATGGAGCAGCTATAAATGATCTTCAGTATGAAAATAAACTTTTAACAATTAACTCGGTTCTGGTAAAAGTTTACATTTCTGTTTCAAGCATGTTGGTCAATATGAAGCAGACCAACAAATGCTAGACGATAGATAAAGCTCAAATTTATCAGAAATGCTAAGTATGGTGGTGTGATCATGTACAGTGTATGTTGCAGTGTGAAAAGCAAACCTCCACGGAGAGTTTTTGGACGAGAGTTAGCGGGTATTAAAATAGCTGGGAAAACTGAATCCATCTTTCTAAATGGCATCACTGATCGACAGAAGTTGAGCTTGGAGAAGATGGGATTTGACCATCTTTCTTATCCTTGTCGGGTGTAGGAGACCCTTGTCCATGGCGGCGTGCTGCCAATTCTGTAACCTCTGCATGTGATGGAGGCGAATGCATGTCCTCCTCAATAGGAAGTGTTCTCTTTGATCCCTCCAATGCAACACCAAGTACTATGTTCTCTTCCAGCACAGGCTTTGACATCGGCGGCTTTGGAACTGGCAATCGTTCACTTTCTGGTTTCACCTGAGAAGCAGTTGAAAATCCCCCAGATTTCTCGGCACCGGTTTCTGAAGTTGAAGACGTGGAATTGTTAGTAATCTTCTGATTCCCTCCACTCTTAGGCTGCTTGCTATTTGGATTCTTTAGAGTTGAAGTATCCAATAATGCGCCAATTGCTCCATTGTCAGATTCAGAATCAGCTTCCGTGACTTCAGAATCTGTCTTGGAGGCTGATTTAGCCGCTACCTTTTCACTTATTTTGGGATCAGAGGTAGAAGCCGTTGCAGCTTTGGCATCAGAATTTGTTGTAACTCCGGCCTTGGCTTCGCCTTTGCTGTCAGATGTTGGTGTTTCTTTTGTCTTGGAGTCTGATGCTGGTGCTGCTCCAACCTTAGCATCCACCTTGTTATCAGACGATGGCCGTGCTGTCTTTCCATCTCGCTCTCCATTTGGGCGTGCACCACGGTTTTTTGTTTTATCTTCTCCGTTAATTTTGTATGAGGGTTCAATCAGTAACAACGGACGATTAGAAACTCCACGACTGTGCATCGAATCTGCAAATGGCACATTTTCCAAGTCGGCATCACTATATATTTTCTGAACTGTACGAATTGGTGTTGCAAGTCTGGCCCGGTGATGGCTGATGACTCTAAGAAGATCCAACAGTATAGCTTCCTGTTCAAGTAGTACACTTCAAGTGAGCTTAATCTTCAATGGTAATTATTACAAGGTTGGGTCATAAAATACATGATGAAGTTCCTTTAGACTGAACTTCCCTGCTAAAAAATAAAACAGAAAGAATGGAAACCATATTTTTATAATCACTGGATTCTTTCCGACAAATCTATAGCTTAAATGAAGATGCTTTAAATTTACTATTGTGACCATACTGTCGTCTTAAGTTTACACTTTAACCATGTCTCATACTCCAATTACCCAAAAGACATAAAAAAATGTGCACAAATTGCAATCCCCTTTTAGATTTTCTCAACAAAATTTTTAACAGGGCTCCTAAAGGTTTCATATTTTTCGGGCCTTATCGCATAAGCATCCCTCAATTCCTAGTTTTCTTTAGCTACTTTGAAGGTACACCAAATTTTCTGGAATAAAATTATCTTACCTTGACACATAGATACTCTTCAAAATGTGAGGTCTTCACGAAGCAGGAGACTAAGATCTGAAACATGTAAGAGACAAGTATCATATACAATATACACAGACATGCGTATATATCCTCTTTATCAACAGACTGATATTGTTGTACATGGGTGTGTGTCTACCAACGAAGGCAATTTGCGACAGCCTTGCATCAGCATGTATGTTCACCAAATGAAACCAGAAACCAAAATAATAGACGAAAGCAAAATATCCTATGAATGCCAACATGTTTCAACAACGTTACAGGACGCACGGAATTATTAGTTTCTACGAATGTTGGCACTAACCGAAAGAGCCTGATTTTCAGGATTAACATTTTCTAGAAATACTCTTCGATGCAATCTCTGCTGCTCAACTTGAGGATTCTTTGCCAAGACTTTGCGCATATCAGCAACAATATTCTGCAGATAAAAAAGATAATCAATCATTGATCACTAGATTATTCAAGCCCAAAGAAATAATTATAAAAATAATTAAAAATATTGTGAAAGAGATATCCCAGGTAAATGTGTACAGCAGAAATGCAAAATCTTTGAAGCCGTAAATATCTAATCAACTCTCACATTTATCTTATGGACGTCCAAGTGACTAATGGCAAGGTGTGTTTTGATACGCCAGTGAGTCTTTTGGCTGATATTTCTGACGACATTTACTGTGAATTTGTGGTTTGGAATATGAACTGCTTCACGATCTTCACCTCTAACAATTGTTGGTGACCACCATCCCACGTGCTGTAGTCAACCAGAATATGAAAATCACAAGTTAAATTTTAACTCGTATTTGCATCAAGTTCTTCAGAGTTTAGTTTTTAAAGATACAAACCTCAACAGTACCAGAAACCTCATATCCTTCAATCTTTGTTTGAATCCATTCATTGACAACAAAAGGCCGAGTTGCATGAATCATTGCACTTGAAAGGAAATTTGTAAATATCTAGTTACAACCAAAAAAAAAAAAAAAAAGAACATTAAAATTTGAGGAAAAGGTAGATAAAACTTGTTTAAGAAAACAGAATTAAAGTTGCACCTCACGACCAGCAAGTGTCAACAATACTGTCCCGAGACCACCAGCAGTAACCCATTTCTGGGTGGAGAAACCCAGCAACTCCATGAACAATGAAAATGCAGCAATCCAGACAGCAGAGTATACAGCTTTGCCTGCAAAGTTGAATCCCATCTGCCCAGGACGAAACAAAGTTTTATTCAAAAAGACACATAGAATTCCCGATAATTAATGGAGAAGAGTGATATAGATATGACAGAACATCTTTATGAAAATACAATGAATCACAATGATAAACAATGATATAGATAAGAATTGAACAGCATATACATCTCCCATGCAGAGCACTTACGAAAGCATTTTAAAACCAGTTGAAGATCAACAGGATTCAAATTCTCACCTACTGTATCGTAGATTTTCTCTTTAGAACAAATTGTTAATTATTTTAGAGGTTGTGAAAGGATTGAATGATACTAGCGTAAACTATTAGCACTTACACCATGAATTTCTTATTCTTTTGAGAAACAATTCTTTGATATATTTATTTTAAAAACCATTGCCTAGACCACATAAATAACAACATTGAAACTTCTTGAAACTTTGAAAACACCATCTGCATAAGTAAGCTTAAATTTAATGGCCAGTTCAACAAATAATGAACCACATATAGAACAAATTCATGATGCAAAACAGACAAATATAACAGTGCTGTCGTTTGACCATTTATAACATAATCAAATAGGATTTTAGGGTAGCACCAAACGTACATTTCTTGTATCAGTAGTGTCATTGGTCTCCATGAAGAACTTCTGCGCTTGTTGAATAACACTGCATGAAAATGGTAAAGCTAACTTGTCAGGCTCAGGGAAGCCACTATAAACTATTAACAGGTTATCTTTACCCCCAAAAAAAAAAAAAAAAAAAAAAAAAAAAAAAAAAACAGGGCTTTAACTCAAGCAAAAACGAATTATCAGATGATAGAATATATCGTAAAGATAGAAATTGACTGGTTGAATATTAAAAAAAGAAGTGCTTGAATGCTACAGTGTTTAAGTTGTAACTAAGGTGGCCGCCAGCAACACAATATTTTAGCAAGTCCACAAAGACTCCAAAACTGGCTGACACAAACTTCCTCATTGATAGAGAATCAAATATAGACGAAAGAGGATAAGGTATCCTCAAGAAACAAAAATTAAACAGAGAAAAACACAAAACATTAAGAGCAAAAGAGAAACAAAAACAAAAAATGAACAGGCTATAACATCCTACCGATTAAGAACAATCTAAAGAGCAGAAACGAGCAAGATGAAAGCAGAAAACAGGCAGACCTTGATAGACAATAGGCAAAGGCCAGCACAGTTGATAATGATCTCACAAAGTTCAGAAGCCTTTGTTTAACAACCTGACCAGCTTCTGTAGGTAGGACAATTGGATCCAATGTTCTGCAATAACAGTGCTTCGATTAGCAAACTAAACCACAGAAGCGACATGGCAATTTTAACTAAAATGCATGCTCTTGTTTTTCTTTTTTCTTTTCCCTTTTTTTTTTAACTGATTCTTTTTTTCGTTTTTTGGGACAGTTTGATCATCAGGGATCTCCACCCACCAATGCTCACTCTCTTTGGGGCACAGATGGTGATGCCTAAAACAGTTTCTGAGTTTTTAAATTGAAAGTGAAGTTTTGGTTTCCAACTATTCTATTCACGTGGACCATTTGATGAAAAAACATAGTCAAACTTTTTCCTAGTGTTGAGCCTTTTTTATTTTCGCCTTGATTAAACTCCGTGAACTTTCCAAAGTTTTTCCATTCTTTTCCTCTTGGCAGAGAATGGAGAGCGAAATGTCATGTGGACTTCCCATTTACTTCAGTCATTCTCTTCTTTTCTATGAATCTCTTATTTAAAATGAAAAAAAAAAAAAAAATACAAAAGAACGATGAAAGAGACACCTGCAGATGAGTATTGCTGCCACCCATAGCAGCAAAGGTTGGATATATGACGTCACAATGTGATATGTGTTACTCTTTTTCCAATTACTATCGCTCTTCTGCAGGATGTCATGTCAAGTTAGAGAGGATCAAGGGTCCATAATCATCTTAGAAATAATGACAGATGGCAATTTTGTGAAATAAAGTACATAAAAATGAAAAATAACTGGTAAAAAAAAAAAGGAAAGTAAAAGAAGTAAAAAACAACTGGGAAAAAAAAAGGAAAGAAAAAGAAGTGACAAACTAAAAATAACTGAGAAGAAGAAGAAGAAGTGACACGTACATGAGAGATCAGGTTTCTAGTCAGACGCACAAGTGGCACAAGGCCCCAAGCAGCAAAAATAGTGATGCCAACAGCTACGGCCAACTTGGGCAGTGGAGGACTATCTTGTAAAACATTAAATGACCTGCATAACAAATTCACCAAAGTAAGAAGATGCAAAATGAAACACGAACTACTAAAGCTGACACCAACTGGTCTCATACACTCGTAGAAAGCAGAATAACCAACTTTCAATTTTTTTTTCTTCAACAATTGACTACAAAGCAATATCAACACGATCACAAAAGGATTTATGAAATCAAGATAACATTAATAGCTAATTTCTTTACATCTGAAAAATCTATGATAAAGATTTCTGACTGATCATCACGGATATAAATCTAAAGCTGTAAAGTAGAATAAATCAATTCCGAGCAGAAAAGAACAGGAATAGGAACCATGAAATCACACATATGGCAGAACACAATCCAGATATCACACGACAGACAGGTAGAAATTACACAGGGTATATGATCAGTTGTCAAGGAGTTTTCACTGAGAACTAAGCAACATAGAAAAATCATATGTTAATATATTAAATCAGTTGTCATGGAGTTTGCACCGACTAATTAGCAATATTGAAAAATAATGTGAAAAATGCATCAGAAGTTAGGATAATATTTGCAACGTGTTAGAACTTAAATGTCCAAAAAAATATATGAAATCAGAATGCAAAAATGAAGTTGGTGGACTTTAAATGGACACAAATATGCACAAGGTACTGTCATGCGACCATGGAAACAAAGTGGAGGACTGAAAGTAGAGAAGAAAAGAAAGAAACATAAAAAATCGAAAAAAAAAAAAAAAAAAAAAGAAGAAGAAGAAGCTTTTTCATGATTCATACATATAGATTAAATTACCTGGTTAGTGCCACGGCAGCTGTCTTTAACCTGGGGAGTTCCAATGGCTGTCCTGATGATATAAGAGAATGGCACCTAAATGCATTGTGTCTGAAGGGTAAAGTATGCCTAGGCTTGTACAGAATGTCTGATGAATAGATCCAAGAACCAGATCGCTGAAACTGCAACACCGAAAGCAAAGGAAAAACGGCACTAACAATCTGTAATCGGCACATAATGAGATCTAAAAGAAAATTGTTTCTGAATTTCTAACCCAATAATCATACCGAAACACTTGATGAAAGGGCGGAACCAAATAAATGTAACTTGGATCTTCCTGTTACACTCTGTAAATAAAAATATGACTTTAGGACAGGGGAAAAAAGGAGGCTGCCGGAGAAAACTTTTACCAAAAAAAAAAAAAAAAGATTCTACCTTAAATTGTGTTTTGCATTCTTGGTTCTCGCAGAGTCCAAGTCCATAAGACAATTGCAATGAACCAGCAAGAACCATTACTGGATTGCAACTGGCAGGTCAGAAGGCACCTCCAGCAGCATAAGAACACAAGATCACACCTATACCTGTTAGCCCTTAGAAGCCACCACACTGTAAAATCAAAATCCCACTACGTACCAAATATCTCGGAAGCCAGGCAATATTGTTAAACTGCAAAACTAGCCAGCCGATTAAGGATTATAAGCTGCAGGGAAGATATAAGGAATATCAGCCCCGCTGTCTGTCGGACACTGCTCAGTCTAGGAAATATTAGAAAAAATTGGAAGGAAAGAAATATATATAACCCAGGTGGTGAGGAAAACGAGAGGAGCTTTCTCTTATTGTGTTAATGGATTCCCTCTAATTACTCCCATCAAGAGAGATTAAAATCGAGGTTCTTTGAAGGATTTGAAATCCCACCTACCAAACAGTAATGGGTTTCAAATCCTTCCGCTAATCCCCTCACCCTTCTCCCTCCTTCCACTTTTCCCTCCTGCCAAACAAGCTCCAGAAAGCACATCAACTTTCATAAACCACACTGCCCCTTCCTTGCTCACCCCTCACCCTCTCTAAACGAATAATAAAGTATGACGATACTCGAAAAAGAAGAAAATCAAGCTAAAGTTCTATCTACTACAACAAAATCAGTATATACAATCAAAGAAACATATATAAGTTTACCAAAAGTCTGGACCATCAACTTCATTAACATGTTTCCCTGATCATCTAATGTAGTTAAAGCTTAGTTTGCCACCAAATTTTGGGGCCAAAATCCGAATGTTTATTCAAAATCTCAACCCTTTGGCAACTTATTATCATTATATCGCACAAATAAATACCCTATTCAGAACAGAACTTTATTAAGCATCAGAGTAATCAATTTTTGTTTTAGCTTGATTCTTAATCACTTTTAATCACCACCATAAGAAGACCTAAAAGATTATCCTCTTATACATCTCCTAATTAAATATATATATACATATATATATTGCAAATTCGTATTCAACTATTCATGAGCAGTAAAACTCACAAACTAATACAAATATATGCATACATACATATATATGGCAAAAGTAATCGTCTGAAAACAAAAAAACAAAAAACGAAAAAAACAAAACAACTAAACAAAGAAACCGAGAATCAAATAACAATGAAATTCTAATGTATAACTCTACTCGAATTCGAGGTCAATAATTTTGAGACTTCTCGTAGCAAAAAAGAATTGAAAATATTTTACAGAAAATTTTGCAACCCGAAATTAGGGCTGAAAAGAATACCTTCTGCAAAGAAAAATGGCGAAGAAGACGAAAATTCAAGGCTGCGGAGTAGTTATTTTTATCATTATTTATTTTCATTTCCCATCTTTTGGAGAAAAGCAGAGACTTGTTATTTACTTTATTTTATATAATATATATATATATATATATATATATGATGCTGCAGAGGCGACGAGAGACCGAAAAAATATTCGTTTCACTGTGCACCACAAATGGTACGCGCGACAAAACTTTGTTTTGTGGTATACGGCCACGTGGCGTTTCGTCATTTTGCATGATTTGAACTTTTTCTCAAAAAAAAAAAAAAAAAAGTCTTCCCGAGCCTCGGAATCGTTTTGATTTGTTTAGATGGGCTTCGTCGCAATCAATCAAATCAAAGTGAGAAAAAGAAAAATACAAATTTTAGAGGGGAATACGAACTAACAACATAAAAGATGTTGGAATTAGCAAAAAACATAAAAGAAATTAGGGAATTTTATAGTCGGGTATAGTGGTTTTACCAAACCATCCCATTAATAGTACAAAATTTTTTTGACTATCCAATTATCTTTGGATGATTTAGATTAAAAAGATACACTAAAAAAACATACAACCTATTATATCTATATCATTTTGCAAAACATTTAAAAAAAAAAAAAAAAACTTAAAACTCTCATCGAAGAAGAAGAAGGATTCCGATGGAGAGAGAGTTGTCGGTGAGTCGCCCCCCACCCCATGATGTTCATCGACTCGAATCACCCTCCACAACCAATGAGGCCAGCAAATCCTCCCCCCCCCCCCCCTCCCCCGTCAACCTGGATCTAGTTCACGGGGGGTCATGTGGTGGTGGTTTGCCATCGCTGGGGAAGCACTGGGTCGCGGGGGGTTGGGAAGTTTGCTAATGGGAGGGGGGGGGGGGGGGGGGGGGGGTTTAAAGTATAATCACATGTTGTAGGATATATAATAATTTGGTGCATCTTTGTAATCCAACCGTTTTCATCCGTTAGATCTTACCCCATTGATGGGGTAAAATTTTTTACATCATTGTAGAACTCCCCAAAGAAGTTAATTTATATAACAGCTTTTTGACATTTATTTATAGAAAAATTGCTCGATTTTTTAAAAATAACTAGTGATGATTAAAACTATCCAATGATTAATCACTAATTGTTAATTTTTAAATGAATTTTTTCTCTAATTTTATAAAATTTATATTTTTCAACAAAAAAAAAAGTTAAAAATGGCTATTAATTTTTCTTTAAATCACATGGCATAATATATTGCAATCATAGTCTAATAGTAATTAGGTGGTTCTATTAACGCATCTCTCTTAGCTCTCTACAGTCCCTTTCTAAATACACAACCCTCTTAATTGTTAAACAATTTAAATTTACTTACCGTT
The DNA here is from genome assembly GCA_008635985.1 of Ficus erecta. Taxonomy (NCBI): domain Eukaryota; kingdom Viridiplantae; phylum Streptophyta; class Magnoliopsida; order Rosales; family Moraceae; genus Ficus; species Ficus erecta. Next base: position 2,410,719 of record BKCH01000005.1, on the reverse strand, counting down.
TGGTGTTATGGTTTGAGTTAAGTTTTTTAAGTTTAAATAGTAAATTTTGTTGACTTTTCAGAAAAGACAAAATTTTTTTTAAGAAAAAGACAAACTTTTCGGGAAAAAGATAAAAATAAGTTTGAAAAACTTGGTTTGAGCTTGTGAACCAAACAAACACTTAATACATATCCTTGTGTATTATAAAATTACCCATAATTACTTTCTTGAATTAAATATTATTCAATCATTTTGTATTTTTCCACCTCCATTATTTTATTTTATTATATTTACTTTATTATTCTCCTTTCTCTCTTCTTTTTTAACTTGTTGATGAAGCTTTAGTTATAAAGCTTTTTTTTTTTTCATACGTAAAGAAAACTGAAAATTTTAAAATTATATATTTACTAGTTATCTTTTTTAAATGAGTATACTTACACTATATTTATTAACTTAAAAAATTCTTCAAGAAAAAAGAAGTTTGCATGTTGTTTCTAGTATTTAAAAAAAAAAAAAAAAGGGCTTATATATTGTTTATTTAGGTACATGACGGATGTGTGTGTGAAGAGAAAAATAAGTATCATTAAGTTTCTTTTTTATATTACAGCATAATTACATAATCAAATTGTCGTGATTGTCCTTTTTAAATTAATTATCGATTTAAACATTTTTTTTAGTAAATCGATTTAAACATTTTTAATGTATTCAAATATGTAACAATGAAAAACGGCTTGAAAAATAAGATATAAGCTTTGTTAGGGGGCAAAAAAAAAGAAGTGAAAATATACAAATGTTAATACATGTGTAAATGCTGTATTATAAAATATTATATAACTTTGTTACACTTATATAAAAAATACAAGTTATACTTAAATGAAAAATACAAAAGCAAATTACAGTTTTATATTGAAAAAAAAAATAGTAAGTACGAATGATTATTTTAGTTAAAGAAAATAAAAATAAAATGGTTTCTTTTCTTTGAAATATGTTCCTATTGTTTTTCGAAAATATTGTAATTTTATTTGTGAAAATTATAAATTATAATTTGGATTTTAGATTTCAAAATGGAAAGAATTTTATTTTATAAATATAATTATAAAATTTAAACCAATTAGAGTAATTTGCCCTTTTTTTTTTTTTTTTGTCTTTTTTATGGAAAGGTGTTTTAGGGGAGTTTGGTTTTTCATCTCCACTCAAACTAAACTGTATTTTTTTCATCATGTTTTTTGTCTTTTCTGAAATTTTTTTTTGTCTTTTATGAAAAAGTCAACAAAAATTACTATTCAAATTTAAAAATTTCAACTTAACTCAAACTCAACTTGTGCACCAAACATGCTTAGTATTAATAAATTTTAACGCGGCAACAAGGTAATGGCTCGCACTCGCAGACTACCCACGTGTCCCTCCTCCGTGGATCGAGATGTAGGAGGCCTTGCAGGGCGCTTCTCTAACCGTTGAGCCCACCAGAGAAGAAGCCACAAATCCTAGGCCTCCTGCATGGGGAGTTCTTCATCGGCGATGGAGGTTGCAAGGAAGTGCTCCATTGCGACCCAGATAGGTCGTAATCCGTGGGTCACAAGGTGCAGCCTCCATGGCTCCGCTCCATTGGCGGCAAGAACCCAACCTCTCCCCCAGTGATTACGGTTGCCTCCCCTCCCCTTGCAACCAAATCTGTTTTCTTTCATTATTACATGCTTTCACATTTTTTTAGTTATTTTCTTAAGGTTTTTGTTTTTTTTAAAGAGGTTCACTTGGTATTTAGGTTGAGTTTGAGATGATATGAAAATTTTAAATTAAGGTTGGTTGATTTTTAAAAAACTAATTATAATTTTTATTGATTTTTTCAGAAAAAAAAATAAAAAATCAATGGTAAAGTATGATTGAGTTTAAATTTAACTGTAATTCCAAATGTATAAAAAGAAAGAGGCCTTTTAACTAATTATGTATAGTTTCGGCCATCTTTTAAAAGTTGGGCCTAGTATTTGGCAATATACTCCAAATCCCTTATGTTTTGAGTTTTGTTAAATTAAAAAAATAATTAATCAGTAAATAGATGATGAATTATTTATTAATCGATATCTGCTGTGTTTTATAAAATAAAATAAAATGGAAGAAGTAAGTAAATAATAATGTTGAGAAAATAATTTAAATAAATAGTAGGTTTTTAAAATATTTAAATTAAGTAACTGTAAATAATAAATTTATCATATAAATAATTTATTTACATCTTATAAAAATATGATTTATTTAAAAAATTTACTATTTAAATCTTATATTTATTTCAATTATTCATAAAAAAAAAATACTATTCATTATAATTTATCAAAAAAGAAAAAAAAAATCCTAAAACAAGTGTTAAAAACAAAACCTGTATCTTCATCTATTCTTTTTTCAAAAAGAAAGAGGAGGAACGAAAAAAAAAAAAAAAAAAAAGGGGTAATGGCAGGTGAGAATTCACAAACAAAAGATAATTAAAATATAAAGTGCAAATCCAAAAAAATCATCGAAGGAAGACATTTTGGTAAGAATGGGAGACGACAACGAGAAGACGAAGAACGAGGCCCTGCAGGTCATCGGGCAGCACAGAGACCTTCCTCGCTTGGTCGTCTTCGATCTCGATTACACTCTCTGGCCCTTTTATTGGTATTTCTAATTCTAAATTCCCCCAAAACTTTTTTATACACACATGTGTATATATATATATATATATATATATAATTTTTTTTTTAATAAAAAAGCTTCTGATTAATTAGTGCCTAATTATAAATAATACTTTATATTATTGGATTATCAGCGAATTCGGCGACGAGGACGAAGAACCGTATCTGTACGGAGAGGCTTCAGGCGTTTTACATGCACTCAAGGAGAAGGGCATTGACGTGGCTGTTGCTTCTAGAACACCCACTCCTGAAATTGCCACTGCCTTTCTTCGCAAATTGGGCATTCACTCCCTGTTTCTGGCCCAGGTCAACCACTGTCTAAAATCCTTTTTTTTATTTTAATTTTTTTTTGCTTGGTGGTATTTTTTATTTAAAAAAAATTGATAAATGTGACTAGTTAGACCGTAAGTGCATTGCTAATAGAGTGTTGAATTGATATACAAACGGTTAATTTTGACATTGAAGAAGGGAAATAAAAAAGTGATTTCCAATAGAGTTATTTTTTATGTTAAATGTATCATATAATAAACTTGGTGGTAAATTTATACATCATAGTATAGTAAAAGTTTTTCCACCTAATCATACTGTTTTGTCATTTATAAATTGTTTAAATAACTTTAATTTAATAAATTACAAAACTTAATGATGATGATAAAAGATAAATGTAGAATTGGAGATATCATGATACATGAGAACGCAAATCTTAAATATGTTATTTTTCATTTTTATAATTAAAAAAATAGCATTAAAAAAATCAGCATAAACATTGACAAATACGTTGGAGATGGTCTAAAAGATTTAAGGGTATTTGGTAGCTCTATAAACTTTTCATGAATGGCTGGCTACTTCTTGAACTTTTATTTTGATAAATAATTCCTTGAATCTAATAAAAAATTGCAATGTATCTCCAAATCAATGATAGTTGATAAAATTTTAACTAAACATAATCGTACACTTTGAGTAAATTTGAACTGTTTGAAGGAAGAAGCTGAAATTTCGGATGATGTTAGAGCATGTCATGTCATATGTACACGGGCATTTCTTTATAAGTTTTAATTTTATTCATTGATTTGGCGACACTCCGTAACATTTCGTAAAATTAAGAAGGCAATTGATCACAATTGAAACCTCAAGATCCAATGCACTCAAACTTCAGGGGACAAAGCCACCAAAAACCTTGAGTTTTATAATAGAATCTATTTGACATGTGTGATACTTGTCGTACTAGTCTCTAAGGGGTTGTGTTCTTATTTTATATAGTCTTTGGCTAAATCATTTTCCTTAGAAAGGAAGAAACCTCTGCCATGCTGTAAATTTTCGGTTTGATTTGGACTAACTGATATGTAATGAGTTGTTAGTGATGCAGGAGATTTATCCCAGTTGGAATCACAAGACAGAACATTTCCAGAAGATCCACAGAATGACCGGGGTACCTTTTACTTCGATGCTTTTCTTCGATGATGAGGACAGGAATATTCAAGCAGTAAGTTTTAAGTCTATGTTCCCTCCCATTTTGTGGTTGGTCTTTTTTATATGTAAAATTGTTTATCTTGTCTTAGCCAACTCTAGTTGAGTGATGTAAACTTTCATTATATTTTCAGGTGATGAAAATGGGTGTAACGAGCATTTTGGTCGGGAATGGGGTGAACCTTGGAGCTCTGAGGCAAGGTTTGGCAGAGTTTTCTCGAAAGTCGGCCTCATCCCGCTGAAGTCACCAAATTGATAGATTATCTCCCTTATGATCATATGGGAATGGAATGTGGCAAAATATGGAGGCTGTATTTTCACTGAAGTGAAACAAATGTTACTGGAAGTCTGGTAGAAATACCAAGATCATTTAACAAAACAGTCATTATTATAAATACAACTATAGATTATTAATTCGACTAAAGAACAATGAGAATTTCTTCGTGTACTTTTTCGATTTTGAAGCTAATATTTATTTATTATTTATTTATGGAAGTTAATGAATAACGTAAATTTTGAAGCAAACCCATAACTTCTGAATTAAAAAAAAAAAAAGAAAAAAAGAAAAAAAAGATGGCAGATATATTGAAATGTACTGCAAAATTGAAAATGAGGAACTGAGTAATGGTGCATTCTAAGAAAATGCATATGAATTTCTAGTAAGCTGTTATACAAGAGAATAGAGGCTTACAAATCAAAGCATCAGTTTCAGATACAAGCTTAGAAAGTGGCAAGGGAAAAAAAAAAAAATCCATGCTTTACATAAATAATAGCACGGCAAGTTAGCAATCTAAAGACAGGTAACTAAACACATGCAATTCTTTTCGCTTACATCTGACTGTTGATCTCTCTGAATGGAGGTCTTACATCAGAAATTGCTTCAGCTTTCTTCATTGCAAGAGGGCTATCCACATTCTCTTTTGCAGTAAGAGTGTGTTCGTCTTCCAAATGCACGTTGTTTTGAGAACCGTGGTTGTCACAAGAAAGAATTATTGTCTCCAACATGTTCATCAGTTGTTTGTCAGTACTGGAAAACTCACTAATCCGATCATCCAACCCTCCAACAAAGCCCAACAAATTTTCCCTTTCTGATGACAACTTGGTGACATCTTCAAGTAAACTTCGCTTTTCACTCTTGAGCTCCTCAATCAAGGCATCTGAGTTTTTCAGCTTTGTCTTCAGTTGATCGCCAAGTTTCTTCATTTCCAACTCTTTGGCTTCCAATTTCGCTTCAACTTCCGATGCTTGCTGCTTTAAATCACTCATCGACTTCTGCTGAAATTCCAGTTTCCGCTGCACATTGTGGATGTCTTCCTCAAGCTCCACAATCATGAGCTTCTTCTCTTCGATTTCTAGTGCAGCCATAATCTCAGCGGCAGTAATTTTCTCCCAAGCTTCATGGACCAGATTAATCTCTTCCTGTTTCTCAGCAAGCTGTGAGGAGAGAGAAATTAATGAGCTATTAAACTTATTTTCCAATGACTCCACAAGCTGCATCAAATCATTTACTCTCCGGCTTTTCTGCTCCACAACATGCTGCATTAGTTTTTCTTTCTCGTACTCAATCGTCCTTTCCGCTTCAATTTTTGCTAACAAAAGATCTTCAAGTTCTCGTCTCAGTGATTCCTGCTCTAACCACCCAACTTCTTTCTGGAGTTGCTCTAAGATCCTGTCCTTCTCTTCTATGATTTGGAGAAAGCTCGCTTTCTTCGTCTTGAAAGACATAGCTATTTCCTTCTCTCTGGAGTAAGCACCCGCTTCTTTTGTTCTGAGATTCTGTTCAAGTACTGCAATCTGCTGCTGAAGATTACTTATTCTTTCTTCCTTTTCCTCTAGCATATGAATAAGAGCCCGTTTCTCTTGCTTGATGGTTTCCCCAACGTCTACTTGTGCAAGAAGAGAAGCTTCCAACTCTTTACGCACCTTGTAGTTTTCTTCAAGTTCAACTTTCAATTGTTCAGCAACTGATTTCCATATGTACAGTTCAAATTCAATTCCATTTCCTTCGCAGATTTTCTCACCCAGTTCAGTGTTTGTTCTGTCTAGATCATCACAGACTTCCCTCAGTTTCTTATGTAAAACACTTTCCATATGCAAAATCTGCTCCCTTAAGATAAGCTCACACGTAGATGATTCGATGAGCTTTTCCTCGTATCTGTCAAGATCTTTCTGCAATAGAAGCTGCTGCTGACAGACGACATCCAAGGATTCAACCTTTCTTGACAAAGATACTGCATTCTCTCGTTCCTCTCTGACATCTTTCTGCAATCTGTCAATATCGGCACTCTTCATCTCCAACTGCTGCATCAGGAGAGAGATCTTTTGTTCTCTGTCTTTGTTCCTCTGGTCCATTTCGGCCTTCTCGTTCGCAATCTTCAACTGTGCATCAGAGATTCCATCTTTTAACACCAATAACATCAAAGAGATCTCCTCATTCTGCAACTTCAGCTGCAGGCTTGAAGATTGACAGTCTTCCAAGTCCATTACGAGCTCCTTAATTCTCGCATCTTTATCAACTATCTCAGACCTATACCTGTTGAGATTCCCAGCCATCATTTCCAACTGATAGTCCCATTCAGCTTCTTTAGTCTTGAGATTTGCAAAAAGTTCTCCATGGATCTGTTCAAACCCCATTCTGAGTTCTTTTACTGTCGCATCTCTACTCTCTAACTCAGACCTGCAAATGTGGAAGTCATTTGTAAGATTTTCCAGTTGAGAGTTGCGTTCCGCTTCTTTGTCTCTGAGTTCTACAAAATGGTCTTCATGCATTTTCTCTATTTCCATTGTGAGCTCCTTCATCATTTCATCTCTATTTTCTAGCTCCGACCTGATGTTATTGAGATCTCCTGTCATCATTTCCAGTTGATATCTCCATTCAGATTCTTTTTCTTTGAGGTCGGCAGAATGGTCTTCTTGCGTTTTCTCCAATTCCTTCTTGAGCGTCTTTATCCTCCCATCTCTATTTTCCAGCTCTGACCTGTTCCTGCTGAGATCTCCTGTCATCATTTCCAGTTGATGTTTCCATTTAGCTTCTTGCGCCTCAAACTTTGCTCTAGTGTCTCCGCAGACCTGTTCCAACTCCATCCTGAGTGCCATTATCTTCGCCTCTCTACTCTCTGATTCCGTCCTGTAGTTGTTGAGGTCGCTTGTAACTTTTTCCAATCGAAAGTTCTTTTCAGCTTCTTCAGCTCTGAGTGTCTCAAACTTTGCTTCTTGCGCCTCAAACTTTGCTCTAGCGTCTCCGCAGACCTGTTCCAACTCCATCCTGAGTGCCATTATCATCGCCTCTCTACTCTCTGATTCCGTCCTGTAGTTGTTGAGGTCGCTTGTAACTTTTTCCAATCGAAAGTTCTTTTCAGCTTCTTCAGCTCTGAGATCTGCGGAATGGACTTTGCGTACTTTCTCGAAATCCGTATTAAGCTGATTTATCTCTTCTTCTTTACTTTCAACCTGTGATCTGTACTTCTTGAGATCCCCCATCATAATTTCCAGCTGATTCTTCCATTCATTTTCTTGAGCCTTGAACTTTGCTGCAGAGTCTTCGTGGATCTGTTGGAACTCCATCTCGAGCTCTTTTCTTATTGCATCTTTACTCTCCAATAGCTCAGACATACAGTTATTCAGATCATTTGTAGCTTTTTCCAGTTGAGATTTCCAGTCAGCTCCTTTAGCTCTAAGGTTTACATTAACTTCACGCGTTTTCTCCAACTCCATCATGAGCTCCTTTATTATCTCATCTTTATGCTCTAGCTGAGACTCGTAATTGTTCAGGTCCTCGGTCACTTTTTCCAGTTGGGAATTCAGTTCAGCTTCTTTAGCCTTTAGATTTGCAGTAGACTCTCTGTGCATCTGCTCCGAACATTTGAGCTTGTTCCTCAGTTTTGCCACAGAAGGTGAACCTGATGTGTTTTTAATTTGACTTTCCTGTAACTCTTTTAGGGAAATCTGCAGCTCCTGATTTTCATGCTCCATTTGTCTTTTTTGATATTCCATCTCCTTGAGGATCGCCCCCTTGTTGCCCAGTGAATGCCTTAAAGAGGCAATTTCTTCGTTCCTCTTCTCCGTCAAATGCTCCAACTGGGATTTTGCATCCTCATACTCGTTGAAAACATTCTCGAACCGTCCCTGTACATCAGAAAGTTGAACTTCAAGAGACTTTCTTCGACTTTCTTCATGAGCCAGAGCTTGGTTATACATTTGCAACCGGTTTTGAAGATCTTCCAAAATCCTGGTTTTCGAATCCAAGCTCGTCTGCAGAGAGCAGATCTCATCATGCAATGAAGATTTCTCGAGCTCCCACTCCTTCTTACTTTCCTTGAACTCATCTCGCATCTTTTTATGAGCCTCTTCTAGATGCGTAAACTGCTCCTTTTTCCATTTTAGCTGCTCTTCAATCTTCGCCTTTTCCTCTTCTAGTTTGAGTAGCACGCCCTCTCTTTCTCTTGCCTCTTTGGTTCCCTTGGCTCTCTTCTCTGCTTCTAAGCACTTCTTCTGTGAAACCGATAAACTTCTTTTGAGGCCTTCAATTTCTTCCTTGCACGCACGGATTTGTTGCTCTTGATCAAAGTTCTTGCCATTTGCCTCCTCTAATGCCAATACCAATGCTTTGTTTTCATCTTCCGATTTCTTGAACTTCTGATCACAATCACCTCGAAGTTTGTCATTTGCCGCCGTTAGATGCTTGATAATGGACTCCTTTTCGTTCAAACGTCGTCGAACATCTTCAAATGTCTCTTTTAACACACAGATTTCCTCTGCCTTCTCATTAATTTCTTGAGCCTGCTTCTCGATTCTCAAACTCGCTTCCTGGATTTTATTGAGCTGCTCGCTGTGAGACTTCTTAAGGCTTTCAGATAAATCCGCTTTGCTTTTGTACTCCGCCCTGAGCTTCTCGATCTCGGCTTTAGCTTCATCAAGCTCTTCACAAACCCTTTCCATATTCTTTTCTCCTCCCAAGTATAAACTTCAGACTAAAGAAAAATGAGATCTGTTCACCATCTGTTCACCAAATAAATAAAAACCACGCAAAAACTCAGATAGTTAACGTTGATAACTTTTCGGAGGGTGAAATTATTTATAAAAAAAAAAAAAAAAAAAGGCTCAAGAGAGAGATAAATGGTGTATCTTTGCTTTGATTCTAATGTTATGATGTAAAACAGTATAATTGAGAGAGACAGAGACAGAGACAGAGATAGACACGAAATGAGATGAATTCTCGGCATTATGTACATCAAATACTCACATGGACAAGATTCTGAGTTTGGAATATGGACGTTCTGTTTGGTTGCTGAGAAATTCCGGAAAGAAAATGACCTACATTGATGTTCTAGGTTTTCAGAGTGTTCAAGAGACAGGAAATCTTTTCACTGAAACGAGTAAAAATAACATATAAAAAGAAGAGAAAAAGTAAATGCACGACCTTGTCTTTCCTTTCCCAAATTTTCTCGAGAACCAAACAGACTCTCAAATAAAATGAGCAAAAAAAAAAAAAAAAAAAAAAAAAAAGCTGTAAGAACGAGAGATTCAACCTAACTCCGACATTACCAATGACCAAGAATCCTTTGCCCCCAGAAACATGGGAAGGCAAAAATTAGCCAGCTGAAGTGGAGATTCTCTTAATTTTCTTGCGGTTTCTCGGTAAACAAACAAGTTTGAAGGGAAAAAAAGAAGAAGAAGAAAAGATGAATGGAAACAAATACCTTGTTTGCGAAATGGTGCTACAGAATCGCCATCAATGGAGGAGCTTTTGATTTCGAACAATGGAGGAGACAATTACGAGAAAAAGAATGATTGAATCAGAAAAAAGGGAAAAAAAATTAGGAAATATACGAACGATTGTTTGTGGTGGCTTTTTGATTTAGAAGTAGCCGTTGAGAGAGAGAGAGGAGAGAGAGAGAGAGAGAAATTTGAAATTGGATTTGACGGCGTGATGAGTGTTAGTTATAAAGGTCGTTATTCTTGGATTCCCAAAATCCCCGTCAGTTGCTTTAACTGAAATGAGAGGTTCGTTGGTTATCATTGTTTAATGTTTTTGAAACTGAAATACAAACCATTAGGGAAGTTGGTTGGGCCGACACCACCATACCGAAGGGAGCCCAATTTGTTTTGGGCTTCGTAAATGAAAATGGGCATTATTCAGCCCAGTTTTTTTTTTTTTTTTTTTAAAGAATTTTGAGGAAAAAGTATTTACACAAAATGACCATTTTTTAACCCCCTTTGAAAAGGTCAACACTTTTAAATTTATTTGTAAACTTGAACAATCAAATATATGACTAGAGTTATGGTTTTAAAAAATATCCAAAAATAAACTTTTTTTTATAAAATTGAACAAAAAATTGAACTGATCATGTTGTCTTGAAAAAAATACCCTTAATTCTTATTTAAGAAAAAAAAAAAAAAACATCATAATAAAAGGCCTCATCTATATCAGTTATCTAAGACGATTTTTTTCCTGAAAAAATCTCATTTACACAAAGATTGCGTCCTAAAAAATTGTCTATGTTTTATTATTTGTTCCTTTTTTTTTTTAGATTTGCTGTCAATATCATATTGATGAGATCAGTATGTTATTAATTATATTTCGTGAACGTTCGTCTACCAATTGGTCATCAAAAGAGAGCATTGGTCATCAGTTATTGAGCCAATTATGTTGACAAGAGTTGAACCCCTATCATTCAATTACCAGGATTCTGAGGGCCTAACTTTGCAGACTAACATCGTCATATATCTAGGTTTCACACTCGATAACAAATCTAGAGTGTTTCGATTAATGGATGTCAGAGACTAAATCCAAGATTATCGGTCCATTATCAAAGATAGTCCACATTTGCATGCACAACCCTAAATTTTAGGGGAGTGGGGTGAAACCTACTACTTCCCTAGAATTACAGGCGACTTTCTCTATAAGTAGATGAGGACTCATCAAAGGAAGACACACGAAAAATACTACCAAAACTATGTCAAATTCTCTCTAGAACTATTCCTGCATTCTTGTAATCCTCATTTTCGATAATCCTCATTTTCGATCATAGTGAAAAATCCAGATACAGAGAACGTAGCACATTTCGGCGAACCTCTATAAATTTCGTTGTTGTTATCTTTTGTGTTTCTTTTACTTTATTCTCTTATTTTTCAAATTCATGATAGGTTTGTGGTTTTCATAAACGATGTCCAAGAATCCTTAAATCTTTTTTTGCTCAATAACATGTTTAATATGGTAATTATCGTGATATAACCTAAAATATGTTATATGAAGCTCTTTTATAAAATAATACAATCATTGTCATATAAATGATGATATTGTTATTATATGCAATATAACAATAAATCTGTATAAATATAATATGATAAAACATAATTCTCAAAGTGACAAAATTGTTATTCTAATGACCATATTATTGTTTCTACCATATCGAAACATTAAGAGTTAGTTTGGAAACCAAGTTTGAACTTGGTTTTTCAAGCTCAAGTTTTGTCTTTTTCCTTAAAAGTCTTTGTCTTTTTCCCAAAAAGTTTTTTGTCTTTTCTGAAAAGTCAACAAAATTTTCTATTTAAACTTCAAAAACTCAACTTAAACTCATTTACCAAACGGACTCTAATTGATAATAACATGAACATTATCACAAAAATTTGAGTATATATATATACACACACATAATATGAAATTTTAATATATAAAAAACGTGAAACCCGGATATGTAACAAAAAAAGACTTTATTTTCATAAAAAAGACTCTTTTATTTTCATTAAAAACACTTTTTTATTTTCATGAAAAAGACAATCCATTTATATATAAAACATATCATAAAAATATTGAAGGATAAACATGGAATAAGTTTGAGGATTTGAATTTCAAGGATTTGATTGGAAAAAAAAAAAAAAAAAAACTCCGTTGTTTTATAGATTCACACTTATGGAACAAAAGATTTGAAAACACGTTTTATTTATTTATATTTTTTAACTTGATAAATGTCAGTTGTATCTCCTTACTTGGAAATACATTTTTTTCAGAACTGAAAATTGATTAGGGATTTCACTTTCAAAAATATTTATCCATTTTTGTTCTCATTTTCTCTCACGCTCATCATTCTTAACTCTTCAGTTCCTCAAGATCAAGTTCTCCGTTTTTTACAAGCAGATTTGTTTTCTTTTCTTAAATTTTTTTAAATTTTTTATTACCTACTTTTTATATCTTTATTTTTGTATTTTGATTTATAGTAGTTGATTTTCATGTTGACTACGTCACTACAAAAAATGAAATCATGTTGACCAATTTAATGCACCAGTAAAATTAAGAAGAAATCACGAGACTAATTAAAATAAATGCAAAAAATTTTTGGATCACCACTACATAAAACTGTGTCATGGATAAAAGTAAAATTTATTTATTGATAATATAGTTTCATAGTGATCTTACATATTGACTTCATTACGATGATATAATGGAGAAATTAGAAAAATCAACAACAAACAACAAAAATTATTCATAGAAATGAATTTAAGTGATAATGCATACAATCTATAAACAAATCTTTTCCCTTCAAAAATACATACATTAGCTTATTTCCTGTTAGGGTCGGACTTCATCTTCCCATTATATAATACGTAGGTCACAATGACCAGTAAACCAACAAACGATGAACGTCGAACCATAGTCCATTGTTTGTTCACCACGTATTCAGAAGCCCAGACTTGAGCCTGGACTGACGTCTAAACTCTTGTTCCCCTACATGAACGATAGACGAACGTCAAACCGTGAACCATCGACCACTCGATATGGTTCTCATTGACCTCCTAAAACCCATAAAATTACCAAGTGTTATGTTCGGCTCGACAAATGATTCAGCCCAATGAGCGACGAACAACGGAGCTCTACCACCCGACGCACGCCCAATAACAGTCCATTCCAAAATGGTCCTTGGTTCATCGTTCGATGCACACCTTGAGCGAACGGTGAATGATGGAAGATAGACTTCCACAACTGTCAAGGTCACAATCAATAGTGACCCACGTTCTTACACATGTTCTAGATTATTAGGGTAGTAAGGAACTGTTCACTACTATCCTAAAAATACGGACCCACTAGTTTTCTTCTATAGATAAAGAAAGATCCTTCACATTTGAGGATCTTCTTCCTTTTTTCAGACCGAAACTCTGTCAAATTTTCCATAGATTGTCAGCTTACCATTTGTAATCATCTCTGTAACCTTGTACTCACATTCGTACATAGCGAAGCTCCATACTTAGAGGACGTAGCACGATTCCAGCTAACCTCTCTAAATTTTGGTGTTGCTATCTTTTATCGCTTTTGTTTTGCTTTATCATTTATACTTTCCGTTGTGATTCTTTTATGATTCTCATATGCGATGTTCAAAAACCCTAATATTTCATGTATGTTGATTTTTAATGATTTAATTTGCAATGAAATTTGACCGTAGATCCCAGCATCTACATTTCCTCGCTTTCATTGATTTATATATGAAAAATCTTAAGAGCACCAACTCTAATACTAACTTTTGAGTGCCAACCTATGTGTCATATGAGTTGTTGTTTTTTATTGGTAAGTGTCAAAGTATTGTCATATTAATTAATTACATCTATCAATAAAAATATGACACATAAATTGATATTCAAAAAGTTAGGATTATGGTATTCTTAGCACTATTCTTTATATATATAAATATTTTTAAGATGAACGGATAATTTTTATGACTTGGATATTCTCAGTTCAGGTTGGATGGTCTTAAGCTCATCAATTGTTAGAATAGAAAATAAAAACTAAAAAATGGTCATTCATCAAGGACCACAACATTAAGAACCGGCTACGCTCGATGCTTTACGGGTTTGATCAGTTTACATCAACAAGCTAGTGATCGGCAAGAGAGAAGAAAGTGATGTGGAGGAGAGCAGAAACCTAATGGTTTTGAGAGGAATCACAAAACACAACTGACATTGATGCTAGTGACTTCTGATAAGTTTGGTTATTTTGATTGCTCCTGAGTTTTACGGATCATTTGTTAGAAGTTTAGAATCCTTTAAATCACTTATTTTTGACATTGCTGAATACAAGGTGACAATTACACTTTGCTTGATTAAAAAATAAGGAATATAAAAATAAGAATGAGATAAATAATTATATAAAGAAAATGAATGACTTCACGAAAACTATTTTACTTATTTTTTATGAGAAAATTATCCCAAATAGCCACTTTTTTTTTTTTTTTTTCTTTCATTGACCAACATACACTCCTCTTGATCAATATGATACAAAATTTAGTTTTATTTTGTGCTGTAGTGGTCTAGGGTAGAGTTTTTATATCATATTAATGCAATGATATTTAAATTTGTTATTTAAATACTCTCTTTTTTTATTTATATTGTTTTACTGTAAAATGTTTTTTCATCTATGGATGAGTTACAATTTGTATGACCAGGTTTTTAACTTTTCATTTTGGGCTCTCATACTCTTTTTTTCTCATACAAAACAAACTCTTTCCTCCATTTTCACCCTACTACAATATTTTTATGGTTTCATAGCAAAAGGGGAAGCACTAAAATAGAGAAAGATCTATATGATTCAACTATTTGCTTTTATCTCCTTCACTTTAATTGTTGGAAGTGGACGACAAAATAAAAGAGGCTAATTATTATTTTTTTTTTACTTTTTTATTTTTGTAGATGTAAAGGGGATAAATTATACCATAGACTTTCCTTTCTTTGTCATAGGGTTCATATCCTATTAGCTAGCTTTGATTTCCACATATTTTTCATAGAATTCATATCCTATAGTTAGCTTTGATCATTTCCAAAAACAAAAATACAAGAAAAACTCAAGCCATATATTAATCCATAAGTTAAGGACAAGGCCACTAAGCCCCTGGGAATTCTTAAGTGTTAACCACTAAAAAAAAGTATTGCTCGTTTAATTCCTAAATTTTTAATTTTGTGTAATTTTAGTCCCTGAACTTTTTTTTATAGCTAGAATGTTCTTAAACTATTAAAACGGGGGTACAATAGTTATTTTCATTAATTTTTGGATGGATTATGTTAGTAATTTGATCAAAAAGTGATGCTAACTAAGGGATTCGTCCAAAAATTAACGAAAATGAATATTGTAGTAACGTTTTTAATAGTTTATCATCATTCCAGTTGTGAAAAAAAAAATGATCCTAAACTATTTAAATATTGTTAAAATAGTCATTTCCGTTAATTTTTAGTCGGAATCCATTAGTAATTTGGTCAAAAAGTGATGTTAAATATCAGATTCCATCTAAAAATTAACGTAAAAAACTGTAGCAATATTTTAATAATTTAGGGGTATTCCATTCGTGAAAAAAAAAATTTGGATCAAAGTAAAAAATTCAGAAACCAGCCTAATAATTTACCAAATATTAAATAGTAAATAAATAAGCATCCTTCTTTTTGTCCTTTGGTGGATTTTATAGTCACATGGAAAGCGTCCAAAGTGGAGGAAAGAAAAAGTTAAAAAAAAAAAAAAAAAAAAAAAAATCCATCCAAAGCTTGTTAGGGTCATCAAATGGAAGTCGGCAACATGCATTTGCTACTTTTTGGCAGCCTCTATCAAAGTGATTCCCCCTTCATTTTTTTTCATATACAAGTGGACATTTTTAGCCTCAACTTTGTCCACTGATTTCCTTTCTCACCTTTACCACAAAGTCTTAAGAAAACAAAATTAGTTCCCATTTTGATGTTTGCATTGTCTTAAAAAATAAAAATAAAAAATGTATTTTCTAGGATGCTTACAATTTGGTACATGGAATTAAATTGTCCTATGTTGGTATGCACCAAAACTTTCCTATGTTCCACCTAAAAATTTAGAAATTTCCATGTTGTGATGCTTTTGGACAGCCTAATTTAGGTTTGTATTTTTCTTTATTGACATTCTAATCTTTTACTTTCTCTACAAATGAAAAAAATAATAATAATTAAAGGGTGATGTAGCTAAGAAAGTACATGGAAAATGAGATGGAAATGCATGTTAATGTGATGGTTGATATTTTTGGTCATGGACTAAATGCATTGGATGCTCCTATTTTAGTGTGCTTTTCTTTAGTGATGATTGGACCCGAAAATTTAATGAAAGTCTTTGCAATTAAGTGAGAAATGATTAAATTAAAAAAAAAAATTTGGAGAGAGAGAGAGAGAGAGAGAGTAGGTCTTCTCTGTTGAGGTGACATCTATTCCCTAAACTTGAGTTAACCTATAGATTTGGGAATATTTTAAATTGAACTGGTCAAGATTACGCACCTCGAGTATGAAACCGGGATAAACATTCCACGCTTTTTTTTTTCCTCCTTTTAAATTGAGTTCAATATTTTACAATAAACTCATATTTAAAATTATCATTAAATTATACTTATAATTATCATATGCTTTCTTTCTTTACGTTAATATTTTCAATGAAAAATTTTACGTATTCCTAATTTTCTTTTTTTGAAATTTATATCCATGGTTTTTTTTTTTTTTTTTACTTAAAAATAGAAAGATTCAAACTCCACACTTTTAAATAAAGTTAAATATGATATTACCGTTAAATTATACATATAATCACATATTCATAATAATTTTAAATATTCAAATATTAATAAAAATGTTATTATATTTATTTTTTTTCATTTGAATATAAATTTGATGTAAATTCATGATTTAAAATTAAATAATACTAATAGAACATAATTTAAATTTTTATTCTACCAAAAAAGAAATAAAAAATAACACAATGTAACATTACACTCTTGGGTATATAATTCTTAGATGCTTCTACTCTGCTGGTGCTCAAATGAGGTGTATTAGAACCACACGACTAGAATGTTTTGACCAAAAAAAAAAAAAAAAGGTGTCTCTAATTAAGAGAGAAAGACTCTGCACTGTTTCTCTCTCTCTCACTCTCTCTCTCTCTCTCTCTCTCTCTCTCTCTCTCTCTTAGTTGAACTACTCTTCTCTTCAAGGCAATGACCAATTGGTTCTTAAAAAGGTTGATTATTCGATATTCCTTAATCCTTATCCACTGTCGTCATTAAATATTCCCTCTCGAAAATGAGAAGTAAAAAAGGAACCAAGGACCAAAAATATGTAAGAAAAGTGTCTCTTGAATAAGTCCCACAATTATATTATTTTTATTTAAAATTTTATAATTATTAATTGATTTTTATGTAATTAATTTTTAAATAAAATCTTGTAATATAATACTATTTAGAATTATTGATATGAATAATAAATATTATTAAAAAATATTATATTAGAATCAAAAAGCTATAAATAGGGATATGAGAGTGTATATATATATTTAAGATAGTTTTTTTTCCTGATGATCATACATGTCTGATGAGAGAAACAAAGAGATGGTATAATCCTAAATATTGTATTTTTATTCACCTTTTTTTTTTTTATTATCACTGTCTATTTTCTTATCTAACAATCTCTTAATTATCTGTTATATTTATCTGGTTGCCAATATGAGAGTTTTTGTATATACACCAGATGAGGAAGAAAACTACGTGTAATTCAAGGAATCAACCGGGAAAATCCTACGTGCCTTCCTTTATTAATTGCTCTAATTAATGATCATCGTGACTTTTGCTTCATAGTATTATCCTCGCATCGTTGAACCACATCATTGCGTTTATCTCTCTCTTTCTTTTTTGTTTTTGTCATTTACTTTTTGTTGTTTTGTTTTTGTTTTTTTCCCCCCCTTCAATTAATTAATAATACTGTTTATTTTACCCCAAAAAAAAAAAAAAAAAAACTATTTATGTGACGCATTTTTAGATCATTGGAATCTTTTTTCCTTGACTTAAAGAAATTATAACTTCGTAGTCATACACTTCTGCATTTTTTTAATAATCTAATACACTTCTGCACTTTTGCCTGTGCAAGAATGAGTAACTAGAACTTAGAAAATCCTCATCTTTAAATATCCCAAGCATAACATGAACGACTGAATATTAAAACTTTATCTTTTAATTTTATATTTTAATATTATTTATTTCTTTAAAAGTATGAAGTGTACACCCCTGTTAAAATATATGATTTTTTTTTTTGGTAATTGTTTCAAGAAGTTTGAAACATTGAATTCAAAATCCAGACCCTAGAGAGTGTCTCTCTAATATGAAGGGGGGGAAAAAAAAAACTATGAATCACTATGGACAGATTGTAAGACACGTCTAATAAAAATTGGATTTTTAAAGTGTGAAGGTGTTGGAGGTACATTCTTGTCTCGTCAAATGTAACCATCAATTAACGATGTTCGTTGCGTTTGTAACATGTAATATGAACCCCTTGATTAGAGACATTGGGTTCTAGTGAAGTCTTTTTATGTTAACCAAAATTCTATCTCTTTGTCTCTCTCTCTATTTTGTAAACTGTCTCAAGTCTCTTTCATGGTAAGATTTGCGTCTCTCTCTCTCTCTCTCCAACTACATATTGTAGGCTATCTCAAGTCCAAACTCTTTCTTGGTAAAATATCTAGTTGTGTAATACTTTATTACTATGTTTGATAGGAGGGATGAAAAAAAAAAAGGATAAAATACCTAGCCACGTGAGTGAAATTAAAAGGACCAGGGATTTTTTTTTTTTCCCTTCTGTTGTTTAATTAAATAAAAAGAAAAAAAAAAAATCAAATCTTGTGTATTTCAAAATTATACCCTCATAAAAATTAGAAAATTATAAGAGATCAAGATTAAAATAGTTATTTTATATAATTTTTTTTTTGTCAAACTTTGTCCATCCTATTTTCTTTCCAAAGTTATTAAATTATGATGGGTCTTATCGATTTTTCTTTTTCTTTTTCTTTTTTTTTTTTTTCCCATTTTTCATTCTATCAGGCAACCAAAATTTTATTGTCCTTTCTAAAATCCTTCCTCTCACTTCCTTACTTTTCCTTTTCCATTCTACCAAATATAACATAAAGGTTTAAGATAAAAATTATATTTTTGTCATATCGATAACACTGTTGTTTTAATCATTGAATTATATATATTTTTTTGATAAATTTATAAGTGTAAATAGTAGTGTCACGCTATTATTTGTTAAGTGAATTTACTATATGAACCAAAGAAAAAAAACTATATAAATATGATGTGGAAAAATATCAATTACTCAATTTAAATAAATATATCACATAAAAATAGTGGGTGATTAATTTTTCATTAGAGAATGTGTTTTCAATAATTGGAAATCTACGATCATAATCCCAGGCCTATTGCAATTTTTTAGGTCAGTTTGGGGATGGCTTTGAAAAAATAGTTTTTTTAAAAACATTTATCATTTTTCTCTAATCTTACTATTTATTTTTTCTACACATTTTAAAAAATTTCAAATTTTAAAAATTCATAATTTTATCATTTTAAATTGAAATGAGATGATTTGTTTTTTCAAATTGTATAAAACTTTAAGAAGAATAAATATAATCTATTTACTAATTTTTTTTCTAAACACATTTTAAGTTTTTATACTTTTTCATTCTAAACAGTTTATTTTCATAAAACACATATTTTTAAAATTCAAATAATCTTTAATCTCTAACATATCATCTTCAAATGTGTTCCCAAACAAGGCTTAAAATCTGAAAATAACAGGCTGACCTAGTTTACACGTGTAAGTAACTTGTACCGTACGTACAAGCAATGATTGGATTAAAATAAACTTGGTCAGCAATTTTGGACGCTATTTTCATCCTTTCGCCGTGGAATAATCTAACGACGATTTTTTTTGGTAGTTTTTGTCCAATACATGAAGAACCACAGTAGGACCCCCTAGTCTAACGAATCAGAACCGTTGATCCAACCGAAATTAAAAATAAAAAAAAAACTTTGCTTTTAAATTCAGAACCAGCGGAGCGTGTCAGTTGGTTGGTTTTTCACAGAGGAGAGAGAGAGAGAGAGAGAGAGAGGAGGGAGAGAGAGAGAGAGAGAGTGGAAGAGAAGATGACGAAGAGAGACCGAGAGAAATAAGGAACGATAGTTAGGGTTTCGAACCCGTTTGGATTACCGGAATTTTCTCTCTCTGGCGAGAAAATTTTGCTCTTCTTTTTTCCGCTTTACCCAGTGATATCACCGTTATCTGGAGAATTTCCGATTTTTTTGTTTTTGGTTCCGGTGACGAGGGATGAAGATTCAAGTTTGATCCTTAACGTTTCGAATTTTTTCGATTTTTGGCCTTAAGGTTGTTAATATTTGTTTACCCAAGTCGAATCGAACTTTTTTTTTTTTTTTTTCCGTTCTTGAGTTTTAAATATTTACAGGTTTTGCATTTTGGAGAATTTAAGAACTAGTTGAAGTGGGTGTTGGAAAATCAAGAACCAAATTAGAAAGAAGAGTTTTATTATTATTAGCTTTTTCCTTCTTTGGTTTTGTATGTCATTTTTGAGTTTCTTTGAACGTTTCTGAAGCGTGTCCTTTGGTACCTTTGAGTCCTTTCGGTGGAATCTGAACAGAAGAATTGTACAGAAAGAAATAGAAAAGAAGAATATGTGATCTGTCTTCAATCCCTTGATTTTTGATTTAGAAAAGTTAATGAGATTTTAACTCGAATATCTTTGTTATGTGAACGGAAGAAAACAGAAAAAGCTGAAATTTCAACATTTTTTTTCCTTATTTTTCTGGGGAGAAAAAAAATGGGTTTGTTAGATTAGATTGTACTTAATTGTATCTTTTTGTTCATGATTTTTTGCAAGTCGGTTAATGATTTCCTAACATAAGTGGTAACTCCAACAGGCACTCCACGATTCTTTGTGCTGAAACACGAGTTTCTGGTTCATTATCATCAGCATCAATGGCCGTCTCTTTCACCCGTTTTTCATGGTGCTTGTGGGCTGGCAAAGACAAGGAGCCAATCTCAAATGGGTCTTCCTTAAACTCTTCATTCGAGTGCGGCGGTTTCGGTATGAACCAACCCGAAACAGTACAGTTGTTCCCTTCTGTTAGAGGGAACAAGAAGAAATAGCCTCCTCAACAAGGAAGGCCAAGAGGAAATGGCAGAGTAGGGAAGAGAGGAGGATGGAGAGGAGGGATTGCGATTTTGTGATGGTGTCATCGGACGGCGGCTGCTCCTCGGGCTCCGAATCCGACGGCTTCGACATGTCCATTGGCTGGATTGAACCTCACGACCCTGGTTTTCAGACTGATATAACAATGATGACAATGGTTTTGCTGTGCTTGTCCCTTGCTATAGCCCTGGTTGCAAGGAGCTTGTTGTGGGGTCCAATAGTGCCATTTTTAAAGCTTTCAAGAACCTCCCAATTGAGTTCTCTCCCGGTTAGACAATTTTCCCTTTTAAAACTTTTGTCTCTTTGGTGCAATTTACACTGTTTTGATATTATGTCACTGTGTTTTGTGTGTACCATTTAACAAGCTATGTGTCTATTTGTCCTCTTTAAGCTAACTTTAGGGAGAAATTATATTGTGCTTTTAGCTGGTTACTGGATTTGGGATAATGAAGTTGAATGTTTCTTTCAACTCCTAAGAGCTTCTATTTTGGTTCTTTTATGCAATTTGTACAAAAGTTTGTACTTAATTTTCCAATTCATGTTGGTTGTTGCAAGTTTATGGGCTATTAGAATGAAGTTTTGTTCAATAATCATGTTTATTGGTTCCTAAATTGCCCTTTGGATTTTCACCTTTCACATGCCTTTGTTCGGGATAATATTCTTTACATTGATATTGATAACGGAAAATGGTTGTCTGTTTCTGTATCCCTTGACTGATATGTGTCATTAGTACTGAGTTGGTGTGTGTATATGTCTATAATTATTACTGAGTTATCTCTGTGCTTTGTTGAATATCCAGATTGCAAGAATTACATGGAACAAGTGCTGTCTTCTGCTTTGGTGCCCACTAGGAACTGATCTTTCTGATTGTGGCCCTTTTTCTGGAGAAATCTATTGGTTTTAGTTAGTACTTAAGTAAATTAAAAATTTAAGTGAGAGCAATTCAGAATAGAAGACACTGTTGGACCGTACGGTTGTCAGACTTGATGACAATTTTAATCCAGTTGAGATAGTCTTTAATATAGATTTACTCGGAAGGCAGATGTTTTTCAGCTTATGCTGTATTTCTGTTAGTCCTCCATATATTGAGAGGGGAATGTGATATAGATATATACATATTGATATATGTAATGGGGATTCTTTATTTGTATATACAACTTTCTATGATCATATGCTTTTATGCCTTCAGTTCCCTACTACTGTAAATAAACTCCACCTTTGGAAAGTTAATCAAGGGCCAATCTATTTTCCTTGAATTGAATTATTCCTTCTTCAGACTGGCTGCAAGTTCAGCCTCTGCATTTTTGTGGCTGTCTACGATTCAATTTTAGGTCTTGGGAGTTAAAAGGGTTCTTTGTATTGAAATGTCTTCTAATCCGATTGGCATCCTGTTTTTCATTCATTTTTTGAAATTTTTTAGGGAATTTAAATTTACTGTTTGAATCATGAATTCCAATCAATCTATAATCTAAACAGGTTCTTAATCTTCTGTCCTGTGTTTGTTTTTGGTGATAGAAAAATGACTAGCGGAGGAAGACCTTAAATTTTATTCTGGGCAAGTACTTTTTGCCTTGGACACTGAGTGAGTAGTTATCCAATGCTTGTTAGTGATTATCCACTCCTTCTAAGATGGAATCTCGGTGAATCCAACGTTGATCAACCATCAAGATTCCACGTTAGCAGTACATTTTGTTTTGTTTTGTTTTGTTTTGTTTTGAACAGTGGACAAAATATGTTGTGGTTGAAATTTATCGACATGGTTTTTGTCCTGTTTAGGCCTGCAAAACACACAGAGGTCCAATGGGAAGAAAATCAATCATGATGTCCCTTTGTTTTAGTTCTTACAGTGTTCTAGTCAAGGGCATTGGTGAAATCAATGTTTCGGTGATGGAGAGTTCTGGTCATGGGACAATTTATGGTCATCGGTGATACAGAGTTTTGTTTTTGTTTTGGATTAGTATCATTTATGCGTTTTATTTTTTTTTTCTTTAAATTTTAAAAACTTTCATTTTGTTCTTTAAATTTAGAATTGACCCTCATTAAAAGGGTTCTTTAGAGTTTCAATTAAATACAAACAGAAAAAAAAAAAAAAAAAAAAAAGTTAAACATAATCATATCGTATTTTTTTCTTTTACTTGTAATAAAAATCCAAACAAAATAGATATAGTGATATAAATACCTTGTTTTTATGTCTATCATTAACCAAAGTTCTTGTAAACAGGGTTAATTAAGAGAAGTTCAAAATTTAGGGAATAAAGTTAAGGCTTTGTTTGGCACTTTCACTCAAATTAAAATATTTCAACTCAGTTTTTGTCTTTTTTTCAAAAAGTTTTTTGTCTTTTTGAAAATTCAAAAAATATACTATTGAAACTAAAAAATTTCAACTCAAACTCATTCACCAAACAAACCCTAAGAGTTTTTTGAAACTCGTGTGGTATAGATAAGAATAAACGATTTGTTTTTGTTTTTGGAACGTGGACAATGGAGTGCTTCTATGGGGGACCCCTTGTTTTCATGAGAATTGAGGCCATTTTGATTCGAATGGCGAAGGAAAACATGCATTGTCACTCGTAAGTGATAAAGACAGATACGATGGTGATCTTTCTGCCGTTGCAGTAAAGACGAAAAGGAAGAATGGAACTTCATAATTATGAAGAGCCATTCCCCTTTTGTTTCGAGCAGAATCCTATGGCTAAATGGCAAGGTAAGAAAACGTAACTTTTATCATTAGGACTTTCTTGAGAACTTTGAAGGAGCATCTCATAATGTGGAGATCGAGTTAAGTGTGAAATTTTATTATTATGTTACATCTTTATCGGCATAAATTTTTTTTTAATATGTTATACTTGCATAAAATTCTAGTTTTCTATCAATTTTGTGCCCCATTTTATATGAGACTAGTTAAAGTTGAAAAAAGCAGAAATTTCAAAAAAAAAAAAATTATTATATATATATATAAATATATTCCATCACAAAAAGTACCTTACAAATGAGACATGATTTTTTGTCATTTGATTTTAGTAAAGTTTTTTTAAAATAATAAATTAATTAAATTATATATATGACGATTTATAATTTTATTCTACTAGTTAGAAATGTTTTCCATTTCAAAAAAGAAAAAAAAAGAAAAAAAAAAAAAGAAAGAAAGAGGTTAGATTTTTTTCGTACTTTACCATAAATTTTTTTCCTTTGATTTCTCTCAATGTTTTTTTGAAAGGATTTCTCTCAACTTTTTCAAATAAGAGTAGTAATCTGGAAGTTAAAGTTGTTGTTATTGTATTTTTTTAATTAAACAAAGAGTTAAAGTTGTTAATATATTACTAACACCTGAGCGTGCGTTTATTAATGAATAATTTAATTTAAAAAAGGGAACTAACTTCCTGTTTTTAAATTTCAATGTTTATTTTTGTCTTAGGAAATTTATAGTATAGTGATCCCACTTAAAAAATGAGGAATCAAGTTCCTTAACTAATGAGAACTTATCTCTCATTATCTCCTACCTCCTACCGACGGAGATAAATTCCGTTCTCCTAAAAAAAAAGAGAAAAGAAACTAACCTACCTATTTACCAAGTATTTCCTTAATTTGATTTTCTTTAATAGAATTCTATAACTTAATGATATGCAACTTAATTCCATATTCTTGTTTTTTTCTTTTTTTTTTTTTCTTTTTTGAATTTGATGGTAGAGGATTTGAAGTATTCACATAATGGTGGAGTCAGATATGAAATTTTCCGATAAGTTACCACTCTTAAAACTTAATTTTCTATTCTTATAACTGATTAGTAAATACACCATATATAGGAGCAATAAAATCCGCAGAAGAAAATAATAAAACAAAAACACGTAAGATTTATAGTGTTTCACAATCAATGTGAAAGTAACATTCACTTTCAACTGCTATAGTAATTCATAATGATAATTAAAAAAATTATAAGAGAAAATAGCCTACCTTTTAGTCTCCTTGTGTTTTTCACCCTTAACCTTTAATAATAATCCTAAAATATGTGTCCCCTTTTTGTGTGTGTGTGTATTTACATGTATAATTAAGATAACAAAAATTGTATTTGCGAAATCTTCATATTATCTTTAACGAAATTTTGGTCTATGCGCTTCGTCTAAGACTGCCGAGAGGGAGCAAGAGTCCCCTTCCAACCTAACAACAACTTTATCGTAAACAATGATTTACGTATTGTTTTTGCGTCAGGATAATAATTAAACTCCATACCTTAATAAAAGTTGCTTGTGGAACTTTTATGTTGTAATTTTGTAAAATAAACATCGAAACATTGTTTTGTTACCTTTGTTTTACAAGACGATGACTAGAAAAGTATAATTCGTAAATTAAAAAAAAATTGTAATTTGTTTTTCTTTAATAAAATTTGCAAAGATGTTAGAATGGGCTCTAACCAAAAGGCAAGAACCAAAAATATATTAAATGAAGAGTGAACTACGAAATTACATTTTGTGCATAAAAAAGAATTAAGTTTTACATACTGAACAAAACATTAAGAAACTAATTGGTGAATTTACATACTGAACAAAACGGTGTGAAATTAAATTGTAAAAATGAAAAAGAGAGAGTTAAAATTCACTTTTCTTTCTTTATTACTCGACTTTATTTCACATTTTATTATGTGCTTTTTTTTTTTTTGTGAATAAAAGGATCTGAAAATAGTTTTATCATTTTCAGATTTTTAGCTCAACAGATAGAAATCCTTTATTTTAGGTATGGCTGAAAGACAATATGTGCTTTTATACTTTATACTCTTTTTCTTATGCGAAATAAATTCTGTACACACAAGATAAGACCATTATCTCCTCCTGCAATACATTTTCAAAAGGTGCTATACTAATTTTGCTGTATCTCCTTGTTTTAGATTTAGAGATATTAAAAAATAACTTACCCTTTAACTTTTTTATCGTCGTTTTATTTCTATTTTTTATTTTTTTTGGGAAATGAAAAGGAAAGGAAGAAGAAGAAAGTTAAACGACAACGTTGTATCTGATATGGTATCATCAATCTATGATCTAAAATGGGTCCAAAAGTATATAATTTTCCAAGTCCCTACAAAAAAATAACAGAAATACGTGTCCAAAACGTGCAACTTATTTGGGTGCTCAAGTTTTATACATGGGCACTCTTACCAATATAATATCTTTACTAAAATGGCGTGCCCCATTGTCATAATTAGGTATGATATATATATATATATATATATATATTTATATGTACATTTACGTGAAAATGGTCTCCGGAGTATTCCCCTAATATAATGAGGATAGAGGATTGTTAACGGAATTTGTGACAGGGATGGCAAAAGTTCGTGTCACCAAGTTGATATCAAAACGAGGACGGGACGAACATTCCATGCTCCTAACTCGATATATATATATATATATATATATATATTAAAACATACCTATTATTTATTTTTAACATGCATTTTAGTATTAATGCTAACCCATAATATTTTTCTTATGCCTATTTTGTTCAAATTTGATTTCTTTTGTGAGACAAATTGAATTTTGACCTTTTTTTTTCCTAGCTTGTTCAAATTTTTGTCAATACTTGATATTATCGTGGGGAATGTAACAGACATGGAGAAGACATCCTTAATGGGATTCTTCTGTTCCTGTCTCTCTTTAAGCAGGGACGAAGATGGAGATCGAGATTCATTTGAAGAATATAGAGAGAAATGAGGAAGCATTTCTTGATCTCGTCCTATCTCGTTACCATTCTTAGTCATAATTAATCCTCCTTCCTTAAAAAAGCACATAAAAGTCAGAAATTAATTGTGTAGATGTCACCCACTGATCTTTCATGATTCACAAATATACAATCTTTATTGTAATTTATAATCCTATATTTAAACTACAATAAGACCCCCCATATTTATTTCGTAATACTGTGTATAACTTACCTATTTATGAGTTTCTTTCTCATCTGTTTTTAAACTTGTTAATATAAAATATAAAAATAATTTTTCAATATGAATAAAAAATAAAATTGATATTTTATCCCTTATATTTCTCTTGTGTTTCTTTTATTTTGTCCTTCTTCATTTCTTAAAATATCTAGCTTTTGGTTGTTATTTTATTACAAAAATTGTTATTTGTACCAATTTTACACTGAAAGTGATGATTAAATCAAAGGACAAAATCCTTTAAAAAATCATAATTAAAAAAAAAAAACGAAGAAGAAAAAAAGTGGGCTCTTCACACCCTGGAAAAAGCACCCAAAAAAAAAAAAAAAGGCAAAATCTCCGCGTGGATTATTCCACTGCATGACTTTCTACTTTCCTTTTTTTCTTTTACAGTGCACCTTTACATGTGTTATATATATATATATATCACAAAATTAAAAAAAAATAAAAATAAGATCTCTCTCTCTAAGTTTTTTAATTATTATTATTATTATTGCGATTTTAATTATATAAAAGAACTTTGATAGCTTTATGAAAAGGACAGCTTTGACAAAAAATTCAGGCGGAGTTTGCTCCCCTCCATGATCCCATTATTAGCAACAAAGAAAAAAGTTGGTGTCACATTCCTGATTCCTTCATTGTGCACGTTCTTTCTCTAACTCTTTTTTTTTTTTTTTTCCTTTGTTTTTCATTCCCATCGTTCTCCTCTAATATAGAGAGAGAAGCAAATATTGCATTTCTTTTGGTGTCAATAGACAGGCAAGGCATTAGGAGTTCTGCATGATTTTGTTCTAGAGAGAGAAAGAGAGAGAGAGAGAGAGAGAGAGAAAATGTTGCAGAGAGCTGCAAGCAATGCATATTCATGGTGGTGGGCTAGCCACATCAGGACCAAGCAATCCAAATGGCTCGAGCAAAACCTTCAAGGTAATTTTTATCTCAACAAAACGACATTCTGGGATTAATTTCCTTATAAACATCTACAAAAAGTATTCGACATATACATATATATTATATAAATATATATATATATATTTCCAATCTAATCAGTATCTGATTCCTGTTCCATTGCTGCTGTTTTGCGATCAATTTGACCGATCATTATATCTTTTTTTTTTTTGTCCTTTTCATAAAGTTTCAAAAACTTGTGGGCCCATACAACCAAAATCTTTCTAAAAATTGTTATCTATATCAGTTTCTTATTACCATCATGTTGTGTATATATACGCATGTACATATATATAGGTCTGCCTCTCTAGGTTTGCATCACATAGGTCAGATCCAGGCTTATTTTAGATATATATATATATATATATATATATATGTATTCTTGTGTTTGGCTCCGCTCATTCTGAGTCTGGTGTTCTTCTTCCCCTGTAATTTTAGGACTTTCCTAGACTCTTTGCTAGGCTTAAAAAAAAAAAAAAAAAAAAGAAAAAGAAAAAGAAGAAAGAATTCTGCTAATATTTATAATTACCATCTTTCATATATTCGTCAAGGTCCACTAAACTAAAATTTTTGATCTGACGGTCTAAAATTATGTCATACTGATACAGAATCCTCCTCTTTGAAATCAATATTCACTTGTTTCTAGGAAATGATGCCACTGAAAGGAATAAAATGGAACAACAGAAAGTGCAAGTGATCTTTACTGATTTTAAATTTGAGAAGAATAGAATAATAATCCAAAACTTCTTCCTGTATTCTGTAAACGACAACATTTTCAATCCACCGTGGCCTGATCAATACAATTATTTGAAAGAAATTCAATCCTATGTATATGAAATGATTGATTTTCGTAAACAAATTGAAGAGGACAAAAAAAATGCTAATATAATGTGATGCGAATTGCAGATATGGAGGAGAAGGTACAAACCGTACTTAAACTCATTGAAGAGGATGGAGATTCGTTTGCCAAGAGAGCAGAAATGTACTACAAAAAGAGACCGGAGCTGATAAACTTTGTGGAGGAATCCTACAGAGCTTACCGGGCCTTGGCCGAGCGGTTATGATCACATTTCAACCGAGCTGCAAAATGCAAACAATACAATTGCTTCTGTTTTCCCAGAACAAGTTCAGTTTGCAATGGATGAAGAGGATGAAGATGCCTCAGCTGGGGTTCCGAAAAGGTTCCCGAAGGTTCGAAGTCAAATATCCCAAAAGTTCCAAAGGGTCCCTTCAAAGAGTTGAAGAGTATCATCACAACAGAAACAGCTACTAACAAGTTGCTAGCCAAAAAGACGACGAAAAGCGGGAACTTCCACAACAGTTTCTAAATCAGGTCTGACGAAATCCGCGGCACTAGAAGAGATCGACAGGCTTCAGAAACAGATCCTAGCCCTGCAAACCGAGAAGGAGTTCGTAAAGAGTTCTTATGAGAATGCACTTGCAAAATACTGGGAGATCGAGAACCAGATCAGCGAGATGCAAGAAAGAGTATGCACTTTGCAAGATGAATTTGGCGAGGGCATGGTCATCAAAGATGGCGAGGCTCGGAATCTGATGGCAGAAGCTGCTGTAAAATCATGTCAAGAGAGATTGGCACAATTGCAAGAGAAACAGGATAGATCAACAGAGGAAGCTATAGTTGAGTCCCGAAGGATAAAGGACACAAGGGAAAAGTTGGAGTCTCTCAAGGGTGAGTTCCAATACAGTCAGACCAATGGCGAAAATTCTTTTATAAGAGATGAATCTAAGAAAGCAGCTGAAGTCCCGAACAGCTTCGATGAAGAAGTGGCTAGTAAATCCAAAGAGAGACAAGAGCTCGAGTTGTTGCGAGAGAAAATCAAGGAACAGATTGAGGCCAGGTCAAACACATCTCTCACGGTGACGGAAATGGTGGAGAAGATTGATGAACTTGTGAACAAAGTGATCAGCTTAGAAACCGCAGTCTCATCACAAGCTGCTTTGGTGAAGAGACTACAAAGTGAAACCGATGAACTTCAAGCTCAAATTCGAAGCTTGGAAAGTGACAAGGCAACTCTGATTGATGGGAAGAAAACTTAAGCAACAAGCTAAAGGAAATGGATGAAAAGTTGGATGGAATTCAGGTTCTCAACCAAAGTTTTGAAGACCAGAACAACAATCTGCAAACACACTTTACTGAAGCGCGTTGCAATCTCGATCACCTTTCTGATAAACTGAAAAGTGTGACACCAGATGAGGAGGTCAATACCACAGGTTCATCAGAAACAGAATCGAGATCTGTCAGAGAGGTCAATTTGCAGAAACATTTTGAGATGCAAGAAGACATAGTGAATCCTTTTGAAGACATTCCAAGCACAAGAAATCCTTTCGAAGATTTTGAGGAAACACAAGATGTGAAGTCATACGAGGAAACGAATGTCACAGGTTCTTTGCAGAAAGAGAGGGAATCTCCATCTGAGGTAGTAAGATTTTTAGAAGAGACGAAAGAACAAGTGGACCGAGAAAAAACAGGTGATGATTCTACAAAAGCCACTGATGTTTTAGTACTTCCGATTGCGATCAACAAAAGGTAGTTTCTCAATCCCAGACAGATCAGAACCTGCTTGTCGTAGATGATATGCAAACCCCATTGAACTCGACCAATGTGCAACCGAAGGAACAGGCAACAGAAGAAGAAGATGAACCGGATTGGCAGAAGCTGTTTATGAGCGGAATGGAGGACAGACAAAAGATTCTGTTGACGGAATATACATCAACTCTTAGAAATTACAAGGATGTGAAAAAGAAGCTCGGTGAAGTTGAGAAGAAAAGTAGAGACAACCTATTTGAAATATCATTGCAGCTTAAAGAACTGAAGGGCGCCAATGCCAGGAAAGATGATGAGATCAGGACACTGCGATTGAAACTCGGTCTTCTTGAGGAGAGTTTGAACGACCGAGATGTTGAAATATCCGAGAACACAAAAACCATCCCGCTAGCAGCAGAAGAGGAAGAGGAAGACGAAGAAGAGAAAGAAGACATCAAGGCAATTCTCACCGACCAGACCATGTCAGCAACAGAGGAAAAATTCCGCACGAGCATCGATGAACTTCTTGAGGAGAACCTAGATTTCTGGCTGAGATTCAGCAGCTCATTCCACGAAATCCAGAAATTTAATACCGAAGTCCAGGACTTGAAATCTGAGATATCGAAACTGGAACAGAAAAGAAAGAACCAAGATGGGAACAGTAACACACTCCAGAGCCTGCTTAAGTCTGATGCAAGGCCATTGTACAAGCACCTGAGGGAGATACAGACCGAGCTAGCAGTCTGGTCCGAGAAGAGTGCACTTCTGAAGGAAGAACTTCAGTGCAGATTCTCGTCATTGTGTGACATCCAAGAGGAAATAACCAAGGCTCTGAAGGCCAGTGCGGAGGACGATGACTTCAAGTTCACGAGCTATCAAGCTGCTAAGTTTCAAGGAGAGGTTTTAAACATGAAGCAAGAGAACAACAAGGTGGCTGATGAGTTGCAGGCGGGTTTGGACCACGTCACTACGATGCAGATCGATGTGGAGAGGACTCTGGCGAGGTTGAATGAGGAGTTTGGTTTGGCTAGCTCAAAGAAACATAATGATCCTCACTTAAGCCAAACGGTGAGTAGGTCTCGTGTGCCTTTGAGGTCGTTTATATTTGGCGTGAAGCAGAAGAAGCAGAGAGCTTCGATCTTCTCTTGTATGACTCCGACCATGCATAGGAAGTACCATGGTCTGAGAGCAGGACCTTAGTTTTAAGTATCTTTCTTTTATTGGTTTCTGCAAGTTGAGTTTTTCTTTTTTCGTTTCATTTTTTTTTTTTTTGAGAGAGGAATGAGGATGGAAAGAAAGAAAGTTTGTAGGTGTTAAAAGAACAAGATAATTTGGTATGCATTGGGAATTTTAATTGATTTTTGAATCACGTTCGAGTGAAATTATTTTTATTGTAGATTTCTAATTACTTATATCATTTATTTGGTTTATTTTCAAAACCAGACATGTTCAATTGAGACTTGTAGACGATCAGAGTTTCCTTTTCTCCTATTTATAGTTCTTTCATGAATGAAGAATTATTCTTTACAAATCAAACTTTGGACTTTCTGTAAAATCACTGAGCATGCGTTTGGAATACGGGTTTGAGAGATAATTTATAGGCTGAAGTTGGTTGATTTTTCAAAAATTAGTTATAATTTTGTTGACTTTTCAGGACAAAAAAACAAAAACTGAGATGAAAACCTTAGGTTCACAGAGAACCAAACAAACAATAAAGCACGTCATTTATTGACTATTTGAAAAGATCAACCCAGGTGTAGAGCCGGTGCATCAAACCGCCACTGAAAAACTTAAGAGAAACCCATGTTGCAGGACATGCACCAGAACGAGATAACGACCGAAAAACAATGTTGGCAGATTAAAGGACAAGATATCAGAAGTGACAGCCACCGCAATCCAGAACAACATGGTCCAGAAGAAAGAAGTGAAGGTTTATAGCAGACAATGTGGAAGTCGAACATAGAAATCGAGAACGTATAACTTCATGCCAACAAAATATATATATATATATATATTTTTTTTTGAATTGAATGGACGAGCAAAACGGCAACGAAAATTATAGATTTATTGATATGCTTTGCTTGTATATTATCATGCCAAAACTACATGAACAATGTATATCAGAAAGCAGGATAGCTGACAATTCCCAGATCCTACAATCAAACTGTACACTGGTTAATGAGAGGGAAACACCTGAACTTGAGATTTCTAACTAGTTTGAGGAAATTTAGAACACCACGAGATTTCGCTATCGTTGAGCTACAGTGGTGGATAAATGGTCACAAAGAAATCTATCAATATCAAGTCATAGCAACATACTTAAACCCCTTATGCAGCTGCAAACTGGATGCTTAAGCCTCTCAATTTTCCAGCTTCGTCAACTTGTGCCGAGAAGTTTCCGTAAGTTGAAAAATAGGAATCGGATTGTTAAGGGTATATTTTGTTTGTTTGAATTTTTTTGGGTGTTGTGAAAACTGCCAAAGATTCTCTCTTGGAGCACAAGGAAACGTCGTTTTCTGGTTTGAAGAAGCGTGCAACACAAGTAGCGTCTAATACTTTTTAATATAGTAAATGTCCTTTTTAACTTTGAAAAGCATGTAATTTTCCATTTCAAATACAACCTGACGGAACGCTTATAACTACTTGGAAAATGTCATGATATTTTGGAATATCATATGAACTTCTTTGAGAATACTGTGAAATTTCAGGTTGAACAACTCTGTTAAAGTGGCAGGAAACTTTTTAATTTAAAAAACTTTGTTGCAAAAGGTAAGAAAGAATGAGGGGAAGGAAAGGTACAGAAATAATTTCACTTGAAATAACTATCTGTCATCTTTAGAGCGTCTTAATGTCCAATATTGAATAGAAGGATGAAATCAGACGTTCTCATAGTTCGGCAAGAACAGAACGTACAAATGCAAGTTCAGGAGGCAATTTTGAAATTTTGGTGAAAGATCTGGACAAATTTTTAAAATATATCTTTTCTCTTTTGATACGTTATTATGCTACATTCATCCTCATCGGTTTATCAACGCCTCTTTGCAAGTGCCCAAACGCATACAAATATAAGCTTTTTAGAAGCCTCTTCTTTTTCTTGAAACTAAAACTTTACAGCTTTCTAGTTCAGAGTTCAGACGACATAAACAATCATTCCGTGTTTCTTCATGGTTCCCTTTCGTCAAACGACACTTCTGACACCACCTTTGCTCCCCTTCCTTGAGCAATGTAAAGGCCTATGTGATGCATCAGATTCTGCCATGGAACATGAGTCAGGGAAGGAGATTTAAGTACATCAAAAACTTCCAAGTAATCTCTTATTGACAAGCAAGAACTACAAAGTATAATAAATACTTAAACACATGCCTTTTCTTTGTGAACTTTATTGATTCAATTTTTCATACTAGGCATTTCCAACTAGAGATAATGACAAAAAGCTCGCTGGTTTTTAATCGAAATGCAAGACAATTCGTACTTGTCAGTCTTGTGCCTATTATCTAGACGCATTATTTATGTTCTATTTTGAACTTGACTCGATGTGTATCCATAAATGCTTTCAACTCTAGCTCATCTTTTTCTTACTAGATAGACCAAATTACTCTTTAAGTACAGCCTATATGACACATATTATTAGTTTGGTTATAAAACGTTCCAGCCATATCTTCATCAATTGCATCAAAACTAACCTAGCTAATATAGCATCCACGCCAAGCCCCGATTAGGATTGATATTCCTGTCCTTAAATGGCGAAATGCAGCAAGATGGCCTGAAAGACTATGCTTTGACAGCCTCAAAACCTTCAACTTCTGTGCAGCGAGGTCTTGGTGCTTGCATCTTGAGGCTTACACCTTTGCCTCATGAAGGCAAAACTCCTCAAGGCCCAATTGGGATTTTTAAAACCTTGATTGAAGCTTAAAGCTTATATGAAAGTGATCGTTGCCCCAAGTTTAATGATGCAGATGTGTAATCTTAAGTATATAATGCAATGATGAAGTACATCAGATTTGAGATTTTGTAAACTGTAAGCGTAAATTCCATCTTCCATATTGCCGACAGTGGTGACAAATAAGTTGCAACATATATGAAACAAGGCATTTTGATCAATCAACGTACCTGAGGATGAGCTATAACATCTTTAGCAGCTCTTGCAACATGGACCGGAAGATCAAAAGTGGCACACCCCCCGGAATAGATGATCACATCCTCCAGAGGGGCAAGTAATCGGCGATTTCTCACAGATAATGCAGAGCAAGCGAAATCTAGCACGCATATATCTGTACATATCCCCACGACCAAAATCTTCAAAACGAACAAAAGGGTTGCAAATATTAGAGAGATAGAACATAAGCCAGCGACAAGAAGCAGCGAACACCACCATAGAGAGTTTGGTACGTGCTTACCGCTTTGATCTGATTATTCTTGATCCAATCAACAAACACATTGGAGCCATCCTTCTCAATTGCTCCAAGAAACCCGTCAATGCAATCTTTGCACCTAAGCGTGGCATTCGGTTCATTCTCCAACCATTGCAGGGCTGCACACAAAAGACAAGGAAAAAAAATAAAATTATTGATTGAAAATTTTGTAATTGACAAGAACTCTCCTTAATTTACTACCACGAAATGTATCTGGATTCCTATGGTCAGCCACCCTCCAATCTTTTGGCCTTTTTCACTCAAGATTCCAAAGGTGCCACTTGCCTAGCGGGACAAGAGAATTTTAACCAATTTCCATTTTGAAGAGAAATTCGGTATAGAATTGACCTATGATACAATTGGTAACACATTTTCGGACGTTGGACGATGTTTAAATATGAATGAAAAAAAAAAACCCTCAATATTGAAATTTTTTGTTGTTGGGTACTACCTGACAAAAACAACTAAAACTCTGAAAGGACTAGTTGTATCATAACTAACCCTGTCAAGGGCCATGTCTCTCTCCTTTTTTGCTCAGATTAATTTTGAATCAATTAATGATTCAACTGACAAAAAAAAAAAAGGACCCAAAAACATATTAATAATAATAAATAAATAAAAGGACCACAAAAGGGGTATTAAAATTTTGAACCTGGAACAAGTCTAGCTTCATCGGTTCCAGCAAACAATGAGGAGGATAAGGATTCTCGGGAATGTTTGGATCATGTGAATCCAGAAAAGCAAAAACCGGCCATTTTCTCTCACAGAACGCTCTGGCCAGTCTCACCGACTCATCAACCATTTCAGATATCTGCTTATCAGGCTGCCTCGGAGCCTACACAAAACAAAAACAATGACACATATACATACATACATATACAAATATATATATATATATAAAGAAATTTAAAGAGAATGAAAATAAGCAAAGAAAGAGAAGGACCATATTTCCAGCGCCGACAGTACAGAAGCCATTGACGATGTCGACGAGCACAAGGCCGGTATTAACATCCCCGGAAAGCGAAAACGGTTCTTCTTTCACCGGAAGCTCTTCCTTTAGCAAGTCAATAGTCTTCGAAACCATCTTCTTCTTCTGCAACAGCCAATAAACGTTTTTGTTCCAGTCAACAGAAAGGAAATAAGGAATGGTCTGGTGCTATCTAATATTATTTTTTTCGTCAAAATAATAGAAATAAAGTGCATCTTATCTGTCTTATTACCTTCAAAACAAGAGAAAAACAAGAAATATTGTGCATCTTAAATTATATCCAATGATGATGATCCGAGTGAGTGACTTCAAATCGTTTGTCCGTCTCGTCGGATGGCGGAGAGATTTGATTTGATTTGTTTATTGTAATTAAAAAAAAGATTAAAAAACAAAAAAAAAAAAATGAGTGGCAATTACGGTAAATGGCCGACAAGACTTTTCTTTCAGTTTGAGGAAGTTCAATCCTTAGCAGAGTCTAAAGAACCTACGAACAGTTCCAACGTTGTACAATGGACCCCACCATGTCTAAGATGCGTTCCCCACGGGAAAAGAAAAAAAGATCACGCCCGTCTGCACTAGAACTTCGATTTGACTTGTGGTGTAGTACAATCGCATTATATGTTTTGTTAATGTACTGATGTTGGTTGTTTTTCCTTATTTTCTTTTCAACATCTCTGTAGTTTAAATGCGGGGTATTAGATTTATCCTTTCAATAAAATTAGATTTTTTTTTTGAGAAGAAATAAAATTAGGTTTATCCTTTGAATAATGTCTACAACACTTGAGAGTGTTTTCCATAAAACATTTATATATTTGTGTCATGTATATATTATGCGATAATAGATATCAGTTGCACTGCTAAAATAAATACGTATTTTAGCATAGTAACATGAACCATCCTTAAAAAAAAATCAACATAAATTTTGAATTAAAACAAAAAAACAAAAAATCCCTTACCTCTCATATAGATTTTCTCACCCAGTAACATTTTCCCCAAAACTCTTAAATGCCTTTTTCCCCGTTACTGGTCTTGTAATAATTTGCACAGGTCAAATGCTTTTGAACTTCATTCGTTAAAAAAAAAAAAAAAAAAAAAAAAAAAAAAAAAAAAAAAACCTTTTCAACTAAAGAAATATTCTACCTTATTCTTATGGACGGCCGAGATGAATTTGTGGAACACCTCCCCTCTTTCCTAAACCAAAACCCGTCCCTACTTTTAAATAGAAATTTTAGCGTCCAAATAATAAAAAGTAGAGACGGGTTGTCTCATGGTATTATTTGGACGCTAAAATATGGATGTCAATTGCACATACATGAATAGTTTTAAAACGGGTTTATGTTACACATATTATTCGGTGCACGTGTTGCAACAGAATTTTTATATTGGAATTGAGATGAATTGAATGTGCGTTTGATGAGACAGTTTAAACTGTCAATACTAAAAATTGTAAAAACTTGATATGTGTTTAGAAAAAAAATATCACAATGGAACTTGTTTTGTTTTTTTCAAAATTCTATGCAATTTTAAAAAAAATTCATTCCATTTGGACTTATATATGTAAAGTTATGGACTTTTAAAATTTGAATCATAAACACTGTGAATAGTGAGAATTGATGTTGATTTTTCAAAAAAAAAAAACAAACAACAAACAACAAAAAACAAAAATGAACTGAATTATTTGGATTTGGATTGAATTGAACATTGACTCCAAACACATGCACAATGAAGATTGCTCAGATGCGCCACTCTTTTTTTCATTACCACTAATTATTCAATTGACTAAATACCCTTTTTAAATAAACCTATTTATTGATGTACTAACAATTGTGCTTTCAAGTTTAGGTTCATAATAGTACTTCAGACAATCTTCTTGAAATCTTTAAACTATACCGAGACATTCCACCGGTGTACCAGACTATAAATGTAAGCTTAATGACGAGCTTCTTCATGTGCATGAAATAGAGAGAAATGGGGAAGTAAAAACCTTGCTAAAGACAAGTATTGACATCCTTGAAAACCTCAAGCCTCATCATATGTTCAAGAGACATAAATTTCTTCGGCTCATACCACATCGTTTTGGCACTTGGGAAAGTCTTAATAACGAAAATGAAAAAGAGCAAGAGATCAAATGTATCAATTATCTAAACCAAATATATTGACTTTACATTTTGTTAACCATAAAAATATAGAACTATGTTGTGCCCCTCTTATAATGCAAAATAGTCCCTTTTTTTTTTTGTTTTTTGTTTTTTTTTGGCCCCATTCAGGAAGTGAAGGTTTGTGATTCCACGTAGGAAGGTTGGCTTGTGTCCGTTTAAGAGTATCTATACTTGGGGACACTTACCTTAAAAAATTTTCTTCTTGATAAGTAAAAAATTTTGGAAAATTGATTCATTAAAAATTAATATATGAGCTATTATAAGGGTCAAATTATTGAAAATATATCTTTCGATAAAGTAGATTTTCAGTGAAATAATGCAATTTTATGATTTAGAATGAAGTGACCGACAATTTATAGTGGTTATTCGATTGGAATACTTTCTATTTTCTCTAGTCACATGCGTGTTTCTTTTTCTAAACATGATATGTCAAGTTCATTTATAGGTTAAGCGTTTATTCGTCATGCAGACTCTAAGCGTCAAATGACACCCCTCATATTTAAACTTCAAGGAAATGAATGTGGAGAATAGACCAATATTGGAGTTGGAGTTGTTATTAAAGACTCTTATTTGGTACGAGGGATCGAACATGGGAGAAGAAAACATAAAAATCAGCTGTTTGGTAAAGAGAGGAGAAATGGTATATTCAAAAAATGTATGTTAAAAAAATACTCCCTTCCATTTTCTTTCCACTGCTGGATTGATTCAAAAAATAGTGAGTACCTAATTTTTCCTAGTGTACACTGCATATCTATGAAAGTTGAAGCTCTTCTCTCATTTGGACAAGGCAAAATTGATTGGATGCACACTAACAGAACTGTGGAAAAAGCTTGAAATTATTCCTAGATTTATTTCTATTTCTATTTTAATTTTTTGAAAGGGTCCTACTCTTTTATTTTAGTGTTTTTTTTCCCCCATTAGAAGACCCTGTTTGCTCCCATGACACCTGAAATTCATTCATGGTAGCTGCCAATGAGGGATCTACCTTGAGGCCACATGCCTGCGCTGAAGAAACGACAATATTTATATCAGCCTTTATACATGTATATTAACTGAGGGAATTCAGCTTGCGTTTGGTTCGCTGGTTAGAGATGAAATTTTTAAGTTAGAGTTGGTTAATTTTTAAAAAATTAGTTATTATTTTTGTTGATTTTTCAGAAAAAGGTAAAAACTGAGATAAAGATGTACAGTTTGGTTAGAATGTTAAGATGCCAAAAGAAACATCAGTTTGTGTCCTTGGACAATGGGCATGTTAAGGCCCTTGGGCTTTTAGTTGGTTTGGGCTTAATTGGACTTCTTTACTTATTCAAGCTTTTTTAGAAGCCTCTTCTTTTTCTTGAAACTAAAACTTTACAGAATTCTAATTGAGAGGTCAGACAACTCGGCTATATGAAAGTTTCAATGATTTGAAAAAGGAAAGGAAAAAGGAAAAACAATCTTTCTGTGTTTCTACATGGTTCTCCTTCATCGAAAGACACTTTTGATACCACCTTTACTCCCCTTCCTTGAGCAATGTAAAGGCCTATGTGACGCATCAGATTCTGCCATGGAACTTAAGTCAAGGAATGAGGTTTGAGTTTCGGTGACATTAAGAACCTCAATTTATCACTGTTCTTGCCAAGCAAGAGTATCTATGATTTGGAATTGATATATGAGCTGTTATAAGGATCAGATTATTGAACAAATATCTTTTCTAAAGTAGATCTTAAGTGAAATGATGCAATTATATGATTTAGAATGAAGTGACCCACAATTTACAGTGGTTATACGATTGAAATACTATTTTTTATTATCTCTAACCACGTGCATGTTTTGTTTTTTAAACTGTGATATGGCAAGTTCTTTTACAGGCTAAGCATTTACTCGTCATATAGACTCTAAGCGTCACCTCATATTCAAACTTCTAGGAAATGAATGTGGATACTACCACTTATATGTGGAATAGATTAATATTGGAGTTCTCCCATCAAGTTTGGTAAACGAGGGTACCTTATTTTTCTGTGTAAGAGTGTATATTCAAACTGTATGTCAAAAATTTTCCCTTTCATTTTCTTTTCACAGCTGGATTGATTCAAAAATAGTGGGTACCTTATTTTTCCTAGCCTACACTGCATTTTCTTTAAAAGTTGAAGCTCCCCCTCATTTGGACAAGGCAAAATTGATTGGATGCACACTAATAGACATGTCAAAAAAAGCTTGAAATTGAAATTTTGTATAATTTTAAAGAAAAGGAAACAAATTGAAAAAAAAAAAAAAAAAAAAAAAAAGGCACTTTCGACCACCGTTTTGGTTGAAGGCATTGCGAATAGGGTCCCTTTTTTTTTTTCTTTTTTTTTTTTTTTCATTTGAAGACCTTATTTGCTCCCATAACCCCTGAAATTCATTTGTCGTAAAGCTGCCATTATTTGTTGGGTCTATTTAATAGAGATTTTACTTTTGCTTTGAGTCAATAAAAGGAAGAAAAGCAAGAACTATTACTTTTCGGTAAGTATTTGTGAACCACATTTTTAAAAGAGATTTAAACAAAAAAATGATTTTAAAAATGTTAAAATACATTTTATAATGTCTATCGTAAACTCCGATAAAAGTTTTCAAATCTATTCTTAATAGGCTTTTCTGGAAGTCACATTCTCTGACTTTGACAGAAAGCCTTTCCAATAGATCATCCAAACACCTTTAAAAACTACTTTTAGACTTAGGAAGTCAAAAGCAACGTTTAGGAAACTCAATCATAATATTTATGGTTTTTCAAAGATTTGTTAAACATATTTTAGAATACATTAAGCATGCATTTGGTGCTAAGGTTTGGATTGTATAATTTGGATTTGAATTGATTGTACGTTTATCGAGACATTTGAATTGCTGGAGTTAAAAACTGTAAACACTTGAAATGTGTTTGGAAAAAAAAAAAATCAATATGGAGCTTGTTTGATTCGTCTTGAAATTCTGTGCAATTTAAATATTAAAAAAAACATCTCATTTGGATTTTTCTATGCAAGTTATGGACTTTTAAAGTTTGAGTTACAAAACTGTGTGAATAATGAAACTGAGAGAAAAAGACAAAAAATGTATTGTAATTCTATAGTTTTAAGTTCAAAAGTTGATTTTGCCGTTGTTTTTAGGGAATTAAAATGTGCGATTGAGATTAACTTATTTAACTAAATTATCCGTCAAGGAAAGTTATAAATAGCGATGGAAAATCTGAAATTTGAAGGATTGTAGTCAATTAAGAATTGAGAAGAATTCGTACTTTGTTTTCTTTTAATTCTTAAAGATCAATTAAGCT
This sequence comes from Ficus erecta, assembly GCA_008635985.1. Lineage (NCBI taxonomy): Eukaryota > Viridiplantae > Streptophyta > Magnoliopsida > Rosales > Moraceae > Ficus > Ficus erecta. The sequence continues at coordinate 2,369,347 of BKCH01000005.1, read as the reverse complement.
TAATCTCTTGTTGTTTGTCATTGGATCAGATCTTAGTACAAAAAGTTAATTACGACAAATTTATGAATAAATAATGCTCGCGCTATAAATATGTTGGAGTTAGTCGAATGGCAATTATGGCGTATTGTGTTTGTTTGGTAGTAAAAACAGGCTCAAATATTGACACCGACATTGTATGTGGACTAAAACTAAAAGATTAGGGACGTTACAATATATATATATATACATACATATATAAAAATATATATATATTCATGACTGTTTTAGGTCCAAATCTGTTGATTTGCCTTAAAATGTAACACGAATGTGTAATGAGACCTCGATAGGAAGTATATTTATAGTAATCACGTCAATTGTCATTGCTGGTGAAACTGAAGTGTACATGGCTGATTTAATTGCAGCATGAATGTCAATTGTAGCATGAAACTGAGTAGAGTAATCAACTAATCATCATCTTATACAGGGTAATACAACATAGTTTTTTCTTTTTTCTTTTTTTTTTTTTTTTAAGAAAAAGAAAAACATCATTCGACGGAGTGGAATCAACATGTAAGTCACATGAATCAGGCTAGGTAATGACAAGAGTATTGTGCGATGTCACAAACAATAACTTGCTACAAGATCTGCGACGATGTGCAGTCGGAAGGGTCCTTCGAGCTCATGTAGTTGGCAGGTGATCAGATGATAGTCTGTCGAGATGGTAGGTCGGTCCCTGTGTTAGGTGGGTCTGGGAGGCGGCTAAAAAAAAAAACCCGCGGCGGAATAAGGTTTTAAAAAATTTTTAAAACACCCAGGAAACGATTCGTGATGCTAAAATAATCAAACAATCAATATAATTTTTTTGATAAACATTTTTCTGATAAATGTAGACGCCAAACACATGCAAATATAAGTATTTTAGAAGCACTCTTCTTTTTCTTTAAACTAAAACTTTACAGCATTCTAGTTCAGAGGTCAGACAACTCCACTGTATGAAAGTTTCAATGATTTCGGAAAAACACTCGTTCCGGGTATCTTCATGGTTTTCATTCATCAAACGACACTTCTGACACCACCTTCGCTCCCCTTCCTTGAGCAATGTAAAGGCCTATGTGATGCATCAGATTCTGTCATGGAACATAAGGAAGGAAGTTTGAGTTTTGAGGACAACTAAAACATCAAGGGATCAATATAATTGACAAGCAAGAACTATAAAGTATAAAAACTAAGCATACACAAGCCTTTCCTTTGCAAACTTTTTCACTTCAATTTTTTCATGCTTGGCATTTGCAACTAGGGGTATTGCCAAAAAAAAAAAACACCATTTTTAATCGAAATTGAAAACAATTCGTACATGTCAGTCTTGTGCCTATCATCTAGAGTGGCATTATTTATGTTCAATCTTAACCCTGCATCTGTCGTGTCGTGTAGACAAAAAAATGCTTTCAACTCTAGCTCACCTTTCTTTTACTAGATAGATCAAATTAATCTTCACTACAGCCTATATGACACACATTTTTAGTCATTAGTTGCATCAAAACTAACCTAACTAATGTAGCAGCCACACCAAGCCCCATTTGGGATTGAGTTTGCTGTCCGTCAGAGTACTATTTTCTACAACTGATATGCAGCAGTCTTAAAAGGGGAGGTGCTGCGTGATGGCCACAACGCGTACAACTTCTGTGCAGCGAGATCTTAGTGCTTGCCTCTTAAGGCTTACACTTTGCCTCACGAAGGCAAAACACCTCGAATCCCGATTGGGGTTTTTAAAACCTTGATTGAAACTTTAAAGCTTACATGAAAGTGATTATCACTCAATTTTAAGGATGCAGATGTGTATTCTAAAGTATATCATGCAATGATGAAGTACATTAGGTTTATAATTTCTACACTGTTTGTGTAAGTTTCTTCTTCCATATAGTCAGCAGTCGTAATAAGTTTCTCGTACTATGTATTAAACAAGGCATCTTGATCAATCAACGTACCTGAGGATGAGCTATAACATCTTTGGCAGCTCTTGCAACATGGACCGGAAGATCAAAAGTGGCACATCCTCCGGAATACACGATCACATCCTCCAAAGGGGCAAGTAATTGGCGATTTCTCACAGATAACGCAGAGCAAACGAAATCTAGCACGCATATATCTGTACATATCCCCACGACCAAAATCTTCAAAACGAACAAAAGGATTGTAAATATTAGAATGAAAGAACATAAGCCAGCGACAAGAAGCAGCAAACACCACCATAGAGACTTCGGTACGTGCTTACCGCTTTGATCTGATTATTCTTGATCCAATCAACAAACACATTGGAGCCATCCTTCTCAATCGCTCCAAGAAACCCATCAATGCAATCTTTGCACCGAAGTGTGGCATTCGGTTCATTCTCTAACCATTGCAGGGCTGCTCACAGAAGACAAGGAAAAAAAAAATACAAAATTAGCGATTGAAAACTCGAGAATCGACAAGAACTCTCCTTATTTTATTGCCACTAAATATTCCTATGGTCAGCCACCCTCCCATCTTTTTGGCCTTTTTCACTCAAGATTCCAACGGTGCCACTTGCCTAGCGGGACAAGAAAATTTTAACCAATTTCCATTTTGAAGAGAAATTCGGTATAGAATTGACATACAATTGGTAACACATTTTCGAACGTTGGAAGATGTTTTAATATGAAAATAAAAAAGAAAAAAAAAAACCCTCAATATTGAAATTTTTTGTAGTTGGGTACAACCTGACAAAAACAACTAAAATTCTGAAGACTAGTTGTATCATAACTAACCCTGTAACGGGCCATGTTTCACTCCCTTTTTGCTCAGACTTTATTTTGAATCAATTAATGATTCAACTGAAGAAAGGACCCAAAACATATATATTAAAAAAAAAAAAAAGGCATTTAAGATTTTGAACCTGGAACAAGTCTAGCTTCATCGGTTCCAGCAAAACAATGAGGAGGATAAGGATTCTCTGGAATGTTTGCATCATGGGAATCCAGAAAAGCAAAAACCGGCCATTTTCTCTCATAGAACGCTCTGGCCAGTCTCACCGACTCATCAACCATTTCAGATATCTGCTTATCGGGCTGCCTCGGAGCCTACACAAAACAAAAACAACGACATATATACATTTATATATATATATATATAAAGAAATTTAAAGAGAATGAAAATAAGCAAAGAAAGAGACCATATTTCCAGCGCCGACAGTACAGAAGCCATTGACGATGTCGACGAGCACAAGGCCGGTCTTAACATCCCCGGAAAGCGAAAAAGGTTCTTCTTTCACCGGAAGCTCTTCCTTCAGCAAATCAATCGTCTTTGAAATCATATTCTTGTTATGAATCGGTTTTTGTTATTATTATTATTTTTTATTTTTTTTTTTTTTTTGGGGTTGCGGAGGAAAAGGATGATGATGCAAGTGAATGGCTCTAGATCGTTGATCTGATTTGTAGTTATAAATACATAGATATTTTTGTTTATTTATTTTTTACTGATCGCTGAACATGTTGCATTATTTTAGTATTTCTTCGTTGACTTCATGGTATTAATGTTTATTTTTCGCGTAAAAAAGAAACAGAGATCTGAGTGGCCATTACGAAATAAGGAGTAAGGACAAGGACGAGAAGACTTTTCCACAATTTAAATGGAACTACTTTGTAGGTTGTAGTTGTAATTGTATACAACCAATCTGCGTAAAGAAGGAACGGAACCTACGAAACTAGTGGATCAACGTTGGACCCCACCAATGACCAAACACCATTTCAAAGAAAAATGTTAGTAAAATCAGTATTGTTCAACATCATAATAATATAGAAAATAGATCTCATATTCTGGGACCTATTATTTATTAATGAAGGATATTAAATATCACTGATATTTTCTAATATTATTCCAGTTCCAAAGATGCATTGCCATGGGGAAATATCCCCGACCATCTTTTAGTTTTTGACTTTGGTTGACTTAACATGTATATGGTGTTAAGGTTTAGATTTTAGAATTTGAGTTTGAATAAAATTATGTATTTGGTAAGGTGTTTGAACTGCTGAAGTTAAAAAGTGTACAAATTTGAAATGTGTTCGGAAAAAATATTAATATAGAGCTTGTTTCATTCATTGCGAAATTCTATGCAAATTTTTTTATTAAAAAAAAATCATCTCATTTGGATTTGTATATACAAAGTTATGGATTTTTAAAATTTAAGTTACAAAATTATAACAGTAATTGTGAATAGTGAAACTAAGGTTGACTTTTCAAAAAAAGAAAAAAACTTAGTTGTAATTTGTGATCCAAACCTTGGTGCCAACATATGCTTAAGCTCCGTTTGGATGACGTGTTCATTTTCGAAAATAAAAATTTTCTTGTTCTAAATGAGAAAACCTTTTCATTTTGAGATAAAATGGTGTTTGGATGTGTAAAAAAAAAAAAAAATTGAAAGCAAAAAATTGTTTAGAATGAGAAAAAATGACATTGGGAATAGTGCATAATGAGAAAATTTCAAAAAGATTTTTTCCCCCCCAAAAGAGTACTGCATAAAGTAAGTTTGAAATAATATAGTTTTTTCTTTTTCAAAATGAGAAAATAATGAAAAATGTTGAGATAAACACTTTTTTACAAAAACTTTCTAATTTCAGAAAAAAAATTTACATTTTGTAAAACGAAAAGGGTAACTTGTTTAATTTAACTCCTGAATTATGTACATCCAATTGCTTTGATCTCTAAATTTTTATTTTGATAAGTTAGCCTCTAATATTTGATTTTTTGACTGTTTTAGTTCCTGACATTAAAATTTAAAAAAAAAAGATTTTTTAAATTTAAAGTATGTAATAACATGAGATTTCACAAAAATAATTACTCCAAGTGTAAAAAAAATATATCCTTATTCTTATTAAAACCTTTTAAATACTAGAACATTATACTTAATAATTTTCTTGAAATTTTTAGTTATTATGCGTTAAAAGATGCGATTATCTCTATTAATTTTATGAAATCATTCCTTCATTTTATTTTTAGGAACCAAATCATCTGGAAGAGCGAGGGATTAAAAAAAATCTTAATTTAAAAGATGTCTATTTAGTTTCTAGAGATACATTAAAGAAATAGTTAAAACTATAACGTTACATTTATGTAATTAATTAAAAAAATCCATCATTTTCCTCAAAAAATAAAAAGAAAATAAATCTAATTTGATATTACGATTACTAAAAATAATAAATAAATAAAAGGGGAAATCTTTCTGGCATTCCACTTGGCTAACTGTCAACATCTCCTCCAACAAATCCTTTGAACGAAAAAGATATAAGAAGTGTGTTTGCAAGCATATTATAACTAAGGATAATATCATATATGATTGTATATTAAGTTATCCCCACTTAAAAAAAAAATAGAAGAAGGAGCAAAATTAGGCCAAATTAAAGTTGAATAAAAATAAAGGTGGTCTAGCAGTAATATTATACCTGACTTCATCATAAGGTACATAACTCAAATCCTCTAACCTTCAAGTTCCAAAACAAAAAACAAAAACAAATAAAAACAAATAGTATAATAGTTTATGATAGGTAGTAAACAGCATATTGTTGGAAAATCCAGATTTACACCATTAGAAATATCAAAAACACCTCCCATGCAATCTCTTTTCTCTCTTCCCCTCTCTGATCTCTCCTCCTTTCGCTCTCCTCCATCTCTCTTCGTTTCTCTCCTAGAACTCCTTGGCAGTCACCATCGGAGGATGATAACTCTGCCAAATAGAGTTATTTTGGCATTTTTTTAATCTAAGTTGGTTTAGTTCTTGACCAATTTGAATTTATTTTAAGCTTATTAAATTTAATTTAGAATATTTTGTTTTATTTATTTTAATTTATTCTTTGAGCAATTGTAATTTATTTTATTTGATATAATTTTAGTTTTCATAAGTCACTCTTAAAACTTCGTTTCAAAAAGAATTAATTTTATTTTGATGTGTCCTTAATTTAGGTAAGTACGGGCAAAAAGTATAATTTAGAGCTTAATTAGGAGCATAAATGTCATTTAAAGGGTGCAAAACAGATTAAAAGTTTGAATTAAATCCGAAATTATCCATCGCCCACGCGTAGCAAAGAATCACGCACAGCCACTAGCCACTGAAGCCGTTGGATCAGCCATGTGTTTTGAGTAGTTTATTCGTTCTAGGATAAAATCAAGCCTAATCATGAAGCTTTTCTAATTCAATTTCTAATTTAAGTTTTGCTGGTCTAAGTATGTTAAGTGATCACTCTGTGTGTTTAATGCTTCTAAGTGCTTGATCACCATTTAGAGGGTGTTTGGTGAATGAGTTGAGTTTGAGTTAAGTTGAAATTTTTAAGTTTGAATAATAATTTTTGTTGACTTTTTCAGAAAAGACAAAAAACTTTTTCAAAAAAAGACCAAAAAAAAGTACAGTTTAACTTGAGTTAAACTCAAGTGCCAAACACCCCTTTAGTTGTGAAGGTAACCATAATGAAATTGGGATATAGGATTATGAGTTAGTCAAATGACAGAAGTTTTTAAAAATTAGTTAAAATGTCATTTTTCTTAAAACTATCAACCAATTTTGACAAATGGTCAATCACTGATTGACTACATAGTATAATTAATTTGGTTAAACATTAATTAACCGTAATATAGATAACTAATTTTCATAGTTCATCATTATTTGATTATAGTTAATCACTGACTATTGATGAATTATATTATGGTCAATCAATGATTGATTATAATCAATTATTGATTTACTATAATATAAAAATATTTGCTCTCTCCCTAACCCAAGCACACCACAGATGTGGCCATAGAAGACGAGGAGCTCGGGCACCGACGATCACAATTTTGTCAGAAAAAACCAAGAGACCAAGAGGCCGCAGAGTGGATTGAGTAAAAAATGATCTGCATTTCAATTTAATAAAAAAATTTAAACTATCTATTAAATTGGATGTTGGAAAAGGAACAACCAGCCTAATTTCTCTATTTTATACTTATATACAAATATATTAAACTTACCATTCGAATCACTTCTCCACCGCCAAGAAGAATCTCTTTTCGATCCCGAGTATATCATTCATCCATGCTCATCTTCCAAGTTCACCACATGCAAAATAGAACTTTGATTTCTAGCCATATTTTATAAAGCTCCTTTGATGATATCTCACATGTCGGAAGTAAGCTTTTGCAAATTCTTGTGCTGTTTATGTGTTTATCCACTAAATATTAAGTTTGTATTCATGTGAGATCACCTTGTGGTTGGCATAGTGGAATCCGTGAAAAGCTTTTTGATCATCATCTTATTAATATATTATTTTTTTTTTGGTTGAAATTATTAACATGTTATCTACTAATCATTATTATTTGAATGATATTGAAAGTTCTGTAGGTGTACATTTTGAAAACTAAGACACCTTGCCTTAGTTTGTGTGTTTAGTAATTTAGCTACAAATGTATATGCACATTAAATTATTTTATTTTCAAGTCCCGCATTATCATCTTCATTGCATGAAAAGGATATTATAAAAATGGAGCTTTAATTATTATTATTTTTTTAAAATTGTACTTTATTTTACGATGACAAATGTACACCTCCTTGTCCTCTGGGGTTTTGGATAGGCAAAAAGGACACGATGAACTGGCAAACCCAACCATGAAGTCTCGACTCAAGGGGGTTGTCCTAATGCAAATGGAAATGGAGCCTCGAATCAAGGGGGGTGACGATGCAAAGGGACCATGTATGACACTTGTGGGAAGTCCTTTTATGCCGGTGGTGTTTTCGGGTCCTGCATTTGCGGTTTTTATCTTTCTCAAGAAAGACTTGTAATAGGTGCTTACAAGGTAAGGCAAGCTATGCGGCAAGCATGGTGAGTCATCGACGGGTTAGCAATCCAACTAAAGATTTTAATTCCAATGGGGATAGATATGATCATGGTAGCTGCGGTGAAGTAGGCACGGGTAGCAATATCTAAGCCCACAGTAAACATACAATGAGCCAAACAAAGATTACAAGGGAAATGTGATTTAAAAACCCCGCACGACCGTATCTATCTTGTGACATGTTGTCACCATGTATAATTCTATTTATTCCCATCATGAGACAAATCCTGCTAAAGAAATTGGCTTCTGGCCCCATAGATGAGTATTGTACCATGTGGACCCAGCTTAACGTTTTTTCAAGAGCAAATATGAAAATATTTAAAAACGTAAAATGGTATGATGAGTTTTGTGAAAATTACAAGTCACCACACTCATTTTCATGTATGTTTGTAGTTACTGAACGTCGGGACATATTTATTTCTTGTAATGCAGATAAATAATCAATTAGAGTTACAAGTTTATTGAGCACGAAAGTCCAAGGTCTCATGACTAGTGTATTAAGCTTTTGAGTATTGATAATGATTTTCTATTCCTTAGAAATTGGGCATTAATTGTTTCCACTGTATATAGATTTTGTTATTTTAAGTTAAAGTTCATGAAAAATAGCACCTTATAAGCTATCCATATGAGTAATTGTAACATGCTAGTTAAGGAGACGTTACAAAAATAATATCCAATATCGATGAAGCATAAAATTTAATCACTTCAACGGTATTTTGTGACTAATTTTACCAGTGCAGTGGACGTTTTAGATATTTGTTCATAAAAGAAACAAAAATAACATTAGGGTACATTTTGCACTTCAACTCCTCGGAGTTTTGGAGGGTTTTTTTTTTTATCCTTCTTCATTAAAAATATGTGCATGTTTCTAAATATATATTTAATTAAAAATGAACTGTGATAACTTAATAGTTTAAAAAAAATTAAAATGTACACACAAACGAAGATAATGTGAACCTTGTTTTGTTTCTCATTTAGAGTTTTAGAGGCGGTTTTTTTTTTTAATTAAAAACATGTGCATGTTTATAAATATGTATTTGATTGAAAATGAGCTGTGATAACTAAATAGTTTAAAAAATTAAAATCTATGCAAAAAAGAAGATAATGTGAATCTTGTTTTGTTTCTCTACTAGTTATGAACAATTTGTTATAAGAATCAACTCATTTTGACTTAAAATAAGAAAGTTATGAAATTCTATAGTTTTAGTTTTTCAAAAATGAAAAAAAAAAAAAAAAAAAAAAATTCAGAGACGTGATTCTAAAATGGAGTTACCTAGAAAAAGACAACATCTAAAAAATCTCCTACTTCAATTGGATTGCCAAACGACCCTTAGATTAGAGGCATGTGGTATTTCAGGAACTGCGAGTATTTTCCTATTTACTCATGTAAGTGGTTAAAATCGTGTTGGTAAGCTAGCCTTCTTTTCCTTCTTTAAAATATAAAAATAAAAACAAACGAACACTCCTATAAGAAAAACGATGCCATACAGGAAGTGGACTAACAGTTTTTTACCCAAAAAGATATATTCATTTGCCTTTGTTGGCATCTTGTAGTTGTAAACCCATAAGCCCTAGCAAATTGGAAGCAGGACCAGGGAGGCCTTCTTGGGAAGAGAAGGAATCAAGAAAGCTTTTTACCAGGTTTACATCTGCATCCACAGGTGTGAAATCCTCATCCATGGCTGCCGCTGTATTTGATGATGTGCCCTAAACCCATATATTTTCAATCAGTTTGATTTTTCAAATCACCAGACAAACACAAAAATAAGTAAACAACAAACCAAAACCTTCTAAGCCTAGCAGAAGTTTACAGTTCATTTAAGGGCGAAACCATTACAAATGTTCATCAATCATGCAGACTTCACACCGTTTTGGCCTTAAATAGAGTGATAAACAGCAAGATGAGAAAAGAAAAATCACGACTTCATTGTATAAAAAAGCTTTCGGATATAATTAGGACAAACATGAGGAATTATTATTAAGCTTTCCTATAGTGTTTCTGTGGGTAACAAACTGGTTTCTTGCAACTAAGCTTTGTTCCACACCACTCCAAAAAAAAAAAAAAACAAAAACATAAAAAGAAACTTACTTCATCTTTTTGGCAGGTTTGTTCCTTAGCACGAACAAAACTTTTCCCAAGTGTTGTGGTATTTAATTCTTGATTCAAAGCGTCAGAATACGATCGCATAAAAGTGTCATCTCCCTTGTCGTTACCTTCGGAAGGTTCTTCAAAATCACTGTCATCTTCAGAATCCTCTGTGAAAACAAAATTGTAATTGTAAGATAAAACACAAAATTAGAATGGTGCCATTTCTACACATTTCAAGCATAAGTAATCTAATGTTTTATGTCCAGTCCAGTCCAGAGCCAATATTTTTCTTCTTGTGCCTGGATTTATTGACATACATCTTGGCTGCCACTAGAAAGAACAATTTTACACTCACATTAAAGATACCGTCATTTTGCTGAAGCATATCTACATACATGAAGAGATACAGTATGGAAACAATTGACAATGTCAATTTTCACAACATGAATTATGCAAAATATTTCAGTCAAATATATAAATAAGATCAGCATCAAAGCTGGCAACGAAAGGATAAATTTACCCTGTATCTAGGCATGATCTTTGATTATATATAACTCAAATCATATCATGTCTCAATATGAACTAACAAGAATAAAAATTCATAAGATTGCTTCCTGGTAGGATCCTTTGCCCTTTTCAAGCAAAGAGTGGACCTGTGCTCAAACCTTCTTTCGGCCAAAATGGAGTTATATTTTTCAGAAATAAGCAGAGAAGAGATATGACAAATGCAGTCTGCATCATCTAATTAACAATTGCACTGATGAAAATAATTCATGTGACAATGAGAATTCTCATTGTCAATTGGAGTGAGTAAAACATGATGTAAACTTACCAAAATCCAAGTCAGACGAGGACCCTTCTTCAATTTCATCACCACTAGCAATGTCTTCAAAACCTTGGTGGTTCATTATTGATTCCATGTCTTTAATGAAGCGGTCCACATCTAAATCTACTTCTTTTAGGTTCCTTCAAAAGAAAAATTACAGGATACAATTCAGATTTATTGCATAAAAGACAAAGGAAACGAATAAATATGGCTAATGACTTTCATTGATACCAGGTTCCAGCAATTTTAATTACAAGATTTAATACCTAAGACCTGTCAGCACACAGATTGTAGATAGAAAATTATGCCAGCTATTAAAAGAGTGGAAAAGAATCATAACGTGTTTAAAGAAGTATGGCATATAAACACTGGGAAAATCATATTCATATTGCAGTTAGAAGCCTGGAAAATTGTAAACTCAAAAAGAAAGATAGCATTAAGAGTAGTGCAGCAGACAACGAGTCAAGTTTGAGCAAAACAAAGAACGATAAATGGTAACAAGAATCCAACCCAATCATGGTCTAGCCATTGCTTTCTGCGGCCACAGTTATAAAACAAAGAGTAATTGCACCAGAAGAGCATGCTCAAGGACCCATTCGTGCCTATTTCTTTCAGATTTTTTTTTTTTTTTTTTGGGGTCAAAAATGGGAAACTGAATGATTCCGATATAATTCAAACCTGTTCTCAGGAACCTCAGCTCCTTTGTAGCTCGACACCTTATGGACAAATGCCTTCATAGTTTTTGCTATTTCACTAGGATCAAACTCATCATCATTAGTGCTTGACAATTCACCAGCATCTTGCTGCACCTTCAACTTCTGCTTGTTCTTATGTTTTGCATCATAAAGTTCAAGCTCTCTTTGTCTCTCTGAAAGAGCAGAGTTCAAATCATCTTCTCCATCGTAAAGCCAAGAATCATTGTCAGAAGGAGGTAGCTCCTGACCATTGAAATCATCTGCGGAATAAGGCAAAGCAAGAATCTCATCTATGCGCCTTACTGGAGCACTCATCATCTCACTGCAAAAGTAGAAACATCTCAACCAATTAGCAAAAACAACAAACTTAAACAGAACGTAACATCATATAAAGAATCGTATCTCTATGCTTAACTTAAATCAGATGGAACAGACAAGATCATCCTAAATCTTATCATATACAATAGGAATCTTCATGATGGGGGTAATGCTTATTTTTGGAAACGAATAGAGACTTAAACTTCTCACTACCAGGAGAAGATCTAACCTATCGAAAGTTCGTAACAAAAACGAAAACCCAGCGTACCAAATTTCGTGCAGCATTATAACATATCAAATTCCACAACAAAAATGAAAGCCCAACGTATCATTCCACGCAGAGCAATGTAAACAAGGTGATTTTGGGAACCAAGGTGTTTTGCCTAATCGAGACTAGGCATAATCGAGGCCTATGCGTCAATTGAAAAAGAAAAGTATTAATAAAATTATAAGAAATTCATAGGTGTATTCTACACAATTAAAACATAATCTTAGTTCATCACAAACCACATAAAGTCTAACACTCTGAATAGCACTAAATTTGCAGTCTGCAGTGTTCCAATATGCTAAAATTCCACAACAAAAGCACCCGATCCATCAAATTCATGCAGAGTTTAGAAATAAACCTGGTCCTTGAGAACAGAGAGCTACTCCTGAAATATTCCTCTGCATTTTGCATCAACCTCCGGTACTCTTGCGAACCCGGAAGCAGCCCTTCGAAGTAGCCACTCCTCTCCAAACTCTCCCTGAACGCCTCCCACGTCCCTCCTTTGCCTTCCAAACCCTCCTTCCTCCTCTGCTGATACATCATCTCAAACCCGCAGGCGATCTTCATCCCCAATTCAGCCTCGAGGTACGCTTCGGAGTCGCTCCGGCTCGGCATGGGATAACACCTCGGCGCCTGGAACGTCTGCTGCACTAGCTGTGCGTACATTGCCCTCGACATCCTCACTGAAACTCTCACAAATTCTTCCTCTTTCCCTTTCATCAAGAACTTCTCCATCTTCGCCGCGGACTTCATCGTGTCGATGTCCCGGTCGTAGAAACCCTCGACCGCCAGGGAAATCAGGCAAGGTCCGTGCTTCAACACCCGCGCGACCGACGCCGGAACCCTAACCCTAACTCTATGAACGTTCTTCCTCGCCTTCTCCGGGTACTCTGATATCCGATTCTTCACCGCGGATTGGACAGACTCCGAAGCCCTAGATTCCTCGCCGAAATTGGCGATGAATTTCAGCGAATCGTCCAAGCTAGGGCTAGGCAAACGATCTTTAGGGACAATATGGACGTCGCCGCGGCGGATGAAGACGCGATTGAGGCTGTTGTCGGGGTTGAGCCAGCGAGGGAGGTGGAAGGCGGCCTCAATGAGCAGAAACTCGCCGTCGGTGTCCCAGACTCGTAAGGAGAGGTCGGGGAACGTTCGAGAAACTTCGAAGAGGAGAAAGACGACGAACCACTCGTCGTCGAGATTGTCGCCGTAGCGGAGCTTACCGCGGAGGTGAGGGAGGTGGTCGGGAGCAGACGAGACGGAGAGGGCGAAGGGCTCGTGCTGCCATATGTAGTCGGCGGTGAAGGGAGAGAGCGTTTGGAGGATTTGGAGGTGAAGCGACTGCAGCGACGCGTCGTTGGAGGCGCCGGCGCCGGCGGAGGAGGGATTGAGAGAGGAGTCGGGGAAGATGGCGTAGAAAACGGTGTCGTCTGGGAGCCTAGAGGATTTCTGTGGGAAAATGGAAGAGGAAGTTGAAGAAGAAGAGGGGTTGAGTTCTGGAGGTTTCTCCATTTTCGAGCTTCTGAGCTGAGTGACTGAGTGACTGTCAACTTTCGCTCTCTGAAGCGCTTGCTTTTCTTGAATGTTCCTTTCCGGGGTATTTTGAAGGCTCTGGAATCCCGTATTCTCTTTAGTATAGAGGAAAACAAGAATTTGTCTTCGTAGAAGACTTGCCGCCATTTGGAAGATATTTTGGGTTCATTTCATTTTCGGCCCCCAAACTTTCACAAGAATCCTATTTTTGCCCCCCATGTTCCCTACGTTTCATTAACAAAAAAAAAAAAAAAAAAAAAAAAAAACAAACTTTGAATGGAGTTTTAGAAGGACAAAAAGCTTCCCAGCTTCTATAGAGCAAAAGCGCTAAGCTTCAAGCTCTCTCCAATGGCGGCAAAGGCGAGAACCCCTAAAAAGACCAGAAATTCCGAAATCATCATCGATAAAAATATCATCCCTGATAATGAAATGCTATCAACAAAATATAATTTTAAAAATCGAAAGGGTAAATGTAGGATATACATTACTTTTTAAAAAAGAAAAAAAAATGAATAACATGCATCGTATATGCTTAGTTTCAACTTTGTCTAAAGCAAATCTCTCAGCTGCTTAATGACAAGTCTCTCCAAATAAAGTAAATGTAAAGTTTCATCAAATAGTAATTGAAGTTTCAATTGATATAGCAAAATTGATGCATCATACAAATATAACTTATATAACTAAGTTCATCCTTTAAAAATTAGGTCCTGCATTATGGCCTGTTAATTAAGATAACAAGCTAATTGCTCTCCAAAACCAATACAATTAAATAACAAAGACCAATCATTTGCTAGAAAATTGAATTTAACCACAAAAAAAGATCAATTGCAAATTTGCAAACGTTGAATAATCTTGTGTCCTGACATTACAAGAAATATTATTTAGGATATGGTGGAAGAGTATCACTTTTCATATTTCAGAAAAAGAAAAAACAAATAATGATTGTACATTAATGCAATTATATCAAGGATATTTGCTTTTGAATTAGGATTGATTCGTTCGAAGATTTAATCTACTTTTGCCTATTTATTAGTTTCTATGATTTTTTTTTCATTATTATTGTTATTATTTTGTTTGTATTGACATATGAAGTATGAATTAATTATTTTGCATAATGTTTTATTTTCTCCATAACCAAACTACGTGTAATAAAATTACCTTTCTTTCCATGGTTACAGCCGTCTAATGGTATTCCTCACATCAAAGTCTCAGTCCACTTGCATCACTTGTTATTCTCTGATAGATGCATGAGTTTTAACAGAATACCAACTCTTAAAAAACAATGACACTTCTACTTCTGTGAATGAATGAGTGGAGGAAAAAACACAAAGAAGAGAGCACTCAAATATATAGTAACTATAGAGTAAAATATAAATAAATAAATAAACTAATATACCCCTGACCCCGTCTATCAAGTCCCCCACCCCCCTGACGCCAACAAAGTCCCCCCCCTCCCCCCCAACAATGCTGGCGACCCAGTCCCTCACCCCCGGACGACGCCCCACGGTCAGAAAATGCCGGCCAGGTGACCTAGGTCCCCTCCTATGCGCAACCTTCAGCAAAGTCGCCCATCTCTACCAACGGCAAGAAAATGTCCCCCCCCCCCCCCCCCCCCCCCCACCCCCCCACGGTCAGAAAATTGCCGGCTGGGTGACCTAGGTTCCTTCCTATACGCAACCTTTAGCGAAGTCGCCCATCTCTGCCAACGGCAAGAAAATTTGATATGCATTCCCTTTGACAAGGAATCAATACTAAGGAGATGTAAGAATCGACATTCGCCTTTTTTATTCCATATATTGTGTAGAGCTCACTAAAATCTCATTCCTCGTTTTGTAAGTTAACACATGATTAAATGAGAAAAGATATGACTACTCACTTTTCTTTTCCCTTTGATATAAAGTAAACATGACCTTAAATACATTTTAGCAGTTGGAATGAAAATAAACTGGATTGATAAAGAAAAAGTAGACGGTTCTACCATAAAAGTTCTAGTCGTTTGGATATGTAAATTGTATTTGAATGTTCATTCAATATGTTTACATTCAAATACATAATTTGAATTGTGTATTTAAATAAAATGTGTATATGATAGTTTTTGTTAAATGTGACGATTGAATAATGGTAAGATGTAAAAATGAGTGTGTTACAAATTTTATAAATTAAAAACTTAAATTTAAATTTGAGTTAAATTATTATGAAATAGATAGAATATCCAAATAATTTTGCTCTAATAGTTAATCACCAAACAGATATAACTACACCAATGGTCCTTCAACGCAGTAGTGAAAAATTAAATCTTAGGGGGTGTTTGGTGTGTAAGTTTGAGTTAAGATTTGTAAATTTAAATAGTGATTTTGGTTGACTTTTTCAGAAAAGACAAAAAACTTTTGGAGAAAAAAATAAAAATTGAATTGATGGTGATGAGTTTGAACTCATACGCCAAACGGCCCTTAACATATATAAAATAGCTAATCGTACTCTTTTTTTCATTTCACCGTGTATCAACCTATGGGTTTTTTTTTTTTTTTTTACACTTTTTCAATTTTTTCCCTTTATCTTTCTCCTAAGCCCATGGCTTTTATGGCCCTTTTTCATTCTTTTCCCTCTTTCATCTTATTTTCTCCCACCTATGCGACTTCGGACGGCTCCTCCGTGTTCTCTCACTCTCTCTCTCTCTTTTTTGGGTTTCCGTTTCTTCCCTCTTGCTCTTCCTCTTCATCCCCTTCTCTTCTTCTTTAAAGTAAGTCTTCTCAATATTAAATCTTCAATCCCTAATCCTTAAGCCCCCTAATCTCTTAAATATAGATTTTATTTTTGCGTGGTTTTGCTTATGGATTTTTAATCATTATAGGGTTTGATACATTCATGGTAGGCAATAAAAAACGGTAAGAGAGGCCTGTCGGAAAACATAAGTTTTACTGTAAAAGTTCATGTTTATCATATTTTACACTGTGTTGTTGTTGTTGTTTTTTTTTTTTAACATGGTTTCTTATATATATATATATATATATATATATATATATTTTTTTTTTTTTTTTTGCTCTAGTGTATGGGTCCATCTTCTTTTTTTTTTTTTTTTTTTCGCTCGTTGGGTTCTTCTTTCGGTAAATCTCTTTTTTTTACCCCCTAATATTTGATTTGTACTTAAGATTAACTAAGAGTTTGTAGTTGTTGTAGTTTTTTTTTTATTTATTTTATTTTATTTTAAGGATTTCATTTTTTATAAAGATTGTAGAAGAAGAGGAAGATAATGGCGACGGAGCAAGGATCATAACTTACCAAGATTAAAGTATTGGAGTTGTGGCATTAATATAACATTATTGGGTAGTACTTTTTTGCCCAATTGTAAAAATGTATTATTGACACAACCTTTTAAAATTATATTGGAGATATTCTAACATATTGATATGTTTTTATGATTTAATATAATTAATTAGAGGATGTAGTTGCGTTTTTTTTTTTTCCCTTAAATTTCTTAACTTATGAGGGATTAAATGCTATCTATTTTTTCCGATAAAACAAAATGCTATCATTTGGTCAAGTTTCAATACGTTATCGGTTTTTTTTTTTAATGATTGAGTTACAATATGTAGTTATTACACATAAGTTTGTAAATACTTTAACGTTCATGGTTCAGAGTAACAAATCGTCAAACTTTTAAATTGAATTTCTAGATTTCCCAAAAATCAAATAAAAATATAAACAAAACTCAACTTAAAAATGTAAATAAAACTCAACTCAAAAGTCATTTAATTATATTTATAGAGAATCTGTTAAATACTAAATTAAAAAAACACTGGAGCAAGTTTTTAAACCAGTAGTGTAAAAAGAAACAGAGTGTGAAGCTTATATTACAAAACAAAAACAAAACAAAACAAAACAAAAAAACTCATCCTCCACGAGTAAGTCGCAAGATCCAAGGAAATAAAAACTCGAAAAAAGTCGAAAACCGTAACAAAATACTTGGTGAAAATTAAAGGCGGAAAAGCAGACACATCGCATTAAACGGTTCAGATAAATCCTCAACACGCCCCATACAAATACTTCGGGTTTGGGCAAAGCCATAACCGAAACTAAAAGCAAAGCACCCAATTTCTGTCTGGTGATCACCACCACCTCTTCTTTGGCCATGTGTTACGGTCAGCAGCAGCGATCCTTCTCCGGCGACGAAAACCTAACCCCTTCCCGGCCCTCCCGATCGGCGGTGGACAACGCGGCGGCGGTGCAGAATCTTCGCGGGCGCCTAGCCGAGACGGAGGCTCGGCTGGCGCAAGCCAGGGCTCGGGAAGCCGAGCTGAGCCGCCGCCTCGAGGAGATGAAGCGCTTCGTCTCCGTCATGGAGATTCTCGAGACCTACCTCAAGCGCCGCTTCCGCGAGCAGCGAGACGACGTCGTTCGCCTCCTCTCTCCGCTCACGCATTCCTAGAATTCCGTAAGGCCAAAACCCCTTTTTTCTTATCAAATTTCTTTTTTTTTTTTTTTTTGTTGGGTTCGTTTTTGTTCTAATTCAGCTGATTTGCTTCTCGTTTCCCGTAATTCAGTTGGCTTTTTCTTTTCCAATTGAACGAATTGGGAATTCACGGAAAATTGTAGTTGATTTGGATATGATTCAGAGAAAATTGTTGCAATTATGTTGACTTTCTTGCTAATTATGGAACTGATTCTTGCAAAATCCAAGTATCTTATTAATCTTATTATTATTATTATTATTTTTTAGTTTGGAGATGGGGAGGAGGGTTCGAACTCTACCCTTTTTATGAAGTCACGTTTAGAATTACCGCTACGCAATGCCATTAATAATCAGTAATTGAGCCAGAGTGTAAAATTTTAGAAAAAGGCCAACATGTTGTAGTTAATGCCTTGTAAACTGCTTGTCTATACTGGCATGAAGGCTAGTGAATCCTTCTGGGAATACCGATTATTTCGCAAGGAATGTTGGAGGAGTTTGGTGGTTTTTTATGCGAAATTCCAGCTGATGCTTCTTTTACCATAATGTCTATGATTGTGGTAAGTTCCTTATAAGAGTAGGAACAGTTAGCAAGTGGAGAGATTTGAAAGAGGCCAAGATGGGATGATACGGATATTTTGTGATCGTCTAGCGTAAGGTGCCAGAGTAGGGTACAGAAGTGGAATCGAAATGTGTTTTCTCAAATAGTCTTTTAACTTTAAGAGATTTGTCAAAAAAAGGATGAGTTGGAACTTGCAGCCGTGATGACGGATATACATGAATCTTGTGGAAATCGTAGATATATCATATATGTTCCTCGGGGAATCTATCCACAATTCAACGGTACTCCCAGCTACGGATCACCGTTAATGATGCTTGAACAAAATGAATAAAGCAACTAGAAGTCTTGTTTTCCCTTTTTTCTGCAGTCCCATTTTTGTTTTCTTGTTTTGTTTACTAGTTTTCATATTATCCACTCCAAATTCGTTAGAATATGGTCTCTATATATTGGTCATGCTTTAAGATGGTTAAAATGGCTCAACGGACAGATGAATGGATCTTTGAGCACTGTTAGAATGGAAACTTGCTAGGCTAGATAGTTCTCGGAATTACTCTTCATATGAGAATTGTAGTCTAGTAATCTTTACTTGGTTTGCGTGTTAAAGGTGGGTTCTTTTCATTTGGATTATGTATATGCTAATGAGGTTGTATGAAGATGAGGAATTAAATTCTGAATTGTGCCTGGAGTGGAATGCAATAGTCTGAAAATTGGGAAATTTTCGTTCTTGGCAGAATGATGGAAGGGCAAGTTTGATGGCGGGATCTCACCGGCATCTATGAAAGACGAAGACAACTCGTTTTCAAGTGTTATTGTGAAGATGTTGTGAAGCAGCATTTGGTTTTGTAATTATCTAGATTCTATGCACTTCGAATACCAGAGATAACCTCCAAATCACACCCTGAAAGTTGACAGAGAAGGGAGAGGGCAGATACATTACATTTATATATGTGTACACTGTACATATACACGCATGTCATCTTCCTTTTATGCCAGAGTTTCAAAAAGCTTCAACTTTGTGTTCTTTTCCTTCAGCATTCATCCAACGTCCTCGGCTTTTCCAGTCAAAATCTTAACAAAGAAAAAAAAAATCCTAGACTTGCAAACACATTTCGACTTTAGAGGAGTAGATTTCGAATAGAAATGGAGTTGTGTAGCATTTTCCTTGTTTTTTTGGCTGAATCAAACAACTATTAGAGAAGCTCCGAGAGCATTAGAGTTCGCCGCAACGAAACATTAGAGTTCGCCGCAACGGAGGGAACCATCCCGGAAATAGAGGCCAAAGCCAATTAGATGGACTAAGCAGCCACATCAAAGTCAAACATAGGACCCAGGAATCCGACCAAAACAAACAGAAGAAATGTCATCGGTGAGGACTCCCACATTGGGGGACAATAGTACCTGTCTTGGCGTCAATCAAGCCAGGAATACATGAGATTACCCAGAAACAGAAGAAAAAAAATTTGTGACCATGATAAGGGAACAAAGAAACAACTAAGTGACCATAAAATTCATGAAAACTGAAGTTGTACCCATGGTTCTTTTTCTACGACACGTGGCAAGAGAGAGCAACTTCTTGTAAATGAATGCTTCCAAGACGAGCAATGTTACTAGGCACGAGTCTTATTTTCACGATTCACTTGTTGAGCATTAAACTTGTACAGTTTTTTTCACTTTACCTTCTTCTTTTTTTTTTTCTTTCTTTTTTTTTTAATTAATGTAGGATCCACTTTATTTACAACTGACATCCATGTAGGATTATAAAAGTGTCAACTTAGGCTCAAAATAATTTCCGTTCCAAGACAGTTTTTAATCATTCAACTTTAATCTTTAATCCTTTAACTTTACGGCAATCTTACACCCATAGGGGTGGATGGTTGGCAAAGATGGGTGTATTTCCTAGCTTCTTCCCTTTGTCCACCCGGATTCGATTCCCGTGGCCTCCCTTTAAACCTCACTTCAACTTCGACTGTTAAAACATAATTTGGTGATGGTTGGGTAGACCACAAATGGCTAACTGAAAGAAACTAGTATAAAAAACCTATCTTCCTATCATACCAAGGGAGATGAATTTCTGCTTGTGAGGTTGAAAATCTGGAAATGATGGATCACCCCCAGATCCTTTTCTTATTCACCAAACAAAACTTTACGTCAATTTTGCAATTGTTGGGGTTTGAAACTTGGACGGGTAATTAACTATGTTTGAAGTTAATGAATTGTTAATTATTACTCTAAGTTATGGGGTTGTCGTGGCATATTTGTAATCATCTTGCTGCTGCTGAGTTTCAAAACGTAATCCTCTTGTTAATTATTCTCCTTTTTCGCATTAGCATTACATCCAAACCAGTCCCCCCAACCTCCCATTTTTTTTTTTTTTTTAATATCCAAGATTAAGCTTTTAAATTATTCTATTACTCTTGCTAGTTGGTAGCATCTTTTTGAAAGATAAGTAGAAAACTATTGCTATTACTTTTACTAGTTGAAACATTTTTATTTTATATTTAAAGGACAACTTTACGAAAGTAGTTGAATAAGAATACAATTTAAAAAGAAAAAAGAAAAAAAAGACAAAAAGAAAAAAAGAAAAAATAAAATGTATGTAATTGTACACTTTCAAGAAGAAGTTGTGGTTGTACAATTAATGGAAGTTTACATTGTCAAGTTACCAAATACATACTAGCCAAAAAAAAAAGTTACCGAATTCATAAGCATTAAATAGAGAAGGAGAAGGAGAAGAGGGAAACATGTATAAAAAAAAACCTCTAGTAATAAAAATAAATAACATAAAAAATTTTGAGCGATGTAAATAGCATATTCATAGTAAATAATGTATTTATGAAATTACAATAAATATAATGTATTTATAGAACATTATTTATAATAAAATTATCTTTAAAAAATTATAATAAATAAACTATTTGCGGTAAATATCATATTTATGATAAATAATTTATTTACGAAATATTGTAATGATAAAACTATTTTTAAAAATTCTCGTAAATAAACAATTTATTATTTACCTCAAACATTTTTTAAAAATACACTATTTACTTTAAGTATTTTTTAAATGACCTATTTGGCAACGGACCATGCACTGTATCCAACTTTAATCAGTTGAGTGGATAATCTTTCTTTATGCGTCTGTTAGTCTTTTGTAAGTGGGAATCTGAAAAGGGAACAGTATGTTTTATCTTATCTTAGAATTTGAAGAAAGTAAGAAATTAGATAACAAATTTAGAAAATAAAATCTTTAGAATTTTGTCCAAAACCAGGAAAATTAGAACTAATTTTAAGAAATCTAGAAAATAGGAAGAATAAAGAGGAACTAGATAAATTAGTTCAACTTGCTAGACAAACAAAGGTATTATCCAAATCATCTTTATATATACAAGTGTGTATATATTTTCTGCTAAAACAAATCTTTATTTATAAACAAAACTCCAATCCTATTGCAAATGGTTACCACCAAAAGGGTAACGTTTCCCAACCTTACTTCTACTGTGTTCAACTCCCTATAAAAGTGACCAGCTTTCACAAAATTGTAAAACAGCTGCTTTTTCATGTTAAAATCCAATGCTAAAAAAAGAGAGGAGAAAATATGGACACAGACATCCTACCAAACTCATGTTTATCCTCTTTGCATATACTTTACTAGTCTGCAAAGTTTAATTAATACTTTTTGTTAATAATTTGCATGAGCCATTGAGCCCTAACTTCAACAAAATAAATTGTTTTTTTCGAAAACTTGTTTTTCTTAATCCAGAATAGGTCCGACTGAATACGACATAATAATAATAATAATAATAATAAGTGTTTGTGCATCTCTTTCCGAGCTCCTTTTTCACATTTCTTCCCTTTTGTCCTTTATGTCCCCACCACATATTAATCCCCCGGACCCATTTTAGCTGTATTTTTCCATCATACTAAAATTTCTATTACAAGGGAATATCTAAAAATATCCTCTACAACAAATGGTCTAAATATAAAACTAATCAAAAAATATCATCTAGATTTTTTAAGGCCTTTTTAATTGCATGTAAATAATCAAGAATTTTTATAGAATATATAATTATATAAATAAACAAATATTACAATTATGTGTGTTCAAACATACAATCCACAACTCCTCACCTGTATCCTTCCCAACCATCTCTCCTCACGCCATTAGACTAATGCATTTCATCAAAATGTCACATTTTACTTGCCATGATCATTCCTTATGTGTTCAAGTTTCATGTCAAAAACCTTTCCTTTAATATATTTTAGTCAAATTACCCGTTACCATCAATAGGTTGGTGCAGCGATAAGAATGCTTTTTACTTTTCTCATTTTATAATACCTCTAATAGTCGATATTTGACAACTCCAATATAGAAGGTCTTGCTGGATTGATATGTTGTGTATCGTTGAACCTATGTAGTTTGTGCGAAACTAGATTTATGCTTTGAGTACGTTTCAATTAGGCAATTTTTTGTGTCATTATCTTGCTCAAAGATAGCAGCATGATACACATGATCCACCTTTATATATATATATATATATATATAAACAATTTGAGCTGAAAAAAAATTTAACAGTACAAAAAACATCTTAAGTTTGATCAATTTGATCAACCTTGTAAGTAAAACGTTTTTTTTTTTTTTCTCATAATTTAACAAAATATAGATTTTTAACATGAAATTAAAATTACAAATAAGGATCGTGATATTTTTTAAAATTGATAAAATGCGACATTTCAATAAAATAATACTTATTCTTTTTTTTTTTTTTAATAATCTTAAAATGTATTCCTCATGTTGAATTTTTGGTTAAGCCAAGAGGGTCTTTTTTTTTAAGTGAGCAAAAGTGCCCTTTTTAAGCTTTTAAACATATATTTACGTTTCAACTGCTAATACTTCCATGCGTTTAGAATTTGATTTAAGTCGTGTAATTTTTGATTTTGAACAAATATGAGAAATTTTTACTTTATTCTTTGTTCTAAGTTGTTTCAATTTTTATATTACATATTTATATTAGATGGGGAATGAAACATATATAAAAATGACAATTTAACCGAGGAATCTCCAACCTTATTCTGCTTTTTTTTTTTTTTTTTTAGACTGGAATGGGGATGGTTTTAACTTTTAAGAAGTAGGGATAGAGATGGGAAAGTTTTCCCTTAAACCTGTGCATCAGTTGCAATCTTTTTCCTTTTATGGTTGCAATTCTTAAGAGAATCTCTAATGCATTTATCTATCTAAATACTATATATATATATATATATATATATTTCAAAAGAGCATAAATGATATTATTATCTTACTTTATGTTCTAGTGTATAATGATATTTCTAATATTATATTTATTTTTTATGTTCTAGTGTATAACGTTATTTCTAATATTATATTTATTTTTTATCATTTTTTTAAACTCGTAAAAGTGATTTTTTGTTCTTTAAATAATTTTTAAACAAAAATTTAATAATTATTATATGCAAAAATGAAGGCATAGTTACAAGCATAATCTAGTAATAATATTACACATGATTTTACGTAAAGAAGTAGAGATACCGATTATTAATAATCAAATGTTAAATTTAATTAAAAAGTAATACTTTTTGGGGAATTCTATAATCGGGTAAAGTGTTTTTACCCTATTGATAGTGTAAATTTTTTTTGACCATACGATCATCTTTGGTCGATCAAGATTAATGTTCCGTTTGGTATTCAAGTTTAACTCCAACTAAAATGTACTTTTTCATCTTAATTTTGTCTTTTTCTGAAAAGTCAACAAAATTTATAACTAATTTTTAAAAAGTTAACCAACTCTAATTTAAAATTTTCATCTCCAACTAACTTACCAAACAGATACTAAAATGATACATTAAAAAAACATACAACCTAATGTATCTGATTTCATTCTCCAAAACATTAAGAAAAAAAAAAAACCTAAAAACTCCCCATCGAAGAAGAAGGATTCCAATGGAGAGAGAGAGGCGCTGGTGAGTCGCCCCCCCCCCCCCCCCCCCCCACGACGTTCAGAGATTCCCCTTCCCCCCGACTTGCAAATCCCCCCCCCCCCCCCCACACGACATCCGGCGATGGTGAATCACGCCCCCCCCCCCCCCCCCCCCAACCCACCACCACCACCGCCACCATCACCACCACACACACACACACACGCACGCACGCGTGACGAGGATTTGGCTTGCTAGGGATCGCGTGGTCGCCGTCGTCGTGGGGGGAGGGGGGATGGGTTGCTGTCAGGGACGGGAGGTAGATCCGAAGTTGGTTTTTTATTTTTTTACCTGGAAATTTGATTGTGTGTGGAAGGGTTTATTTTAGTATAATGTACATTTTCAATCTATCTGTTTCTATCTATTGGATCTTATCCCATTGATGGGGTAAAATTTTTACCCCATTGTTGAATTCCCCATATTTTATTGGAGAGTAATTTTTTAATTCAATTGTTAAAATTTACTATTGAGATACTAATTTGACATTGAAGTAGAGGAGGCTCTAACCTTCTATCTTTCTTGCAAACATCAACTCGACCGAGTCAGTGGGTGGTTCCACTCAGCGAGTCCCCGACAAAAAACAAACTTAAATCGTAAGAAACCCATCTGTCATCTCAACGGCCAAATACCAAGGACATTTCAGTAATTTCAAATGGAAACGCAAGCGGTAGAAGGCTCTCTTCGGATAGCGATTCGCCAACGGAAAAGTGAAAAAAATAAAAAATAAAAAATAAAAAAGGAATTTTTTCGCAAAAGAAGAAAGAAAGAAAGAAAGAAAATTATGCTTCAAAGCTCACTCTCTTTCTCACTCAGTCACAGACAGTAACCTCACTATTAATTCTTTGAAACGTTGCATATCAAAAACAATAATGACATCTTGTCCACCACAACCATAAACAACAACTCCATCAATCCATTTTCCTCCAAAAAAAAAAAAAAAAACAACCTCCCAGTTCATCATTTCTTGCTTTGCTTAGTAAACTTCCACTATTATCTTCATCTTCTCTTTTTGAGACTTTTCTTTAAATTTTTTTAATACGGCTAGTTGTTGTGTTTTGCTATGGGGAAGAAGAGTGAGAAAGTAGCAATGGAGGCGACAGAGCTGAGCTCGTCGGAGTTGGAAGAGGAGAGAGAAAGAAGCGGCGGCGACGGCGGCGCTAAACTGGGTTCGATGCTTCCGAGGATAGACCCATTTGTGCCGAGAGCCGACCACCTTAATCCGAGGGAGCTGAGATCTTGGGCGAAGCGAACTGGGTTTGTGTCGAATTTCTCGAGCGAGACGGCGAGTGAGAGGAATGACAGTTCCGGGTTGGACTTGGAGAAGGGTTTCAGAGGTCACAGAGGTGGTGGGTCCGGGTCGTCGCCGAAGATCGAGATCGACCCGATTCTCGGCCGGACACGACCCAATAGAGGCGCTGAGATTGAGGCTGCTTCTGGGGCTGGGAATGGAGAGAACCAGAGAAGGGTTAGGAATGAGAATGGCGCTGGGCTCGGAGAAGATGATGGGTTTGGGAAAAGAGTTGGTTTGAACGGGAATGGGAAAGGGAATGAGGGTGTGAACAGAATTGGGAATGGGATTGAAGTTGGAGTGGGAGTGGTTGATAGGGAAATGGAGGCGAAGAAAGATGACAGGAAAGCCGAAGCCGATGCGGAAGCGAATGTGAATGTGAATCAAGAGGGTGATGGAGAAGAGCCTGTTCATGGAGGTGGAGAGTGGCGTGGGCCCTCTGGAATCAAATGTGGTCTCAGAGAAAATCCGGGTTTTGGTTAGTATATGTGTTTTCGGTTTCGTATTTCTTTTTTTGTATGTGAAATTCTATTGGTTTTCTTTACATTTAGTGGTTGTCGAAGTATGAGTGATGCTTGGAAAATGGAGTTAAATGGTGTCCTGGTAAACTTGTCAGAGGAAAGTGTGAGAGAAAGCCACAAAGAAGAGAAAAGTGGGAAGGATAACCGCGGTGTGTCTATGTCCTTCTTCACGAACACAAGAAGTGGCGAAAAATAGCCGAATTTTGTGTACTCAAAAGCCGGAGTACAAAGTAACGCATGAACCTTGTGAACCTTGTCATGATAGGAGCTTTTTACTTAATGAAATTTGTCTCACTATATTTTTCGTATGAATTTTGGATGCTCATAAAATAGTGGTCTTGGAAGAATTTGAAATTGTGCAAGTCAATCAAGTTTAGTATTATCTCTTCATGTTCAAACCTGTAGAGAAAACATTCCGTCACTCTAATCGTTGTCATTTACTGTTTTCCTTGTAAATGCTTAAATCTGAAGACGGATGAGGCAACATCGTATTAGTATAGCACTGCACGTACTTCACTTCCACCAAAGTGTCTATTTACTTGAGAGCCAAGGCATTCTTGTGGCAATTTCAGTACACTGAATGATGATGGGACTGTCACAATTGTTCAAATAAATTGAAAGAAATCAATACTTTTCCCTTATTTTTCATTGCAGTACCATTGTTGTGTTACGGCCTGCAGCACTATTTATCATTGGCTGGCTCGCTTATTTTCATCCCCTTGATTATTGTTCCAGCTATGGGTGGAACAGGTGTAAGTAATCTCTTTCTATAATCTTTGGTGCCAACTCCAACGTAAGAAGGAAGTTCAAAGTACTTTTCATTTGTATGTGACTTTTATGTATTTTGACAGAAAGATACTGCCACGGTGATTTCAACAATGCTGCTGCTTTCCGGCGTTACGACAATATTGCACTCATACTTCGGAACTCGACTTCCACTTGTTCAAGGAAGTTCGTTTGTTTATTTGGCACCTGCATTGGTCATAATGAATTCTCAGGAGTTTCGAAATCTTACAGACCATGTAAGTTCTGTTAAAGATTCAATTTACATTTTGTCAGCTAAGACCCTCTATCTTACTTGGAGAGCTGCCTTGAATGTTTTGGAGTGCCAATGAACGTTTTGCATCTTAGTACCTTAATTCCACAAACTTCAAGATCTTACAAAATAAGAATTTATACGATGAGAAACTTGGTTGAATGATATCCTTAGAATCAGACTATTCAGTATATTTCCTTGATCTGGTATATTCTCATCTTCAAGGTGTCTTTTTTCCTTTATATGTTAAACTGTCGTAATCAACTGTTTTTCGTGACTCTCATTTTAATGCAAACGTATTTTGATTATCATCTAAATATAGTCAGTGATTATTTGAGTGCAGAAATTTCGGCATATAATGAGAGAACTCCAAGGGGCTATTATCGTTGGATCAATATTTCAAAGCCTCCTTGGGTTTAGTGGTTTGATGTGCCTTTTCCTGAGGTAATGAAAGATTGTATATTCAGATATGACTAGTAGTGCCACTACTCTTAATCTTTCTAATTTGTATGGTAAATTGTTGTAGGTTTATAAACCCCATTGTGGTTGCACCAACTGTGGCTGCAGTGGGTTTAGCCTTTTTCAGCTACGGCTTTCCGCAAGCTGGAAGTTGTGTGGAAATTAGCCTTCCCTTGATACTATTGGTTCTGATATTCACCCTGGTAACTGACATTCAATCAAGAAGAATGCTGTGGGTTTATATTTTCCCAAATCATGTCTGCCGCATTATCCATTTTTTAATCCCTGAATAAATATTCAGTTTGTTCATGATTCTTCTTCTTATAGAGTGTTTATTTGTTCTTTTTTTTTTTCCTCCATCTTCATAAAACACAATTATTTGTCTCTGTGGATTTTGTTTTGTAGTACCTCCGAGGAATATCCATCTTTGGACATCGGTTATTTCGAATTTACGCAGTACGGACATTATCTTTTAGCATTCTGAAGCTAGTCAACCTTTATTATTATGAAGCTCTTTTATAAATCATCAAACGTTTCATTGAGGATTGTTGTCTAGCTGATATGGGTGCTAGAAATGTGTTTAGCTTTATATTGTTCTTCAAATATTTTGCCCAATGAGTAGAAGGATATACTTCCTGATTGAATTTGCTGGCTTGCTAATCATGTCAGGTTCCCTTGAGCGTTGTTATTATTTGGACGTATGCATTCTTTTTGACTGCTGGTGGGGCATATGATTACAAGGGCTGCAGCTCGAACATACCAAGTTCAAACATTTTGAATGACGCATGTAGAAAACATGCATATACCATGCAGCATTGCAGGACTGATGCTTCCAATGCATGGAGAACAGCTGCATGGGTAAGGATTCCCTACCCTCTGCAGTGGGGCATGCCCATCTTCCATTTGAGGACAACAATTATCATGATCGTAGTATCACTTGTTGCCTCGGTAGACTCGGTGCGTAACTTAAAACTCAAATTTAGTTTATACAAATATATATATATATGCATGTGTAGAAAAGAACAAAAGGTTGGGATCCAATTTAATAATACCAACTAACATGGCCTGTGAGTTGTCATTCTTTTGTTAGATGTTTAAGCCCCTGTTTGTTTCTGCGGTTTGAATGCATTTGGGGCAATTTGAATAAGAAGCCCAATCCAAATTGGTGTTTGGGAGTAAAAAAAGGAGACTCAATGGGGATTTTAAAATCCAATCCAAACCATTGATTTTAGAGAAAATTATGTGGAGAATCATGTTAACTTTAATGTTATGGTGGGTATAAATATAAGGAGGTGTCAAATTTATGGCGTTCTTGCATATGATTTTAAGATTTGATTCCGCCTTGATTCATGCCATAACCTAGATGTAATATTAAAAGGCAAACAGATGGGTCCCACCCACATTACTTTATAGTAATTATTACATTTTTAAATGAGTTTACAAACACTGTTTCGGATTTTATTCTCAGTTTAGACAACGTATCCAAACATTGTTTCAAATTCTAAATTCAAATCACCCAGTTCAAATGAAAATTTCCAAATCATGTTTTTGTATTTTTTTTTTTTAAATCCAAGTCAACTAATATTAAAAATGGCATCTATCAGTGAAAATATGACAAGTCACTATAACATGAATTGGGGTAAAAGTTGGGATCCCTATCACTACTCTTTGTCGAGGAGGAGATGAACAGGCATGAAACTGTCATTTGATACTTATACTAATGGTGCAAAAACTTACTCCAGGTTGGTACTTACCACACTACATCCGTGCGTATTACTTTGAAGCCCCCAACACCAGGAATTGTGAGCAGAGGAATTGCAATGGAGGGTTTCTGCAGTATATTAGCTGGACTTTGGGGCTCTGGCACTGGGTCAACAACCTTAACAGAAAATCTGCACACCATTGAAGTCACAAAGGTGGCTAGTCGAAGGGCAGTTGTAATTGGTGCAGTTTTCCTGATTTTCTTTTCATTTATAGGTAAATTACTCCCCAACATGTCATTACAAACACAAACTTTGATTGAACTATTGTGTGCGTGTATGTTCATGTATCGTGGATGCATCCATAAAGTGTCGAAATTCCTTATGAAAATTCAAACGAGTATTAATTTTTTAATATAATAATGACGATTTTAATTTTTCTTTATTTTTCTAAGAGAATTGCTCTGATTTTTTTTCTGGTGCTTGCTTGTCAGGAAAAGTTGGTGCTATTCTTGCCTCCATACCGTTGGCGTTGGCCGCTGCTATACTGTGCTTCATATGGGCCCTTATTGTGGCCTTGGGTCTCTCCACTTTGCAGTATAGTCAAACAGCAAGTTTTAGAAACATAACTATAGTTGGTGTTTCGTTATTCCTTGGTCTATCTATCCCTGCCTATTTTCAACAGTATCAACCTGAATCCAGCTTGATACTGCCCAGTTATTTCATTCCTTACGCCGCAGCATCCAATGGACCAGTCCATACCGGCAATAAACAAGTTAGTTGTTCATGTTGCTTCAAAAATATCCGTCTCGTAAGCTTTTAGCTAATATGTAATGCCATATTGTTCTTGTCCTCTATCTTATGTTAGAGAGTAACAAGCTGATTTGTTCTTTGTTCCTTTCGTCCAGATTGATTTTGCTATAAACGCTCTCTTGTCTATGAACATGGTCGTGACACTCTTGGTAGCTTTTGTACTGGACAACACTGTCCCAGGAAGCCGGCAAGAACGAGGGGTGTATATATGGTCGCACACAGACGATATAAGAAATGACCCATCTTCACTGGCTGATTATTCTCTGCCAAGGAAATTTTGCCGATGTCTTTGTTTACCGAAATGTTTGGGGGTGTAACAGTTTCGCATCTTTACCACAGAATACGAACAGACATATTCCGAAAAAGGCTCTCCGAAGGCTGCTCGCAGGATCTTACGGATGCGGGAGCTTGAGGACAACTGAGCTCAATACGAATAAAGGATAGTTCATTTATAAATTACCAATAACTTTACATGAATGTGAAAATTACTTGCTATTACCAGGTTAGTGAAATTGTTTACCTGCAACCAGTTCCAGATTGTATAATAGATGAAACATTCTTTCAAAGAGCTCTCTCTCTCTCTCTCTCTCTCTCTCTCACTCTCTCTCTAGGTTATTTTTCGAAAATTTTATTGTACTATGCATTGAATATATCCAAAAAGTTGAATACTTTTAGAGTTGGCCTTTTCCAAGGGAAATGGAAACACAGGATGAACTTCGCATATGCATCGCAATCAGCATTCTTCATACTCGGTGCTATTTTTAGTCACTAAAAGTTGGACAGGAAGAGAGAAATGTCTAAGGAAGAGGAATGGATCTCTTGTTATGCCAATCCAGAATGAGAGTACGGAGGGTGTGATTAGAGGAAAGGAAAGTGTGCTTGAGCCTTAAGTTTGTCATGGGCGATGTCTCATTCCCCATTCTCAGCCATTCCTCTATTGCCTCTTGCTCGTACGAAAACCCATCCGCTGCCACTTGCGGGTTCTTCATTACTTCCTGCATTTTCAAATTTGGACAAATTAGGTCAATGGACTGTTTTTAAACACAATTTTTCAAAAAAAAAAGGTCGGGTTTTTTTTTTTTTTATTTAAAGAAAATTGCCATTAATCAATTATTGACTGTAGTTAATTAGTTGATCAATAATTGATTAACCGATTGATCATTTAAATAAAAAAACAGGTATTTTTTGAATTTTACAAAATTTCGTTTATTTATTTAAAAAAAAACTTTTAAAAAAATCCCATTTACCCACAAATCCCTTCAAAGTTTCACTTTACTAGTTGTCATCTCCAAACAAAAGACCTTATTTACATGTAGATATTCTGTGGTAGGATAAGAAATTGGTAGGACGCGGTTCTAAATTGTCTTATTTTCATTAAGTTTAGTTTTCTAATTCGGCATCAAATTGAGTGAAATGAGGATTTAGAGTTGTCCTATTAATAAGATATACTCTATCATAGAACTATTATACTAGCAAGTTTTTTAATGTTCAATATAGCCAAAATCATATTTAAAAAAGTACGTAAAAATGATGGAATTTATTATAGATTTAACCATTTAAAATAGAATCCTATTGTAGTTTTCTTGGATTAGTCAAAAGCATTAACAGACCTGAAATATAGGGCAGAGGAAAAAACTTGGTACATCTGTAGGGTCCTCACATTCTCCATCTACGGCTTTATCAGCTGCCACGTCTGATCCTTTATCATCCCATTCTCCTCTAGCCACTAGATCTGCAGCTTTTCCCCTCAAGTCATTGAGCTCTTCCATAACTGTAGCCAATCTCAAATTTGTATTGGGCCCACGGTTGCTTGACAAACACCTCAAGGCTAGATCAGCAAGCCTCTCAGCTAGATCCAACGGCCACTTTCCTGCCATCTCATCCAAGTCTCGAACCAAAGCGGGCCTGTCCATGGTCATGGCCTCGACAAGCCCGGCCCAATTTCTTCCGGTTAGGAGATGCATCAACAAAAGCCCGAAGGCCCGAATATCCGAGCGGGTGCTGTGCTCATTGCCGCTCCAGGAGAGCCCAAACCCGCTAATCTTTGCAACGAGATTGCGGTCCAAGAGGATGTTGGAGAGCCTGAGGTGTCCGTGAACAATGGGCCTGGGCTTGGCCATGTGAAGGAAGCCCAGGCCCGAACAAACCTCGGTGGCGATTCGGATGCGGTCATGCCACCGGAGGGTCTGGATTCTTTTGCCAGCGGTTCGCCGGGAGTTCAAAATATCCCTCAAGAATATGTCCCTTAGGCTACCATTGTGCATGTACTCAAACACTATGCACTTTAGCTCAGTGCAAAATCCCACTATGGAGACCAAATTTTGGTGCCTAATTTGGTTCAAGAGCAGCACCTATAAATCACAAAAGTTTCAGATTTTCACCCAAAAATTAAAATTAAAACTAAATAATAAATGAACACACAACATGGTGTTTCCATAAGAAAGCTATACACATTAAAGAGAGAGAGAGAGAGAGAGCTATACACACACACACATGTAAGCTCAGCATAACCTTTTTCGAATTTTGTTTTCAGTTGACTCATATAATGTCATGGGGCTCATGTAGGTTAATTATTATTATTATTATTATTATTTTACAACATTATTATATAATAGACGTTTTATAAGAAAAAATAAATATTAGTTTTGATTATTTTTTTTCTATCACTGTCACATTAGTAATTATCATAATCGTCATAACTTATAATAGTTATTTTTATAACTGAAATAATCTGACGTGGCATGAAATATTTTCTTTTAACTGCGACGTAAAAAAATTAACCCATTGTAAATATCCACATGAGTTTCACATAGGAAGTGCCTAATCATAATGAACTTTTGTTGTGTAAAGTTTCACTAGACTACTGTTGTGACAGTTATAGTAGTTTAAAAATAATAATAAAAAGTAGTGCTTGGGACACCAAATATATATTTTTACCTTAGTTCGGAAATCCTCACGAGACATTCCATTGACGGAGTCGAGGATTTTGATTGCAACAATGGAATGGTTGATACGCCCTCTGTACACAGTGGTCCAGTCACCTCCAGGCTTCAACCTCAGCCTCTCCGAAAATCCGTTGGTTGCCAATCTGATCTGCTCAGCTGTGTACTCCTTAAATCCACAGCTCATCTCATTGAACTTGGCAACCATTCCAATGGCGTCCTTCTCTCGACAAAACTCGATTCGACGCTGAAGAACATCTCTCTGTTGCCTCAGCTCCTCGATTTCCCTAACCATCTCTGATCTCATGTTCACTGCCTTCTCTAGCTGTGCCTCCGCATGCGACTTTGCGAATGTCGAAATCTGAAGCTTGTTTGAGAGCTCATTTTTCAGCTCAGTAAGTGAGTTCAGCCTGTTCTTGCTTTCTTCAAGCTCAGTCATGATCTCGTCGATGTGTTCCCTTTCGGTGTCCAACTCTTTGTTTAACTCACTTCTCTTGCTGACCTCTTCTTTCATCCTTGCTTGAAGCTCCTCAGCCTAATTTCAAGAAAAAAATAAAATTTGTGCCTTAATTAACTTAGTAGTAAAAAAAAAAAAAACAATGTTATAATTAAGAAATTAAACATTCTAGTAGTAAAAATAAAATTCATACCCGACGATTGCATAAGAGAATAGCACTTTCTGCTTTTGCGCGCCTTTCCGCATTGGCCTTGGCTTCTATCCTCTTGGATTGGTTGGTCTTTTGAGCTTCTTTCAGTTTTCTTTTAAGGATATCTATTTTTTCTGCACCAGTCTGATGATAGTGTGACAAAATAAATCTAATCAATTAAAAGAAAAAAAAGTTTTTTACTCAAAATAAACTTGTTTTAGTAAACTCAAAATAACTACTGGTAGCTCAAAAGGTAAATATTATTGTTAGAAGAATTTAAAACATAATCTCTTAGAGATTAAAATAAATTATAAAAACAAACATCAATGTCAAATGCGAGCACTAACTACTTCTTCAAAGGGGAGCGTGTTTTGTTGAGAAAGTTGAGTGCCGAAAAATTTTTCTAGTTGTAATGGGGTCTTTATCTGCCGAGAAAATTATATATATATATATATATATATATATATATAAAGGAACCCCACAATTCGGAGACAGAATAGCCTAAGGTTTGGTACACATGAGTTGGCAAAAATAAAAAATAAAAAATAAAAAATAAAAAACCTCCCCCAAGTTATCATCCCAATCACTATCATCATCATATTTCTCACCAAAGGTCAAAAAGGAAGGATAGATAAGCAAGAACATTTCAATGGTGTAAAAGCAAGCCAAGTGGAGCCGTTGAACAAACGAAAACATCATTATCTATCTACTCCCATGTTTAAAAGCAAGAAAAATTGAAACACCATTTTCTTAATCAATAATTTAATCTAGTAATAGAATAGTATTAATTTTAGCCCACAAGTAACTCTAAAATATCTGAATGATAATTTTGATTAATTACCAAATCACAATCCGCGTGTTCCGGCGTGCCCGACTCCATTCTCGGACTTTGTTGCAAACAGTCATCCTCTTGGCCACAAACTTCCTCATCATCCGAATATAGGGACAACAAGTGCTGGAAATAGTCCTCAATCTCTTGTGCATAATTCTGCCACTGGCTTTGTGTGCTCGGCGAGTCTAGATTGATCGCCGAAGAGGAGAGAATTCGACGCTGATTTCTTTCTAGAGAGCTTGACGGATTCGGGATGAAGATTTTCCCGAGCCAATCCTTGAAACCACCCTTCTCTCTCAGCCTAGCAACAGTTACTCCCTGATCGTCTTCCATGATTCCTTTGTTGTTTTCGGATCCTCTGATGGAGAGTTGTTTCCCTCCGCATATTATGAATAGCTCACAGAAATCAAGCTTGTTTTTGTGGACATAAAATGATCCGCTTATTGCATTTTTTATTTTCCTACATAGAAAAATTATAAGTTATGTCCAAACAGAATTAGATTTAATCTACCAACTACAATATAATATGGAAACTGACACAAGATTTATCGTGAGGCCTACCTGGATGAGGACTTTAAGAATGAAAATCCCATAACCAATTTGGTGATTCTGTGGCCAGAAATCAAATCTACGATGACCTTGTGAATCGGATTGTCACATTTCTCCACTTTAAGCAATTCGGCCTTCACCTGCGGAAATTGTGGAACCTCATTAGAACTAATTAGAATTCATGTTTATATGTCGGAAAAAATTATGAGCAAAAGCAAATTTAAACTCAAACCTCGCCACAAAAAGATATGTACTTGGAGAGCAACTTGTCAGTCTTTTCTTTCTCGTATTTCTTAAGAACTTCCAATTTCTCATCATTAACAGCACTTGCAGGGAGTTTCCCAACTGGCCAAAAAAAAAAAAAGAGAGAGAGATAGAGAGAAATGAGAAATACCCATTTGAAGTTGTGATCAAAGAAAGGAAATTGAGGATGAAAACTTACAAGGGGTGTAAACAAAATCATGGGAAAGGTTGCAAGTTGCATGGAGAATGATGATGGAGATTGGCTGAGAGTTCCACTTCTTTAGAGTCCAATCCAAGGTCTTGAATCCATCTTGTAGATCATTTCCAAGAGCAACATAAACCTTATTCTCTGCTAATTGACTGTCCATTTGCCTTTTTTTTTTTTTTTTTTTTTTTTTTGGAGTGGTTTTTTTGAGATGAGGGGAAACAACCAAAAAACTTACATAATTATGGAGGAATTTGAGCTGAATAAACTATAGAGCTTAGAAGAATCAGCAGAAGATGACTGGAAAATTGTTTAGGTAAGGAAAATATTAGCCTAAAATAATTCTTTTTCAAAAGTCTCTGTTTGAAGCTTTTAGCAATTGTCTCTTTGTTTTTGTGACAGCAAGACAGCCTAGAGTTGGACTTTTTTGCGTGTCTTTGGTGGGAGAAAAATCAATGTGGGACATAACTGGAG
Source organism: Ficus erecta (assembly GCA_008635985.1). Lineage (NCBI taxonomy): Eukaryota > Viridiplantae > Streptophyta > Magnoliopsida > Rosales > Moraceae > Ficus > Ficus erecta. Next base: position 2,333,055 of record BKCH01000005.1, on the reverse strand, counting down.
AGAGAGATTTTCAACGAATTTTGGGACATAAACATGTACATCTGTTAATCTATTAATAATTTTGATAGATTTGGACACTATATAGGGTTAAAGTAAATGTGCATAATTGCTTGAAATGATGATTGTACTGAGAATTATGCACCCCAATTTCATATCTAACCTTTTATTATTCTTATTAGCATTTTTTATAAAATATATATGATTTTCTGCTGTTTCTAAAATTAATTTTCTGACATATATTCTTTGATTGAGTTTCATGTTTTGCTTTATTCCTTTGTGGTGAGTTTTTTACAATCAAAATCGGATAACTGCCATGATTTATTGTGATGATATTTTGACAATTGAAATCGAAAAATTGGTTGATTAATTCGGATGCATTTAATTCTATTTATCAAATTCGGAATAAAACATATACATATTTTTTTGGAAATGGATATTTGACTTTTCTAATTTTGTGGACACAACACAAGTTTCTATCTAGATTTTTCAGATTTAATTAACCCAAATTGAGATTTTACGGCTTAGAGTCGATTTGGTTGCTAACTTTGTGTTACATTCGACCCAAACATAGAAGAAAGTATCTACACACTTTCCTAGGGTCAAGTTTTGCTGATTTAAGGAATCACACTTTGTGATTCAAATTTATAGCTTTTATTCTAAATATTTTAGATATTCATAGCATTCTAGGCTTGTTTATAACTTTATATAGCACTCAGACAAGCACTGAAGCTTGGAGGATAAGGTTTGTAGGCAAGTTGCAAATTTGCAGTAAGGCTACTAGTCCAATGACTCGGAGAAGATAGCATTGGTTCCATTGGAGGAGTTTTTCACAACATTATAATTCAGATCTCATGTAATTATAATTTGTTTTTGATAAAGTTTTCATTTTTAAACTGGTGTGTTCATCACCTGTGATTTTTTTCTCCTGAGGATTTTGACCACATTAAGTTTTTGTTTGCTTTCCATTTTGAATCTAAAGTTTTCATTTCAGTTTTTTTTTTTTTTTTTCCCTTGAAAAGTCAACAAAAATTATAATTAGATTTTAAAAAATTAACCAGTTTGAATCCAAAAATTCCGATCCAAACTGGTGCATCAAACGGCAGCTACATAACCATTTTATTGTACCAATATTTTATTTCATAGTTATTTACTTTTTGCAATTTATATTTTATTGTGTTAGCAATGCCGTTGTGTGGTTTCGGCTAATACCTAAATTACCCATCTATTAGGTCTAATAATTATTATTTTTATTATTATGAAGCAAGAGTAAAGGTTAGAAAAGTGATAATTAAGAAATTGATAAAAACACACCCAAGCATTTTTTTTTATTTTTTTATTTTTCTAAAGACGCAAACTGATGATGATATATATAATAATTGTAATTTATAACAACTGTTGTTTTCAAAAAATAAATTTCAGACCACTTGATTTTTCTTGATCACTTTTTAAGTAAATAAAAAGAGATGTTTATGTATTTATAATTTATTTGATGCATTGTCATGCGCCAGAAAGGAATGCTTGTTGACCGTTAGACAATTAAATGAGAGCATGTCTCTTGCCATTGACATCACATCAATATTTGCTTGCTTACCCTCAAGGGCCAATTGCGGCTCTGTTGTTAGCTTAAGGGAAACATAAGAGAACTCAAATAATTTTATGGATGATGTTTGAAAGTGGATTATAATTAATATATATATATATATATATATATTATATAGCATATGGTCCGCTCTTGCCACGATCTGCCTGCAGAGGAACATGCTTCGAACATTTATTTCAAACTGACGACACTTGTTATTCTGAAAAGGATTGTTAATATATATATATATATATATGTGTGAATAATGTTCTGGATACTGATTTTAGTTTTTAATTTTTGTACGGACTTATGTGATATCTACCATATGTTAGGTTGGTTCACTCCAACCAAATAATTTCAATTATTTTGTGTTTTTTTTAATAAAAAAAAAAAAAAACTAGTTAGTTTCACTATTTACATCTCTAATTCAAACTTAAAAACTTTAATTTTTAAAGTTTATAATTTTATTATTTCAAGTCGAAATTATATGATTTTTTTTTTCAAATTGCATAGAATTTCAAGAATAACAGAATAAGATTCATATTGATATATTTTTTTTTCCAAACATATTTAAAGCTTTTACACTTTTAACTCCAAATAATTGATTTTCAACCGAATGAACAATTTCAAAACTCAACTTCAATCAATAATAACTCCAAAACTCCAACTTAAGCGGACCAACCAATGGCCTCTCAAATTGTCATTTTTCTGCTAATAAGTGTTAATTTAGGGAGCATAAACCAAACCATAAAGGAATGTAATAGCAATAGAGAATGTAACAAGATTGGAAAGTAAAGTAAAGTAATAAGAATGAGGATTATTGATTCACTTTTTAGTATTTACTTGCCTATTAGATCGTGTAAAGGAAAATAATCTCATTCTCTTTTTATTGTTAACTATATTTAATAAGTTTAATTTTATTAATATAATTATTAAAATGTCCTTTTTACACGATCAAAAAATCATTAGCAAACGAAAACTTATTAGGAGTATACAAATACATTTAGGATTTTTTTTTTTTTGGACAAGTAATCAATACCAAAGGAATGTAAAGATTGACATTCTTCCTTCTTCATTCCCTACATTATATGAGGTCCACTACTTCTCATTTCTTATTTTGTAAGTAAACTCATCACTAGTTAGTAAAGAAAATGACTACTCACATTCGCATTCCCTTTTATGTAAAGTAAACATGCCCTTAATATAATGTGTGAGTTGTAAGTTGAGATTAAAAATGATGTCTCTAACACTATTCAACGTATTAAGTGTTGACCGATTTCATTTAGTATGTGTTGGATGAACATTGTCAAGTGGACTTGAAAAGTACAGAAAAATATTTTCTCATTCACACTTCTAATGGTACAATTTCTAGGCTAATATATACACAAAAAGAATTACGAAAAAAAAAAAAGAAAGAAAGAAACTGGCCTAAAAAGAAAAGGAAATTAACTAGTCTAAATCTATAATTATATTAAAAGTGTGAAGTTTCCTAAAACATTATTCAAAAATTTGATTAAGTTAATTTGCTTTTTGTGATGATGTCCTTTTCTTTTCCTCTTCCCAACCCGCCACGTAGCGGGTTTATCACTCATCTTTTATGGACAATCATTATCACTCATATCCAAGTTGTCTATATTCCGATTACCAGATTCTGGGTGATTTCCTTCTTTAGTAGTGTGAAACTCATACTCTAGAAAATCATAATCTGGAGTCTGAATTTCCTTTTGGTACTCCCCCTGAAGTTCAGACTCTAAGGAAAAGTACATTGTGTCTTCATGGAAAACAACATCCATTATGATAAACATTCATTGAGTAAGGGGATGACAACATTGATATCCCTTTCGATGAAGAACATACCCTACAAAAACACATCGCAATGCTCGAGGAGTCAACTTGTTGCGCTGTTATTTATGCAAGTGTACGAATGCTACACAATCGAAGACACGAGGAGGTAAGTTTGGAACGGTTGGGGCAAAAATCGCGTCAGCAAGGGCTTGGAATGGTGTCTGGAAGTTGACAGTACTAGAGGGTACTCGGTTTGATTAGATATGCTGTATAGACAAGTGCTTCTCCCCAATAGGTCAATGGCATATGAGCTTGTATCAACGAGGCTCGGATAACCTCCAATAATTGTCGAATTTTGTGTTCGGCGACCTTATTCTGTTAAGGAGTATTAGAACAAGTGGTTTGATGAACAGTTCCATGTGTTTCCAAATACCATTGAAGTTCGGAAGTTTGATATTCTCTGCCATTGTCGCTACGAAAAACCTGAACCTGTGCATTATACTGAGTATGAATCATTTTATGAAATTTCTGAAACAACAAGTTCACTTCACTTTTAGACTTCATTAAGTAGACCCATGTCATCCGAGTGCAATCATCAATGAAAGTGACGAACCAACGTGATCCACTCATTATAGGAACTTTAGACGGACCCCAAGCATCAGAATGTATGATCATAAAAGGGATTGGATTCGGATTCAGAATTAATAGAAACAAAGCACGGTGACTATTTTCCATTTCACAAACCTCACATCGGAGACTTGAAATATGAATCTCTACAAATAAACTAGGAAATAACTTCTTTAGATACCCGAAAAAAGCATGCCCCAAATGTCGATGCCACAAACAAATGTCAAGTCTCTTCTTCTACCCCTTTGAGCCATCCACAGTAAAAGCTTGACGAAGCCTTTGAGAACTATTTGATGCCAAGTCCAAGTAACATCCTCCCTCGTCTAATACCATAACCGTTTGCCCTGTTTGGATGTCTTTAAAAACACAAAATTCAGGCCAAAAAATTACGACATAAGAAAAGGCTGTGGTTATTTGAGAGACTGACAAAAGATTATAATCTAAAGATGGAATGATTAAAACAGAATCTAATTTCAAAGTTTCAGTGAGGGTTAAAGATCCTTCCCCGGTGGAAGTACCATTGGTAATAGAAACAAACTTTTGTGTGTATGTTTTAAAACGTGAGATCTATCTAGAATCAAATGTTATATGATTAGTAGTACCTGAATCAATTATCCATGCATTATTAAAAACATGTAAAGATATATTTAAAACCTTACCACCGTTGTCTGCAGCTGCTATCACTGTTGACGCCTTTTCAGTCTTTTTTGTCTGTGGAGCTGGACTATGATCCCACCATTCCGGATATCCTACTAATTCAAAGCAACAACTTTTTGTATGACCAATTTGATCACAATGGGTACATTTGTACATTTGTTTGTTCATCATCCTTCTATTTTTTTTTTTTAAACACTTTCCTTTTTTGTTGTTGTTTTTTTTTCTTTTTTTTTTTTTTGCTATTATTTTTTTTTTTTTGGAACTCACGGGATATATATATATATATATATATATATAAAGTAAAAAGCTAAAAAAAAAAAAGCCAAATGCTGAAACTAATTCTATTTCACACTTTAAGAATATAACTTTACTCATGAGCCTTTAGACTAGTTGCGGCTCCTATGGCTATGGCCGACGAGCGACGCAACGGACGATGGGCGACGTGACGGGCGACGAGCAACGTCGACGGTGCGACGAGCAATGGGACGGGCGATGAGTGACGTGATGGGCGACGAGAGACACGACGGTTGACGAGCAACGCGACGAACGACGGCGACGAGCGACTGCGATGAGCAATGGCAGCCAGTGAATCTGCAGCCGCGTGTCTGAGGTTCTGATGTTGAATCTGCAGCGACGTGATGATGAATCTGCAGTGTTGGTTCAACAAGGGCACGGATTTGTGGGTTTCTTTTGTGTTTGTTTTCTGGGTTGCTGTCGGATTTTTGGGATTGTGGGTTCGATTTCTGGGTTTGATTTCGGATTACTGGGTTTGGTTTCCGGATTTCTGTGGATGCACAAATTTTTTTAAAATTTTTTTTTAGAAGGCTCTGATACCAACTCAAAAATATGAAGATTATTAAAATTCAACCTTGTATATAGAATGAATTAAGAACGTACAATTTATAGGACATACATGCCTAATTAAATTAGGAAATACATCATACAATTTGGAAACAAATAAATCTAGCCAATTATCCCAATTGTACAATCAATCAAATATTTTGTAAATCTTCAACACTCTGTATAGATGTCACACATGCCCAACATGTCTAAAGCATTTGAGAACACTCGATTTGAGACAGTTTTGGTGATAATGTCGGCCAACTGATCCTTTGATCGAATCTTGGACAACTCCAATATTTTTTCATCTAATTTCTCCTTAATGCATGCTTTGTTCAATCATGTTGAACTAGATTCTGAGCAATGTCACACGCAATTTTATTTTCACAATACAATCAAATTGGTTTCCTAGATGGATAACTCATATCTTGCAAGAGAAGTCTTAGCCACAATGCTTCAAAAAGTCCAAGAGCCATACCTTTGAATTCAACTTCTGCACAACGACATTTTGTTTCTTGCTTCTCCCTGTAACAAGATTGCCACCCACAAAGGTAAAGTATCCAAAAGTTGATCGCCTATCATTTAAAGCTCTAGCCCAGTCAACATCGGTATATGCATCAATACTTTGATAATCTGTATTTTTAGTGAACAAAATTCCCTTTTCAGGAGATGACTTTAGATACCTCAAAATACGCATAACTGCATTCATATGTTGCTCTCCAGGGTTATGCATGAATTGACTGACAATGCTCAATGCAGAGGCAAGATCCGGTCTTGTATGCGCTCAGTACATCAATCTCCCTACAACTCTTTGATATCTTCCTTTAACAGCTGGTACCTGATTAGTCTTAACACATAATTTCAACCCTTCTTCCACCGGTGTATCAGCTGGTTGACATGCTGATAACGGTCTCATGCAACAGGTCTAAGGCATACTTCCTTTGAGACAGAAAAATTCCTTCACTCGATCGAGAAACTTCGATCCCAAGAAAATGTTTCAAGGAACCAAGATCTTTCATTTCAAATTCTTTAGACAAGTAATCCTGCAATACCTTCCTTTCTTTAGGGTCATTCCCTTAACCACCATATCATCCACATACACAATGAGTGCAGTGATCTTACCCTGTTGTATTTTTCAGAAAAAAAATGTTTGATTTAAATTGCTCTGATGGTAGCCAAATGCTATCATAGACGTTGTGAACCTTCCGAACCATGCTCTTGAAGATTGTTTCAACCCATACAGCGATTTCTTTAACTTGCACACCTTTCGACTATGTCTTTTGGGTGTCATGCATCCTGGTGGGAGATCCATGTAGACTTCTTCGGACAATTCACCATGCAGGAAGGCGTTCTTTACATTGAACTGTTGCAGTGGCGAATCCAAGTTTGCAGCTAAGGACAACAAGACTCAAACTGTATTGATTTTAGCTACAGGTGCAAATGTTTCTGTGTAGTCGATCCCATATGGTTGTGTGTATCCTTTTGCCCCCAGTTTAGTTTTAAAGAATTCAATTTTTCCATCATTTTTGTACTTTACCGTGTAAACCCATCGGCATCCTACTGGCTTCTTTCCTGATGGACAGTCGACGAGTTTCCAAGTTTCATATTTCTACAAGGACTTCATCTCCTCATTCATAGAAGCTTTCTACCTTGGCTCAGCTAAGGCTTCCTGCACACAGTTAGAAATAGCAAAGGTAGATAATTGATTTACAAATGATTGATTCAATTCTGACAAACGATGGTTAGACACATAATAACTCATGAGATATTTAACCTTACTAGAAAGTTTAGGTTCATATGTGGGTTTAGGGATACCTCTGGTGCTTCGTTGTGGTAATTGTTTTCTAAATGGCATGAACACTAAATCAGGAATATCCTCAGCAGGCGATTGGTTTGGCATGTGAATTGCATGTGGAATGATGGACTCTGCTTTGGCTTCGATCAGAGGTGGAATTGGTGCTGCTTCTTCAATTGAGAGACTTAGAATCAGACGGAGATAGATTTTGTGCCACTTCTTCAATTTATGGACAGTCATTATCACTCATATCCAAGTTGTCTAAGTCCGTCACATGACAATTTTAAATAAAATTTTTAAAAAATATATATAAAAATATAAAAATTTATTTATATTTTTCATTTTTTTTACTTTGTTTTATTTGTATTCGCATGTGTAATACAAGTGTTTATAAAAAATCAGAGATTGGTTCTCACAGAACTACTATCTAAAGCATAAAATATATACTGTTATTACTCAATTAACCAAATTAGAAAAGCCATGTACTCCACAATCTCATCAATCAACTTTTTTAAAACAACTATTTTTTTCCCAATATTCCCCTTTTTTTCCTTCAATCAATCAAAAAAATGCTCTTTTTTTTTTTTTTTTTTTTTTTTTGCAGTATACCTTTTTTTCAATGTACCTATTTTTAATAAATAAAATTTCTTTTTTTTTTTGGTACTGTAAGAAAACAAAAAAGTACTAGGCTTTTAAAAGAAAAGAAAAAAAATCACTTAGAGGCTACTGAAGAGTCTCAATTTGTTGAGAAGCACAGCATCAACAGGTTCAGCAACTCTCTTCACAGTGAGATCTTCCGTGCAGCAATTTGTGCACAATGGCTCGGGCAACAGGCTATCGACAACTAAGAGTACGGCCTTGCGAGGGCAAACTAAGGCAGAGTTTCGGTTTGGATTTGATTTTGGGAAGGTGAGATGAGATGCAATTTTTATGAGACTTTGATTCGATTTAGGTTCAGTGGTCAGGATGGATTCAATTAGTGTTTGGCTCAAGTTCGCATGAACTTCACATTAGTTTGGTTAGTTCTAAATGCGCTCTTTGACTCTAATAGCGATTAAGAAGACCTAAAATATATTATTTGAATTGCATACAATTTAGAGTATAAAGCATAGCTAAATTAGAAAATTAATTATACAAGAATCAGGAAATTAGGTTCTGTGAAATTAGTTCTAAATCAGGGAGTTCAACATCTATATAAATGGTAGATTAGAGAAGTATTACTCACCCGTTCACTGCTAAGAGCAAAACTGCTTCTACTCTCCGCCCGACTTGCGTGTTAAGCATATTGCCATGCTTGATTTGTCTATTACAAGAGTGAAAATCTCAACAGGGGATCTATCTAAATTCGTAACGATGGGCCCCTTTGGCATTGCTTTTGGAGGGTGATTTTAGATTATTAAATAATCTATAGCAGGTTAAGGGTATTTGGTAAACCCTGCTTCTACCCAGCAAGTTTTAAAAATTACTGCAATGAAGAAAAATTTGAGAAGCAGGTCAAGGGTTTCTTCTACACAACTACTTCTGCTTCTATTTTACAAATTTATTAAAATATCCTTAACAATAAATAACAGTTCCAATATACCCACTTTATTTATCCCCATACCAAACAAATAACAACACAACAACACCAAATTGGCTCGATGTTTAGTATCTTGGCCGACTTTCTTTGATATTTTAATTTTATTTTTTAAAACAGCATTACTCTTCTGATCAAGATTTATTTATTTATTTACTTACCTTTGTGAATTAACTTAGGGGAGTATTACGTGGTATGATTCTTTTTATCACGATCCAACATGTAAGGAGTTGACATTTCCAGTTTCCACGTTCTTAATTAGTTTCATGTGGCAGCCGGTTTCCATAAAACAAAACTCAGCACATAAAAAATAATTGAAAAAATTAATGAGAATTCAAGCCAATAGTGATCCATGTTTCAACAAATAGAGAGAATGATAGAAATTCAAAATATATATACATATATATATATATATATAGAGAGAGAGAGAGAGAGAGAGAGATTTGTAACACTAATTAAGGAGGCAAATTAATGGATCGTTTATCATGCCAATCTTGAATGAGAGAGAGAAGGGCGTGATTAGGGGTGAGAAACTTGTGGGTAAGCTTCAAGTTTGTCATGGGAGAAGTATCTCTTCCCATTTTCAGCCATTCTTCTATAGCTTCTAGCTCATATGAAAACCCATCCGCTGCTACATGTGGATTCTTCATCACTTCCTACAATTTATTTAAATCATGTGGTTAGTTTGAGCATTTCTATCTGTCTCGAGTGATTATAGTCCCATTTTGATGTGACAAAATTTCATAAATTAGAATTTATACCTTATTTTTTCAATTTTTAATACAAGAAAAATTGGGATTTATAAACAAGAATCACTTTAAACAGAGTAGGTTTTAACTAGGAATGCGATTACATAATATTTTTTTTTTAGTTAATTTCAATCCTTTTTGTTGCGAGCTCAATGAATTTTAGCATACTATATTTCTTTTGAATAGAATTTTATCTAGATTTTTGTATGCCTAATCCCTTGGTCTTGTAAGTGAAGTAAAAAAAAAAAAAAAAAAAAAAAAGGTGAAGGAAACAATTTTACCACGTTTTTCACTTACAAAGTTAAAAAGGAAAGAAAGTGGTTTAGAAGATTACATGTCAGAATCTACCTAACGGTGTGGCAAATATGGTCACTGAGGACCCCTAAACAAAATGAAAAATTTGGGAATGCAGACATCGATTCGAAAAGGCAATTAACAAAATATCTAGATATGTTTAAAAAAGAAGAAGAAGAATCTTTAGCAAAAAAAAAAAAAAAAAAAGAAATACATCAAGAATATGTGGAATTGGTTATAAAGAAAAAATACACCCTGAATTTATCAAAATGATACAGAAACATTTTATATAAATATGGATAATCTACTCTTTTTCTATGACAATAATTACAAGGGTTTTAGCACCTTTGTTCTTAAATTTTTTTTTTTTTAATTTTAACATCTTGTCTCTCAAATTTCTAACTTTGACAATTTACCCTTAAATTTTCTGAACAATTACAATACACCCATTTTACTAATTTCAATTGAATTTAGTACTTATATTTGTAAGATTTGTATTACAATTTGATATGGGAAATTTTTGTTCATATTTGAGATTTTCATCACCACATGATACATACATAATCTGTATATCACCAATATGACAGGAAGTTAAACAAAATGCGACGCATTACACCAATTTAGAAAGTTCAATTGTCAAAATTAATAGTTATGGTACAAGTTGTCAAAAGTAAAAAAATATAGAGGACAATACTGAAATTACTAATAACGAAACATGCAACACAAAACCATATAGTAGTGAGTGGTGGGGTCAGGTAACCTACTCAAATTTTAAGATTTTAATTTTGATTTTGATCTCTAATTTAAACTAAATAATAATTAAAAAATGTATTTTACTTTAGTAAATAAAAAAAGGGGATCTTGATGTCTTTACACCTCCCGACCCAATGCGTTAAAGGTAAGCAGCAGCTGAGACCATCGATGGGATAGCAAAGGATACTCTGGGCTTTTCAATAGCTACTTGATAGTTTTGTTTTTGAAGGTAGTAAATTGAAATATAAGACTATACTCTATTTAATGACATTGTTATTAGTATTGATGAGAATACTGAGAAGCTCTATCATTGCCTTAAAATAAAATATAAAATATAAAATAAAAAATAAAAAGGAGTGAAAGAGAAGTGTAAATAATCTAACCTGAAAAATGGGGCAGAGGAAGACACTGGGAACTTCATTAGAGTCCTGTCTGTGTTCAACTTCTTCACTAGTCACCTCAACTCCTCTTCTCTCAACCAACTCATCTGCCTTTTTTCTCAATTCCTCAACCTCTTCCATCAACATTTCTACTCTCATTTCCGTCTTCGTCTCTCCCTCTCCATTTCTGGTCAAAGTCAAACATCTGAATGCCAACATGGCAAGCCCCTTCACGACATCCGATGGCCATTCTCCAGCTGTCTCATCCAAAACCCTCACAAATGCTTCCTCGTCTATAAGCATGGCCTCGTCAACAAGCCCGGCCCAATTACTCCCTGTCAAGAGCTGCATAAGCAAAAGCCCAAAGGCCGTCACATCCAATCCCATGTGGGCCTCGTCGGGGCATTGGGCGAGCCCAAACCCATCAATCTTGGCGACTAGATTGTGGTCCAGGAGGATGTTGGATGCGGTGAGGTGGCCGTGAACAATGGGCCTAGGCTGGGCTAGGTGGAGGTAGCATAAGCCCGAACAAACTTGGGCCACGATTCGGGTTCGGGTGTACCATGGAAGGGCCCGATTTATTTTGGCAGAGTTTCGGCAAGACGAAAATAGGAGGTCTCGTAGGGAACGGTTGTGCATGAATTCAAAGACAATGCACTTGAACTCCGAACAAAAGCCGATCATCGGAACCAAATTAGGGTGTCTAATCTCACCAAGGAGCTTCACCTACACATAGAGCTTGAACTAAATGGAAATGGAAATAAATAAATAAAATACATTTCTTAGCAAAATTTTTGCCTATTAATACTCAACTAGCTAAGGAGCAAAAGACTTGTATCACTCATGCCCACATACCATAATGAGGTGTAGTAAATATTTGGTTTTAGAGTTCAGCAAATAAGTAACTCTACCAATGATATTTTTTTTATTTTTTTTTTGGAGTGAGGGGAGGAGGGTTTATTTATAAGTCATGGTCTTACTTCTTGCAATGTCTTGTGATCAATCTGTCCATAAATTATATATAAATCAATTCAAGTAATGATTTAATGTTATTGAGCAATAACAGGCTGATTGTTATTCTAAGATACAAATAGTCCAATAAGATTCGATCATACAGAACAAAGTTAAAGAAATAAAATAGTTTAATTATTTAGATGGATTTTTGACATTTTTTTCCTCTAAATCTTGATTAAATTGACAAGTTTCCACCTTAAATTTTTGTTATTACAAATGGTTACTTGAATTTACTAAAATATTGTAGAATGTAAGATGAATGTTATTAAAATTTGGAAGGAAACACTTTTATTTACGTAACATGTCATGTTCCATTCCGAAATTTTCAATCTTTTCCTTCAAATAAACTCACATATCTTGTACTAAAATATTTCCATCTAAATTTTGATTATCGCCATCGATTTGAGCACACTCTAAAATACTTTGCTAAATTAGTGTAAACGCATGCGCCCTGGTTCTGCAGTTGTAAATTTACCTGGAGTAGAAAATCTTCGTCAGGCAACGATGCATTGATCACCTTGATTGCAACATTTTGAAGGTTGACACGCCCTTTATACACCGCCGTCCAATCCCCTCCCGATTTCAACCTCAATTTCTCCGAGAAATTCTCAGTCGCCATTATCATCTCCTCCCCACTGAACTCCCTCAACTCGCACTTCAATTCCGGAGCCACCCCTCTCTCTATGCAGAACTCGATCCTCCGCCGGAAAACGTCCCTCTGCCTCCTCAGCTCCTCCATCTCCCTCGCCGTCTCCGACCTCCCGACCACCGCCTCCTTCAGCAGCTCCTCCGCCTCCGCTCTTGCCTCCGCCGACCTCCTCAGCCTCTCCGAGAGCTCGGACCGGAGCTCCGCCAGCGAGCTCAGCCTCTCCTTGCTCTCTTCGACCTCGGCTATGGCTTCGCGCAGATTCTCTCTCGTGGCGTCCAGTTCCTTCTTCAGCTCCGCTCGATTCGTCGCCTCCTTCTCTATAAGAGCTTCGATTTCCTCCTTCTGTTTCGAAATTTTGAAAGATTTTCTCTCGTGATTTTCTCGGCAGCCAAACGGAAATTGGAGATGATGAAAAATAGAAATTTATTTACCCGACGATTGCATAAAGAAATGGCGAATTCTGCTTTCACTAGCCTTTCGGCATTCGCCTTTGCTTCGTCTCTCTTTGATTGGATCCTCTCGTTCGTTTCTTTGATTCTTCTCCTCAGAAATTCAGATTTCTCTACAACGCTCTGAAGAAAAATAAAAAATCTCTGTTCATTTAAGTACTTTAATATATATATATATATATATATGTGATACATATACACACACACATATATATAGCTTGAGTTACCATATTGGAGTTTTGTAGCTCTTTCGTCTCAGCCTCCATTGGACTACTATTATGAGAAAAATTATTCTCTTGCTGATCACAAACTTCGTCTTCTTCCAAATTCAGAGACAACAAATGGCGGAAGTAGTTTTCCATTTCTTCGGCATTACTTTCCCACTGATTTTCCACACTGGGTGAGTTTGGATTTGAAGATGAAGGAGATGGTGATCCGGGGCCGTAATCAAGAAACTTGTCTTCTTTTATTACTACTTGTTTCCCTCCACTTATTATGAAGAACTCACAAAATTCTGGCTTGTTCTGGTGGATGTAAAAACATCCACTAATTGCACTCTTTGATCTCCTACATTAGAAAAAATAAATGAGATAATAATCACAAACACAGAACCCACTAGGATAGCTCGGTTCAAAATCTGAGAGTATTTTTTTCACATTTGTTTGTTTTACCTTGATGAGGATTTCATGAACGTGAGTCCCATGACCAAGTTAGTTATGTGGAGACCGGAAATTAAATCTATGATCTGCTCGCGAGTAGGCTTATCGTATTTGTCAACCCTGAAGATTTCAGCTTTTACCTATTAAATAGCAATAAAAGGGGATATCATTAGAAGGCTAAATTTCTAGCGAGGAGGCAGAAGCGACGAATATTTTTAAGTACTTTGCCGCAGATGGCTTTGTAATAAGAAAGTAGTTTGTCAGTCTTTTCTTGTTCGGATTTTCTGAGAACTTCCAACATCTCCTCATTTACAAAACTCGCCGGCATCTTCCCAACTGCATCAGAATTTGGACCATAAACAATCTTTATTTTTATGTAATGATAATCCTAGGTGAAAGAATTGAAACCGAACTGTGTATTGACTTACAATAGGTGTCAACAGTATCTTTGGTTATGTCTATGTGGAGAATGATGATAGAAATTGGCTGAGACTTCCACTTCAGCAGTGCCCATCTCAATGTCTTAAAACCTTCTTCTCGATCGTTCCCTAGCGCGACATAAATCGCCTTTTCTTGGGGTTGCATTTGTCTAAATCCAGCCATAACCCCAACTTGACCTTGTGGAATTCTGGAGAACAAGAAAAATCACACGTAACTATGCATCACCAAGAATAGGACTTTGGAGACTCGTTGAGGTAACATGGACTGATAAACCGCGTTGATTTTGCTGATGTTTTAAAGAATATTCAAAGTATCCTGTCTTGGGGGCGTCTGTTTGCCTTAATACTAGTTAGCATTTGTTTGTGTTTCAATGGCTTAGGGCGGCAGAGATTTTGGATATTATTCTTTGGAGTAGGTTCTTATTTTTCTTCGTAAAGTCGTATTATCCTTAAAATTGAATATTCTTGTGGTGTATGTTGATTCTATTTTGATCCAATGGTTCTTCTTGGTTTTATGAAGAATACAAAGATGATGACGACAGCTATTTATTGGGTTGGTTAGCCATAACATTCTAGGACTCTACTCCTTGATAGGTATTTATTATTCTTACGTGAAACCGGACCAATAGTTTAAAAATCATCGGATTGATTTGGTTTGACGATTTACAGTTTTTTTTTGCACAACCATAGTATTCAGAATGGATTTTTGAGTCATATTCCAGCTATTTGTAAGTACTATGGAACAAGTTTTTTTTTTCTTTCTTTCTTTCTTTCTTTCTTTTGGTTTAATTACAAAAATTCCTCGTGAACTATAGCCTTTGTTACAGTATGCCTTTCGAATTTTAAAAGGTAACGTCTTTTCCCCCAACTTTAAAAATAGTAATGATTTTGCCTCTTATGTTAGTTTTTTTTATGGAAAAACTCACGTGACATGCACATGACAAGGAAACTAAGGGTAGTTTTTTTTTTCAGATTTTTTGGGCAAAAAAGAAAACAAAAAAAGTGTTTACTGTGGAGAGGAGAGCGAGAGCAAAGAAAAGGCATGGGAATTTGTTTTCTAAAGGATAGTAAATAGCTTTTAAATTTCTTTATTTTTTTTAAAGAAACTTGTTTTTTTATTAGTGTCATATTTTTTTTAACAATTAAAATTTTTATTTATTTCAAACAGGTTTTAATTCTATTTGTAAGGATAAATTTGTTATTTAACATTATTCAGTTATTGGTTTTAGCCTTGCTAGTGATATGTGGCATTTTCCGTTCAAAATGCAACGGAAGAGAAAAATTATGTCACGCTTTTAAAGTTGAGAGGAATGATGTTACATTTTAAAATTCTATGAATAAAGTATTATAATGATGATAATTCGGGAGTTTTTTTTTTTTTTTTTTTTGGGGTTCATGTTTGGAATAAATATGAATATGCTTGATTCCTCTTTGCGTACGTGTTTATGGCAAAACACATCACCGAAGAAATGTCCTTCCTTATAAATTATTTTATCTTTGGGGAATTACAGTGACCTTTTCGACTAGAATACTTGTGAATTTTGTCAGCGTTGGAATAGAGGACACAGGTGTAAGTATCAATTTCATTTGAGAAATAAAACTATGATTTCTACTTAATTTATCTTTATGGTGTTTTCACGTCTTTAGTTTATGATGGTATTGTAATGGATTAACATGATATAAGTTTGACTTGTTTTTTAGTACAGTTGGTGTCTTATTTAACGAGGAAAATGATACATTTATTTCAAACTCAAAATATAGACAGCTATAATTTTTTTTTTAAATATTTTTTTATCCTTTTCCAGGAATTCCTGCCCCTGTCAATGTAAATTTGACCGATATAAATTAATTTGTAGTTCAATTAACGAGAAGGGGGTGTAGCTCATATGGTAGAGCGCTCGCTTCGCATGCGAGAGGCACGGGGTTCGATTCCCCGCACCTCCATTTTTCATCGATTCATGATTCTTTTTTCATGGAGTTCAATAAATTTCATAAAAAACAAGTTGAATTTGAGTTGAGTCCCTATCAGTCCCTTAGGGCCTGTTTGGTGTACAACTTGAATTTGAGTTGAGTTAAAATTTTTAAGTTTGAATAGTAATTTTTGTTGACTTTTTCAGAAAAGATAAAAAAACATGATGAAAAAAATATAATTTAGTTTGAGTGGAGATAGAGAACCAAACTCCCCCTAAAACTTTGGAGCAGGTGATAAATTTTGAGAAAGTTAAAACAAGTTGAATTTGAGTTGAGTCCCTATCAGTCCCTTAGGGCCTGTTTGGTGTACAACTTGAATTTGAGTTGAGTTAAAATTTTTAAGTTTGAATAGTAATTTTTGTTGACTTTTTCAGAAAAGATAAAAAAACATGATGAAAAAAATATAATTTAGTTTGAGTGGAGATAGAGAACCAAACTCCCCCTAAAACTTTGGAGCAGGTGATAAATTTTGAGAAAGTTATGATTATGTTTATCCATACTACTGGTTTAATAAGAATGGCAATGGGACAGGGTGAGGGTGGGTATGCTTCCCTCACCTTTATACCTGTCATTTTTTTTACCCCTCATACATACCCGCTCTCAAAAAAACATGATGAAAAAAGTATAATTTAGTTTGAGTGGAGATAGAGAACCAAACTCCCCCTAAAACTTTGGAGCAGGTGATAAATTTTGAGAAAGTTATGATTACGTTTATCCATACTGCTGGTTTAATAAGAATGGCAATGGGACAGGGTGAGGGTGGGTATGCTTCCCTCACCTTTATACCTGTCATTTTTTTTACCCCTCATACATACCCGCTCTCAAAAAAACATGATGAAAAATGTATAATTTAGTTTGAGTGGAGATAGAGAACCAAACTCCCCCTAAAACTTTGGAGCAGGTGATAAATTTTGAGAAAGTTATGATTACGTTTATCCATACTGCTGGTTTAATAAGAATGGCAATGGGACAGGGTGAGGGTGGGTATGCTTCCCTCACCTTTATACCTGTCATTTTTTTTACCCCTCATACATACCCGCTCTCATACTCGCCTACCCGCTCTCATACTCGCTTACTCGCCTACCCGATCTCATACTCACTTAATTTAATACGTGTGCAGATAATCTCTATTAGGAGTGTTATATTCATACCCTATCTATTTACTCATTAAAAAAAACTTAAAACAAATTTCATTAAAGTTTTCATAAAATTTGACAACATAATGTAACTGAAAATAAAAATTGAGATCTTAAAAACAAATCCAATCTCCGGAAAATTATAAATAACTTTACAAAAAAATAAGCATTAAAACAATAAAAGTTCAAAATTATAGATATATAAATATATTTTTTTTATTAAATGTGAATATAAGTGGGGCGGGTGTGTGTATTATATCTCTCATACCCGCCTTCAATGGGGGTGGATACCCGCACCCATGGGTAAAATGTCATCCCTAATGCTGGTGAAGATATTATGAATGAGATAACGGATAGGATGATGATAAGTACCCGGGTCTTCCATCTTTCATGGGACGGATTAAAAGAGCTACTTTTAGTGCGGTGAAGGATAGGGTATTGAAGAAGCTAAAGTTGTGGCGGGGGAAGATGTTTTAATTTGGGTGGGCGGCAGATCCTTATTAAAGTAGTAGCTCAAGCAACGACCACTTACACGGTGAATGTTTTCAAAATACCCCAAACCCTTTCTAATGAGATTCAATCCCTTATAGCCAGATTTTAGTGGGGTGGCAATGAATCATAGAAAAAACTTCATTGAACAGAAAATACGTCAACCAAAATTGGAAGGTATGGCATTTAGCGATATTTCTGCTTTTAATCAAGCCCTCCTAGCTAAACAGGGATGGTGACTCATTAATTCTCTGGTCTTTGGTGGCTAGAATTTATAAGGCAAAGTATTTTTCAAATGGCACCTTGTTAGAGGCTAGATTGGTTGCAACCCTTCTTTTACTTGGAGGAGTTTGATTTGGGGCAGGGATTTATTGAAGCATGGTATCCAATGAAGCGTGAGGTTAGGCAGGTCAGTGAGAATTTTCCAAGACCCATGGCTTCCACGTTTGAGCTCATTTTGCCCGATTACCCCCGTTAATGAGCATATCGAAGATTGGATGGTGGGAGATCTTATTACCAATAGATGGAATGATAATTAATAGCATTTTTTTTTTCCCCAATTGGTCATGAGGTAATTTATAGCATTCCCTTGAGTCATAGTGCTTATTCGGACTATTTGGTATGGCATTATGACCCTAAGGAATTATATTCGGTACAAGCTCAAGCTATCAGCTAGCAATGGAGTTGCCTGAGGCACAAAATGTGTCTATAGACATAGGGGTGATAGGAGTTGGTGGAAGAGACTTCAGAGTATCAAGCTTCCAAATAAAATAAAAAATTTATTGTTTTAAGGAGCTTTCAATGAGATATTACCTTGTTACTCTTATCTCCAGAAGCGAGGGATTCCCTGCCAGCCTTTTTGCCCCCGTTGCTCAAAAGGTGTTAAGGATGTATGGCATGCGTTGTGGGATTGTAAGCGCGCTCGAGAAGTCTGGAATGCTTGCAGCTTGTGGCCTACAAATAAAAATATGAAGGTGTGGTCTTTTGATGGCTTATGTGTGAGGTGAAGGACTATGGCCTCGAGGACCAACTTTAAGCTTTCAGCGGTGGAGATCCTAGAGTTGTCCAAATAGTTATCAAGTTTTTCCAAAAAAAAAAAAAAAAAAAACATGGGCCACAAATAGACCCTGCACCTTCTTACAAAGGAAAAAAAAAAAAAAAAAAGGATATATCATATATGCCATAAAATTAGATAGTGGATTGAATTTTGCCACACTATCCCTCCCACTCTATCCCTCCCTCCCCACAGACCCGACGCCTCTCTCACTCCCTAGTTTCCAGACGCCACCTTTATCTGGCCCACCCGCAGCCCTACGTCGTGATCTCAAGCCCTAGCCTTACGTTCTTCGCCTAGATCACCGAACTCGCAGCGTCGGGCCATTATCGAATCGCTGATCGCGAGAGTGCTAGGTTGGCGAGATCGATTTCTCGTTGTCGATCTCCCCGCATGATAGAAACCAAATATATTGCTGATTTTTGCTCCTTCGACATCTAGCGTCGCTACCTCTACTCCGGCTCAAGCCCTAGATAGCAGCCCGACGTTGCCATCTCAAGACCAGGCCTCGCGAACTTCGCCCGGATATACAGAGGCCGAGTCGTGGAGGAGATCACTTGATCTCCATGGTGGCTGTGTCCGCCGGCAAGGTAGTGGGGTCCCAACGATCTCCTCTGATAGAGATCTTTATTATTATTATTACGTAATATTGTTATACGTTTTTTTTTTTTTGTTAATTTTTCGTGCACAAGTTTTCTGGTGTTTGAGATAGTTTTTGTGAGTTCGAATGAATTTTTGTGATTTTTCTTAGCAATCTGGTGATAAAATATGACAAATTTTGGTGGTAAGAGGTGGTTTTACCAGTGATGGTGGTTACAGGCCAATAATTATCCAGTATCCCGCTGGAGATCGTGGTTAACAGTTGGTAACCCCGTATCATGCCAGAGATAGTGGTTACCGGTTGGTTACCAATTTCCACCGGAGGTGGTGGTTACCGGTAGGTAACCATTTGGTTACTAGTATTCCATCCGAGGTGATGGTTACAGGTCGGTATCACGTTGGATACCAGATGATAGCCAACGGGGAACCATTATCATCATATTAAGAGTATAGTCAGTATTTTCAAATAATAAAAAATAGATAATTATAAAATGATGATAGTTCATGAAAATTTTGTGTGTTTTTCTTGTGGCAAAAATCAATTCAAGATTTCAATTTATCGTATTTTTCAAAAGCTTCCTCTTACAAACCTTGGAATTGAAGAGCCCGTCATGGATTCTCCGAACCTCCAGAGCAATAGATCATAATTTACTCAACGCCCAAAAATAAGTCTCCAACAACAACTTATAGATTACTGCTGGTAACCTGATTGCCAACAGGACAAGAACGGTACCACATTCTTAACCTCGTGTCGAAAATAAAAAATAATCACATCACATTAGTGACACTTCCCGGTAACTATGTCAACAAAATTAGAGTCCAAGGTCATTAATAATGACACTTTATTTTTAATGACCACATAAAGTGTCATTTAATTTTGATGACATAATTATCAGGGAGTGTCACTAAAGTGTCATTGTTAAAAAATAACAAAATTGAAGGAACTAATATTAAAAAATAAAAATAAAAAATTTGTGTACGAGAAAATATTAAACTAAGATGTTTGGAATGAAAACTTCACTTATAAACCATTAAAACACAAAAGGTCATAATATTATTTAACAAAATACTTTGATTATGTGATAATTTTGGCTGTAAAGTTCATACCATTTGATTCATCAAGTATAAAACGAACAGAGTTACGGTTTCATACCAAATAAGAGATGGATAAAGCTTAAGACGAAACGACAAGAATATTAATGCACATTTTTCACATGCTAGTTCAGAAGTTCATACGAGATATGAAGGAATGATCATGTGTTGATCCGTAATTTATCAAATAGTAAATGAATAGATGGCTTCATTGTTAATTTTACAGTAAGTTATAAAAATGACTTTTTTAATTGACGCACCCTGATCTATTTCACAGTTGTAATTTATATCCTAAACTTTTAATTTTAACAAATTACACCCTAAAATTATAAACATTTAGCAATCTACCCTCATTGATATAAAAAAAATGTTGACTCTTTTATGAAAATTGACACTTGCATATAGATCGTTAACTAAGAAAATAAAATATTTCTTTTAATCAACATTAACCCAAATTTATATTTAAAACAAAGTTAATTCAAAATTTATAATACTTAATTAAAGATATTAAGCTTAACAAATTGGGGTTAAAATAGATAAAAATGACCATTTGTGTCGGTCATTAATGAATCATGTCCAAATCACAAGTCAGATTCTTTTAAAATTTGAACATTTTTATCAATGTGAAATAAATTACTATAGATTCGTAAATTTAGAATGTAAATTATAAAAAATAAAAATATAACATGTAAATTGCAACTGTACTACTAACTTCACAGTGCCCCGGTACAAAAAAGCATATGAAAACAGACTATTAATAGGACTCTGCTTTTAAATAGTGGGATCTATATAAGAAACTATTTATTTTATTTATTTTTTTCATTGTGATGTAATTTTGACTAAATTTAAACTTAAATTCGTTCGTTATTAGTAGGGTACCGACCTATGAAGTTTCCTTTATCTTCAAGCCAAGATCAGAAAATTATAATACATATTACTGCACATTGTTCACGAGCTAGTTTAGAAGTGAAATATGAATTCCTTTTCCAAGCCTATATAATTGACTTTTCAACAAGGATATGCTTGGCTCTATTAGGCACTAGGGAATCGATTTGATTTTAATATTCTTTTTTTTTTTTTTAATGGACCAAACAACTGTGAATTAAAATAAAAAAGGGGAGTTTGTTAGTCAAAAAGGGCTGGAATGTACGCCTAAAATTTGTCATTTATAAAAGATTACCCCCAAGATCACCCACTAATATGAACTATCTGTAGTTTTGATTGCTTTTTGTATGTCCCTCAAAAGAGAGATGGATATCAGAAATGATTTTGACTTCAATTTTTCATTATATTTTATATTGCAATTAGCATAGAGAATTTTTTTATCATCCCGCTATGGCTAGCTCAGCGGGCGAGATGATATAGATTTGAATAGGAACTCTCATTTCTCTTCATAAACAGAAGCCGTTGGCGCTATAGTAAAGTAGTAAAAAAATAAATTAAATAAATAAATAAATTGTATTGGGCTTTAACGCTGTCAACAGCACAGCCCATTGTTAGTTTGAATAGTTTGAGCCTGCTCCAATGTTTTGCACACATAGCTAAGTCCTTTTTTTTATTTTTTTATTTCTGTGACAGCTAGCGAAAGCCAAGTGAAAACAATATTCAACATTAAAAATGAAAAGAAAAATAAATGAATAAATATATATATATATATATATATATATAAGAAAAGTCCAAGTACAGAAGCTGTACAAGGGGTGAAAGTCCTGGTTGGATCTCCTTGTAATTTATAGCTGTACTATTTATTACTTTGAACAAATAGTTTGTAGTAGTTCTATTTCTTACCCAAACCTATGTCATTCCATAATGTACTTTGTAATGTTAGTTTAAACAATTTGATTCAGTATCACTAAAATCAGCCATACTTTTAATTTAAAAAAAAAAAAAAAAAAGTTAGACAAAAATTTTGAAATTTGGCAACAAAAAAAAAGGTAATAATTGGCACCCAATTTTCAGAACAGGACAGGGAGAGAGCCAATCCTGATATATATACATGGCTGATTCTTTGGTAAAAATAAGCTACGTCGTGAAAGAAGTGGTTGGCCTGATCCTACATATCATCTCTGTTCTGTCACCACATAATAATTATATTATATCCACCTTCCCAGCTGATACGTATAAAATGTCATCTATTGTGTACAGATTTTGACACTGCTGGCTGGGATATTCGGTTTCTCTTTAACCACTTTCGATTCTGTTCCACTGGTCAACCCACCAAAGAATTCATACTTCATACACACATGATCTCAATGTGAATACTCATATATCACCCATCCCTATTCCCCTTTCCTTCACCCTTTTTTTTTTTTTTTATCTCTCTCTAAGAAAAAAGGAGATTAGTGGTGTCTTCATGCCCCCCTTCCCCCCTCGAATCCGTGCCATAATGGAATTAACAAGTACCACATGGAGAACGACCGAAGAACCTAACTCATGCTTTCACTTCCAACATCCAAGGAGAGCCAACTCCGCCTTGGGCCTAATCAACATTGGGAGGCCCACAGGAGAAAGTGTCAACCTCATCGCGGGAGCTAGGATTCAATCCATGGATACTGGGGATGAGAGTCTTGGTAGGTTGTCGTTATGCCACTATCCCATTACTACCGCTCTTGTTCATCCTAATCGGATGATCACCAATAGAATGTCGGGCGTATACTTCCATTTTCTTTCTTGTTGTATGAAAAAGGATTGTTTGTAATATTTCGTAGGAATTTAGGGAATCATAAACAGAACGAAAGTAATCGAATCCAAATCTACTAAAAGTATGGGCTCCGTAGCTCAACGCTCAACACTCAATTAAAGGAATAGAGAACTAAAAATAGGACTCTTGTGTATCAAAAGTTAAACCCATCCCATGAGAAGAAGTAAAAACATCCTTACTTTTGTTCCGAAAGTAAGGATGTTTTTATTTTATATAAGAAACGAGATCTAGGATTGCACACATTACTTCTCTGTCTCGAATCTTAGACTTCTCTTTGAATGAGAGTCTAAAAAAGGAGCTCACAACCACTCCGTCCACTCATTTGGGGTTCCCACAAGTTTAATTAGTTACACATAACAGTGCTCTTGTTTTATATCTTTATTAAAACTTAATTAGGAACAGACTAAACTAGGGACTACCGGGTCCACTAACAACCCAAAATCAACTAACGTCAAGAGTTAATTTCTTTACTATATATTTACTAAAAGTGCTTATTTAGGAAATGAAACTTTTGAGCTCCCCAAGTTAAAATAAACTTCCTTTTTCTCAAAAATTGTTCTTTTGACCCTTCAAATAGCTACTTAGACAGTTTATAAGTGTTTTTTTTTTTTTTTTTTTTTTTTTTTTTTTGCGGGTACGCTTCGGCTATAGAAGACATTCTAACACAAGATCAATAGTGTGGGGTTAGTGGTCCATGACCACCCTGAGTGTCCCCTCAGGGATTGTTCTACCACTTAAAAAGTACTTGAATTTAATGCTCAAGGGTCAAAAATCCAGTTTTATAAACACAATCTGTTCTTTAGCTATGGACACATTTAAGACAGGAATAATCAGGAGGGAAAGTTTTATTGTCTTATTATACTACTTTATTATTTTGAGGGCATTAAAAAAAAAAAAAAAAACTTGGACCACAATATTCAGTCCGATGATTAAAAACAATGTAGTTAATTCGACACGGCCATATGTTTTGTTACTTGTACATGACCTTTGTTGCACAAAGAATCCTTACTTATGTTGAATGAAGGGAACAATAAATTGAAACATGGAAGGAGCTATTTCACAAGTAACAAGTTTTTATTCAAAGGTCTAACCACAGGAAAAAAAAAAAAAAAAAGTTTTTGTTCAAAGGTGGAATGAAAATGATAGAAATAATTTTTATGTTGTTCGATATGTAGAAATGAAATAAAATGTGTAAATTTAAAAAATATTATTTATAAGATGAGGACAAAATAGGTCATTAAATGGCCCTATCAAGCTTTGACTTTAATTTTTCCCTCCACTTTCCTTCTCATTTTTCTTCGCCAGACGTATAATCTAAGCATGGATTTTGTTAGCAGGTTTGAGTTGAAATATTTGGATTAAAATTTTTTGACTTTTCACAAATTAGTTAAAAAAACTTGTTGACTTCTCAAAACAAAAATTGCATGATAGAAAAAATTATTCTATCAAAGAATTGTACTTCAAAAACTCATTTAACATATTAAAGTCTTTTTTTTTAAACTTTGGTAATTACTCATGAGTTGGTACTGATTTTAATGAGTGTTTATAATGCTCTCAAACTTATCATCTTTTGACAACTCGTCCTCCAAACTTTTAGTTTTTGTAATTTATCTCCTGAATTTGTTAAATTATTATAATGTACCCATATGGACCAATTTTCTGTTAAGTTTGTCACAGAAAGGCCACGTATGCTTGATGTGAAAAAAAAAATCTCATTTCTGAGGAAAAAAATTTCAAATCTCATACAATCCCTAATGTAAATCTTAAAAATTCAAATATTCAATTCAATATAAATTTAACTAAATGGGTGTTATAACAATTTAACAAGTACATTTAAATTGTCAAAATTGAAAATTTGGATGTCAAGTTACAAAAGGGTGATGAGTATGGGGGCATCAGCAAAATACGTAAGATGGTTCACTTTTCTTTTAAGAAAAAAAAAATTATAGTACTCTATACGGAAATAAGTTTGAATTTATAATTAAGTTAAGCTTTTAACTGAGGATTATAATATCTTTAAGAGTCTATTTCCTAACACAATTTTAATACACATTTATTTAGTAGGGGTATTAGGCTAATTAGCCCTAGGTTTAGTAGGCAACAACCTGATTTTACTTAGGGCCCGTTTGGTTGGTTAACTCATTTTAAACTAAACTGTATTTTTTTTATCATGTTTTTTGTCTTTTCTGAAAAAGTTTTTTGTCTTTTCTGAAAAAGTCAACAAAATTTACTATGTAAACTTAAAAATCTCAACTCAACTCAAACTGAACTTGTGCACTAAACGGGTCATTAATTATTGCCCTAATAACACCAGCTTTCCACACCATTATACAAAAAGTCTCTAAAGACATCCTATTCATACCATTAACGTGCAAGTATAGTAACCAACTATTATATTCAAAAATAAAATAAAATAAGATATTATTAATATTTTTTTAAAAAAATTTAAAAAATGATTATTATTGTTTAATGATAGAAAAGAGAAACGGGGAAATATTTAACATTAAATTGGACATCATTATGTTAATAGATGGTCGTTGTCGGAGACAGTGCAAGTGCACGTGCGTCGCCGAAATCATCGAGGCCATATTTTGAACGAAGAGATGCCGCGCACGTGCCTCTCGGTCAAAGGTCAAAAGGCAGTGATGACACGAGGAGAGGAGTTCCTGTGGGGCCTACCCCACCAAATATATTTTTTTATAAAGATAAAGAAAAGTAAAGAAGCCCAAGATAAGATCGTTGATTAGGATACACTTTCAGAACCATGTTCCACACCATCTTCACCGTCCATCAATTAGACTTCTGGAGCCAAGCAGCTATAATATCCCAATAAACAAATAAAAGCTACTAATGGATAATAATGTGTTCAACACTCCACTCGATTCATTTTCCTAAAAATCTTTGTGATCGATTTATGTCGTGAGATATATAAGTGTGTTTACTTATATATATACCAAAAAAAGCAACAACTCTGACAAGTCTCACATCTGTAGAAAATGAGAATCTTGAGTGGTTTATAAGTGTCATGAGTTCTCTTCTAATTTACAATTATCTGAAAGTTACAATTTAGTCGGGTCTATTTATGGATCTACTTGATTGCTCCTCCTAAAAGTATTTATTGTCGATCTGTTTCATGAAATATACATGTGTACTGAGCTTTGTAGAAATTGATTTTTGACTTCATAGGTCCAAAAGAAGTTTTCGAAAACGTTTAAATAATCTGTTAAGAGAATTTTCTTTCAAAATCAAAATCTTCTAGAAAAAAAAAAAGAAAAAAAAACTCTTAAGAATAGACTTTAAAACTCATATTAAAATTTTAAGAAGATAAGATAAACTTAATTTTAATATTTTTATTATTTATTTAAAAAACTTTAAAATCACTTTAACTTCATAAACTTTCAAAAAAAAAAAAGTGATTTTCAAACACTGATTCAAAAATCACAAATTTTGTTTACATTCATGTACTAATCAAACCGTCTATAATTTAGAAACTCTACAAATATAAATAGTTAGATCTGTCATTCATATTATATATAAGGAAACGTGACTAGGAAAAAAAAAACACTCATATGAGCAAAATAAAAGTACTTTCTAGAAAAATTTAATATGTTTTAATTATTTAAAATTAAATTAAAAGAATCCAAAAATAACAATCCACCTTATTTAGAAAGTAGCTAAGATATATTAAAAACTTTAATAGTTTTTAAATTTTATTTATGTTTAATCATTAGTATGAGCGCATAACATAATCTCTATATACAATACTTGTCGTAATCGATTAATTATTTATTTCTGTCGACAATTTTTTTTTGGGTCAAAAGGTCCCATATAGTATATTTGGATGTATTTATTATATATAGATATAGATATAGAATCAGAGATAATATATAAGATATAGATAGATGCTATAAGATGATGAGGATGAAGTACTTTATCATCGTTATGATCAATGCTGTAAAATTGCCACTTGCCTTCGACGTGGCGACTTGGAGACCACATCAATATGTATATTTATATATATAGGTAACATTGTGTATACCAAATAGTATCATAGGTAAGAAATTTTCTTTCGTTTGATTCTGCTTATAATTCTAAACTAGCTATTGTGTGAATTGGAATATAAATAATAATTAATAAATAAACAAAAAATAAATAAATAAGACGTGTACTTTAAGTGGTTGCAAGTGTAATTTACATTATATATATATGGGGTTTGCACATTCTCTTTGTCTAGGTGCACCACGTGTGATGTCACATGCCGTTTGAAAAGGGTGTTCAACCATGTCACCCTTCTATGCAACTTGGCTCTGCCATTGTTTTGGCTTTCTTTCCATTCTCTCTCTCTAACTGATTTGAGAGCCCTCAAAATCATATGTAGGAGCTTTATTTATATATTTATATACATATATATTTACTTTTTTGATCTCATGAATTGATAGTGTCCTATATAAGCCCGCACTCAATGCCAATTCACATTTACATTCACGTCCACGACCTATTAATTAGGTTCGTACACATATATCAAACACATGATCTCGTTATTTTAGAGTATGAAGATCAAAAACAAAGATAATCAAATATTTATCATTTATCACAATGTTATTACCACCTCTAATAAACTATTAGAGCTCATAAAATATTATACAATTTATGTATTTTACATAAAAAATATATAAATAAGGATCTTTAGTTGTGGGAACATTATAGCAAGCTAACGTTGTAGTTAAATTTCTTCATTCTTTTTTTTTTTCCCCGAAAAAATCGAGTACTTTTCATGCTATTATATGTACTAAATCTAGTCAAAAGAGGATGGATATAATGAAACTAGGCAATGATATCGACACTTCACACTATGATAGATCCCTTTCTTTTCCCTTTTCTAACACAGGCAAATGATTGATGAAGAACCAAATCCAACATAACTTATGCTCATATACATCATTGCAATCCAATCGAATATTCACTAGACAATGATATATATATATATATATATATATATGTATGTATTATACATATTTGAAAGTTGCCCCACCAAAGGGACATTTTAGTACAACACTATGGACTATAGTTCTCTAGTCCAAAATAATTTAGCACAAAGAAAGTTTTTTTCTCCTCACTCCTTTTTTTTTTTTTTAATTTCTTAAACCTAGTTATGCGTGTTAATTAATCTCACTTAAATATTACTATGCAGCTTGAATAGTACTTCTAACAATTGAGTGCAAGTCATTAAATATTAGAGATTAATAAAGTTTGAACAATTAGATATTGGATCTCCTAACAAGAAAACCAAATCAGAAAATATTTTAAGACATGGAACTAATGTAGTACCGGTGGTTCAAACCCCAACTCAACTTCTTTATTTATTTTTGAAGTCGGATTGTTAAATTGTGTATTCAATATGAGAATTCATTGAGAAATATTTTAGTTTTAACTAGTCATTACTAATTTTTGGTTTAGTTGGATCATAAGTATAATTAGAAAATTCAAATTCCTATAAGAAAAAACAATGTAAATTGTAGTAAATAATTAAATCTATTAGAAAGGGAGAGAATAAGTTTCATGAAGTTTCATCATTTTTTCTATTTTCGTTCAAGTTTTTTTTTTGGTTAAAGTTTCACTTTCTTTTTTTTTTTTTAATTTTTTTTAATTTTTATTCCCTTATTTTCTTGTTTTGTGCTTTTTTTTTTCTCCTGTAGTTTTTTTTTTGGCAAAAAAAAAAAATCCTTCTTCTACTTTTTTTTTAATTAAAAAGAACCCTCAAATTATTTAAAAGTATATTATTTCGTGAATGCTTCAACTAGTAAAATATAAGGGGTATGGAAAATGAAAGGAAGAAGAATCTAGAAAACAATTTTTATATTTTCTCAAGTGATTGGTTACGTGAATACGTGAGAGTGTAATTCAAGATTTGAATCGTGGACTTTTCATTTTTTTTTTTTAATAGTAGTATAATTTTTTAAAAAGAAGAATCTAGAATACGTTGGCAAGAAAATGAGTAGTAGTAAGGAAGAAAGCAGCCAGAAAACTCTTACGAGCGGAGGGTGGGGGGGACTGGGCGTGCGATGTCGCCATCAAATTAACAAAAAACCGCTGCGAGAGGCCACGTCTCATAGTAGAATCAGCAGGGGTCCCCCACTCCCACTCCCACTCCAACCCCAAACACATAACACAAAAGACTAAACGTCAAAACCTACTATATATATATATATGTATACATACACACACACACACACATATATATATATATGCAAGTTTACATTTTCTTTTCCTTTGCTTGCGTCGTATCTATTATTGCCTTAGCTGTTGCCGCCGATTTCCACTCCCAATAACCCAACTCAACGTGTGTGTGTGTCTATATGACTAGTTACATGTATGTATATTGAAACGAGTAGCACTATAGACATTAACGTTAATCCAAACTTTTTGAATATCAACTCATTATAGGTTGATATTCAAAATTTAATTTCAGAATTAGTGTTTCTAAGATTTTTCTACTTATACATAGACATATATACATATATGCATATGAAGAATTTTAGAGCAATCTCTTCTAGAGTGTCGATTGTATATTTTAACATTTTAGTGAAAAAAAGTCTTCGTAGTAAAATACTATTTTTAACATCGAATTTATCATATGGTAAATTTATTTAAGAATCTCTCACCAAGTTTAATAAATGTTAAATGTAGCATTTGATTGTTATTAATAGGTATCTCTTTTTTCATTTAATAAAACTTTGGCCCCCCCCGTTTGACATATTCACTCTATTATCAAACAATTCATAACTTTAATGTGCAAGCCCTTGTTATATATATGATAAATAAAAATATTTTTGTATGGTATGACTAAACATAATGTGAGATTCGCAAATTCATAATATCCATAGAAACTACATACTGAAATTTCTTATATATACATATATATATATATATATGCATATGCTTGTCCAAACCAAAATCGGTTTTAACACAATTCTAATTGAGTGATTACAGGAATAGTTTAGCGATAATTCAACTAATATCACCCATGTTCATATTGCCCGGTCAAAGTTTAAAAAAAAAAAATCCAAATGATTAAAAAAAAAAAGTCCAATTCCAGGTATAAAATGGGAGAGATGGGAGGAAATTATACACTGCATGGGTCTCAGAATTCTGTACTCTTAAGAAGTTGTGATGCGAATGTTACGCTATCAGAGATATTATTTTATGTACGTACACACAACAGAGGAGATAGATACGCCTTTACCCTCGTGGGTTAATTGAATTTATATGGTGGTCCTCACCGCCGCACGGTCAGGTTTTTTTTTTTTTTTTTGGGGGGGGGGGGGGGGCTTTCAAAAAAATATTTAAATTGAATTGGAGTTATATTTTTTTTAAGCAATTTATTTTTGATGATAAATTGTAACAAGCAATATATCTGAGTTGCGTGATCTGTGTGTCGGAACCGAGTCAACCGACCGTGCCATAGAAAAAGGTACGTGAGAAATAATGCATTGCATGGCATGGCATATGGCAGGGTTTATGTTCAAGCAACGGAAAAAAAAAAAAAAAAATATTGTGAACATTGATTAAGAGGATTGATATCATTAATGTTCGGTAGATACAATTTATGTTTATTTGTTAAAGCTCCGTTTAGCTTAGTGATCAATTAACGACTTTAATATAGTTTGACGGTTTAAACACTTTATTTTACCAATATGACATTTATTCATCTTTCATAGTGGAGAATTGTTCTAAGTTGTTTTTACCTAGAACAGAGAAGGTCATGTATGGAACTACAGAGATTTTTTTTGATAGAAAAAGAAAAAAGGGATCAATGCTATTCTTACGTCCTCTCCTAACGCCTTATCAGAGTCTGTTGGGATCATAAGTGGGATGATAAGGATCCTGACTCTAAGTCTTTAACAGTTAACAATCCTTAGGCTTTAAGAGCGGCTACAGCACATATGGTCTATTTGACATAACTTTTGCTTCTAATTAATAGAAGAAAAGAAGTAAAAACTATGGCTTTTCATTATGTGTTTGAAACTAAGAAGGTTTTTAGGTCAAAATAATTTTTAAAGTTTTATAATAAGTATAAAAATGCTAAAAATGAAGTTTATCATATCTAATTTAAATTTTATTACAAATTTTAAAGTTTATTTAGAAAAACTTTTGTCAGAAGTCATATTTTTTCACTTTGATAGGTAATACTTTAGGAGATTAGAAGCTCTTCTGACAAATTATTTAAATACTTTTAGAAGCTGTTTTTGGACATATGAAGCCAAAAGTAACTTTAGTCTTATTATTAAAAGTTAGATAGAGCGTGCATGATAAGACTCAAATATGAGAATTGATAGAAATAAAAACTCTAGTTAAATAATTTTTTTTAATATATACTATTGCATATTATTTCCATTAGAAAGGCATAAATTCAGAAACGGTGAATTTGTCATTCGACAAAACCTAGTATGTATATATAATTTTTTTTTATTGAAAACTACAAATTAAAGCAAAAAAAATAAAAAGAAAATAAAAAATGCAATTGCTTGACAGATTACTATTATACTAGCTAGCCGCTAGTTCTACTATTGGTCTTTTGCTGGTCAAATACAGGAATATATAAATATATATATATATATAGGGGGCACTGCTTTATAGAAAATTGCCGAATCAGTCACTCACTCACCGTAAAAGCTGGGGAATTTACTTCAAATTTAACAGAGCTCGGGGGAAAAAGTAACCTCACCCCCTGATGATCAGGTTCCACTGTTTCCAGGTTTCTCGGTCACTTGGTCTCTCTCACTTTTCCTTTCAAGTTTGATCTTAAAATGCCTTTTTTCTTCCATTAATTTGTTTTGCCTTCTTCTTTTTTATTTTTTTATTTTTATTTATAAACATTTTCCACTGTAGAAAAAGAAGCACTTCAACCAGCTAATGTTTATTGGATATTCCATTGTTTTGCTATGACGTAAAATAAATAAAAATAAAAATAAAAAGACAGAAAAGACAAGTTTGTAAACACTTTTTTCTCTTGATTGTCTTTGTTTTGCTTTTTTAATTTCTTCTCTCTCTCTCTCTCTTTCATTTTTTTTTTTTTCCATTTCTATGATTTTGTTTTTTTTCTTTCACCTTTGGTGCAAAAAAGCATTCCAAGATGCCCTGTCAAAATTTTTGTTTAAAATTCGACAACCTTTTAAAGAAGTATTCTTCTCGGCCTTTTTGGTAAAAACAATTCTCCATATTTTGATGTCTTAATTTTAGGGTTAAAATGCAATTGATTCGTTCCCTTTGCAATCGAAACAAACTTACATTTAGCCATAAAGAAAAAGGAAATAAACTACTTTTAATCATAAAAAAATTATAAGACAAAATTAATGATAGAAGAAGTACTTATATTTTATTGCAGGTACTGTTTTTTAACTATTTGATTAAATTGAATAATATATCAATAATATAATATATGACTTCGTAAAAATTTGCATCATGATATATAAAACTGTTTTCAATCATATATTATATCATACAATTATCACAATTTTTTCCAAATTATAATGCAGTTTTTGGATTCTATCTCTCTCTCTCTCTCTCTCTCTCTTTTTTTTTTTTATAATTTTCCTCCATGTTTAACGGTATAAAGTGCATTTGAGGGACCAATTTTATTTTGCAATTGGTACTTCAATTAATGTGCCCGATTCTCATGAAGTCACATCAAAACTAGTGTCTTATTGACATCAAATTTGGACGTAAAGTCCTTTAAAAAAAAAGAAAAAAAAAAGGGACAGAAAGTCCCAAGTTTTTCCTCTTGTTTTTCTTTCCCCGTTATCTTGTTTTTCTTGACGACATAAAGGAAGATTGGTAAAATAATCACAAACAACTCTCCAACATTCTTTGTGGAAACTTTTTTTTTTAATTTAATAATTCAACAAAATTTAGTGCTTAGAGAATAACACATGATCTTAAAAATGGTCGTATGTGATCTGCTGTTTATATATTTAAAAAAGAAAAATCATGCGTCTGGTTGTTTTGAAACTTTATTATTCATATCTATGGTGTGACACGCATGGACTAAAAATATATCTGCAGGAGGCAGCTTCAAAATATTGTGTTACGACATGACTGTTTGGAACAATGGACAAAATTTAGCCATTCAATCTCAAAATTCTTAAATTTACCTCTCATTTTCTCTTTTTTAAATTTTCATAAAATTCTAACTTTAAATGTCCATGATTTTCTCATTTCAAATAAAAATAAGATGATTCATTTTAATCGCACAAAACAACAAGAGTAACGAAATAAGATCCATATCGTTTTTTTAACACATTTTAAATCTTTATATTATGTTCTATATTCATTTTGCAATTCATACTTTAACCAAAATCATGTTTTAATTCTAACTTACAAAACTCCAACTCTAACTATTATTCTAAACGGACCCTTATTTTTTATTTTTTATTTTTTAAGTGTATACATCATTAGTTAGCTTTATTTAGGTACTTGGTGTGAATCCAATATAATATAGTTTTATAAAAAAATGTGTGTGTACATGGTGTTCTAGAAGATGATCATTTAAAACCAAATTCTAATTGTAATGTCCTCTCTCCGCCTAGCTATTTTCAAATTTTGGTCATTGTTAAATTGTAATGACAGATGGATTTCACTTGCTGCACTGGAAATGCTCACGTAGTGTGATGTACAACGCAATTTTTGCTCAACAGGGGAAAAAATGCATCTTTAGAAAGGATTCAAACTAAAATTCAATTTAGAAGATTTGACTTTATTCAATTTATACTGCTTTAAATCTAACCATACAATTCATTAATAGGTTAGGAATCTTAAAATGAGATTATCATGAAGTATCGAATCTTAAACCCATCTTTAAAAATAAAAAAAATAAAAAAAAAGAAAAGAAAATAAATGCAAATTTTGTTTCTTTCATCATGAAAAATAAGGAAAATTTTATAACATAAATGTATTTTTACTCTATCCATAGGGATCACTATTTTAGTTGTTAGATTAAATTTTTGACATTAAAAGTAGTTTTAAGAGTTATGCTGTAATTTCTAATGTGAATATTTGAAGATAAGATTGTTGAAAAATTAATCAAACGTGTAAAATAATTTTGACGTCTACCAATAGATAAAAGTAACATTTTTACCATAAATTTTGCTGAAAAAGAAAATGATGAGAAAATTTGATGTCTTTTGGAGTTACTTTTCTTAAAATACTATTTTCTTGTTTGGACTAATATAATAAAGTTAGTTGTACAATTATTATTTGATTATTAAAACAGCACAAAAATAATTTGTGGCACATCAATTAACTTTTCATAATTAATAAAAAATACACCCACTAATTTCCTATCTCAAAAAGGGGAAAAATAAAAACTACATTCATTAAACTTTCACATGACTACACATTAGAATGACAAAAAAGACTTTATTTTGTAAATGTCCGCATAAATTTCCACAAAGCTATTTATTATGAGTCTATTTGTATATAATTTTAATAAGTATTTATGATGAGTCTCTTTTTGTGATAATTTCAAAGGTTACATATTATCGGTGTTTTTTTTTAATGAATGTTTCAAAAGTTATATATCATCAGTTTCTCTTTATAAGAGTTTCAAAAGTAATTTGTACATTTGGAAATCACTATAGTCCAAATCCATATGTTGGAAGTGCGAATGGAAGAACACATTTATCTTTTGTCTTACTCTCACTCAAATCCTTATACTATTCCTGGGATGTCTATAATTAAATGAATTATTTATCTGATTTCTTACTACAAGTTGTTTGATTAACATATTTTTAGCTGTCTTTTTAACGGCTTATGATTTAACTTAACTACTTTTTGAATAAAAATAGACATATTATATTTGGAATCATTTTTTCCTCATTAATTGTATCATCAGATACTTCCATATCTTTAGATACTTTCATGACATAAGTGATGTTTAATATTGTAATTTATAGTGGTACTTGTGGTTTTTTTTTTTAATTTTATTAATTTGATGTTTAACGCCACTAATTTTCTAAGCATTTTTCGAAATACAAACCATAAATCAAAGACTCACTATTGAAAAAAAAAAATAAAAAAAAAAGAGAGAGAAAAAAAGAAAATAAAAGAGAAAAAAAGAAAAAGAAAATGAAAATAGCCACGCCAGACGGGGGTCAAGTCGATGGGTGGCTCATTTGTGAGTAAAGCTGCATGTAAGACAAGTGTGAAGCAAAAGGGAATGCGATTGGCAAAGGGTCATTTTGGTAAAAAGCGAGAGAAAAAAGATATAAGTTTCTCTTTTCTTTTTTTCTTTTTCCTTTCTCTTTTACTTCAAATATTATTTTTTTAGTGTACTTCATAACTCATCCTTTTCTTTTTCTTTTTCTTTTTCTTTTTTCTTTCTCTTTTACTTCAAATATTATTTATTAAATTTGTTTTGCCTTTTTTTTTTTTTTTAAACATATAAAGAGCCGGAAAGAAACGAACCCTAACAAATTCTCCAATTTCCGCCAGCCCGGATCTTTCGCGACCTTGTTCTCCTTCTCAGACATTTTTTCTTCCGCGCACTGCCAAAACTCCCCCCCTCTCTCTCTCCCCTTTTTTTATTTTAAATTTCTCTCTCTCTTTCTCTCTCCTCTCTCTTTCTCTCTCTAAAAACTATTTTCACTCCGGTTTTACGCCGGTTGGGAGCTGAGACCGCTACTTATATCTATATATCTAATCTAATATCTATACATATATATCTATATATGTAAACACCTTCTATATATATCTCCTTTCTTCATCCTCTCTTTTCTCTTTCAAACAGTACTATTCTCTTAGCTACCTTTTGCATGCACCGCCATTTCTGCAACCTAGTTCTTCTTCACCCGGTGTTACTTGCTTGAATCCGACTGAAAATGGAGTCCAACTGATTTTTCTTTCTTTTTTTCAAGGATCCCTAGATGAGCAAGTTTCAGTAACGCTTCAAGTTGCAGGTAATGTCGGTTTCGTTTCTCTTTTGTTTGTTTCCTGAGAAAAAAAAAAAAAAAAAAGTAAGAAAGTCTGTTTTGCCTTAATTAATGACTTGTGTTTGCTTCTTCTGAATTGGCAGTAGTAGTAGCAGAAGAAAGGAGAGAGTGAGTTGAGCACTAGTATTTATTATAAATGGCTCCGGCGACTAACTGGCTATCGTTCTCTTTGTCTCCATTGGAAATGTTGAGGTCTTCCGAGTCGACTCAGTTCATGACCTCCTACGAGAACACCTCCACCGCTTCGCCTCAGTTCCTCATTGATAACTTCTATGTCAATGGTAATCAAAACCAGCTCAAATTAAGTTCAGTTTTCGTAAAAGTTTGTTTAATTTTTTTCCTTTTTAGTTTTTCTTTAACCGCCAATTCGTAAAGACTTTCATCATTTCTTTTTTGGTTTGTTGTGTAGCAATCAATGCGCTGAAAATGTTGCTATATATATGCATATATGTTGTTCTTGTGTATGTTTTTCTGACGAAAAGAGCAGGTTCTCTGTGATAAAATCTATTAGTTTCCTCTTTTTTTTTTCTTTTTTTTTTTTATAATCTTCGGCTAATAAGCACATTCAAGTAAATCTATTTATCTCTCTGCGTCACGTGATTATCCTCGCCCAAAAAAAAGCTTTTTTCTGCTTTCTGTTTGGTTTCTGAGAAAATCGAGGCCACCTAGTCTGATTATCATTTTTGAAAACTTTTGTCGGTGGGAAAATAAATAATTCTGGGTCTTGTTATTAGAACAACTGCATTTGTACAAGCTCTTATCCCTAGTTCAGGGTTCAGATTTTTGTTTATTTTCCTTTTTCGTGTTTTCCTGTATTTTCTCGGGAACCAATCGTCCGATGAACCGACTCAGTAGTAACTTTTTTTATAGGGTGGGCTAATCCGAAGTCTCAAGACAGCCAAGCGCCGAGTATCGCCGACGATTCGCCGATTCTGACGAGCTTCATCGACCCACAGAGTCATAGCCAGGCAGTCCCGAAGCTCGAGGACTTTCTCGGCGACTCGTCGTCGATGGTCCGATACTCCGACAGCCAAACGGAGACTCAAGACTCCTCCCTGACCCAAATCTACGACCCCACCGCCGGCTCGGCCTACTTCGCCGACCAACAACCGCAAGATCTCAAGGGGGTCGCCGGCTTCCAAGCTTTCTCGACCAACTCTGGCGCTTCCGAGGTCGACGACTCGGCGTCTATCCCGAGATCAACTCAGTTCGCTTGCGCCGAGTTCGCGGCTCACTCGATTGAGTCGTCGACCGGGAACGAGTTGGCCTTCTCGAGTTGCCCCACGGGCTCTTTGTCGCTTGGCGTCACCACTCACATGCAGTCTCCGAGCTCTGAGAAAGCCACCGTTCCCGTTCATTCCGATTCCTCTAAGAAGGTCTCTGATACTTTTGGCCAGCGAACCTCCATTTACAGAGGCGTTACTAGGTAGTAATACTATAACTATTTCTCTGTTATCTTTCTTTCTTTCTTTTTTTTTTTTTAAATGTTCTTTAATGGTTTATTT
Organism: Ficus erecta; assembly: GCA_008635985.1. NCBI lineage: Eukaryota > Viridiplantae > Streptophyta > Magnoliopsida > Rosales > Moraceae > Ficus > Ficus erecta. The sequence continues at coordinate 2,295,275 of BKCH01000005.1, read as the reverse complement.
GCTTTTTCCTTTTCGTGTTAATTTTTTGCTCAGAATATTTATGTTTCTGTTGCAAAACCTGAAAATAGTACCCTGTGATGATTTAGAAGGCTAAAAAAATCTGAAATTATTAGGCTGCAACATTTTTCATCAATTGTACCGGGTTTCAATTGATTTTCGTGATCATGCTTGAGAGCCTGGAGTAACAAAAAATTATCCTCTTTTTACTCTAATAAATTTCTTTAATGGTTATTTGCATTGGGTACTGCTGATTCTGCTTTGGGTTTTCCCTTTTTTTTTTTTTTGGGTCCCTTTGTTTATTGTCCAGGTTCATGTAGCAAAACCCGAATATAGTACTCTGCAATAAATTCAAAAGGCTAGAAAAATCTAAAATGAGTAGTACCCTGCAACATATTTTCCATCGGTCGTACTGGGTTTAAATTGATTTTTCTATTAATGGTTTATAAAAAAAAAATTGATTTTTCTATAAATGCATGAGCCTGGAGAAAACAAGTATCAATTGATTCTAATAAAATATGTAGGAATTGTATGATTTTGTTAATTAAATTACTACTTTCTGTACATGTTTCTAAAATTTTCTTAACTGTTGCAGACACAGGTGGACGGGTAGATATGAAGCGCATCTATGGGATAACAGCTGTAGAAGAGAGGGTCAGGCCAGGAAAGGTCGTCAAGGTTTGTTATGATCTTTACCCTTTTCTTTTCTCTCTCTACCAACATATATACATATAAATATAGTTTAATATATAAATGATATGAGAATTTACGGGATTTATTAAATATATAAATATGTAGAGCTGAAAAGAAACTTGCATGCAACTGAAATGCCTTATTAATGAATGGGTTGGGAGTAGTCAGCTTTTGTTAATATGGTGGGGACGTTTGCATCTCTTTTTTCATTAGTCTTTTATGATTGATTGACGGTATATACATGTACAAATGGTACTTTTAAAATTTTCTTCTCTGTTCCTGAGTTTTCTTATATTTCTATCAATTGATTTGATCAGCTGTGCCGCCATTTTGTTTATGTGGGTTTCTTTATTTTCTTGTCTTTTGGCTTCAGTGATCTCTCTCTCTCTCTCTCTCTCTCTCTCAACATTTTCCCTCTGTGTGTGTGTCTCTCTCTCTCTGTTTTTTTTCTCCTACTCACAGACTACCCTCTCCGTACCCCCCAAAACCCAAAATCCCAGACGTTTTCAGACATCAATGGGGGTGTGGGTTCTGAACAATGCGTCTGATTTTCTGAGCTTTGCTTTAACTTTTGCTTTTGCTTTCATCCCGTCAGAGGAAGTCCGGTTTGACCAGAGCACCAATTTGAAAAAAAGAAAATTTGTGTTTTCTAATAAATAAATATAAATAAATGCTTGTTGTTTGGTGATGGTGGATCTTTGGTAGTGGGCTGAGAGTGTTTCCTGTTCATTCACACACTGGGGCCAAAATTTTGTGTACATACGGAGGAAAAACATCCTGCAGAGATTGGTATCTTTTGCATAATTGTTTGCCCTATTGATTGAACTATTTCGACTTTACTTTTATGCCCTACGGTAGCTGAATAAAGAAAAGTGACAAAACCACTACGTGAATGGTAACTGTAAAAAACACAAAAAAATTACAGAGTTTGCTATAGGCGCTCCACTTTGGTGCAAAGGTAGTCCTATGATAAAGACTGGACTTATGATTAACTGCTAGCCCCCAACCCAAAAATAAATATATATATTTTTACATGTATATATCATTTGAAAAATATAAAAATATATATTTACACTTAAACTTATTCCACTGGGAGTTCTCTGAAAAGAAGGAAAAAGCTACTTGGTTGTAAAGAAAAAACAAGAACAAGGTTCTATTCCTCTGCTATTATTTCTCTTGCATTATTTCAGATCAGTACTTTCATCTCTTTTGCATCAAAATGTTTGATATTATTTCTTGATCTTTCTATGGGGCTGTTTTGCTTGGCCAAAATGTGTTACCACTGCATAAACTAAAGTTGGTATTCTGGCTTATCTTTTGCATGGAATGGGAATTTTGGATATCGGCTGTGATTCGACATTTGATCCTGTCCTACAGTTTACTTAGGTAAGAACTTCCCCACTATTTTTTAGGTGCATGTGTGCCATTGTTATGTTTTGACCTTTTCATAACCTAGTAATGAATTTTATAGCAAGTGCCATAAGTGTAAATTACTTGTATTATTTTCAGGTGGGTACGACAAGGAAGAAAAAGCAGCTAGGGCTTATGATTTAGCCGCGCTCAAGTACTGGGGTGCCAATGCAACCACCAATTTTCCTGTAAGATATTATCACTTAAAACTGTTCAGAACATGTGAATGCATTGATCCATTTGCTTCTCCAAATTATGTGATGGAGGTTAATTACTGTTCCGGGTCAAAATAATTTTCTCAGGTTTCAAACTACGCCAAAGAATTGGAGGAGATGAAACATGTAACCAAGCAAGAATTCATTGCGTCCCTCAGAAGGTAATGCCTCAAATCCACCCATTCTGTTTGATTGCAATCTTAATTGATTGTGCAACGGCAGTTGTTTAACCCCCCTTTTTTTTCTTTTTTTGAGCAGGAAAAGTAGTGGTTTCTCAAGGGGGGCTTCCATATACAGGGGCGTAACAAGGTTAGTCCTACAAATATATATATATATATATATATATATACACATATACGTCTCTGCGTATATTTTTGATATTGAGGGAAAAATTTTAAAGTGACATGCCCTGCATTGTTAAAATCTGAGTTACGAATCTGTTACCACATTACAGGCATCACCAGCAAGGTCGTTGGCAAGCGAGAATAGGTCGTGTTGCTGGGAACAAAGATCTGTACCTTGGGACATTCGGTAAACAACCAAGTTAACTTATACTACTGTCACGTTGATTAACACTGCACGGTTAGAACCGAGAGTTTTGACTTGGGTCATTGCAAATTGATGAAACTTAATTTTGAAATACCCTTTAAAACTACATTTTCCGGTAATGAACATTTGAGATATCACTCGGCTTACACTCTGATTTTTTTTTTTTTTGGGTGGACAGCCACAGAAGAGGAAGCAGCGGAAGCATATGACATTGCGGCCATAAAGTTCAGAGGTTCAAATGCAGTGACAAACTTCGAAATGAACCGATACGATGTTGAAGCTATTGCAAAAAGTGCTCTTCCCGTTGGTGGAGCGGCCAAGCGCTTAAAGCTCTCCCTCGATGCAGAGGATCAGAAACCATCTCTGACTCACGACCAGCAAGCTCAATGCAGCAACAGCACCATCACCACGGCTGCCACCAACAACATCAACTTCTCACTTCAGCCTGTTTCATCCGTCCCATGTGGAATTCCCTTCGATGCCGCAACAGCAGCGCTGTACCATCACAATCTGTTCCAGCATTTTCAACCTAACTACATCAGCGGCGCTGATTCTGCAGGTGCTTCCACGCCCATTACCGCGCCGGTGACGACCATGATTCCCCAGCCGGCTGAGTTCTTTATATGGCCTCACCAGTCCTACTGATACCTATCGGTAGCTAGGTAGTCGTTTTTTTGCATCCCCTAATGTTAGCAGCTAACAACATTACCGAAAGCCCTTTGTTTGTGGCTAACCTTTCTGGCTGACCAAACAAACTTCTGACCCCTTTTAGTCCCACCTCTCAACCTTGAGGGAGTTGTAGAAGAAAAGGCTTGGGACTTTTTTTTTAATTATTTAATTTGCAGGTTATGAGTGTACTCGATACAGTGGTAGGAAAAATATGCTGGATCTTGTATTTAACGTGTTATATGGTACATTATGCTGAAAAGGAGGGCGGTTATCAATCTAGTTTAGAAAACAAAAAAACAAAAAAAATTAAGGTTTCTCTTTACCTTATCTTTTGGGTACATTTTTGTTGTCTTGAGATGGAGTTGTCCAAGATAACCGACTCAACCAACTCAAAAGAAGATAAACTCTAGACACAAAAACTGGACAAGTTTGCTAAGTAGACTTTAAACAATTGTGTTTCTAGTTTTAGTAAAGTTTTCTAACAAAGTGATAAGAAAACGAGAGTTAAGTTGACAAGAATATTCAAGATGAGAATCTTATCTTAATTCATCCACAGTTTTCAGAATTACGTCATCTTGCTGTCGTTAATGGTGGTTGCCAAATTGATGCTTAACATCAAAAGAGACGTAAGACGATTCCCCAACTCTAAAAAGTCCAATTGGGGAAAAAGACAAAAAAGAAGGAAAAAAAAGGGGGGGGGGGGGGACAATTTAATGTCAAAACTCCATTTTCTCTGCCTGAAATTTGCTAAAAATTAAAAACTGTTACTTAAAACGAATAAAAAATTTAAGGGCAATCTTTTGTTGCTGAAACCTGCTACTTTGTTTCCCTATTTTGCTCAACCACCATTCATCTCATTGAACCGTTGCTCCCACCTTTTCCCCTCTATTTTTTCATTTTATTTTATTTTATTTTTGGAATGGTTAAGATTCACTTGAAGGAAGAGATGGGGGGTAAGACGAGATTAAGGATAGTCACTTCATTTTTATAGAAAGTGAACACAGATCCTTATTTCATTTTGAATTCCTTTCGTGTCGAAATGCGGATTGCGGTGGGGTTGTGTCCATTCTCCCTGTTTCGCTTTAGAACCGGAATAAGTAATCTTAGAATTCCCGTTCCATTAAAAATTTAAAATCTTTCAAATTCACCTTGTTCATTGAGGGGGGGGGGGGGGGGGGTGGGGGGGGGAGGGGAGAGAAAGGATCAGCTAGCGGATTTGAAAGATTTTAATGGAATGTCCCACTCCGGTCCGAGTGTTCCGATCGACCAGTCCCCTACTTCCGCCAGGGACATATCTTTGTTGGGTAGCGCCATTGGAGCAGCCGTAACTCGGGCTTATTATGCTATGCTAACATCGGAGGAAAAATGAGCAGTTCAATGCTTTAGAAGCTTACCATTTTAATGATTCTAGCCTTCACAGGCTTTGAAGCAATAGTATATTATGAAACATCATTCACAAATTCGGATAATATTTAAATTTTCATATGTTATATATATATATATATATATATATGTTTGTTTATATATATTCTTTTATAATTTGCATGAAGGTATACAAAATTAAGATTGAAAAACTGCTAGAGACTCAAATCACTCTTCCGAGTGCAAACTAGAATATTAAAAAATGTTAAGAGTTTCTTGTGATAGAAATTTAAATTTACGAGAAATTTACATCACGTGACAATTATTTATAAATAAACAAACTTCCAATACAGACAATAACAGTTTTGACCTCGGTCTGGTCTAAGTCGACGAGCTAAGGACCCAGCCGGTCCAACCCCTGACGAGCCACGATCGAACCGGGTTCGACCCTCAACGACTTCTCATAAGCCTCTCTGGCCTCGTCCCTCATCCCTTTCCACTCGTAACACTGCCCCAACAAACCCAACGCCCTCGGCTCGTCCCCGCCGATCCGAACCGCTTCGACTAGGTCCTGGACCGCCGAGTCGACCCGGCGCCGCCGGTTCACCTCAATCTTCAGCTCGGCCCGCTTGATCAGCGCGTCAGCACGCTCCCTAGCTGCGAGTGACTTCACGCACGGCGGAGAGAGCGCCACGTGGAGGGATCTGAGCGCGGCGGCCTTGCGGTCGACGACATCGAGAGCCATGGCCCGGAGGACGTGGGCGGAAGGGTCTCTCGGGGCGAGGGAGAGGGCTTTCTCGGCTTCGGAGAGGGCGGTCTTAGCGTGGGCCTGGGATTGGGCCCTACGGGTAGTGGAGCGGGCCTGGGCCAGGTGGTGGGAAGCTTGTGCCAAGTGACGGCCCGATTGGAGGGTGGCTCGGTTGGTCTTGTAGTGGATGTTGGTTAGGGCGCGTTTGGAGAGGAGTTTGAGGAGGAGGAAGAATATGGAAAGGGTTAGGATGAGAAGAGCCACGTGTACGGTCAGATCTGGTGACATTTATGATCTCTGTGTTTTTGGTCGTAAGGGCTTTGTTTGTTTGGGTATTGCCGAGGAGGTGTTGGTCGTTGGAAGTTGGAAAGTTGGTCGGGGAGGGAATATATGGGAATTGCAGAGAGAGGAAAGTGGGTGGGGGAGTAGAATTTTGGGATGATGGAATTAATGGCCTATTAATGGTTTAAAATAAGAAAAGTAATCAAGAAAACTCTGTTATATATATTTTTTAATTAAAAATTGCCATGTAAAAGTTAACATGTGTGTAGCTCATGCTACATGAATTGGGGAAATTTAGTATTCTTTTTATGTTTAAAATCTAATCTGAATTTATGGCGGAAGAAAGTGGTAAATAGCTTCTTCTTTTTTCTTTTTTTTTTAAATTAAAAAAATGAAACATGAAAAGGTAAATAGTAGATTCTTAAATATTTTAGGTGATTAATAAATTTACGGTAAATAATTTATTTACAAAATACATTTACGATTTTGTTTTCTTTTCACTCTAATAAGTTTCTAGCAATTTGAATTTGACTTAAAATGACCATTTTCACCATTTTGAATGTCCATCTCATATATGCACAAACCAAACACAATTTTAAATGCATGGACCAAATGAAAAGAAATGTTTCTAGCAAATGCACCTTAATTTTAATAGACCTTAATTTGATAATAGATTTGAAGTCTATTTGAATTGTAATACAACCACACAAAGTGGCATTGCTCTTTTTTTTTTTTTTTTTTTTTTTTCTCTCTCTCTCTCTCTTTTTTCCCCGTTATAGAACATTTACATATTTATGAGGAACACTACATTTAAGAGTTCAAAGGAGTTACACAAGCTGGTGGAATTTTGACTTCACCCACACGTTTAGAACAGAGCCAAACCCATTTTCTAATAAGACTCTCACAAAGACAAGGAACAACAACAAGAGGCTGCCAAAGAAGCAACAAGGTAATCAGCATAAGAGGCCATAATAAATAGATAAAAAGGCACTCATTTTTACTCCATAACAAGCTGTCTATGGCGATTAAGGTCATTTAGGTATGTAGAACAAGTGTAATCTTCCAAGTCACAAGCATCCAACATCACTGATCTAAATGCCGTAGATTTCGGCTTCAACTCTTGGTGTCCGTCTTCACCCTTTAACAGCTGAACCACCTACGATAGCGGGGAAAAAAAGAAAGGACGGTATTTCAAATTTTGGGATATTTGGGATATGGAAAATTAGGGTGACGTGAAAGAGAGAGATGCATTTCCATACCCTATTCATGTATGGACGCCTAGTGGATTGATGGTGGATGCACATTGAAGCCGTCAGCATTGTGCGTTTCATCTCAATCGGATCAAAATCATCACCTAATCGAGGGTCCGCGAGTTCCCTGAAACTGTTTGTGTCTAGCATAGGTTTTGCCTGTGCATAACAAGAGAATGCATAAGCAAATGCATCTGTCTAATGTAGAAAATGTGTCTCTCTTGCACAAGTTCAAATAAGAATTCTATGAGAAGAATACCCATATGACCAGGCTTTGTTGACTTGAATCAACTGCTCGACGGCCTGTTATGAGCTCGAGAAGTAAAACTCCATAGGCAAATACATCTGTCCTCTCGTCTATAATTCCGTGCATGAAGTATTCCGGAGCAAGATATCTAAAACCATTTGAAACTGCATTAGCACAAATCACTAGTAGCATGAAAAATAAGAACTTGATATAGGTTAACAAGAGGAACTGCTAAAACTAACCCGAATGTGCCTTCAATTGGGAAGACGACATGGTGAGTCCATTTCTCCGGGAGCCACTTCGCAAGTCCGAAATCAGAAATCTGTATTTCATTATAGAAGTCAATTTAACAATCGAATTGCAGGAAAAACCCGAAGACGAGTAAGGAATGTACCTGAGCCTCGTAATCTTGGGTGAGTAATATGTTAGAGGCCTTGATGTCTCGGTGAATAATTCGCCGCTGGCAATTGTGATGTAGATATTGTAATCCTTCTGCTACCCCGAGCGCCACTTTAAACCGTATCTTCCAATCCAGACCCTCTGAACCTGAAAATTTGAATGTTTCTCGATGAGCTCAAGTATAAACGTAATGTTTTTCTCAATCAAATATTCAACTAATTCGACATAGCAAAATGAGTTCAAATTTAATTATGATTTATGGCGCAATTAGACAAGAGAAGCAGCACCAAAGAGCAAAGAAGCAAGGCTGCCATGTGGGGAAAATTGGAGGACCAAATGCAAACCGCCATCAACACCAAAACCGAGCAAGCGAGCAGCATTTGGATGGTCAATATGCGCAATGATCCCAAGCTCCGATAAGAAGTCACCAATCCTCTCCTCATTTTCCTTATCCTTCTTCTTAAGCCTCTTTACCGCGACAAGTTGACCGTCGGAAAAGCAACCCTTGTAAACCTCTGCCTGGCCTCCTTTCCCGATCAAGTTGTCTGTCAAGTTTAGTACAAAAAGTGTCAAGTTTGACTCGGTAGCTGTATCAACTTTTCTTCCATTAGAATAAGATAAACAAATATGAAACAAAAGAAGTGGAAGCTCCACTAAATCAGCAGGGAATTGACCAAAAAAAATAATGGAAATGTTTATCTACCAAACCCTACTTTTGAAATCCCATAAAGATTGTAGCTAATTGGTTTGTTTTCCTAAACTGTGGAAAAGAATGATCCTTGACTTAAACTCTTAAATCGTTTCACCTACCTATTGACTTCCTACCGTTGGTTGGACAGATATGAAGTCAAGAACTATGACATTAATCTACATCATAATAAAACCTGTGATACATAATAAAAAGGTTATTTTCATAAATAGCACTCTAATTATACTCGATATTAATTTAGCCCTCGAATATTTTTTGTAGATAATAAGCTATCTCGATGTATACAAAAAATCCCTCAGGTAGTCCCTCCCACAGAGATCTGTCCGGACTAGGATCGTTTAGGGATATAATTTTAAAAAATAGGTAATAAACTAATTGCAGAAACCAAAGCTGATAGGTGCAGGTGACATCTAAAACACCCTCTTAAGATTTGTTAAAAAAAGAATTCATGTCATACTCGCCAATCAACAACAGACCTATTTTTGAAAAGAAAAAATTAAAAAGACATTAACTTTAATCCTAACTTTCGAGTAGCAATGTTTGTAGCAACAAACTAAAGACAATCGTGGTTAGACTAAGTCAAGGTGAACACATAAATGCTTTGGGTTGTTCGTAGGAGATTGTTAATCTTCTCATTCTCCCCCCAAATAAACCGGCAAGACAAGCTGGTGTCTTTTTCCTAGGTAGGGTGGTCAAGTAGACAACAATCACTTTCTGTGTGTTTGGTTCTCGAGAATTGAGGGAGAGAAAAAGTTGTATGGTCAAAAAGGTCGTCTCCAGAGGAAAAGTCCCATGCTGGTCCCCATGGGCCATGCTGATTAATGGCTGCTAGTACACCTTTTTACAAATTGGCTGCAGACGAGGCAGTCATATTCGTGCGAACATTTTTATATGCAGTTCAACTTGAAATATTCATTAATAAAAACAACAAACAGTTATCTTGAATTTTTTGTTTCACTAGAAAAACAAGAAACGTTCCTTTTTTTATTTTTGTTTATATTTTTTGTTTTAATTAGACTGGGACAATTAATGGTTATCCAATTCCAACGACCAAACAAGACAAGAGAGGAAAAGCTCTCGCTAAATATCCATGAAAAGAAAATAAAAAATACAAGACGACCATTCTTCGATTTCTGGAATCAGGGGTACTCCTCATATATAATTAGCAACAATGAAGAAGTATTGACACAAAGAAAACAACAAATTTTTTTTTTTTTTTTGTTACAATTACCAAAAAATTTAGTTGAGACTATGACCTTGACTCAATTACCAAATATTTTGTTAGTAATCATTGTAACCTCCTCAACGATCTCTCTCTCTCTCTCTTTTTGTTAATTTTATTTTTAATCTATATATTATTGCAAAAATTTACATAGAACCCCCTTCAAGTGCCCTCAACTACGTCACTAAATATTATATCAATATATATTTGTAGTTTCGTACTTACAACACTAAGAGGGAGTTTGGGGGACAAATTTAAACTTAAGGTTTAAACTCAAATTTTTATCCTTTTTTTTTAGAAGTTTTTTATCTTTTCTAAAAAGTCAACAAAAATTACTATTCAAATTTAAAAATTCAAACTCAACTCAAACACCAAACACCCCTGAACTTTTTTATTTGTTTTTTTTATTACAGAAATAGTATTGGAATAATTTCACGGATGACTTATATAAGATGAAAAAGTTTAAATTTTCTCATCCCAAATTCAAACTCTTTTTTTTTTCTTCTCTCTCTTTCTTTTCTTTTGGTAGTTTACAAAATTTAACTTACTAGTTGTAATGATATTATCCACTTTGAGTCTCGTGTCCTAATGGTTTTGCTATTAGACTCAACCCAAAAGACCTCATACCATAAGGAGTTAGTCTCTTTACTTATGAACCATTATATATATACATCCCCAAATAATGTGAGACTGCACAACTTACCCTCTCTCTTTATGGGAACTGATGACTGTCACAATCACCCTTCCTTTTTGAGGCCCAACGTTATCGTTGGCCACACTTTCAGTTAGGTATATGTTCTAATATTATTTGTAACGACTCGTACTTTCTTTTGGTATGATATTATCCGATTTGGACCTCATACCTTCATAGTTTTACTTTTGGACTCACCCTAAAAGTCTTCATACCATTAAAAATAATCTATTTACTTATGAATCATCACATATATTCATCTCTAAATAATATATCACTGCATAACTTATCATGACCGATGAATGTCACAGTAATAACTTAACACCCAACTCTAGTTTCCATATCTAAAATTCCAACCAATAACTATTTAGCTCCAAAGTAAAACTATAAAAATAGTAATAAGGTTTTTATCTAATTACCTCAACAGAATTGAAAGTATTTTGATTGAAAAAACAAAAGAAAAAAGAAAAACTAATAGTAGATGGACTATCAATCAATTGAAATTTGAAAGTTATAACGTGGTCATTAGCGAGAAAATAGTTGGTCCTCGTTCAAACTATTAAATCAATTAATTAGCTTAAACCAAAAGCAGAAAAAGAAAAAAAAAAGTTTAAAAAAATATTCCCTCACCGGGACTGAAATTAGCCGTGGCAGCGGCGAGCTCGGCGTGATCGAAGCTCCTCCAGGAGGGCTTGGCGGCCATGAAACCTTCGCAGTCAACGACACGGCCTTCGTCGGCGCTGCGAATCCTGGCCAGCTGCTTCCTCCTCAAATTCCTCTTCGACATCTCGTAGCTCGCCGCCAAAAACGGCATCGTCGAGAATCTCCTCACCGATTTCCTCTTCAGAAGTTCTAGAACGTTCTTCCATTGCCCCCGTTGACATTGACCCGCCGCCGCTTTCTCTCCCGAGCTCGAGCTCGAAATACTGCTGCTGCTCTGGTCCGAGTCCGTCCCCGAAACAGGGATTTCCATTACTCCTCTCGGCGACGTTTCTTCTTCCTCGCAGAACTCCGTGATTTTCTTGCCGGAATCGGATTCCATTTCTGGTGCCCTTTCTGTGTTTTGCTTTTCTTCCGATTCCGTTTCAGGGTTTTGCTTTTCTTGGGAATCCGTTTCTGGGTTTTGGTTCTCGTTGATTTCCATATTTTCTGGGTTTTGTGTTTCTTGGGAATCCGTTTCTGGGTTTTGGTTCCCGTCGATATCCGTTTCTGGGTTTTGTTTCTTTTCTTCTCCGACTCCGGTCTCTGTGGAGGAAATGGTGAATGAGTTACGAAGCAAATATAATCTCGGAAAAAAGAAGAAACGACGAGAGAAAAAAAAAAAGAAAGGGAGATATTTTTTGTTGGCTTTTTTAGTTTATGCTATGAACACCATTTTTGGAGGCCATTTTTTGGGCCGGAAAATAATAAACAATGACAGTTTGAGAATCCCCATTCCTTTCTTTCCTCAACCTTTCCTTTTTTTCTCAGCAACCTAACACATATTAGCCAAAAGGAAAAGGAAGGGGGAAAAAAAAAAAAAAAGCCTTACCTTCAACCAACATGATTTTAGGCTCCCTGATTACAGAAACTTAATGTAAATGTGTATGTAAATTGTTCAAAGCCCAGAGGCCAGAAAATGTTAAAAAAGAAGAGCCTTGGAAATGAACAAAAGAAGAGTCTTTTCACTACATGAGGCTCGCAAAGAAAGAAAGAAAGATAAAAAGAGAAAAAGAAAAAGGAAATTTAGAAAACTTTAGAAGTAGATATCTTTGGGCGTTGGTTATTCTTAGGAGGAACAGGGCAGAAGGGTAAACCAGAATGGGGATGATTGGAATATATGCTATATTTATACACCTCCAAATGTGTGTCAATGTTTGCCTCCAAAAAATATTTATTGAATACAAAATCAAATAAAATAGAAAATTAAAATAAAAGATTTTGATCAAGATAGATGTTGATGATGAAATCTCAGCCGTTGGTTTTAGAGTTCGTGATTTTTGCCGCAACTAACGCACAAAAGGCAGAGGGTGGACGGAGAGGGCTTTAACGAACTACGAACCAAACCAACAAGAGGTCCAAAAAATAGAACAAAAATTGAAAAAATAAATAAATAAAAAGAAAAGAAGAAGGCAAGAAGAGTTATATTGGAACTTTTTTGAGGGCATTTTGTTTTGAGGCACATAGCGAGACAAGGACAACTTTGGAGGGTAGTTTGGGTATTAATGCGAAAATAACTTCTGTTGATGTTTGACCAATTTGACGGTAAAGAAGTTTTCTTTCGAAAGCTGATGTGTCCGTACGCATTCGGTTATTTGTCTGGATAATGTGTTTTTAGGGAAAAATGTATATTATATCATATGTGTAGCTTACTGTGAATGGGGTTAAAAGAACATTCAAAGAAAAATAAATAATTAAAATCAATTATAGAAGTTTTTTATCTCATATTAGCTTGTGTGTGGTTTCAAGATCAAATCTAAACATTTCATTACAGTTTTTTTATCTTTTTTGAAAATTAATTAAAAATTATAATTAATTTTTTGAAAAATCAATCAATTCTAATTTAAAAATTTGTAAAATTCCATTATAAATTTGGCACCAAATGATCCGTTAGAATAAAAGAATTCATGTGAATTCGTGGTTGATATCTTTTTTTGGCAGATTGTTAAAAGGGGAAATATTATGTTGGTAGTTACAGGAGATATAGATTAACATTGTTCAGAAAATTGTGGAAAGGAAATTGTGTCCTTCCAAATATGGAAGCAATATACGAAGAAAAAGTATTAACTGGGATTATTTTTTTCCAAAATTTTATCTTTGAGGGGTTTCCTAAAAAGTGTAATGTTTGGGGAAATAATAAGGTTATTAATATTAATAGATTCATTTGAAAAATTGAATAAGACGTTTGAAGTACACTATCCAATTGAAGTTTTGGAAATATTTTCATTAAAAATAAGTGAATGTTTGGAGTTGTATGTTTGATTAAAAATAAAATGTGATAGTTAAAAGTGAAAAGACTTAAAAATGTGTTCGGAAAAAAAGTAATAATATGAATATTGTTTCATTTTTATCGTTATTTTGTGCAATTAAAAAAAATCTAATTTCTGCTAGAAATAAGAAAGTAATGTATTTTTAAAGTTTGAGTTTTTATAAGAGATTTGAAAATGCAAATAGCTAAATTGGTCTACTTTTTGGAGGAAAAAAAAACAAAACAAAAAAAATGAAAAACTTCAACTTGAGTGTATGCTCTAAATGAGCACTTTTTTTGCCCTTGTTATGGAGATATGGCAAAGAGAATAAAACATAGTTTAGTATTTTTTTTTTTTTTTTAGCTAATAAAAAAATGTAATATCTATGGGACTTCATAAAAGACTAATCACTAGTTTTAAATGTGGGAATTTCTTCACTCAAAGGGGAGAAAAAAGGAATTTCCGGTTGGACTATCTAGCAAATAAAACTATACATTACTTGACTATACTCAATAATGAGCGCATGCAAACAAGAAAGGCAGTAGCGTTGAGAGTGAAGCCAATAATGCATGTCTGTTCTCAAGAAGCAGGACAAGGAAGCATCGCATTTTATTACACTCTATCGTTCGTTTCTAACTCCACAGGGAAATTATGATTGAAAAAAATAAATAAATAAATAAACCAATGACAGGTGACACGATGATAAAAAAAATTTATTAAGAGACTTCACTCTTATCCGTTTAAAAACTCAAATCATGTAGCACGTAAAAATTTATCAATACATAGATTAAATTCTGATGAAATCTTAAAACAAATAACTGTTAAAAACTTAAGGTCAAATTACTCTATATTTAACTTATGATGTTAGTATAAGGGCATGTTTGGTGCACAAGTTCAAGATGAGATTTTTAAGTTTAAATAGTAAATTTTTTTGAATTTTCAGAAAAGATAAAAAAACTTTTGGGAAAAAGACAAAAATTTTTTGAGAAAAAGACAAAAAAAAATTTGAAAATCTTAGTTTGGACTTAAGCTCCAAACTCACCCTAAGACTTCTTTCATAATTTAGACAAGACACGTAAAGATATCACCCGTCTTTTCTTCAAAGAAAAAATAGAAAAAAAAAAAAAAAAAAAACTGACATAATATATATGGTCGAACTTGATGCCTTTTGAGGTCACATCCGTGGGCAAATAATTATTCATGACAAGTAGGAGACTGAAAGTTAGGTTTTATGTGATCACTCTAATCGAAGGAGGAAAAAAAAAAAAGAAAGAAATTTAATCTGACCCATATAAAAAGTTTTGCCTTTCAAAAGCAAAAAATGGACGACACTTTCACATGTCAAACTTGTACTTACGGAAGGACAAAGTGGCTCCCATTGATTTTCACTTTGTTTTTTTTTTTTTTAAGCCTCGATTTTCATTTAACGCCTTGTGATGCAATCGTACGAGCAAGGAATAAGCACGTGATTGGCATTTCCATTTTTATCATAAAATTACAATTTAATTATTATTATTATTTCTTAAAAATCAATATCAATTTTTATTATTCACCATTACTATTATAATTTTATAACATAAATTTTAAAAGTTATTAACTTTACATATATAAGTTCAAATGAATTTTTTTAAAAATTATGTAGAATTTCGAGATGAACAAAATAAGTTCCATATTAATATTATTTTTCCGAACACATTTTTAACTTTTACACTTTTTTAATTTTAACAATTCAAACACTATACTAAATGTATAATTTAATTCAAACCTAAGTTATATAATCTAAACCTTAATACCAAACGCATATTAAGTTTTGAGACCTTACCTACATGCATATTTATGCAATAGATGTGTGCCATCAAATTTACGGTTTATTGTATGCATACA